>JBBDGP010001352.1:282500-882500 GCA_037952835.1 Lithobates septentrionalis
AGAACGGACCTGCCGTCGCTTCCGGTTTTCGCCTATTCCACGAAACCCGGAAAAAACCTCTAAATTTAAACAACAATGCTCCCGTCTGTAGTGATTATACGGGCGGAAGCTAATCGGCGCTTTGGATTGCGCCGCAAGGCGGGTTAAAAGCCCGCAAATGAAGCGCCACGTCTGCAATCTCGTGATTGCATTGATGTGGCGCTTCCCATAGTGCACTGTGTCCGGCACCCTAACACAGTGCACTTAGTTAAAGGACATTTTTTTGGAATTTTTTTTTCTAAAAGGGGCCGTTTTAAAATTTTTACATTTTTTTTTTATTTTTTGGTGACTACAGGAGGGGGGGTCGGTGCCCGGGCGCCTCCTATGGATGGGCCGCCACTGCTGACAACACTGCCCGCAGTGTTCTTTCCCTTGATTAGGCAGAAGGCTCCGCCAAATCATGGATCTCTTTAGTGTTCTAGGATACCTGGCACTGCTCCTGTTTCCTCCTCAGGTGCAGTGGTGAATGGTCTGCTGGCAGTCTGAAGCACATTCAGTCCCTGTGAACGACCTCCATACTTCTCAGACTAGGGGAAAAAAACTCCTTCTATTCCTCTGCTCAAAGCTCCAATAAATAAGGGATCTGCAGTTTGCTCAGTCTGTAAAGAACTATATCTCCAACAATCCTCCATTCTGAGCAGTCCACATCCTCTGTCCTATTCCTCTGTGTATTCCTATTGGGTAGATGGTGGGCTTTACACAGGCTGTACACAGTTCAGTGATGGCAATCTCTTGTCACAGCTGTGTCTGTCAATAGTCTGTCCCTGATCAGACAAAGAATCCTCTCCACAGAAGCATTTATCCATTATATCGCTCTGCAAACATGAACAAGTGTAGCAGCAAACATAATGAAACTGCAGCCGCTCCTCTCTGCCAGCATTGCAAACCGGGGCTACACATGCATAGGACAAAAGGCCAGTCACTAGTACTCCCTGCCCTCTTCCTCCATTTTTTTTCCGCTTGTTGACTTACATTGTTTTGCGCTGTCTTTGGGGTTGATTTACTAAAGCAAATCCACTTTGCATACAAGTGGATCTGAGGGGTAGATCTGAAATGAGGGGAAGCTCTGCTGATTTTATCATCCAATCATGTACAAACAAAAATGCTGTTTTTTTATTCTCCATGGATGCCCCCCTCAGGTCTACAGCAACTGCACTTCCAAGTGCACTTGTAGTGCAAAGTGGATTTGCCTTTAGTAAATAACCCCCCCCCCCCCCGTGTGTGTGGAGATAGGCTGAGCGAGTCAGGGCTCTGTTTCTTCATGTCAGAAAGGACTGAAGAAGAGCAAGGAAGATCCTTGCACTGTGGGTCCTCAGGTACAGCTTCCCCTCCAGGTGGGATAACAGTGAGCAGCACAGGAGTGACATGCCTCTGGAAGTAATTGCAATTGCCAGCCTTGCAATGTCTCATTGGAAATGTAGTTCCACAACAGCTGGAGGGAGGGCCCCAGGTTCCTACCCCTGCCCTAGATCGTATGCTGTACATATACAGTTGTGTGGATTTAGGTCCAGTCAGATGTTATTGAAAAGCTACTATTTTTCAGAAACAATTTAAAATAAAAAATGTACAATTTTTAGGATACTGCTTAGGCAGAATAATGTTCCTAGATGTTGCTTATAAAATATCAAATCTTCAAGACCACTTTAAAGCAATTTCACTTGCAAATTTCATTGAGCGCATAGGCTGTCCCAGAACCTCCCTGACCTCCTCTGGGCCCCACATTTTCATAGGCATCTCTCCCTTTTTGATAGTGGAAGAGGCCCCTTTCCCTCTGGAAACCATTCAAAACAAGCCTCAGACTTATCTATTTGCCCAGGCATTTGAGTAATGTACCAACATCCAGCCATTCTATCTGTTCAGTCTTTACCTCACAGACTTCTATTTGATTTATTTTATGGGTTTAAATTGTTTCCTTATATCATATTTGAGAAGGACTTGTGGGTCCCAGTGGAAGGTTTGTTCCATATAAATAAAGTTTTATGCTGAAGGAAATAGGATAAATGAGTTTAAAGGAAAACAGAGCTTTAGTGTCTGGATCATTATTGCTGGTGTGGAAGAACATTATGATGGATAGCAGACATTAAGTGATGCAACCATGCCTTGGTCGTACCTTTAATTAAAAAATGAGATGCAAGGGAAGCTGCCGTTACTGGCTTCAGGACTGATATCCTGACTTTGGCTTCAATGATACAAGGTGTGTCATAGGCTGTATGTTTGTCAAAGGTCTGTAACTCACCAAGCAACCAGGCGAAATAAGCAATCAAGGCTTCAGGAACTGCACCTCTAAATAAAAAGTCAGCAAAGTAATCGTTTGCTGACAATTTAAATAGAAAAATGTTACTATAGAAGCCTTTATGACAGCTTTGACTGAGTTCTTTAGATCAAGGGAAGCTGATGGACAAGGATTGGCTGATGGATCATTAGCTAGTATTCCTTCTGGGATTGCCTGAAACATGGGGGTTTATTTAAGAAAGGCAAATCCACTTTGCACTGCAAGTGCAGTCGCTCTAAATCTAAGGGGTAGATCTAAAAATGAGTGGAAGCTCTGCTGATTTTATCATCCAATCATGTGCAAGCCAAAATGTTGTTTTTTATTTTCCTTGCATGTCCCCCTCGGATCTACAGCGACTTTACTTCCAAGTGCACTTTCAAGTGCACTTGCAGTGCAAAGTGGATTTTCCTTTAGTAAATAACCCCCCAGGTGTTATCTCATATGGTTTTATTCCCTACTGCAGTACTTCAAGTTTTCGGAGATTTAAAGTGGTTCTAAAGGCTAAATATTTATTTGCCGTAAAGTGGAAGTTAAGGGACAACTTTCTAACGCTAAATCTACTCTCAGCCACATTCCAAAACTACCTAACCCTGTAATACATACCTTTTCTAAAGCCGATAGGGTCCAGTCTCCAGCAGCGGATACTGTGTGCAGGAGAGAACCGACAACGGCTGGCAAATCACCCATAGACTTACTATGGGACTTTCAATGATGGCCGTCTCTCCTGCACACGCTTACACAGTGAAATCGCTGCTGACAGCTCCGCACGGGACACCAGACCGGAGCAGCTGCAGAACAGGTAAGTATAGCGATTTTTTTCTTTACAGGGCTAGATAGATTAATAAAGATAATTAAATCTTTAGGCATCAGTATCCACCCCTCCCCCCTTTTTCTTACCTGAGCCCGTCATTCGATCCAGCACTGTGTATTTCTGCAGAGAATTCTCTCCCCTCAATTCCGGGTCTCACTGGCTTTGCTGGGGCACCAGGAGCTATTGGCTCCCACTGTTGTCAATCAAAGCCAGTGACGAGGGAGTGGGGGGGGGGGGAACGGTGCCGAGTCTTGCTGTGTATGTCAATGGACACAGCAGCAGGGCTCGGGATCAAGCATGTACAAGTGCCCACATGGAAAGTTGGGAATCCTGGAGGAGCCAGGAGCACCGGCAGAGGACCCAAAAAGAGGAGGTTCAGGCTGCTGAGTGCATGTTTTTTTTTTTTTTTTAATTACCTTTACAACCACTTTAATACAGCAGGAAAATGTAAAAACAGCAATTAAAAAATAAATCAGTGGGACAAGAAGAATTAGAAATAGTCTTTAATTCACTTGTAGTATATTTAACCACTTGCCGACCGCCCGCCATCATTATACGTCAGCTGTTTGAAGCTCTTCGCTGCTTACCGGAGCTGTCGGTAGCGGCGGAGGTGACCAGATCCTTGGTCTGTGGTATGGAGCTGACTGAGGGGACGATGGGCCCCGCTCGGCTCCATACCAATGCAGGGCAGAAGCGACGTCTCTTTAACCACTTCCCTACCCGCCCATAGTCATATGACGTCCACAGATGGGATCTCCCATCCTGGGTGGGCGTCATATGACGCCCTGGGATTCCCGGCCGCCTAGGGGGCGCGCGCGTACCGCCGGGAGCGCGCGTTCCTCGGGACCCGGTGTGTGTGCCCGGCGGGTTAACCGGACCGGCATGTGGATCTGTGTGTGTAAACACACAGATCCACAGCCTGTCAGCTCTGAGGAGAGCGATCTGTGTTCCCAGAACGGAGGAACACTGATTGGTCTCCTCCCCTTGTACGTCCCCTCCCCCTACAGTTAGTAATCACTCCCTAGGAAACATATTAACCCCTCCCCGCCCCCTAGTGGTTAACCCCTTCACTGCCTGTCACATTTACACAGTAATCAATGCAATTTTATAGCATTGATCGCTGTATAAATGTGAATGGTCCCAAAAATGTGTCAAAAGTGTCCGATGTGTCCGCCATAATGTCGCAGTCATGAAAAAAAATCGCGATCGGCGCTAAAAAAATAAATATTTTTTTTAAAAAACGCCATAAATCTATCCCGTATTTTGTAGACGCTATAACTTTTGCGCAAACCAATCAATATACGCTTATTGCGATTTTTTTTTTTACCAAAAATATGTAGAAGAATACTTATCGGCCGAAACTGAGGAAAAAATTAGTTTTTTTAAAAAAAAATTGGGATATTTATTATAGCAAAAAGTAAAAAATATTGTGTTTTTTTTCAAAATTGTCGCTCTTCTTTTGTTTATAGCGCAAAAAATAAAAACCGCAGAGGCGATCAAATACCACCAAAAGAAAGCTCTATTTGTGGGGAAAAAAGGACGTCAATTTTTTTTGGGTACAACGTCGCACGACCGCGCAATTGACGTTTGAAGTGCGACAGCGCTGAAAACTAAAAATTGGCCTGGGAAGGAAGGGGGTGAAATTGCCCTGTATTGAACCGGTTAAGAGCCCATAGCTCTTAAAGAGACTTTTTTTTTTCAAATAAATTTTTTTTTTAAAACTGCATTTTTGTGTAAATATGAGATCAGAGGTCTTTTTGACCCCAGATCTCATATTTAAGAGGTCCTGTCATGCTTTTTTTTATATTACAAGGGATGTTTACATTCCTTGTAATAGGAATAACAGTGACACAATTTTTTTTTTAAAAGAACAGTGTAAAAATAAAAATCAAAATAAATAAGAAAAAAAATTTAAATTTTTTCATGCGCTCCATCCCGCTGAGTTCGCGTTCGGACGCGAAAGCATACGTGAGCAGCGCCCGCATATGAAAACGAAGTTCAAACCACACGTGAGGTATCACCGCGATCGTTAGAGCGAGATCAATAATACTAGCCCTAGACCTCCTCTGTAACTCAAAACTTGCAACCTGTACAATTTTTTAAACATCACCTATAAAGATCTTTAAGGGTAAAACTTTGTCACCATTCCACAATTTTGAAGCGTTACATATTGACTATCAATTTACTCGGCGTAACATTATCTTTCACAATATAAAAAAAATTTGGGTAGCTTTACTGTTGTCTTATTTTTTAATTAAAATGTGTATTTTTTTTTTAAAAAAAGCGCACTTGTAAGACCGCTGCACAAATACGGTGTGACAGAAAGTATTGCAGCGACCACCATTTTATTCTCCAGGGTGAAAAAAATAAATAAATAAATATAAATATATATATATATACACACACACACACACACACACACACACACACACACACACACACACACACACACACACACACACACACACACACACACACACACCTGATTTTAACTTGTAAACACCAAATCTCAAAACTAGGCTCTGTCCTTAAGTGGTTAAAGAGGATCTTTTTTTTTTTTTGACATTTATGAAAATAAAAAAATCAGCAACTATAAATACTGTAGCTGATGACTTTTACAAATTAGGTATATGCCAGTCCATGCACTCCAGCACTGTCTTCCAGTTGCCGATTCTTCTCATGTCACGTCTCATTCTACATGTCCCCAGTGCCACCATTCTAGGTTTGGGAGGTGGCTGTGACGTTGTGATGAATAACAGTGGTTCCCCCACTGTGCATTTGGGATATCATGTGACGGAGAGAGTCTGCTCCTGCAGCCTCCTGGGATGTGTTGACATGGAAGGGGCTGAATGCCATCATCCTTAGATTAGAATTCAGGAAGTGGTAAATGGCAAAAAATGCTACTTGCTTCCTCACTTCCCCGAAAAAATGAATGAGAATGAGCAGTATTTCACTTGTGAAGTTCTGCTTTAATATAAACTTCTAAAAGAACCTTGAAGTACAACAATGTAATAAATAATGTAATTACATGAAAAACAATATCAAGACAGTTTAACTGTATATGAGATATACATTTAATAAAATGTTGCATTTTAAAAGTTATCATTACCTTGGTATGTGTGATCTTCATTGTGCCAAACATGCAAAGCAATTAGAATATGCAGTATGTGGCAAGGGGTGTCGATTAGGTATCTATGCTAATGACAGGAATCTCCAAGGAGACTGTTCAAAACTCAAGCAGGTGGTGCAAGCATGGAGTTGTTTAGCTACCCACTCTAGATCTTCTCAAGTTTTGGAGTGCTACAGTACCTCCATGTGCAGGATAGTGTTCACCTTTTCTATCCAAACATGTGTGGTAGGGGGATAGCCAAAGTTGTGTGATAACTTTTGTGGCCAGGTATAGAGTTCTGATTACCTCTACCAATAGGTGAGAGAAGCACCAAGATTCCCATTTTTGGTTCAAGAGAATAGTGAAGTTGAAATGCACAGTTAATAATGCCAACTCATCATAGCAGTACTGGATCAGTTTTGGGCATTTCCAGAAAATTTAAAGATGTTCCTGTTCAGAGGTTCATTTAGGGCAACAGTGGGGAGTCCCTACCCCAAAACCCACACTTTCTTAAGGGGGTCCAAAATACACAATATGTAGGAGGATTAATGTTGCCTTATGGAGGGGACCTGGCTGCGTTTTAATATAAACCTATACTAAGTACAGGTTTACAAAGACAAACTAGAGATGTAACATGATATTCATGGCAGCACATTCCAAAAATGAAATATATACCTAAAGGAAAAACAAAGAATGGGGTCTTTTAAAGGTGCCAGATATTACCCCAGGAAATGGAAACATGACCCTTTTGGTAAAATTGTAAACCTTTTATTTTATCCAATGATTAAAATCAGTTCATAAAACACATCATGAAATAAAACATCAAGCCACCCCCTGTATGCTAATCTCTGCTACCACAAACATACCTCCCGTAAGCCAATAAGTATATAAAGATATGGTTGAATTGCAAATAATAAATTAGGGCATTGCTTCAAAAGAGGGTGGATGGTTATTTAATATGCAGAGTGGTGTACAGCGGTCCCAACTCGATTGGGAAAATAGTTCCTCTTCAGGAAAACCTCTACATAATAAATTAGTCTGAAAATAGTCCTGATTGGGAACACCCCAGGTATCCCCAAGGGCTGTCATGGCACAAGGGTACAAGATTATGGAAGGCAAGTAGCCCCCTCTAATGACCACCAGCAACTAATGCCGCGTACACACGAGCGGACTTTACGGCGGACTTTGCCCGGCGGACTGGATTTCGTCGGACAATTCGATGTGTGTGGGCTCCAGCGGACTTTGTTTTCTCAAAAGTTGGACGGACTTAGATTTGAAACTTGTTTAAAATTTATCCGTTTAAATCGAGTCCGGTCGAAAAGTCCGCCGTCTGTATGCTAGTTCGACGGACTAAAAAGCCACGCTAGGGCAGCTATTGGCTACTGGCTATGAACTTCCTTGTTTTAGTCCGGTCGTACGTCATCACGTACGAATTCGACGGACTTTGGTGGATTGTGTGTAGGCAAGTCCGTTCATTCAGAAAGTCCGTCGTAAAGTACGTCGAAAAATCCGCCGGGCAAAGTCCGCCGTAAAGTCCGCTCGTGTGTACGCGGCATTAGAAACTAAGAGCCCAATCTTCACCCATCACAGCGAGTTCCTCTCACTTGAGAACCCTTTTCATGTTTAGGGTCCACTCCCTTGGACCTGTACAGCACCCTGCAGGAATGCCTTAATGCTGGGGTGTCCAGGATTCCACTTTGCAGGGTCCAGCGCCCAGTAGGGGTGTGGAATTTAATTGCTGCATCGCGATTCGGGGGTCCTCCGATGTGGCATCGATGCAAGCACCCTGAAAAATCGATGTCAGGTGACGTCATCCCGACTTGCCCCGCCCCTCCTGAAAGACTGCTCTGCGCGTTTTTGGCAATATGGCTTTTGTTAATAAATGCAATTGCAATCCATTAAATGGCCACCGCTGTATGTGTTTTTTTTTTTAAATATATGCAGCTTCATACCTAGTTTTGTAGTCTGTGTATATAACTGTATATCCCGCTCATGTGACTGCTCAGTCCGGCCCGCCTCTCTCCTCACTTATCTCCTGACGTCAGCCCCTCCCGCCTCTCTTCTGATCCGATAGCTACAGTGGGTGGGCGGGGCTGAGAACTCCCACTGACATCAGAAGAGACAGAGAGACATGAGACTGAGAGGAGAGAGATGCGGGCCGGACTGAGCAGCCACATGAGCGGCTTATACAGTTATATACACAGACTAAAAAACGAGGTATGAAGCTGCATATATTTAAAAAAAAAAAAAAAACACATACAGCAGAAGCCACTTAATGGATTACAATTGCATTTATTAACAAAAGCCATTTTGACAAAGACACAGTTATATACACACTAAGAAATTAGGTATGAAGCTGCGCTGCATATATTTTAAAATGCACATACAGCGGTGGGCACTTAATGGATTACAACTGCATTTATTACCACACAGGTATTTTAACAACAGTATGTAGAGTACAAATGTGTTTGTACTCTACATACACTGGCTCCTACACGTGCTCTGTGCTTCCCGGCTATTTCGGTGTATTTCCCAGCCCCCCCCCCCCACCATTTGCACATTCCACTGTTAAGGCCCCTCACACACGGGACGGATCCGTGATGATCCGCCCCGTGAACATCCGCTTGCTCAGCGGGGATCGCTATGTTGATCCCACCTGAGCTGTTGGATGACAGGGCAATCTCTGCACACTTGTGCAGGGACCGCCCTGTCAGATCTCCGCTTTCTCCTATAGGGGGAAAGAATGAACACAGACCGTCTGTCCGTTTTCATCCGATCCGATCCGCAGACGGATAGAAAAATAGGATTTTCCTCCGTCTGCAGAATCGGACCATAGTGGGGATGGATGATATCGGGTGTCAGTGGATGTTCATCTGCTGACACCCGCTATCCCATAGGGATGCATGTATGTCCGTATTTCATCCGCAAACGGATGGATGAAATACGGACATACTGTCCCCACGTGTGAAAGGGACCTAACTCCTAGTGTGCTGGAAGGTGCAAACGGGGGAGCCCAGAGAAATGTCATCACAGAGACAGTAGTACATGGAACTTCACAAGGCTGTTTGTCAGTTGTGGATTCTAATCCTTCCTGACCTCCCAGCAGCCGTGTGTGTGAATTCCTGTACCCTGTAGTGCACCGGATTAGTGCACTTTTTAAAGTGGAGTTCCACCTGTTTTTTAGTTTATTAAAAGTCAGCAGGTACAAAAAGTGTAGCTGCTGACATTTAATAATCAGACATTCACCTGTCCCACGGTCCATCGATGCAGCCGCACGGAGCCTCGCTCCTCTACTCGGCGCCGTCATATCTACTGTGGGCAGTGACACCCGCCCGTGACAGCTTATGGCTTCACGGCCGGGCATGCACTGCGCTCTGCCAATGGCCAGCCAATCTTCTGGGACCTATGTTGTGTCCCAGAAGATCGCTGGCGGGGAGGGGCCGCCTAGTAAATTTTTTGTTTATTAAAACTTACAAAAAAAGTGTATCTTCTGACTTTTAATAAAAATACACTCCCCTGTCCCACAATCCAGCGACGTGGACACCCAAACCTTCCATTCTCTCCCCTGCCTGTCCACTGTGGCAATACTACTATGGGCATCTGGCTGTGAAAGCTTGCAGCTTCACAGCCTGGTGCGCAACTGCGCATGTCTCACTGCGCTGTCCTGCATAGCCGGGCAATCTTCTGGGACCTGTGATGTGTCCCAGAAGATTGCAGGGAGGAAGGGCCGCCTAGGCGGCCCAAGCGGAAGTGGAAGCGCGTCAGTAATCGTGATGCATCGCGAAATCTAATTGTTGACCAGATAATCGTAATCAAATCAAATCGTGAGACCAGTGAAGATGCGCCCAGATGATGACTTCTAAGTTGAAACGCGTCGGAAGGATATGCTGAGACCACTGTCTTCTTTTATACAAGCGCTTGATTTTATTGCTAAACACGTGAGTGTATTTCCTTTGCATTTTATGTATTAAAATTTCCATACGGAGTTACACTATATGCCTTCCTCTTTCTTTTAATGATGGGGCTGACTGCCTATATCTACTGAGTCCATCCATACCTTACACTTGTTCGGAGGTCCATCTGGAGGTCATATCTGGATAGAGCATCTGATCCCCTTGGTATATTATACCACAAAGCTTGATTGACTCACTAGGTGTACACCTATTTGAGTTCAATCCCTCTGGTAAGCAGCTTCTGGTGTCTTCGGTGGTGGACCTATTATTAACTGTTATTACATCATACATATTTGAAGTTAAAGACTGTCACTATATTATATCCACATGTGGTTGAGGATTATCATCACACATGACTGAAGCTTGTCACTGACTTTTTTCTTTTTTGGACATCACACGTCCAAGTTGCTCTGTTTATAGACATCACATGTCATAATAGAGGACTGCTTGGAGTATTTTTGAGCACATCATTTATTATTCACGTTTTCTGTACTCATATTACCGTATATACTCGAGTATAAGTCGTTCCGAGTATAAGTCGAGGCCCTAATTTACCACAAAAAAAATGGGAAAAACTTATTGACCCGAGTATAAGACGAGGGTGAGAAATGCACAGCTACTGTAAGTGGAAAAGAGGGTCAACAATGCCCATTTGCAGCATCACTGTGCCCATTTGCATGCCTCACTGTGCCCATTTGCAGCCATAGGTCCCCTGAACTTCAAACTCAGTAGTTAAGGGTTCCTAGATGCCCCCTAGCTGCAGCCAAGATTTGCGGTCCTGAAATGACATTGCTGCAGATAGACACAGTTGACCGAATTTGGGGCCCCGTATCTCGGGGCCACTTAGTGCTAAGAACCCCATTTGGTGTGCAAACCCAGTGGAACTAGCACCATAAAATTTCCAAAGCCAGGGTTTCTAGCACCAAGTGGCCCCGAGATACAGGGCCCCAAAAATCAGTTCAGAAAATGTCAAGCACTTTTCTGCAGCAGAGAATGACATTTTCTGAACCAGTTTAGGGGCCCCGTATCTCAGGGCCACTTGGTGCTAGGAACCCCAGCTTTGGATATGTTATGGTACCAGTTCCACTGGGTTTGCACACCAAATTTGGGGTTCCTAGCACCAAGTGGCCCTGAGATATGGGGCCCCAAAGTTGGTTCAGAAAATGTCAAGCACTTTTCTGCAGCAGAGAATGACATTTTCCGAACCGATTGTGGGGCCCCGTAACTCGGGGCCACTTAGTGCTAGGAACTTCAGCTTTGGATATGTTGTGATACCAAATTTGGGGTTTCTAGCATCAAGTGGCCCTGAGATACGGGGCCCCAAAGTCGGTTCAGAAAATGAAATTTTTTGCTGCAGAAAAGTGCTTGACTCGAGTATAAGTCGAGGGGGGCACGTTCAGCACAAAAAAATGTGCTGGAAAATTCTACTTATACTCGAGTATATACGGTATTTGTTATGGTTTATATGATCACATAAGCGCTGCACATTTCACCCAATTTGTCATTTTTGCAACTTTATCCACTGCTGTGCTGGCTTTTTTTTGAGACAGCGCGGTATATATTTGTTTATAATTCACAGTGAAGATGCGCACCCCTAGCGCCCGTAGGTCGCATTACAGGCAAAACCTTGCAGGATCTTGTGTCTTCTTTGCGAGGCTTGGGTACCATTTATCAAGCCTGTGTCAAATGGATCCGATCGGTCAATCCCTTGATTCATTTAAGAACTGTTTGTGGGACTAGAGGCCTGGAGCTCAGAGTGCTCAAACAAACGTACTTATCCACCTTGCAGAAACTGGTAAAAAAAAAAACGATGTACTTCCTGTATGGGAGGGGTTATATAGGGGATCACTTCCTGTCTAAGACTTTGTCTACCAGTGTCCATTCACCTAGAGATGGCGTATAACCCAGTAGGTAATGAATATTAGCCTAACTCTGTGCCCCATGATGTATGAAAAAGAAAAATGAACTGGTGTGAGCTGAAAACGCCCAGAAATTTTGTGTCTGCCTTGCCCATTTAATCGTCTTTTACTAAACTACCAAGACCCACCTACTCTCCCATTTCCACAACAAAAAGGCTAATCATTTTGTAGTCCCAAGGTAAGAAATATAAAGGATAATTACGCTCCATGAGAAGACACAGGAAGTGTGCACAAGACATAGGACAACTCTGAATTACTGGCCAGATCAACTGTTATTTTATTGCACTCACCGAATATATAAAAAAATGCTTCCAATGGTATATTTAATGCTAAAGTTTAATCTGCTTACATTTTGCCTGGTCTCTCCCCTCCCAATCCCCCCATGTGTATGTTCGTTCAGTTTTGTAAAAAAAAAAAAAAAAAAAAAAACCCAAAAAAACACTCTGTCCTAAAATAAAATCTTATTTACAAATCAGAATTATCGGTACAAACACAATTGAAGAAAATACATACCAAACAAGCAGAGAAATTGCATAAAAATTGGTGAATTTGTCTTTTGTTATAACAAGAAGTCTTTATTGATTTTATATAAATTTAGAAAATGTTCTCAACCTAAGCCATATAAAATATCTACATAATAGATAATATATTACTAACAATGTACCAATCAACTGGGTATATGAACTAGACAACTGCAAATGGGATCATGTAAAGCAATGCTTTTCAGATAGGCTGCTTTTAGATGCAGATATATACACTTAAGAGTCAAGATGGCAATATGACCTACTAAGTGTTCAGGGTGAATAAATGTAGGAAACTGATGGAAAAGTAAAATTGGGGATGTGAAGCCCAGTGGAACAGACATCAGGATTTTACTTTCCATATCCTTGAAAGATTGACTATAAAGCTGTCATTTGTTGATCAATTTACCCTTCAACAAAGGCCCAGGATAAAATTGCAAGGTTAGTTGTTTGGTAACTAAAAAAAACCACATTCTCTATTATGTAAGAGGGCAGAACAAAAAGCAGTGCTACAGGTTACTGTAGTTTATTGTCCTTTTTAAAGGGTAAGTTTACTTTCTTACTCGCCCTGCCTAGGCCTCCTGACCTAAACTAAACCCTTCCTCTGTTACTTATTTAAGGAAGTAGAACAGCCATTGGCCTTCCTCTATGTTTACATTTTGCAGAAAAAAATGTTCATTGTTGGCTGTGTCTATGCAGCGAAACAAGTGAACATTAATTTATCCCTCTCCATCAGCATAAAAGCACCCTTCTTTTGCTCCGATCCCACTCTATTCAGCTGCTGGGAATGAGCGGGAAGTCCGTTGTAAGCTATTAGTTGCCAGAATCACTCCCACCGATTGGCCCAGCACTGGCCCATGAAGTGAATGACATGCTCCTCCAACCTGGGAAGCATTTCTTTTTGTTCTTCATTCCTTGCTAGTAGTGAAAGTATGAAGAAGGGATGTATAAGCTGCAGACACTTGGCTAATTAAAACAAACCTGTTGCCTTGACTGAATGGGCAATGTACAGATTTGCCTACTATAAGCTAGCCATCAATACCATATATCTTCAAAGCCTCTCAATTTTTGATTGCCTGTTGCAGTGTCTTCTTGACTCAGCTGACTAATGGATGTGTCAAATATGGAGTGAATCTTGTTGCCCTTTCTCTATAGAAAAAAAGACAAATGATGAACACCTAGTTGTCCAGAGATGTTCCAGGGATCTAGAAAATCTGTGTGTGTGTAAAAAGTACTAACAGCCAAATATACTCATTACCATTACATTAGACCAATGCTTGTCCACATGCGGAGACCGATGCTGAAACTGGGTACTCTGCTTTCCTAACTAAATAGGCAATGTTGCCCAAAGTCTAATGAACAACACTTTCCTGAAATATTTTGTTTTCAAAGTTATGGTTAAAAAAATAAATAAAAAATAAGTGATAGGACTCTTGATCTTCACATATATCTATCACTTAATTCCATGACCCATACTATGACTCTGAGGAAGCAGCCAACCTGAGAAAAAGTGAATTCTGGCTTATGTGTTATGGTAACATTTCTTTTACTTCCAGCCAAATAAGAACAAGTTATGCTATGTCCACGATCTGCATTCTTGCTGCTTATCAGTTGTCTTTCCTATCTGTCCTTCAAAAGATAACCGACATATTAACCAAAAAAAAAGGAAGAGTAGAGTTCTGACAAATGCACTATGGTGCTACTTATTAAAGGATGACATGAACCTGTTTTCAGAGGCAGATTATCCAGGAGCACAAGAATGAAAAGCTGAAGAGAACGGTTTCCATATTGATCAGGCTTATAAAACTAAGTCATTGGTGGAAGGCTTCTAGACGTATTTTGTTTGGATCTTCAGGATGGCGCGATGCAATTCCATATCGGAGTAACATTTCAATATAAGGTGGCCAAAATTCCTCTTTAATTCTAATGTAAGGATCATGAGGAGAATCCAAAGTTTTGCCGATAAGGGCCTGAAAGATAATAAGTAATGAAGGTTTAGGCAAATTAGTAATTAGATGTCAAAATAATTTCCCTCTTTCACTTAACGGTTTCCCGCCAAGACCATTGTAAAATGATGCCCCGAGCGGGAGCCCTATTCTTTTGGGTGGACGTCATATGATGTCTTTCCCAGGCTGCGCTCTAGCGTGATCAGTGTACTGACCCGCTGCCGGTACCATGTGACTGCTGTGACCAATCACAACAAGTCACATGACAATGGTAAACAATGAGGGATGCACTTTATGCAGTTTTATGCAGTGTATACAGTAGCAGAACATGGGCATTACTACCTAATAATAGCTTACCTAGTTTTTAGAGTATGCATTTTATCAAGAGTAACAGAAGACAAGCTTTATTTGTGCAGGTTGAACAGGGAAAGGGCTTTTTTATTTTAATGTAGATAGGTCACAGTTCAGGCAGCTTTGGTAAAAATACTTAGAACTTGAGTCCAACTGTGCTTGTTCCACTTTTACTCAGGTTAAAAGCATTATATTCTTAGGGCCCTTCAGAAGGTCCCTTTTTAGTGTGCTTTTGAAAAACTGCACCAAAAATGCAGCATACAAGACATTTCAAAGCTCAGTGCACCTACAGCGTGAAGAGTTTCAGAGGATTTAAAGCAGGTGTTGTCAACCCATCAATTGGGGGCAGGTGACAGGTAGATTGTGTCCTTCCTTGCTGACCCCAGGAACCTGGACAGGCACATGGGCGGGATTTACTGGAACCAAACTATATTTTCCTCCTGCAGCAGCTGAAAGCCAGCTTCTCCTTCTCTCCTTCCTGCCGGCATTCAGCTGCAGGAGGAAAATACAGATCGGTTCCTGTAAATGCCACCCCTGCTCCTGTCCAGGTTCTGGGGGTTTACTATGCCTCAATTGGAGAATGAACAGGGAGACTGTGCAGCTCTTCCTGTTCATACATTCTGTGCAGCAGAGGCTGCAATTATAGAGATTGAGGACGGTGTCCTCAATCTTCTCTCTCTGTCTCAAAAGTGAGACATCAGGGGTCTATTTAGAACCCTGATATTTCAAGAAAATTGTAAAGAAAAAAAAGAAAAAAAAAAAAAAAAAAAAAAGAAAATACTGACACTGTTCACTGCCCTACTGATGAATGCTGTCCACAGCCCTAACTACACCAACCTCTACCCTACTGACACATCCACTGCCCTATCTACACCAACATCTACCCTACTGACACGTCCATTGCCCTACCGACATCGTCCACTGCTTTGCTGATTGACATTGTCTACTTTTAAGGTAGGCCAAGTTTATATTTGATGTTTATTTTATTCTATTTTTCTTTCTTCTAAGTTTTCTTACTATTTAGACCTTGTTAGTTAATTTCTCAAAGAAAAAAAGAAAAAGAAAAAGAAAAGCACCAAACCCCAGTGATCTTTGATCTCTTTCATTTTGTTCAGGAAGATTTCCACCAAAGGCTGCCAACCCCTGTTTTAAAGGGATACATTTAATGCATTTTTGTTCTGCTTTTTAAATACCAAAGGCACATTGAAAACTGATCAGTGTGAAAGGGCCTTTATGGTTTACTTAATTAACAGTGCGTGGTGGTACAAACTGAATGGTGAAGTAATCATCACTATTACAGCCTTGCTATCGAATAGGAATATACAAAAGGCTAAAGAGGGTGGGGCCAGGGATTTACATACATTACATTAGCTCAGGATTCGGGGCTCCCAAAGTGCAGAAAAGAGCTTCTAAAGGCATATCCAGACCCTTCTAAGTACTTGCTTAGCACTGCTGGAGTCTGACAAATACTCCCAGGTACACTTTAACACTTTCGCTGCCAGGTCCATACGATGTAGAGACCTGCCTGTCAGGTGAAAGCATTTAGGCAGCTCCACTGCCACTCGATTACCATCCCCCCCCCCCATCCTGGTAACAGAGCTACCCCCCGCATGTATCCTGGGCTCTGCTTGTCATTCTGCGGGCCCGGGACTGCCCTTTCCCCTCCTTGTTGATGACTCAGAAAAGCAACGTGTTTGACGTCACTTCCGGATCTGCTTCTCAGTGTGCCCGGCCAGGAAAGGATGTATTGCAATAGGATCTACATTGCATTACATTTAGTGGAGCACAGGGGAGACACGCAGGGTCTATGCATGTCTCACTAAAGAGAACCGGTCAACAAAAAAGGATCAGATAGGGGACTTTTTGTGCAGCCCTATTAAAACAACTTACCGTGCTGAGAGTGCACTCCCTGCATGGTAGCTGGCGGGTACCGGAAAGTTCCCAATGCATACTTGTGATCAGGAGTTTTCCGACCATGTGACCGCTGTGATGACCAATCACATCGATCACATGACCCGAATACCTGCCTCCGCCTCCTGGTTTTTAGAACTCTTAAAGGGTCAGGATGTGGTTAGTGTGAAAAGGTTAAGCACATGTGCAAAAAAGTGCATAAAAGGCTCTGGCAGCAAAAGGGTTAAATATTTTCTAAAATGTATTTTGCATGTAAAATAAGAACGCTAGAATGAAATAAACGTTTTATTGAGATTTATATGCTAATTATATGCATTCATGTACTTGTGAACTTTTCTCTGCTAAACGAAATAGTAAAACTAAAGGCTGGGAGAGAGAGATGACTATAAATTATAGAATCATAAAAATACTTTCCTTTGGAAGTCATTATTCTATTTGATTGGAGGCACTGTGTAAATCAGGAGATGTACAATAACAAGTCTCCAATGTATCAATATAAATTGATGTGTCACCCTCTTATCTCAGTCAATGTCACAGTGACCCAAGCTTGCAGTCATTAAAAGGAACCAAATGTTTCACAAAATACAATCACTGTACAATCACTTAGACAATAGCTTGGAATCTGGAGGACAAATGCTTGGAAGTAAAGGTCTGTATGAGAATGCCATAGTGAATTTGGCAGGAAAAAAAAATCTGTATAGCTTACCCCCATCTGAATTGCTAGCAAGAAAAAAGTAATTTTTTTTTACATTTGTCTGTTCCTATCAAATACAAAAGGCAAAAAAAAAAAGAATATAATGGTGTGTATTTAAATATTATTAGTTTTGTATTATAGTAATTAAAGTGGATAACTGGATCCATGGATCCACGAAGTGTTTAAATCCCATGAACCCAAATTATAACACTCACTATGGATCTTCATGAAATGATAATAGTAATTTTTTAACAGCTTACCTGTAAAATCCTTTTCTTGAAGTACATCACGGGACACAGAGCCATAGTTATTAACTATATGGGTATATAGGCACCTTCAGGTGATGGACACTGGCACACCCAAGACAGGAAGTTCACTCCCTATTTAACCCCTCCTCCTACGAGGAGTACCTCAGTTTTGTAGCAAAGCAATATACATAAATCCCAAAAGAGGGGAGGGACCTCTGTGTCCCGTGATGTACTCCAAGAAAAGGATTTTACAGGTAAGCTGTTATAAAAATCCTATTTTCTTTATCGTACATCACGGGACACAGAGCCATAGTTATTAACTATATGGGACGTCCCATAGCAATGCTATTTGAGGGGAGGGAGACTCAACCTGCAGGGCGCCCCCAGACTTGAGGACCTACACTGCTGCCTGCAGCACACTGCGCCCAAAGGCAATATCCTCATGCCTTTTTACATCCACCTGATAAAACCTGGTGAATGTATGTACTGAAGACCAAGTTGCGGCCTTACAGATCCGAGCCATGGAAGCCTGGTGATGCACTGCCCAAGAAGCACTAACTGCTCTGGTAGAGTGCGCCTTGACTTGAAAAGGTGGAATCTTACCTTTTAAACCATAAGCCTGAATTATAACCTGCCGAATCCACTTAGAAATAGTGGATTTCGACGCTGCCTGTCCTTTCCTAGGACCTTCTGGCAGCACAAATAAGACATCAGGACCTTAGCCTGGCTAGAGGTGGAGCCAGAACATTTGTAAATACCTGGGGTGCTGTAGCCAGTCCGTAGGGCAAGGCTACAAACTGAAAATGATTCTGTTCTACCTCGAACCACAGAAACCTTTGGTGAGCGGGAAATATAGGAACATGCAGATATGCATCCCTAATGTCGAATAGATGCCAGAAGTTCTCCTCCTTGTAGGATAGAAACCACCAACCTGATCGACTCCATGCGAAAAGAACGGACCTTCAGGAACTGATTTAGAATCTTTAGATCTAGAATTGGTCTGACATCTCCATTCAGTTTTGGTACCGTAAAGAGGTTTGAATAGAACCCCAAACCTTGCTCTTCTGTGGGGATTTGCATGATCACCCCCTGAGCCAATAATCGGTCTAATGGCCGAAACCGATATTGCCTTTTCCCTGAATCTTTGGGAATGTCTGACCTCAGAAAACGAGGCGGTGGAAACCCCCAAAATTCCAGTTTGTACCCTAGAGTTATCGTGGAGATGACCCATCTGTCCTGAATTTCCTCCTGCCAGACTTCGGAGAACTGCAGAAGTCTTCCCCCCACCCTGGCGAGCGGGGGCGCCCCTTCAAAATGAGGCTCTAAAATTCTGCTTTGCATGTTTCCGCCCCCAGGACTTCTTTTGTGCCTGGGTCTTACCCTGAGGCTTTCCTCTAGACTGACGGCGTCACGACTGCCTAGAGGCAGATGCCCCTGGCGCAGGAGAAAGAGCCCGCTTTAATTAAGGATGTTTATTCCTTCTTTTGACTGACAAAAGAGAACTTTTCCCACTTGAAATCTTTTGGATGCATTTGTCCAAATCATCCCCAAATAGCCGATCCCCATGAAAAGGAAAACCAGTCAGGAGCCCTTTACATGGTGCTTCGGCTGACCAATTTTTCAACCACAGGATTCTACGCATGTGTACTAGCACAAGCTCAAGGCGAGACACCTGGTGAATAGAATCTTTAATGGCGTCAATAGCAAAACATAATGCTCTTGGTAGTTCGGACAAATCCCAGGCTTGTTGTTCAGGAACCTCCTTAAGGGCCTGTCTAAACTGGTCCTTTAGGGATTGACAGATGCCTATTGCAGCAACTGCAGGCTGAGTAACTGCACCTGCCAAAGAAAAAGAGGATTTTATCTGTTGGATCCTTAAGCATTTGAGCATTGTCTACTGGACAAGTTAGACTGTTATTCACACTGGATATAGCAGCTTCAACTGCTGGTACATTCCATTTTTTTTTTGTGAATTTCTCCGAATTTCTTTGGAGGGAGAAAATGCTTATCCGGATGATCCCATTCAGCATAAAAAAAAGCTGTTCTAGTAATGCATGGACGGGAAATGCACGCAAAGTCTGCGGAGGTTTTTAAGGTACCCAAAGAAGAAATGGAACTTTCAGCTGACTCAGGGGCAGCTTGAAAGCAGAACGAACCATTTCCATAAGAGATTGTACCAGCAATTTCTCAGATTGCGAGGCTGAAAAGGGTTCATCCACCGTTGTTTCCTCCGAAGAGGAGTCATTGGATTGCCTTCTATTCTGACTCCGATTGTTGTGAAACGATTTATCCCTTGTGAGACCTCTATGCCCGGCCTGTATAAGTAGATATAATCACTGAGGACAATCCTCATCAGATAGCTTGAACTCACCAATACCGATTTCCATCCACAGATGCTTTATTCTGAACATCAGATTACAGCTGATGACAGGATACAAACAGATGAACAGGTTGTGGTATTGTGCGGTCAAAAGATGATACTGTCTGTAGCTTACAATGGAGAATACATGTGCCCTGCTACATGTGGCTTGTTAACTGCATAGATGACACAGGAAGTACAAACACAGGAAGAAGGGTGGAGCAATACATTCAGAGGAAGTGTGTCATAACATAAGGAAAAAATAAACTTGAGAGACAAGTGCATTACCACAAAGGGTCACTAGATGGCAGCATGTAAACTAAACATAAAAGTCCATAGAAAATGGTTACTAAAACAATATATATATAAATTCTATGCCCTGTTGGGGCAGCACACTCCCCGTCTGGCATTGGTAAATGTCACTATATATATATATATATATATATATATATATATATATATATATATATATATATATATATATATATATATCAGAACGGTAATGATACAACTGCAAATAACAAAAGCGTAATTTGCTGGATGTCTTGAAGACCTGAAAGACATAAAGAACATGCATATAATGTAAAAACAACAAACTATTAATTCAAGGCTTCAAGATATGTCAACTTAAGTACAAGACACTTTCTTCTTGAAGTCGCAGATAGGATCCAGCAGCGTAGTCAAACAAGTTCATTCTCCAAAGGGTAAGAGCAGAATAAGTTCCGTGATAGGTCTGATGAAGGTCTTTACAGTCCCTATCTTGAAACCTTCACCTCCACCTTGCGTACCTCCACCTTGCGTCATCACTAGGAACATTCTTTACAATAAGTCCCATGGGCCATTCGATTCTTTCAGCTTGCTGGTCCTTAAGCAGAACAAGATCTCCAACTTGAATGTTAGGGTTCAGGCGTTGCTATTTCCTGCGTCCTTGCAGAGTAGAAAGATAATCTATATTCCAACGATTCCAGAAGCAGTTGGTGAGGTGTTGTACTCGCTTCCACTGGACATAGCAAAGGTTTCCTGCTTTGAAGTTTCCAGGTGGAACAGGAATGGACCCAAGCTTTTGGGTAAGAAGAGTAGCTGGAGTAAGGATAGTTGGGGTCTCTGGATCTTTGGACACTGGAACAAGTGGTCTTGAATTGATTATGGCAGATGCTTCTGCCAAGAAGGTAGTTAGAATCTCGTGGGTAAGTCTTGTGGAATTAAAGTCCATAAGCATAGAATCTAATATTTTACGTGTGATACCCATCATTCTCTCCCATGAGCCAGGCACGTGGGAAGAATGAGGAGGATTGAAAATCCATGTACAGCCTTTTTCAGCTAACAGGTCTTGGATTGGCCTAGAGTTGAGCTGTAGCTCTCGACAGGCTCCAACGAAATTGGTTTCACAGTCAGATCTTAGTGTCTTGACTGGTCCTCTGATGGCTAGGAATCGTCTTAGAGCATTGATAAAACTTGAAGCATCCATAGATTCTATTACTTCAATGTGTACTGCACGCACACTCATGCAAGTGAACAGCACTGCCCATCGTTTGCTATTTGCTTGGCCAGCTCGAGTTCTGCGGGCTGTTACCATCCATGGCCCAAAGACATCCAGACCAACATGAGTGAAAGTGGGTCAGTACTTAACCTGTCAGCTGGCAAATCTCACAATTGCTGTTGCTGGTGTTTCCCTCTCAGTTTGCGGCACTGAACAGAGTTGTGTAGTGTAGCTGTGATCTGTCTTTTTGCTCCTATAATCCAAAGGCCTGCAGCTCTTATGGCACCCTCTGTGAAGTGTCTACCTTGGTGCTTAACCCCTTCATGGTAGTCCCGTATGAGCAAAGTGGTGATGTGATGGCGAGCAGGTATAATGAGAGGATTCTGTTCTTGCTCACTCAACTCAGCCTTGTTTAAACGTCCACCAACCCTTAACATACCATGATTGTCAATGAATGGATTCAGGTTGGCAATTGGGCTGTTTTTTGCAATGTCCCTCTTGTCACGGATACATTTAATTTCTGAGCCAAAGACACTCTGTTGTACACTTCGTATTATGTTCAGTTCACCTTCAACAATGTCTTTTGCAGAAAGAAGCTTTTGGCACACGTGCCAACCTGGACAGTGAGCATCTGTGGGCTTTGTGTGGAAGCAATCTGCAATATGAACTAACATTGCGATGGTGCATACAAGCCTTCTCCACTTGGAGAAACGTTCAAAGCGTTGACAGCCCAAGGCGAGTCTTTGTTAAGTTCTGGTGACGAGGGTTTTAACTTCAGGACGAATCTCTGGATCCTTGTCAGGTTCTAGAAGACTGAAGACATCAACTGTGGTTTCTTCTGGATGATCCAGCAGGAATTCAGGCCCTGTTAACCAAGAAGAATTTGCAAAGACACTTGCAGACACTGGCCTGGTGGCATGATGTGGATTATACACTCCGAAGAAAGGCAGGTACCAGCACTCATCGTGTCTTTGAAGTGGTGGAGCTGGTTCGGCGTGATCATTGTAAAAGATCCTTTTCATAAAGGTGATGAAATGGTCCTTTATTTCAGGCCTGTTCTTTAGTGTTCGTTGAAGTGAGTTGAATCTGGATAGAGCCTGTTCACGATTGGTTGGGAGTTTAACCCTTGCAGCACGAAGAGGTAATGGTGCAACCCAGCTGTTAGACTCATCCTGGAAGAACTCTTTGTCCATTATTTTGATGAACTCTCTGTCTTCGACCGACAAGGCTATTTTGTTGTCATCGCTTGTAGTACAAAACACTGTGGTACCTAGGCTGTCATCACAAAGGTTAGGAGTGACATCAGGTACTTCGATGATGTCAAGGGGTTTCTCTTTTACTTCATAATGGCGAGGGCACTGTTTGAAGTGGGATGCACGTCCGTTTCCTAACAAGTACGTTTTGAAGGAGTGGATCTTGGATGACGTACGCATACTATCCTAGCATACGTTGCCCACGATTACCCAGCCTAGGTCAAGTTTTTGTGCGTAAGGGGCATCATCAGGTCCATTGCACTGCTTGCTTACTTTGTGTACTCTGAGAATGTCTCTTCCTAGCAAGATCAAGATTTTAGCATTCATGTCCATTGCAGGAATTTCATTAACAAGGTGCCTCAAGTGAGGATGGTGTTATGCAGCCTCTGGAGTAGGAATTTCTTCCTTTTCGTCTGGTATCTGGTCACACTCGACTAATGTTGGTAGGGGTATGCCCTCTCCCTTATTGATATGAGAGACCATGAACCCATTGGCCCTTCTGCCGAAGGTCTCTTCACGACCAGAACAGGTTCTGAGAGTATACGGTGATGTGTGTCCCTCTATGCCAAACATCTCAAAGAATTTAGGCTTAACCAGGGATCTGTTGCTCTGTTCATCTATTATGGCATACATCCTAATAGCTTCCTCAGGTTGACCCTCTGGGTATATCTTGACTAGGCATATATCTTTGCACAGCATTTGTTTTCTAAGCCTTCTCCACAGACTTCTGTGCATGAAGAAGAAACGTTAGCTGTGGGTGGAGCATGACCTTGTTGCTCCCCGCCATGACTTGAGACAGGGCTGGAGGTAGCAGGCTGTTGTTAATTGTCTGAGGGTGGACCCGGATGCATAGCTGTAACATGTCTGCCGCTACTGCATTCTGTGCACTTGATGACAACTTTACAGTCTTTAGCAAAATGTCCATAACAAGCACAGCACCCGTAGCATATTCCAAGTTTCTGAAGAATCTCCCTGCGCTCTTGTAACGCCTTTGCCCTAAGCCCATGACACTTCATTAGGGGATGCGGCTTCTTGTGAATAGGGCACTGACGATTAGGGTCTTTATCTCTGTCACCCCAATCGCTCTGGTGAGCAGGAGAGGATTTGGGTGGTGAGATGTCTGTCCTTTTTTTTTTTTTTTATAATTATTTTTATTGCATTTTTCGAGACAAACAATACATACACAACTCATAAACTATGGTGCCTATACAAGCTATACAAGGTATCATATCTATCACATGGTGAAATACTGTAATTTGTATCTAACATATACTGAGCTAACCCATGGCTTACTTCTTGTATCTTTTTAGATGTCCCTTGATACGTCAAGTCTCCCCTCCCAATAGTAACAAAAATGATAGAACTCCTCAACACTTTTATTATTCTAAACCACAATCATGTCATTTTGGAGCCTCAACAAGCTGTTTCCGCTTCATCTAACCATGTCCGCCAGACTCTATCGTACTTCATCGGGCACCCTCTGTTGAAGTATGTGTCTTTATATAAAGGAAGGTTATTATTAACCAGACTTTTCCATTGTGTCAAAGAAGGGGGGGTGGGCTTCTTCCATTGTATGGCAATGTTTTTCCGGGCATAGAATAGTAACAACCCGACCAATGTGCGTTTTGCTATCGTTGGAACAAGTGTTTCGATTAGCCCCAAAAGACAGACTTCCATGGCATGTGGTAATGCGATTGATGCTACTCTATTGACCACACCAATCACCTCACTCCAATATTGCTGAATTGCAGGGCAATGCCAGAAAATATGAGAGAAATCTCCTGGGGAGATTCCACATCTCCAACACTCCGATGGACATGTAGGGTTCATTTTATGAAGTCTATGTGGAGTAAAGTACGCTCTATGCATCTTAAATTGGATCAGCCGATCCCGCATAGAAACTAAAGAGCTGAAAGGAAAATCCCAGACATCATCCCAATCATCATTGTCCAGTGAGGGTATGTCAAGCTGCCAGCAAGACCAGAGTTTATCTAGAGGTGGGAGAGACACATAGACCAAATGCGCATATAGCTGTGAGGTAGGTTTCTCTGCACACTTAGTTCTGAGTGTCTTCTCTAGCCCCGACTGAACCATGATGCAGGAGGTGCGTGGAAACTGTGCAGCAAAAGCATGTGACAGTTGGAGATAACGAAATTGGTAATGATGAGGTATGTTATATATCGATGAAAGGTGTGAAAGGGGAGATAATGACATTTGTGACACTATGTGGGAAAGAATTTTTATACCGTATTTGGTCCATGCGAAGGGGTCGGGAAGTTTGTAAATGTGTGGCAGATTAGGGTTTAGCCAGATCGGGGTATTAGGAGAGAACTCGTTTGATTTGTATTTTTCTATATCTAGTCCTGCCCGCCAAGCCCGCAGGGTGGTATGCATAGAGGGTGTCAAGGGATATGGGGCCCGAGGGCCTCTGAAAATCAGAAATTGCCTCTAGGATTGTGGATGAATTAGTTTTGTCGGGGTGCAGCCACCAGGCCGCTGTCACCAGTTGGGTAGCTAGAAAATATTTATAGCAATCAGGAAATGCCATACCGCCCTGCGTTGATGGCCGCATCAAGGTCGACAGCCTATATCTGGGTGGTGAGGATCCCCAAATAAAGGATGAGAACAATTGATTCAGTTTTTTAAAAAAGGATTTTGGTATCCACTGAGGGGAGTGACGGAACAGATATGTGAATTTGGGGATAATTTTCATTTTGAGGAGATTTACTCGTCCCCAAACTGATAGAGGTAAGTTACTCCATGATTTAAGTTTTGTCTTAGTGTCCAAGAGTGTAGGGGTAAGGTTAAGTGGAATAAAATCTGATGCTTGCGTGGATATATGAACCCCTAGGTACTTAAACGTTTCCACCCATTTTAGTGAACAGTCTGGTGGGGAAGTGGTTTTTGCCGCCTGGTCTATCGGAAACAGTATGGATTTGGACCAGTTAACCTTTAGTCCGGTAACCCCCGCGAAAGTGTCCAACACGTTCAAAACACCCTGCAAGGACGGACCAGCATCATTGAGGAACAATAACATGTCGTCTGCGTACAGGGCCAATCTCTCCTCCAGCAAGCCAATACGAAGACCTCTAATATGTGGGGATGCACGCAGCGCCTCCGCCACCGGTTCAATAGCTAAGGCAAATAAGGCTGGAGAGAGAGGACAGCCCTGTCGGGTTCCTCTAGTGAGCTTAAAGGGAGCTGATAGTCCACCCCCCAGTCTCACCGATGAAGTGGGGCATTTGTACAATACCTGAAGCCATTGAATAAATAGTAAGGGGAATCCCATTCTACGCAATGTTTCCCAAAGAAAAGGCCACTCAACGGTGTCAAAAGCCTTTTCTATGTCAAGTGAGGCTATAGTTCTCGAACCCGTATTGTGGTGTTGGGCATGTATGTTGGTATATAATCTTCTGAGGTTGACATCAGTGGATCTACGGGGCATAAAGCCAGTTTGATCCGAATCAATGACTGAAGGTAGTAGGGGATATAGTCGTAGAGCAAGTAATTTGGTCAAAATTTTAAAGTCGTTATTTAGCAATGCAATTGGTCGATATGAGGCGCAAGAGATTGGATCTTTAGAGGGTTTGTAAATTAAAGTCAGATATGCGTGATACATTGAGTCGGGCAGCTCACCATTTTTTAAACACCTATTATATAACTGGGCCAACAGGGGTGCCAGGAGGTCTCCATGCGACTTATAAAAGTCAATCGGGAGGCCATCTGGCCCCGGTGCCTTACCAGTGGGGAAGGATTGAATAGCGTTCAGAACTTCTAGGGCTGTAAATGGCCTAACTAGCGTCTCACGCTCCTGGTCCGAAAGCCAGCCCAGCGTCAGGGGATCCAACAGGTCCCACAGCCGCTCAGGCTGAAAATCAGAGGGCAACGTGGATGTATACAGCCTTTCGTAAAAAGCAGTAAATGTTTGCAGAATCTCCGATGGGGTAGTCACTGTGTCCCCATCAGAAGTCCGCAGGTTGGAGACAAGCGTGAGTGGTTGGTCATTCTGCGCCAATAGGGCCAGCAGGCGACCATTTTTGTCACCCTGTTCAAAAGTTCTTTGTCTGCCCCTATGAGCCGCAAGTCGTGTGACCTCTGTCAGGTGAAGATTCAGTTCTCTCTGGGCTGCCATAAGTGAGTCAAAATGAAATGGTGTGGGATCTGAGCTGTATGTAGAGGAATGATTTGTCACCGATTGTTGTAATAGTTGGGTTTCCTTTAATTGTTTCTTTTTAATATGGGCAATAGATGAGATATATTGCCCCCTCGTATATGCTTTAAATGTATCCCAAGTGATTTCAGGGGAGGAGGACCCAGTGTTCCGTTCCCAGAAATCAGCTAACAAGGGGGGTATAATTTCAGTTATTTCCGGATGGGAAACCCAGTGAGCCCCCAACCTCCACAGTGCAGCACTCCGGGATGCAGGAGAGCGAAGCGTCACCACCAATGGACTGTGATCAGACAATGGGGGATTAGAAAAGGCCAGGTCTATACGGGATGCTGTTTTGTGGGATGCTGAAAAACACGAGTAGATTCTGGTGGTAGGGTGCTTCCACCTCCAAATCTCTTCGAGGGCTACTGTCTGAGCCCAAACAGAGAGATCTGTGCAATGATGCTTTGGCGGAGCAGGTCTATCCAATTCCGGGGACATGATAGCATTAAAGTCCCCCATAATTAGAATTTTCCCAGGGCAAAAGGGTGCAATCTTTTCCATAACCGCATATAGCATTGTAGGTGAGAAAGGTGGGGGGATATACATATTAATGACAATATATCTGTGGGACCATAGTGTAAATACAACAATAATAAATTTACCCTGTGGGTCCGTGCACACCTCTTCAATCACACAGGGGAAGTTCTTGTGTATAAGAATCGACACTCCCCTTGCATATGTAGAGTACGTGGCATGGATAGCCCTCTGTATCCACGGTTTTTTCATTGTCAGGATTTTGCTGCCCATAAGATGGGTTTCTTGAAGAAGAATGAGTTGGGGGGAGTGGGATTTTAGGTACTGGAAGAGGAGAGCTCGCTTGAATTTTGATCCAAGACCTCTGACATTCCAGGAAAGGACCGTAAAGGAATCGGCAGGGGGATTAGCCATCTATATTAAAGGGGGAGAACCAACCCGGATGAGTGGGAGAGCGAATCGGGGAGCGAACCATGAGCAGCAAAATCCTTGACACAGCACACCATGTGCTAGCAACATTTAGATTTATCCAAAATCTTGCACCAATAAAAGAAAAAAAAAAAACCTGTAAAACAGTTTCAAACAAACCCAGGCACGATGTGCCTTTCCTACTATGCCCCATCTCTCTTCCAAAACGAGGGAGAAGGCTGGGGATAGTTTTATCCCTAAACAAAAAGAACCTTAGAACCGTAGTGGCAACCTCAACTCAGTGCACTACGCTAACATGTCAGTCCAGAATCAGAGGGTAAACCTCCGTTAGTTCCCGTAGCTGGTGAGTCTCAGAGAACAGGTATCTAGGAGTGGATGATAACCATCCACCAGACACTGTCGACAGGGAACAGGGGTGCGAGTGGTGATCTCTAGATCAATTAGGGGGGGGGGGGGTCTCAAGGACCAGAGCGCCTTCAGACGGATCACCGTTTGGTGGTCAAAAAAAACAGAACAAAACAACAAAAAAAACAAAAGTCTGTATGATAGCTGCTGGAGCTCCTCAGGCAGGAGACGCTAGTGTTAGTTCCATCATCAAAGTGTGCCAAGTATAGAGTAAGGATAATGTCGAGGTACAGTAATACAGAAGGATGTAGGAGACGATAATAAATTGTGCTGGGAATCAACTGAGGACAGAAATGAGAATCCTTATAGGAAGCTGGGGTATGTAACTGGGTCCAACAAATCGTAGAGCCATAAAAGTTCCAGTTGTTGATAGGACACTAGCGGGCATCTAACCACGCCGCAGCAGCTTCGGGGGTATCAAAGAAGCGGGTGGTGTCACCGTCAGAGATCCTCAATCTGCTGGGATATAGAAGGCCAAAACGTATTCCCTTCTCTCGGAGTCGACGTCTGACCTCTGTGAAGGATTTGCGGCGTTGCTGCACCTCTTGGGAGAAATCTGGAAAGAAGGACAGTCTAGTATTCTCATACTTGATTTCCGGCATGGTGCGGGCCGCCGCCAAGATACGGTCATGGTCCCGGTAGTTTAGCAAGCGTAGCAGGAAGGGACGTGGAGGGGCCCCGGGTCTCGGAGGGAGCGGTGGGACTCTGTGGGCTCTTTCAACCACAAAAGTGGGTGGCATATTACCCAGATTAAACAAGGTGGATAGTAGCTGTTCAGTGAACTCTGCCAGTCTGGGGCCTTCAACTCTCTCAGGTAAGCCAATTATGCGAATGTTGTTTCGCCTAAGGCGATTTTCGGTGTCTATGGCTCGTTCCTGCAGCGCCTTCACCTGAAGCTGCAAGGCCCTCACCTCTCTGGAGTCCGACCGGATCGCATCCTCAACCGTGGAGACCCTGTCCTCCACCTCGGATATACGTGATCGGAATTTGTCCATGTCCTGGCGGATGAGGCTTACATCTACTGTTAGGAAGTCTATCTTGGTAGTCAGGGTTTCTTTACATGCTGTGATGGCTGCCAGGATCTCTGCCCCCGTTGGGGACTCCGTAGCCCCTGACTCCGTCACTGTTTGTGCGTTCGCCGCCATTGTAGCTGCCGGCTGGCGCCCAGACGATGCGGCCACTGAAGGAGCGGTGTGAGAAGCCTTTTTTTTAGGATGTGCACAGCGGGTCCTGGGAGGGCCCATCCGCAGCATGTTCTGCTCTGAAGGGGGGCTTTATGCTCTGCGAGGGACAGCAGGAAGGCACAAGGAGCGGGACAGAGGGTGCACAGGGTTAGGGCTTACTGTAAACACAGCTCCTGCCGGGATGGTGACTTGGAGAAGGCAGCACAACTTCTATGGGGCACAGTATCTGTGGATGGAGGATGGGCCAGGCACCGCAGGCCTCAGGATAACAGCGGGCCTCGGGCGGCCGAAATAATTCTTAAGGATCCTTTCACTGGTCCCCACACAGTTCAGCAGCCTCCCGGGGACCGCCGCCAGAGGTGCGGAAGCAATTACTGCCTCCCGCTCCGCCGATCGCGGCACCCGAGCCCGGGGATGTTAGAAGCTCCGTAGGCCGCAAGATGGGAGCCGCCTCTCTAGATCCGCCGGCGGCGCCTCGGCCCCTCACACTGGACAGTCACCTCCCAGGAACAGCCGCCTCGAATTCAGAGGGATTGGCCGCCCTCCGCTCCGCCGATTGCGGTGCTGCAGCCCGGAGATGTCGGAGGCTTCACAGGCCTCAAGATGGCGGCGGCCGTCGCTGTGTGGAGCCGGCCGCAACCGAGTATAGCCCAATCGGCGCGACCAAGCTCCAAAATTTCTCCCAAGACCAGTGTGGGTGATGTCCAGGGGTAAGTGGGGAGAGTTCTGTGGCTCTTGAAATCGTATTTAGTACAGGATGGCAGTGGATTTGGACAGGATTTTCGGAGCTCCTCAGCAACACGTCTGATGCACTCTACATCCGGACACGCCCCCAGATGTCTGTCCTTTTAACAGATATTGCTCTATTAAAGTCTCTACGTTTAGCTGCTATGTTATCATACCTTGATGAAGATGATGTTGATGAAGCAGGCAAGTTGGGTTCACCGAAGCTGAGGATCGTTTCTTGTCCAGGCTTGATCACTGATGAACCTGCAAAAATATGCGAATGGAGGAAAAGATACGTTATAGTCTCTTTTGTACCTTGAGCCCTGTTGTGCCCATTTCTCTTGCAGGCCATATGGCAGTTTAGACACCACTGGATTGACACCATGAGCAGTGTCCAGAAAGCTTAGTCCAGGTAGACGTGGGTCTGTCTTAGCCAAATCTAGCTCCATGAGAAGATCACTCAGATCTTGGAGTTTGCGGTAGTCTTTGTTCCCTATTTTTGGGAAGTTTTACAGTCTCTTGAATAGAGCGATTTCTATGGCTTCAGAGCTACCATAGGCTTGCTCAAGTCTTGCCCATGCAGCAACAAGACCTGCATCTGGGTGGTCAACATGCACGGTTCTCAGTCTTTTAACACGATCTGCAGATTCTGGCCTCAGCCACTTTATGAGCAAATCAAGTTCCTCCTTGGTATAAAGGTTGAGATCAGCAATGGCAGCTTTGAAGGTTGATCTGCAGGCCCTGTAGCTCTCTGGACAGTCATCAAACCTTGAGAGGGTAGTGTTAATGAGCTCACGGCGTATCATATATCTGGCAAAGTCATTCAAGTCTGGTCTCTCACTCTTCGGTGCCAAAGTAACTTGTGGAACACCTCGGGTGTGAAAGTTCTCTGGTGAAGTAGAGTGAGGTTTGCCAGGATGAAATGATGTTGCAAGAGCGTTTAACTGTGGTGTAGTCCCTAAGGTTTGTGCTAGCTGTGGCTTGAGCTGTGGCTTGTCACTGGAAGTCACCTTGTTGTCAGCAAGAGGTGATGCGGTTTGCTGCACAGATGCACTTGTGTTGCAGACTTGAAGAGGCTCAGGCATCTGAAGCTGAGAGGTCTCAATGTTGAGAGTCAGAACAGTGTTGTTAGTAGGAAGTACAGGAGATGACTCTGTATCATTGCAAACACTATGCTTTAGTACATATTCACTGGTGCGTTCAACTGGGTCTTGCAGTTCCGCTGGGATGGAACAGTCTGAGTTAACACTTTCTCCCATCGCTTGTTCAAGGATTCTCAGCCTTGCTAGGGCAGCTGCTTCCTCCTTTTCCATTTGCAGAATCTTTATTTGGGAATCTGCCTCTGCTTGTTGAGCTTTCTCTGCTTGTATTTCTGCTTGTTGAGCTTTTATCTTTGCTTCTGTTTCTGCTTGTTGAGCTTTCATCCTTGCCTCTGTTTCTGCTTGTTGAGCTTTCATCCTTGCCTCTGATTCTGCTTGTCTTCTGGTAAAGGAGCTTTGCACTTTTTTTGCTTCCAGACTTGCACGGGCGTCTATTAGCTTGTCGCTTAATGTTGAACTTCTGGAGCGAGAGATCTGGTAGAACGTGCAGTGTGCTTGGTTGATGTGGATCTGTGAGATCTGGTCTCCTGCAGTTGAGCAATGCGGAGTTCTGCCTTACACTGGGCTTTTTGCACTAAGAGATCCCTTTGTTGGTTTAGTGCATCAGCTCTGGTCAGCTCTGCTGAGGAGTCCTCTATATTACAGTCCTGCAAGAAAGCTGTGTATTTTGCAAACAGCCGCTGGTAGCGTTCGTACGTGGCAGATAAGCGATCTTTAGAGTCTCTTAGTTCAGCTGGTTGATCATTAAAGTGTGACAAAACTGACATGCAGCGTGAAGTTCTGTCCCATAAGTCTGACAGATTGCTGGAGAACTCATCTCTAGTGGCTTCATAGTTTTCTCTGAGTTTCTGTGTCGGTTTTATTGTACGTTTGGGTCTTACACTCTAATCGGCAATATCTGCAGAATCTGCTCCCTGTACATCTGCGGGTTCAGACGCATGATGAATCTGTGTTGGTTCAGCCACAAAAGGGTGCTCAGATTCTTGTGTAGACATTTTTCACGTTTTTGCAAAAATGGTACTGTCTCCTTAAGAAGACGAACAGCAGCTTAGACTGGTGGAGTAACACAGTTCAATGTAGAGAAACAGTTTTTAACATTCACATGAGGTGCAGTAAGCTTGTGCGACCATGTGCTTTCACAAGATGGCGGATGGCACTGAGCTTGATTGCAGATCAGGCACACACATATACACAGTAGGCTGTAGGAATTCTGTACATCTTTTGACTATTCTGACTCCGATTTGTTTTGAAATGATTTATCCCTTGTGAGACCTCTATGCCTGGCCTGTATAAGCAGATATAATCACTGAGGACAATCCTCATCAGATAGCTTGAACTCACCAATACCGATTTCCATCCACAGATGCTTTATTCTGAACATCAGATTACAGCAGATGACAGCATACAAACAGACAAACAGGTTGTGGTATTGTGCGGTCAAAAGATGATACTGTCTGTAGCTTACAATGGAGAATACATGTGCCCTGCTACATGTGGCTTGTTAACTGCATAGATGACACCGGAAGTACAAACACAGGAAGAAGGGTGGAGCATTACATTCAAAGGAAGTGTGTCATAACATAAGGAAAAAATAAACTTGAGAGACAAGTGCATTACCACAAAGGGTCACTAGATGGCAGCATGTAAACTAAACATAAAAGTCCACAGAAAATGGTTAGGAAAACAATATATATAAATTCTATGCCCTGTTGGGGCAGCACACCTTTCCTCCTGATCCCCTGAGGGTAAAACCTCATCATCTACCCACTGTTCCCTTGATAATGGGTCTGAGGTGGGGGAGGGGGATCTACCACGCTTCCTATCCCTTTGGATGAAGGATGCGATTAAAGTCTTTCCTCTAGCCCTAACAGGGAGGAGAACACATCTTCAGTCACCTATACAGGGGCTGAGATGTAAGAAGCAGCTGCAACACCAACTGGTTCCAATGGCTCACCCTGGCTAGCCACTTCTGGTATTTCAGGAGAAGATGACAGTGTGGAGGCAAGACTGGAGGCCTGGGGGTGATGTTTTTGGTACCTTTTTTGAGGTGTTTGCACCGGCCTCTTTGGGAGGCATAGTTCTAAGCACAAAAGCAGAGGCACTATTTAAATGCACTACTTGCTGAACAATAGTCTAGCAAAGAAATGCCGCTAATAAAAGTTTAGCCTAGCGCTGGGAAAAATGTCTTTCCTCTATTGGGAATGCCTGTATGCAGCCCTTATGTGCTCCACCGCTCCTGTGTCCTGTGCTCTCCAGCCATCCAGCTGAGAGTCTGCTCTTTGTACTCGCCTTCCTCCCTGCGCCTGCATCCCCACACACGGCGCCGCACCTAGGCCCCGCCCCACCTCTTTTTAAAAAAAAAAACTCAGCTAGTTACTGCGCGTGGGCGGCATTCGGGTCTGTCACTCGACAGACCAAGCAAGAGGAGGAGGGGAGGAGAGGCAGGGCCTAATGGCAAGCAGAGCGGGGGAAACTTCAGAGCAAAGGGAGCTACCGCACCCAGATCAGAGGGGGGGTTGCAGGGGGAGCACAACCATTGTTGAATTTTCCCAATCCTTTTAGTCCCTCCAGGGGGGAGAAGTGCGGTATGGCAAATCTCTTACCTACATGAGGAATCCCCGCTGAGACAAGCTGCTGCTGAGCCCACACACAAGCTGTGACACTGAGCTGAAGCAAGAGACAACTTACTAAGGTACGTGCATTTACTCCCTCTAGTGAAGACTTAAGGCATGACATTTTCCCAAGGAAGAAAAGCCATAGGTGGACTTTTACAGTTCCTAGGCTTCTTCCCTTACCTTATCCTCACCGCAGGATTTCTGCTGATATCAGACAGATTCAATCTTCACCCATCACTGCGGGCTGCGTTTAGCAAACCTTCAAGGACCGGGTCCCTTTTTATTGGGGTTCCACTCCCTTGGACCTGTATAGCACCCCACCAGGAAAAATTTTAGGTAATGTGACAAGACCAAAGCACTGGGTCCCGGGATCCAGCCCTCCAAGGAGAGGCGTTACAGACAAAACCTTGTTCTTCTTATACGAGGCCCAGGTACCATCCACCTTTGCCTCAGTGGCACTTTGGATGGATCCGGTCAGTGGAGACTGTTTAAATCCAATAGGGATCCCTCCAGCGGAGCTCTTCAGAGCACATCTTCACTCGTGAACAACAATTTAGATACTGGCGAAAAAACTGAGGTACTCCTGGTAGGAGGAGGGGTTATATAGGGAGTGAACTTCCTGTCTTTTGTGTGCCAGTGTCCATCACCTGAAGGTGCCTATATACCCATGTAGTTAATAACTATGGCTCTGTGTCCCGTGATGTATGATAAAGAAAATATCAAAGACACTTTATGTACAATTTAATAGAGATTTACCTCTAAAATGTCTGCTAATGGTATCCATTCTACTTGTGGTGATTCAGCAGTACCCTGAAGATAGATAGGAAATGCAAGTTACATTATGTTTACTATATTTCACCTAATGTAGGTACAATATGTAATCTCTCTTATGACATGCTTGTGAATGAATGATTCCAGAGAACAGTTTTGCTCTGTTGAAAAAAAAACTAGGAATCGAAGGTAGTCCAGTGATCCATAAAAATCATTCATTCCCAGAAAAAAGGGTAGGTATGTCTCGAGTCCTGCTAAAATTTCAATGCAGCAACATTTCCTTCACATTATCTTTTCTAGCCTTTTAATTGAAGAGACCATCACTTTGCCCATTAAACAGTAGCACTCGATTAAGAAAGGGTCAGATTAGAGCCAAAATTTTGCAATGCTATTAAGAGCAACTTTATTGATACACTGCTAAAACAGTTAAATTTATGATAATCATGGATTTAAAAACAATTCCTTTGTGCAGTTATTTTATGGATTATATTAAAGCATTCCATTGATGTGCCTGTTGGGGCAAATCATAGCACGAGATGTAAAACTTTCTGAAGGTGTGCAGGCCTTTATTTGGATTCAACACTAGCTTCACGTTTACCAACAGGATCATCAGGTGGCCACTTTAAAAGGCCACCAAAAGGCAGGAAAGAAGGGGTTTTAAAAAACATTATAACATTTAACATTTATTATATCAACAGCCAACTGATCACAGTAACAGCGTGAATTATAGATCTGAAAATGATTTCAAGGGTTCCTCCGTAAACCTGAAATTTTTTTCACGAATTCCTCCATGGTAAATAAGCCTGAGAAAGGCTGCACTGCATATTACATGGAGGGTGAGTGGGACTGCTCTGAGCAGGGAAGTTTGCAAAGACACATTCTTTATTTCTGATAAGAACAGGGCCCCACAGCACCATGGGTCCTGCAGATGTTGCCGCCTTCAAATAGTATTAAATTCTGTGGTTGTTAAGCTAATGCAGTCTAAAACTGGCAATACACAGTTATGGTTAGTTAAAAAAAACAGATGCCTTCATCCAAACAAAGGTGGGTTGTTTGGATACTAAAAGCAATGAGTTTCTGAGGACAGAGAGCAGCACATAAAATGGATAGAGCACATTTACTATGGGAACTAAGATGGGTTTACAGAGTGAGGCGTCCTAGGGCACTTTCAGATGATATTAATAGGCAATAGAAAAAATAACCTCCGAGATGCACTCCAGTGCTATATCTTACCACATTACCTTTCTAAAGCGTAAAGTACAGTTCTAGCTTATGTTGCCTTTTAACAAAATACAGGTGTGCTTTAAAGCCCAGTAGAAGTTTGCCATTTATTACTGAAATGTAGCTAGTTTTTAACAGTCCTTTGTTGTCACAATGGTTAAAATAGCTTGTGCTAGTACAGGGTAATGTAGACTCTTGCTGCAGCACAAAGAACTATTAAAAAACAAATTATTACTGCTTAAGCCATCTAGCTACATAAGGCCTTGTTTACACTGATACCAATATTGCACCTCAGAAAAAGGATTGGTGCTGAATCATTTTTCAGAGGTGTTCGAATGGCAGTTTGCAGGTGTTCAGGAGGGGATTTTGCCACTTCCTGCATGCATTTACCAATTGCAATACCGTGCAGCAACTTAATGCCAAGCAGTTGGCACATGGTTATTATTTCAGTGGGCATGTTTGGCAAGTGGCACAACCTGGCAAACATTACATGCAAACTTCAATTTTCTGCAAAGTGAAGCATCAGATCAGCGTGAACAGGCCTTAGTTTCTGCAGTGTTTCTTTCTGGGTGGTTGGAGAGTTTTACTACCCCTTTTCCATTCATGTAGATGAAGCCTAACAAAATAATAATTGACAAAGCTTCAATTGGGCTTTTAACAGAAGAGTTTGTTTAACTTTAATGTTTTACAATGTGAAAAAAAGTGAAAGTAGAGTAAAAGTTACCTTTTTCCTCTTGACCCTCTGATCCTGTTCCTTTAGAAGAGGGAAGTTTTCGGATAAAAAATCTCCAAGTGCAGTTAATAATTCTTCCCTGTAGGATCCCACTTTCTGAAGCTTAGTTTTTAGCTTCTCCTGTACACTTGACCGAGAGTTTAGATAAATCAAGAAGATTGTTAAAAACACATTTTTAAATTTGATTTTCAGCAAAACCCAACAGGTCCTATTTTGACAAAAGCTCTGACTTTGTCTTGCCCACAGCAACCATATTCTTCCTTCTTTTCTTTCAGGAAAATTATTGGCTATTTTAGGCAACAAATCCAATACTTTCATAAAGTACGATTGTTTTCTGGAAAGAACCCCACCCGAAAAAGATGCTCATAAAATAAGCTGCATGGTTTCTTTCTTTATACACTTCTCAGCTAAGTCTTTTATTAGCCGACAGTTTACTGCTCTAGAGTATAACTCATCTATTTTATCCAGGGAGCTTGAACCAAGGGCCAAGGTCAGGTCATTAAATCATGGTCATTATGATTCACACTTTCTCTCGTTTATACACAGTGATACTGCCATCCCCTGCCGAAACCAGCATATTAATATGAGAATACAGCACTGCCCATGTGGCAATAACTTAGCATAAGGGCAAGTTAGCCATGTCATGGTTTTGGAGGGGAGCTGAAAAGGGAGCTCCGAACCTGGCTGATGAAGCCACTGATTACACCCTTGTTTAGTCTTTTTATGTGGACTTGCTCTTAAAAAAAAATTCAAGCATCAAGTAACCAATCAAATAATGCAATTGTATTGAGGTCAGAAAGTTTGCACAGTTTATCTTAATCTAGATTTTAAGTATTCCACTGCAACCTGAAGTCTATGCTTAAAAGCTTTGCTTTCTGCATAACCAATCTCATTCAACCATTCAAAGAGAGTTTTGAATTGGATAGTGGCTCTATGAAAGTCTTAGGTAGACCATAGTTTGTTTGATTTTCTTTCCTTCCACCACGGGTGGAAGGGAAAAAAAAAAAATCGCTAGTTGATGGGGAAATGCCACCCACAGCACTATTGTGTTCCGCTGGCGAGGGTAGGGGGCACGCAGGTTGCCTTCCTGGCTGGCAGAAAACAATAAGTACAGATAGCCGCTATAGCCACCGGCAGTAATCGCATGCAAAAAATCCAGCAGGCTGGATCGGCTTGTGGTCAATCAGCCTGCCCATCCATGGATCGAAATTCAGCCAGTCGCTGCTGAACCAGCTGAATTTCAATGCATGTATGACTGCCATTAATACGAACATCTGTTTAATTGTCTGTTTTGATTTTTGTGAACCTTCAATAACTTTTTTTTATAGCCAAACACAGTGGCTTCTAGCCCAGTAATGTAATTTATGGACGGGGCAGCTACTTGTATCATTTAGCATTAAGTGCATGGAATAAATATAAAGTAGCGAATCGTATCTATTAATGCATCTAGCTACACTGAGTCCCTAAATAAATTGCAAATAACCTGTTAAAGGTGAAAGTAAATAAATACAGAGTTATTCTGGCTTAAAAAAGAACTTTTTTTAAAAAAAATACCTGCTTTGGGAAATTTTGGATGCCTGATTGTTCAACTCCCCCAGCTTGGCTGTGAGGGCATCCACTGCCTTCTGCTGTTCATCCAACCAGCGTTCTTCTCTGGAAGAAACAAAACAAAATACAGAAATACAGCTTCCATTGCAGAAAGTATGCATCATTAGCTCTCCTCTGCAGTTTCTTTGTGGATACCTTGAATGGCTTTCTCCACCCCCCCCCCCCCTTTATATATTGTCTGACAGTTGTTCTGGGTATAAGGTATAAAAAAAAAAAAGAACAGAAATAATAATTTATATGCTGATTAATCAGTCAAACTATTCTGCTCAGTGCTAAACACAATGGCAGACATAAACAAGCAGATGTTAGCTGCTTGTTTATCTGATCAGGCACATTTCAACAAACAATCTCACGTGGTCTATATACATCTTTTGTCTGATTAGCATCCTCTGATGTGAAGAACTCATATCCACTGGCAAGCTCATACTTTAATTTCACATATTTGAGAATATCTCTGGGCTATGCATCCCTAACATATAGGTAGGGCTTGAATAAAGCTGTTAGACCATTATCCTCTATGGGCCACACTGTGCTAGAGACAGCAAGCCAAACTCAAAAGCTCACTGAGGTTACTGAATTCTGATACACATTCTGAGAGTGACGATACCAATGAACAGTATAATTTTTGCAAGAAGCAACAGTGAATGTGTGGGCAGGTGAAACAGGCAGAATTTAGGTGATAAATAATAATCACTGCATAAACTGACAGCACATAGCCCTTACCTATACATTTCGCCTCCCATTTCTGTCTGGAGTGACTTTCTGCTTGCAATGCTATAAACAGCTCTGCCATTCATATGACTATGCAAAGCTTGCAGATAGGTTGCTGAAGCCCCCTGCATGATGGGGCCAGTGATATGCATTTTTTTAGATAACAGAAAATTATCTATTTTCCCAAGAGAAGCAAGGAGGCAGCCATACTTACCCACTGATCTCAGTATTTTCTGAACCACTGAGTTTGTGGCTCAGTAAGGTCAGATGCCCTGATCAGCAGTGAAGTCAGAGGCCAAGTATGAAAGCCAGGCACTTTCAAAATAGAAGTCAGCAATGGCAGCCTACATGTTTCTTTTAGAAAGAGTTTTGATTAAAAAGATATGGTCAGCTTGCCCATGCAGGACAGAGAGACAGTGGGGTTGATTTACTAAAACTGGAGAGTGCAAAATCTGGTGTAGCTGTGCATGGTAGCCAATCACCTTCTAACTTCAACTTGTCAATTCAATTTTGACAAACAAAACCTGGAAGCCGATTGGTTTCTATGCAGAGCTGCACCATATTTTGCACTCTCCAATTTAGTAAATCAATCCCACGGTCAACCCCGGCCCCTTATACTTACCTGTGCTCCCTTACAGCTCTTTGCACTCCACAATGAGAATACCTGCCACTTCTGGGTATTGGGATGGGGGATGTGACCTCTTCCACTTTGACAGGACTCAGGCCAGTCATCTAATCTGTAGGCCCAAAACACTGTCACATGAAGATGGAAGTGATGTCACTGCTCCCTTGGGTTGCTGACACAGTTGATTTCTGTGAGAGCTGCTGAGTAGCAAAGAGCACAGGCAAGGCCAGTATAAAGGGGTCCCCTTTGCAAAGGAACTGTCCATTTCCCCTGCATGGGCAAAGTGACAATATATTTTTACTGGTGCTCCAGACAATGGCAACTTATGCTGTCATCTACAGTAACTCACAATGTTTAGGGCTTTTCTAACCCCCAAAAGTACTATAGCTCATTGGCTATAAATATTATTTTGTTATATTCCGATCAGCAAAATCTCATCCTTTTTCAATTTACATAAATAAGTGTATGCCTATTTTTGTCTGTTCTGCTGCAAATTATGCAATTGATGAATTCTGATTGCCTAGACAGAGCTGCATGTTCAAGCAAATGGAACATATCTGAATTGGTGGAATTGTTACATTTTTACATTTATAGAAAATGATTTGGATAACTCATTATCTCGTGAAGTTCTTTTGGCTAGGGGGGTATGCTGTGGGCCAGACATTCTCAACCTTTTAAACATGGAGGAAACCCTGGGAAAGACTTTTGGCCTTCAGGGAACCCCTCCTAAAAATTACTATGCCTACAGCTCAGGGTACATTGGCACCTGCAGGCATCAACCTAGTATCACATTTTTCAGCCAGCGATTCCCTGTTCAGCCACTCAATCACTTCTGCAGGTGGTGGAAGGGGTCCAAATCCTGCCACAGCCTTTCCTGGGCTATGCCATTTGATTGTGAAGCCTGGGAGGCTGTTTAAAAGTCTCACATGTGGTATCACCATACTCAGGAGGAGCAGCAGAATGTGTTTGGGGGTGTAGTTGCAAGTATGCATATGTTGTGTGTGAGAAAAAAACTTGGTAATATGATAATGTTGTGCGGGAAAAAAAAAATCTTCATTTTACAAGGAATTGTTGGAAAAAATTCCGTCAAAAAACTCACCATGCCTCTTACTAAATACTTTGGAATGTCTACTTTCCAAAAAGGGTAATTTGGGGGGTATTTGTACTTTCCTGGCTTGTTAGTGTCTCAAGAAATGAGATAGGTCAGTACATTAGATTACATGATCAATTTTCAATGATTGCCACCAAAGCTTGTAGACTCTATAACTTTCACAAAGGCCAAATAGTATATACTTATTTGGGTTATTTTTACCAAAGATATGTAGAAGTATAACTTTTGGCCAAAGTTTATAAAGAAAAATTACTAATTTGCAAAATTTTATAACCAAAATGAAGAAAAATGCATTATTTTTACAAAATTTTCGGTCTTTTTTCATTTATAGCGCAAAAAATAAAAAACCCAGTAATGATTAAATACCACCAAAATGTGAGAGTGCTGAAAGCTGAAAATTGGTCTGGTTTGGAATGGATTTAAGTGCCCTGTGGGCAAGTGGTAAAGCCTATGGAGAATTTTAAGTACCATAATTTGGAGCCGATCCACAGGCAGACGCAATCCTAAAGCAAGACATGTTAAGTATCGATTCACTCTGCGTAACATCTTTTATATTTTACCAGAAAATTGGGTATTATATTGTGTTTGTGTGCAATAAAATTAATTAAAGCGTATTTTTTCCCAAAAAATTGCATTTGAAAAACCGCTGCGTAAATACCACGACATAAAAACAGACATGAAAGGACAGGAAATGTGTTATTCACAGGATCACTGGGTAAAAGTAAAGGAAAACGAAAACAGTAACCTCATCGAAGGACTGGTAAGCTGCAATATATTACATTTTAGTATGCTCTAATGCAGGGGTCTTAAAACTTTCTAAACAAAGGGCCGGTTTAACGTTCTTTAGACTGACTGACTGAGGGGCCAGACCGTGAAAAGTGGAGGTGGATAATGTCTCAGGCTTGGGTGTAAAAGTACATAGTGCCCCATCTTTGGTGGCAGAGAAGGAATTTATACTCCATCATTGGTATCAGCAGGAAAAATAATACCCCGTTGCTGATGTCAGAGAGAGGAAGTGTGTCCCAAGAGCCAGAAAAGGCAAGCAAAGGGGCGCATCTGGCTTTTTGGAGTTTGGAGACCAATGCTTTAATGGGAAAGGACAGTCTATTCAAGTTTTTTTTTTGTTATACTGTATATAGACACATATTAAAGTGGAACCTCACTCTCTCAATCTACATTGACTATTTTTAATTCTTATGTTGCTAGCATTAGTAAATAGATAGGAAAGTATATCATATTTAGTTATTCTATACTTTTATTTTTTTACATTTCTTCAGTTACTTTCTAGTTTCCATGCCTAGGCAAATTATGTCATATATCCCAGGAGTCCTCAGTTGGGAGGGTTTTTCTCAGCTATTCACACCCTCCTACCTGCATGCCTGAGAGAACGGTAGATGGATTCCAGGAAGTAAATGCTACACAAATCATCTGCCCTTATTTAAGATGGCCACAGACAGAAATGTTAGGGTGTGTTTTTCAAAGTTTTTTCTCAGCAATATAAAGCATTGAGGCATGGATGGATGGGTGAGTATGCTTTGAATATAAAAAAAAGAAATAGCGTTTTTGGGCCTGTGGTGCTCAAATGCAACATAGTTCCGCTTTAAGTGTTGTCAATAGCGTCACAAACGCATATCAATGCTGTTAAAAGCATGGAGCATTTGGTAAGCATTGAAAACAGCGACAAAACAAAATTCCCATTTCAACTAGCTGTGGTATCAGCAACTGTGTAAGCAGAACCATTACACATGTGCAGATTGTACTTTGGATGTAACAGAAGACTGGTTCATATAAATACATGACTGTGTCAAGCAGGACATCCACTGGTTTTGCTTCAGCAGTGTGTGTTGGCCATATGTCTGCGGCACTTCACAGAAGGGATCTCAAAGGAGCATCCATACATCATATCCTGGACTGATTTTAGCTTTTCCCCTGGAACCAACCTGCAGGTAAGGCCTGTAAAACATTTAATGCTACCACAATATGTGCACATGCTATCAATGTTTTATCTTTTCAAGATCAACTAAAGTGGCATACTTCTCCAGATCACTCTTCAGTTTCTTGTTCTTGGCTCGAGCGTTGGAGAGCATCATTTCAAGCTCCTCGTCAGTTTGTTTCAGCTGCAAAATGAACAACCTATTAACATGCTGTTAATAGAAGGATGTTTAACCTATAATCTATAACAGAAAATATGGTTTGGAGATACATCATTATATATATATATATATATATATATATATATATATATATATATATATATATATACACACTTACATACATACATATACACATATATACATACACACACTGTGGGGAAAATAATTATTTGATCCCTGCAGATTTTTTTGGAAGTTTGCCCACTCACAAAGAAATGAAGGGTCTATACATTTTTATCATAGGTGTATTTTAAATGATAGAAACCCAGAAAAAAAACACATAAAACAAATGCTATAAATTAAGTTGCAGTTCAGTGAGTAAAATAAGTATTTGATCACCAAGCAAAACATGACTTAGTACTTGTATACACCGCTCCTCCACTGCCCCAAGGATGCTGCTTGCAGGACTTTTTCTAATGTCCGGCAAGCGCAACGCCCCAGTGTGAAAGAACTCGGGCTCTCACACTGGGACTGCAGGGGAGGCGTTTTTCAGGCGCTATTTTTAGCCCAAAAGCGCCTGAAAAATGCCCCAGTGTGAAAAGGGTCTTACAGATCCTCTCTAAATCCTTATGCCGCGTACACACGACCGGACTTTCCGGCAGAAAAGGTCAGACGGAACGAATCCGTTGGACATTCCGATCGTGTGTGGGCTTCATCGGACCTTTTCTGTCGAAAAATCTGACGGACCTTAGAAATAGAACCGGTTTCAAATCTTTCCGACGGACTCGATTTCTACAGAAAAAAAACGTTCGTCTGGATGCTAGTCCGACGGACCGAAAACAACGCAAGGGCAGCTATTGACTACTAGTTATTGAACTTCCTTTTCTAGTCCGGTTGTACCTCATCACGTTCGAAACGATCGGACTTTGGTGGGATCGTGTGTAGGCAAGTCCGTTTCGTCGGAACTCCGTTGAAAAGTCCATCGGAGTTCAGTCCGACGAGAAGTCCACTCGTGTGTACACGGCATTAGGCTCCATGCAAATTGGCTTACAAAACGTTGCTTCTACAGGAGTTTTGTGTTCTGCCTGTAGAAGCAGCTCAATGTTATGATACTGTATGTGTCCATACACATTAGGACGATTACAGGCATATTTTGAGCTCAACGTTTAGAGGCAGGAAAGAAAAGAAAAACCCTTCTGGTTTGCGTTTCTGATTGGAGCTTACTGGCAGGAAAAAAAACGTAAAACTGTCCTAAACTTGTCTAAAATCTATATGAGTGTTTTTCTACTCCCAAGAGAACAGACTTTTTTTAAGCCCAGTGTGCATGGAGCCTTAAAGTGATTGTAAAGGCTTGTTTTTTTCCTATAAAAAATAACAAACATGTTATACTTACCTGCTCTGTTGCAGTGGATTTGCACAGAGCAACTTGGATCCTCCTCTTCTCGGGTCCCTCTTCTGTAAACCTGGCCCCTCCCTCCTGTTCAGTGCCCCCACAGCAAGCAGCTTGCTATGGAGGCAACCGAGCCGAGTCACAGCTCCATGTGTCCATTCAGACATGGAGTCCAACCCGGTCCCTCTCTCTCCTGATTGGCTACCTGACTTTGAATGACAGCAGCGGCAGCCAATGGCGCCGCTGTGACCCAATAAGGAGGGAGAATCTCGGACGGCTCTCGTGGACATCGCTGGACAGAGAGGGACCTCAGGTAAGTGTTAGGGAGGCTGCTGCACACAGAAGGCTTTTTATCTTCATGCATAGAATGCATGAAGATAAAAAAACTTTCTGACTTTACAATCCCTTTAAGGTTTCTTGGCTGTTTCTTGGAAACTCGAAGTTTCAGGCCCCTCCATAAATTTTCTATAGGATTCGAGTCTGGGGACTGGCTAGGCCACTCCATGACTTTAATGTGCTTCTTCTTGAGCCACTCCTTTATTGCCTTGGCGGTATGTTTTGGGTCATCCTGGAAGACCCATCCACGACCCATCTTCAGTGTTCTGGCTGAGGGAAGAAGGTTCTCATCCAAGATTTTACAATACATGGCCCGGTCCATTGGCCCCTCAATGCGGCAAAGCCACCTTGTACCTTTAGCAGAGAAGCAGCCCCAAAGTATCATGTTTCCACCCCCATGCTCGACTGTAGGGATAGTGTTCTTAGGGTCATAGTCAGCGTTCTTCTTCCTCCAAACACGGCGAGTTGAGTTAATGCCAAAGAGCTCAATTTTGGTCTCATCTGAGCACAGCACTTTCTCCCAATCCTTCTCTGAATCATTTAGATGTTCAATGGCATGACTGCACATGCGTCTTCTTGAGGAGGAGGACTCGTCGTGTTTGGAGGAAAAAAAATGCTGACTATGACCCTAAGAACACCATCTCTACAGTCAAGTACAGAGGTGGAAACATGATATTTGGGGCAGTTTCTCTGCTAAATGTACAGGCCAACTTTGCCGCATTGAGGGGCCAATGGATGCGGCCACTTTTGCCTTCAAAACAGCAATTCTTCTAGGTACACTTGCACACAGTTTTTGAAGAAAAGTAGGTTTTTCCAAAAATCTTGGAGAACTAACAACAGATCTTCTGTGTATGTATGCTGCCTCAAATTCTTCTGTCTCTTCATGTTATCCAAGACTGACCCGATGATGTTGAAATTAGGGCTCTGTGGGAGCCAAACCATCACTTCCAGGACTCCTTGTTCTTCTTTATGCTAAAGTTCTTAATTACATTGGCTGTATGTTTGGGGTCGTTGTCCTGCTGCAGAACAAATTTGGGGCCAATCACGTCTCCCTGATTGTATGGCATGATGGAGAAGTATCTGCCTGTATTATTCAATATTGAGGACACCATTGATTAGGCAATGTTGAGGACCAGAGACGCAGTGGTAGACCAAGGATGCAGCAGATGAAAGACACAACACGCTTACTTCCCTTCGACATTGGAAGATGTCCAGCAGTGCCATCAGCACAGAACTGGCAGACACCAGTGGGACCCAGGTACAACCATCTATTGTCCAAAGAAGTCTGGCCAGAAATGGTCTTCATGGAAGAACAGTGGCCAAAAAGCCATGCTGCCGATGTGAAAACAAGGCTGAGTGACTCAACTATTCAAGAAAACATAGAAACTGGGGTGGAGAAAAATGGCAGCAGGTGCTTTGGACTAATGAGTCAACATTTGAAATATTTGGCTGTAGCAGGAGGCAGTTTGTTTACCGAAGGGCTGGAGAGCGTACAATAATGAGTGACTGCAGGCAACACTGAAGCATGGTGGAGGTTCCTTGAAAGTTTGGGGCTGCATTTCTGCAAACAGGGTTGGAGATTTCCTCAGGATCAACAGCGTCCTCAATGCTGATAAATACAGGCAGATACTTATCCATCATACCATACCATCAGGGAGGCGTGTGACTGGCCCAAAGGCATTCTGCAGCAGCACAACGACCCCAGACATAGAGCCAATGTCAGTGTAATGAAGAACAAGGAGTCCTGGAAGTGATGGTTTGGCCCCCACAGAGCCCTGATCTCAACATAATTGAGTCTGTCCATAATTACATGAAAAGACAGCAGTATGTGAGGCAGCCTACATTCACAGAAGATCTGTGGTTAGTTATCCAAAATGTTTGAAACAACCTACCAAGTTCCTTCAAAAACTGTGTGCAAGTGTACCTAGCAGAATTGATGCGGTTTTGAAGGAAAAGGGTGGTCACACCCAATATTGATTTGATTTGGATTTCTATTCTGTTCATTTACTTTCAGGTTGATAATTGATAAAAATAAACTACTAACACTTCTACTGCTGAAATCATTCTTAAATTTACATTCTTTAATTTGGCCACTCCTAATGTTGCTGCTATCTCTTTGATGGATTTGTTTGGTTTTTGAAGCCTTACAATGGCCCGTTTCACTTGCATGGACAGCTCCTTTGAACGCATGATGTAGGTTCACAGCAATAGATTCCAAATGCAAATACCACACTTAGAATCAACTCCAGACCTTTTACCTGCTTAATTGAGGAAGAAATGACGAAGGAGTAGCCCACACCAGGCCATGAAATAGCTTTTGATTCAATTGTCCAATTACTTTTGGTCCCTTGAAAAAAGGGGGATGACTATTCTTAAGAGGAGTAATTCCTAAACCCATCCTGCGATTTGGATGTACATACCCTCAAATTAAACCTGAGAGGGTGCACTTTCAGCCAATATCCATTATATAACTATAGCTTGAATATGTTTTGGTAAATACCTGAAAAAAAGTAAAATTGTGCCTGTGTCCAAATATATATGGACCTAACTGTATATCTATATATATATATATATATACAGATATAGACACACACACAAACACACTAAATGTACTTCAAACAAGCAAAAAATTATTGATTTGGCAATTTGCCTGGAGTGATTTTTCACTATGTTGCTCATGAAAAACAAGTTCTGCCAAAAACGCCTGCTGTAAGGCTGACTTGAACTTGAACTGCAAGAATCACCATTAGTCCAGGTCTCTGAAACCTATTTACTTAATGCCAACCTAAGCTTTCCCCACATAGAGCACATGGAGCGTTCAACTATAAGGCCTTGTTCACATGCATATGCCTGTGCGAGGGCCCCGTTTGCCCACACAGATGTACTATAGCATACATTCGTACGAGGACTGTTTGCCCGTATGGTGATGCACAGGTGTTCAGTGCATCCTCCAGCATGAAGTCCTATTCATTTTAGTTGGGGCACAGGAGCTGCAGGGACACAACCACTGCTCCCAATCTGACAGCCAAGTGCACATGTACGACCCTCAAATGCAGACAGTGTGCGTTTGGGGCCATGCAGGCTGTCAAACTGGGAGCAGTGGTTGTGTCTGTGCAGCATCTGCATTGTAAGTGAAATGAATGGGCCTGCCTACACAGGGATGCACAGCTGTGCATCACTGGGCAGGCTAACATGTCCCTCGTATAAATGTACACTATAGTACATCTGTGTGAAAAAGCATAAAACTGAGCCTGCAAACTCTCATACTTGCCTTTCCTTTGATGCCGCAGCCACCGCCACAAGCAAGGGGAATCTGCCCAGCTTAGGCTCTGAGTGGATGACAGTCGGTTGATATAACTGTCCTTCTGCTCCCATGTAACAGTGATGTACCAACACCACAGTTACATGCGAAAAGAGTCACATGATCCACTATACCTGGAAGTGCTCGCTATTTCTCTTCAATCCCATTGAACAGATTGGCAAGTATTAGGTGGGGATGACAAAGGGAATGTGAGCGTACGCAGTAGGGGTACCAGAAATGAATGTGAATCTGTTGATTTAATCCTAATAGGCAAAGCACAGGTACAACTTTCTAAGATGCATTACTAAATAAAAACAATAGCTCAACATGCCCTTCTTGGGCTTTATTATTGTGCAAGTGCAAACAATGTAGAAGACCTCCATTTAATCCAGTTATTCACCCATTAAAATGTCAGTCTTCCTACTAGCCCTTGTACATCAGCAATCAGACTGACAAAGAAAGGGGTAGCACTGTAAGCCAATTGCGCTTTACTACATAGTGTTGTAAATAGAACAAAAGCAGCTTGCTGACTGGAGGGGTGAGCAAGAAGAAGACTTCATCAGTGTACTGCTGCACAATAATTATCCAACATCTTGACCATGCTGTATTGCTTTAACTGCAGTTTAGAAAAATAAAAGCCCTGTAGCTTCTGGCAGGAATACTGGAAAACAGAACAGACTTTTATTTTGGAATGTAAGACAGTTAAAGCTGAACTCCAGCTTTTGATAAACTTTACATAGTTCATTTGGGCCAAGCTGGCCCAAACAAACTGTCCCTCACTAACATGTGAGGCCGCTGGATGTGCGGTATAAACTGTATGTAGCTGTGGCTACAGACAACATACTGCACTGTGTTCCGGGTTCGAGTCACAACCTTCTGGTCTCATACCTGAAACACAGTAGTCTATCTGAACAGCCCTCAGTTAGAGATTGTGACATCAATGGCCCGCCTCTCTGACTCAGCCAGAGAAAGCTTTGTATTCATTGCTAGAATACATCGCTTTCTCTGAATGGCTGAGCGCCAATCAGATAGACTCTATTGTGTTTCGGGTATAAAACAGGAAGGTCTTGGCTCGCACCTAGGAACGCAGTGCGGTATGCTGTATGTAGCCCAAGCTATATACAGTTTAATAAGGAAAAGGAATAATTATTGGAACAAGCTGGGCACTTGGCATGCAAACAATGTTCAGATCAAGGAGTAATCAGATCAGTAAAATTTAATGATAAAACTATGGTAAAAAAAAATGGTAAAAAATGGAGTCCATTAGTATATAAAGTCCATAAAAGATCCAAGAGGATCTCATTGAGGCAGCTCTGTGTGAAAGCAAGAAGTGGCTCTAGAGGAAATAGAAGGAGCCTGTGCTTGTTCTTGTAAGTATAGCTGTATAGCAGGGATTTATTAGAAGATAAAATAAGAACTACTTACAAGTGTAATAAAAGATTAGGCATGTACAGTAGCTAAGCTGTGTTGGGGATGGTCATTTGTAGCGTGATCCGGGGGGTCCACAGGGGACATGGTCATCTGGTAGTCAGCGCTGGTGCAGGTAGTCAGCGCTGGTGGATTCCGGCACTGCCTGGTCTGTGGAACGCACTTGCACTCACATATTAGGGAGGGACATAGTTTGGGCCAGCTTGGTCAAAGAGAATTATGTAAAGTGTATCAAAAGCTGGAGTTCAGCTTTAACACATATGTAGTTCAACAGTGAATTACAGTGCCTTGATAAAGTATTAACACCCCTTGAAATTTGGCACATTTTGTCATGTTACAACCAAGAACGTAAATGTATTTTATTGGGATTTTATGTGATAGACCAACACAAAGTGGCACATAATTGTGAAGTGGAAGGAAAATCATAAATGTTTTTTAAAGTGTGGCATGCATTTGTATTCAGCCCCCTTTACTCTGATACCTGTAACTAAAATCTAGTGGAACCAATTGCCTTCAGAAGTCACCTAATTAGTAAATAGAGTCCATCTGTGTGTCATTTAATCTCAGTATAAATACAGCTGTTCTGTGAACCCCTCAGATATTTGTTAGAGAACCTTAGTGAACAAACAGCATCATGAAGGAGAAGGAATACATCAGACAGGTCAGGGATAAAGTTGTGGAGAAGTTTAAAGCAGGCTAGGTTATAAAAAAAAATATCCCAAGCTTTGAACATCTCGCGGAGCACTGTTTAATCCAGCCTCTGAAAATGGAAAGAGAATGGCACAACTGCAAACGTACCAAGACACGGCCGTCCACCTAAACTGACAGGCCAGGCAAGGTGAGCATTAATCAGAGAAGCAGCCAAGAGGCCCATGGTAACTCTGGAGGAGCTGCAGAGATCCACAGCTCAGGTGGGAGAATCACTACACAAATCTGGCCTTTATGGAAAAGTGGAAAAAAGAAAGCCATTGTTGAAAGAAAGCCATAAAAAGTCCCGTTTGCAGTTTGCGAGAAGCCATGTGGAAGTCACAGCAAACATGTGGAAGAAGGTGCTCTGGTCAGATGAGACAAAAGCTGAACTTTTTGGCCTAAAAGTAATACGCTATGTCTGGCGGAAAACAAACATTGCACATCACCCTGAACACACCATCCTCACGGTGAAACATGGTGGTGGCAGCATTTTTTTTTAGCAGGGACAGGAAAGCTGATCAGAGCTGATGGGAAGATGGATAGAGCAAAATTCAGGGCAATCTAATGCCGCATACACAGAACCGGACTTTACGGCATACTTTGCCCAGCGGACTTTTCGACGGACTTTCCGAATGAACAGACTTGCCTACACACGATCAACCAAAGTCCGACGGATTCGTACGTGATGACGTACGACCGGACTAAAACAAGGAAGTTCATAGCCAGTAGCCAATAGCTGCCCTAGCGCCGGTTTTTGTCTGTCGGACCAGCATACAGACGAGCGGACTTTTCGACCGGACTCGAGTCTGTCGGATAGATTTGAAACATGTTTCAAATCTAAGTCCGTCAAACTTTTGAGAAAACAAAGTCCGCTGGAGCCCACACACGATTGAATTGTCCGACAAAATCTGGTACGCCGGACCAAGTATGCCGTAAAGTCCGATCGTGTGTACGCAGCATTAGAAGAAAACCTGATAATGTCTGCAAAAGACTTGAGACTGGGGCAGAGGTTCACCCTCCAGCACGTCAATGACCCTAAACATACAGCCTGAGCTACAATAGAATTGTTTAGATCAAAGCATATTCATATGTTAGAATGGCCCAGTCAAAGTTCAGACATAAATATAAATTGAGAATCTGTGGCAAGATGAGAAGAATGGGCAAAGAATGTCACTCTAGATGTGCAAAGCTGGTAGAGACATCCCCAAAAAGACTTGCAACTGTAATTGCACTGAAAGGTGGTTCTACAAAGTATTTATAGGGGGGCTGGATACAAATGCACGCCACACTTTTCAAATATTTATAAAAAATTTGGAAAACCATTTATCATTTTCCTTCGACTTCACAATTACAATGTGTTGGTCTATCACATAAATTCCCAATATAATACATTTCTGTTTTTGGTTGTAACATGACAAAATGTGGAAAATTTCAAGGAGTATGAATACTTTTTCAAGGCACTGTAACTGCTTTCCTACACATTAAATTCTAATCAGATGACTGACTTTGATCTGGGGGAAAAGACCACTGGAAAAAGGCATCGGATCCCAGCTACAAGTGTTCTTTCCTTTTTTTTGAAGAAAGTGGAAAATCCCTTCAAAGTGGTATGAAACCCAAAACCAAAATTGTAATACATATATTGCAGCTTACCAATCATTTTATGTGGTGGCTGCATTTGTTTTCTTTTTTTAGGCCCCCCCCCCCCCCCCCCGTCCCTCCGTTTTCACCTGATGATCTGCCCAGTAACACACCTCCTGTATTAGAGTGCCGCCACTTCGGATGAAAGAGCACAGGGGTCACACTTGGGCAGCAGCATTGTCAGTCTGGGGGAGGGGAGAGTAAGATAAACTAGCAGATTTAGATACACTACCTAGTTGGTTTCAACCTATGGCCCTTGGACCCCCCCCCCCCCCCCCCCCATCCACAATGTGCCTAGAAATACCAATTTAATAATACAATTACAAGGATGATACATTTTGAATACTTTTGGTTGTTTTTGTTTAGATTATTTTGTTACTCAGCACTTTAACGGCTCCTGAAGAAGTGGACTAAGTCCATGAAATGCGTTGAGCAACAAAGAATCAACTGTTTTCTCATACAATGTTTAGCTTTATCACAACAATGTTTTAACATCTGTATTACAATTGGATACTTTATTATGTACTGTATAGATTAATGAAGAAAATTCTTTTTTTTTTTATTATTGATATCAAATAAATGGTGTTTTTAAATATGCTGTATGTTCTGCCTCAAAAGTCCTAGTGCAAATTTTTCTTTTTGTGTGATAGTATTAAGGGATGTGGCACTATTCTTTTTAATAATTTCATCACTAGATGCACTAATGAATTCAAGCCAAACTAGCTACACAATAAGTTACAGCAAGGTTTTTTTTTTGCTTTGCAATAAAGGTTTTACATGAATAAATAAAACATGATCATTGTAAGCACCCCTCCCAGTGGTAAATGGTTTGTCTCAACACTCTGATACATTTGCAGGAGAGCTTGTTCTGTTGAAAACCAAAAGACATGCTGGCAAGATCACAAGGTTAAACTAGAGGAAAGAGATTCTAAAAAAGAAAACGAAGGCAGCAACCACATCTAAGAATTGGTAAGCTGTAATATAATAAATGTTTTTTTTTTTCACTTAATACCACTTTAAACATGTTGTACTTCTACAGCACAAGCACATAAGTAGAAGAGGGCACTTCTGAACTCTGCACTGTCTGATGATGTTCAGTCTTGATTCCGGCCAATCTAAAAACAAGGTGTTACAGTGTAATAACTAGTTCCACGTAAACACAGAAAACTAAGGGACAAAAGACTTCATAAAAATAAACATGATATCATACTGACAGGTTAGGAGTTTCATTAGGCAATTTCCAGTGATAATAAAAGAAAATTCTATTTTTATGAACTGTGACATGAGCTCATGAAACGCTGGTAAAAAAATGTGTCGTGTTGTGCTGCTACGCTAGCTGACGTCAGCCAAGCAAAGTATGTTTTCTGGGCAATTTACTGCTGGAGCACTAAAAGGAAGTGGCTGAGCGGAGTTCTGCTTATAGAAACGATCCTGTGGAAAAGTCAACCTAATCAATAAGTATTCTAACAGGAAAGAAAATTGGTTCATATTCTTCCCAACACAAGCCTGCCAATAAACCATACAGCTTATGGGAAATCCAATGAGAGGGTTACCTCTTCTTTTCCAGCGGCTAGCAGAATATCCTGGTTCTGGGAGATTACTAAGAAACATAAAATAAATAGTAGTTAATATTTTCGTTTCCATGGGAACATATTGACAGAAGACAGCTTCTCAATTTCCTCACTGTCTATGAAATCAAGACACATGTGAACCATGCCAAGAATGACAGCATCACCCACAATGTTGGATGTCACAAATAAGTGAAGGACCTTAACCATGGAGGCCTTTTAATTGGGAACTAGCTGGTATTTTCCAACCCACGTTAAAAAGGCTAACAAGGAAAAATTGATTAATGGATTTTTTTTTCTATGATCCTAGCATTTGGAAGAGGATGCAATCTATTCTTGTTAAATCTTCTCACTGTCTCCATAAAATCACATGTATGCTCATCAGATTGTTGAGGTCATCGGATAAAGGGCAGGTCTTATGGGAAACATTACTAAAATATTTAGGCCAGAGTGAGCCAGACACAAAGCAGCACAGAAGCAGCTCTACGTGAACAATTAAACAGCTCAGGAAAATATTAGAGCACACATTTTTTACCCATGGATTCACTAGACCGGTTAAGGTTATTGGGTTGTGATTAAGAAAAAAAAATTGTTTATAAGCAAGAAAGGCTTTAACCACTTGAAGACCAGGCGTCTTCCACAACTTTTTATTTACAAGAAGAAATCTGTATTTTTTGCAAGAAAATTTACTCAGAACCCCCAAACATTATTTTATATATAGTTACATAGTTAGTAAGGTTGAATAAAGACACCAGTCCATCCAGTTCAACCTGAGTGAGTGTGGGTGCGTGTCTACAATCATCCCTATTTTTTTTATTTAAGGTACCCATATAGCGCCGCCAATTCATGCAGCACTCCGCACATACATCGTACACCCACATCGGTCCCTACCCTCAAGGAGCCCACAATCCAAGGTCCCCAACATATATTATAATGTTTGGGGGTTCTGAGTAAATTTTCTTGCAAAAAATACAGATTGTTACTTATAAATAAAAAGTGCTGGAAGAGGCCTGGTCTTCAAGTCTGATGAGTTGGTGGCTATATATATATATATATATATTAAAAAAGACAATGGATGGGTATCTGCGCTATCTAAAATAATATGAAAAGAAGCAGCCAGCACAGTTCATTGATCAAACACAAGTATATAAAAAGTCCAAAATGCAGAGGTTCAAAATAGTCATTAATCATGCGACAGTTCTGTCATTGTAGCAATAGGGAATATGAAGGACCCTTTACCAGCTTCAGTGTGTACAAGACAGCACACCACACACAAGTCAATCCAATCTGCTTACCAGAAAGTAATAGTAAGAAGGCAAGTATCATGAAACAGAGGATCAAGGCATCCACACTCCAGATAATGTAAATCGTTCACAGGGACTCCTCCATATCCAGATCGCATAAAGCCACCAACTCATCAGACTCCAAGACAGGGATGCATATGATAAACGCTCATCAGTGTGATATAACCTAAATGGAAGAAAATAAGGCAGCAATAGTGAAGGATATCGCATCCGATGATATCCTATGGAATGAAACATGTCAGGCTGGCCGATGCAAGCGCGATGTGAGCCGCAGAATTTCTATTATACATCATGATGCCTGTATTTTCTTATTACCTGTAAGTAGACTACAATAAATTATTGTTTTATACCTTACGAGCTTCACTATTGCTGCCTTATTTTCTTCCATTTGGGTTATATCACACTGATGAGCGTTTATCATATGCATTCCTGTCTTGGAGTCTGATGAGTTGGTGGCTATATGCGATCTGGATATGGAGTCCCTGTGATCGATTTACATTATCTGGAGTGTGATGCCTTGATCCTCTGTTTCATGATACATGCCTTCTTACTATTACTCTCAGATTGGATTCACTTGGGTGTGGTGAGCTGTCTTGTACACACTGAAGCTGATGAAGGGTCCTTCATATTCCCTATCTCTACAATGACAGAACTGTCTCATGATTAAAGTGGTGTTCCGGCCGAAATTATACTTTTAAAATAAAAATACCCCTATAATACACAAGCTTAATGTATTCTAGTAAAGTTAGTCTGTAAACTAAGGTCTGTTTTGTTAGTTTATAGCAGTAGTTTGTTATTTTATAAACTTACAGTAGGCCGTGGCCATCTTAAGTCTGGGCATCTGAAGCCAGACTGCATTTCTTCCTGGATCTCATCCTTGCAGATCTCGCACATGCTCAGTGCAGCACAAGCAGTGTAATAGGTTTCAGGTCAGGTTTCCATAGCAACGGCAGTTTCAGAGGAAGTTGCCGCCCCTTCCCAGAAGGCATTGCAAACAGGAAATGATGCGATGGGCCGCGGCCAGGGAGGAGGAAGTGAAAAATGAATACAGCAGATATACAGTAAGTGCTGAGAAAAAAAATAAAAAAATATCCAATTTGTTTACAGTGCACAGTTTAGTGAGGGATGCTGAAGAGTTGTAAAAGTGGGTGGAACTCCACTTTAATGACTAATTTGAAGCGCTGCATTTTGGACACACACACACATATATATACATACACAGTGGGGACGGAAAGTATTCAGACCCCCTTAAATTTTTCACTCTTTGTTATATTGCAGCCATTTGCTAAAATCATTAGAAAAACTGAAATATCACATGGTCCTAAGTATTCAGACCCTTTGCTGTGACACTCATATATTTAACTCAGGTGTTTTCCATTTCTTCTGATCATCCTTGAGATGGTTCTACACCTTCATTTGAGTCCAGCTGTGTTTGATTATACTGATTGAACTTGATTAGAAAAGCCACACACCTGTCTAAAAATTTGAGAAAGTCTATCATTTTTTCTATCCAGCAGCTACTTACCTACCTCGGACCTTTTTTGTTGAGAAAGCCAATAGCTTCAGCCATAGCCCCGGTAAACTGCTTGCAAGCCGCAATGTATTTTTACGTATTGCGGTTGCCAATACTTCAGTATAAAAAAGGAAAAAAAATTGTTTACAAGCAGATATGAGGACTATTACACACCTGTAAAATTTCCTATCCTTTGTTTCTCTGAACAAGAATATTTTCATAGTCAGCTCTGCTTCTTGGCTTTGAGGATGCCTAAAACCTGGTACACACGTAAAGGTTTATTTTTCGTTCAACCCAGCTACGGTCGGAGCCACTGTACTAACAATCTGACTTTTGGGGTGGTGGGGGGGTGGACAGTGTCAGTGTTTTTTAATTTTTTTTTTACAATTTTACCTTTTAAATATTTATTACAAAAAAAAAAAAAAAATTAATTATCCATTTTTTTAGCAGCCCTGTTGGTGGTAGTGGTGGGGCTTTTGTGAAATGACCTCTCCCCTTTGAAACAGGGGGGACAGGGAAAGGGACCGAGGACACAGATTCCCCAGTAATTTTCTCTGCAGCCTCAGCTGCACTGCAAATGAATGGACAGGAGACAGCGGCTCCTCCCCATTCATAAACTGAGACATCGTAAACGCAGCTTACTATGCTCAGCTATGAATGGACAGAGGTAGTGATCACTGACTCTGTGCATTCAGAAAAGGAAGGAGCCGGTAAATGGTGGTTGATATGGGCCACGGCAGTGGCATTGTCGGACTGAACCCTGATTGGGCAGTCCTGGAGCTCCACCGTCCAGGACTGTAGGGCCAGACGTACTGCTCCCAAAAACTCCAGGATGTTTATGGGTAGGCTCTGCCCTTGACATCTCCCCTGAGCTGTGTGCCCCTCTAGGGTCGCTCCCCAGCCCGAGAGACTTGTGTCTGTGACATCACGAGGAAGGATCTTCCCATTCGCAGGTTCTGGATCCTGCAACCACCAGCTTAGGCTTAAGCACGCCTGGGGAGATAAGGACATGAGGTAATCCAGGGTTTGCACTCTCCTGTTCCAAGCCGACAACATGGATGGAACTGGGCGTAGAGAACTGCCTCGAAGGAGGACTCCATCCTTCCCAGAAGACTCATACTGAGCCGAATGGAAGGTTGCCTGGTGCCCCTTATCTGACGCACTTGATCCGCCAGGGCACAGATCTTTACGGGTGGCAAACATACTCTTGCCTGGACCGTATCTAGGAGCAGACCTAAATATTTCAGATACTGAGCTGGCCTCCAGGCTGACTTTTCGGTATTTATGACCCAGCCCAGATATTCTAAATACCGCAGGGGCCTGCAGTCAGTGATCTCTGAGCAAGAGGTCGTCCAAATTATCCGAGCACCAAGATTCCCTGGGCCCTTAAAAGTACTGGTGCCAAGACCTTTGTAAACTCCCAGGGTGCTGTGGCAAGCCCGAAGGGCAGCGCCACAAACTGGAAATGACTTTCTTCTACTGTGAACCGCAGGAACCTCTAATGAGGTTGAAATAGGTACGTGTAAATACGCATCCCTGTTATCGATGGAGGCTAGAAAGTCTGCCATCTGGAGGGAGGCTACTACCGAGTGGCCTGACGCCATCCGAAAGGACTGGATTGATAGATACTGGTTCAGGGATCTTATATCCAAAATGGAACTTGTGTCCGCACTTGATTTTAGAACAAAACCCTGTGCCCATTTCGGATACAGGGACCTGTATAATCCCACCCTGATGCACTAAATGATCTAGAATAAGTCTCTTTTTGGAGGATCCAAAGGAACGCTGGATCTTAGAAAACTCTGGAAGAGGAACCCCCACACAATTCCAGCTTGTAACCGCAGGATACTGTCGAGGTGACCCACTCGTCCTGAGCCACTGTTCTCCAAATGTCCGCAAAGTGAAGCAGCCTTCCCCCCACCCGATAGAGTAGGGGCGTCCCCTCAAAAAGGGATTGGAGCCGGGTTTAGAAGAGTTTTGGACCCAGGGTTTCTTCTGGCCCTAGCCCTGCGGCTTGCCCCTGGCTCTAGCGCCCTGTTGGCAGCGGAACTGCCTTGGGACTGAGACACCTGAGGAAGCAGTTCCTGAGCTTTTAAACGAGGGACACCTCATCCTTCCCTTCACAGGAAGTAGAGAGCTCTTCCCTCCTGAAATCTTTTAGATATATTTGTCCACATCATCACCAAACAAGCGTTCCCCATGGAAGGGGAACCCTGCCAACAACTATTTACAGGGAAGCTCGGCTGACCAGTTCTTAAGCCACACAAGTCTGCGCATGTGTACTGACAGGAGAGCCAGACGAGTCCTTGCTGTATCAAATCCTTCAAGGCATCTACAGCAAAACACAGTGCTCGCGGTATATCTCCCCTATTTTCAGCAGGATCCTCCTTTTGGTTAGGCCTGTAAGGCTCTCTTGCCTGATCCCTTAGGGACTGCCAGACTCCTATTGCTGCAACAGCTGACTGAATAGCTGAACCGGCCAATGAAAAGGAAGCCCTTAATAGTGACTCCAGTTTCTTCTCAACAGGGTCCTTAAGGCTCTGTGCGTTATCCACCGGACAAGTTAAGTTCTTGTTTAAGGAAGAGACTGCCGAATCTATGGCTGGCATTCTCCATTTCTTAATAAACTTTTTCTCCATGGGATATAAAAGGGAAAACCTCATAGGAGGAACGAAAATCCTGTCAGGATGTTCCCAATCAGCATATATTTTTACTTTCTAGCATACACCACCTGCTCCAACAGTGGGTGCAAGGGGAAAGCCTGTGCAGCCTGAGGAGGCCACAGGGACTCCAAAGAGAACCAGGGAGGCTCAGAAACCTCTGCAGTAGGTAACTTAAAGGCAGAACGAACCATCTCGGTAAAAGTCAGGATCAAAAGCCTCTGTGACTGAGAGGCTGATACCAACTGGAAATCTTCTGATGCAGATTCCTCAGAAGCAGACTCATCTGCTGGTCCTCCACAGTATTTAGCTCTTCCCCTTCATCAACCCATTCCTGCTGCAAGTTAGGAGGATAAGGGGAGGGGGATCTGTTACGCTTCAGGCCACCCTGCGAGATGGAGGCAATCATGCCAGTAATCCAGTCCTCTAACCCAGCTAGAGCTGAGGACAGATCATCCCTGGTGACAAAGGCTGAAGCAGCAGCATTGGCAGTAGGCACAATACCAGACAGGCGCAGCGGCTCAGATTGCCCAGAAGCCTCTGGTCTCTCAGGGGATACAACACTAGGGTTATGACTAGGCTCCTCAGGAACTACTGACGACACAGATGTGCCCTTCCCTGTAGTGTTAGCCCCGCTCCTCTTTTTTGAAGACATTGCAAGTCACAAAAAGGGAATACATGGGTTTAGTATTTACACCACCCCAAAAGGGAGGCCCTTTAATAGGGCTCACCAAGCCCTTATTCAACAATCCTGCTAATTACCTTAGCCTGCCAACCAACACCTGGTGACTCAAGTAACCCGGGTAAGGAGGAATGAACTCCTGAAAGTAAACTGGTTCAGAGTCTGCTCTGTGTCCCACAGCTAGCCTAGTACGTGATCTGACACTTCCAGGCCTGAGGGGGCGCGCGAGCCCAGCGGCGGACTCGATGTCTGCCGGCACCCTCTGATTGTTTAGTACACAGGCAGAACGGCGATCTGCCTATGTAAACAAGGCAGACCGGCGGTTTGTCAGTAGGTAAGACATTGATCTCGTGTTCCTCCTAAGCAGGAACACGGATCTATGCCTTCCCTTAGTAGAAGCACCTCCCCCACAGTGAGTAAGCACATGCTAGGAACACATTTAACCCTTTGATTGCCCCTGCTGTTAACCCGTTTCCTGCCAGTGTCATTAGTACAGTGCATATTTTTTATCACTGATCACTGTATTAGTGTCACTGGTCCCACAAATTGTCAAAAGTGCCAGTTAGGTGTCTGATTTGTCTGCTGAAATAACGCTAGAAGTCGTTGATCTAGTCCACTGCTAGTAAAAAAAAGTAAATGGATAAAAATATCCCACAGTTTGTAGACACTATAACTTTTGAGCAAACCAATCAATATTCACTTATTGGGATTTTGTTTTACCAAAAATATGTAGCAGAATACATATTGGCCTAAATTGATGAAGAAATTAGATTTTTACAATGTTTTTATTGGATATGTTTTACAGAAGAAAGTAAAAAATATTGAATATCAAAATCGTCGGTCTTTTTTTGTTTATAGTGCAAAAAATAAAAAATACAGAGGTGATCAAATACCACCAAAAGAAAGCTCTATTTGTGGGGAAAAAAGGGACATAAATTTTATTTGTGTACAGCGTTGCATCACCGTGCAATTGTCAGTTAAAGTAACGCAGTGATGTATCGCAAAAAGTGGCCTGGTCATGAAGGGGGGGGGGGTAAATCTGAAGTGGTTAAAGGGATTTTTCCTGGATTAGTACAAGGGCACATAACAAGTAAATAAAAAATAATTTATTGAAAGCAAAAAACATCAAGTATCTAAAATACATGATTTTCTGTGTTAAAATACATAATTTTCTCTCCAAAGGCCCGTACACAGGATACAAAAGTTGGAAGGTAAAATTATTCCGACAAACAATCTTCCGATTTTCAGATCGTTAGTACGTTGCCGATTCTGATTTTTCGTCCGACAAAAGCTGGATGTGCAGACTATAACATTTTTGTCGTACGTGAACTCAAAGTCCGATTTTCATTAACCGCTTCAATACCCAGCCATAGTCAAATGACGTCCACAGATGGGATCTCCCATCCTGGGTGGGCGTCATATGACGGCCTCGGCTTTCCGCCGCTACTGCGGGCCCCCGGGCGCCCGCACAGCGGCGATCGGGGTACCGTTGTGTCCCTCAGGACACAGCCGTTCCCCGATGGGGGTATTGAAGCGGCGGCGGGCGGCGGAGCGTTGGTAACGGCGGTAACGGCGGATGCAGAGCGGCATTGGGAAGCGTGTATTAGGCGGGTTCCGGCGGAAGAGGAGTGATCAGGGCGGTGATCGGGGCTGAGGCTTTTCCCCTGGATACAGCTCAGCCCCGATCACTGTAGCCAATGGCATGGCTCTGCATCACATGACCGGCTGTGTCCAATCACAGCCGGTCACTAATGTAAACAAACACACACAGTCAGACAGTAACTGCTGTTGCTGGGCTCTTCTCCTCACACACCGATCCAGTGTGAGGAGAAGAGATCAGCTAACAGTGAGTTACTAATTTCATGTACTACTGTGCCCAGATCGCCCCTCCTAAATAAAGAGATTCTGGTTCTGATTCGGAATATGAGCCCCCTGAAGGCAGCACATCAGGATCCGAATCAGAGGAGGAAGTAGTCCAACCAAAAAGACGATGGTCTGAAAACCAGGCAGCTAGCTACCAGCAGTGCCAGCGGCAGTAGACCCCAGGAGGAGGGGCCCAGTACAAGCGCTGCTAGACCCCAGGAGGAAAGGCCCAGCACAAGTGGATGCCAAAGAAGTAGGGCCCAAACCCATCTTCCAGATTCCTTGGCAAACCCATTGTGGCTGCCTTCTACCACAGGGTCAGCCACGATCCCCCCTTTTACAGCACAGCCGGGTGTGCAGGTCAACACTGCAGGATTTTCACAAATGGACTTTTTAAATTTATTTTTCCCGAACGATTTGATTCAAGGCATCGTGGACCAAACTAATTTGTTTGCCCAACAATTTATTGCAACCAACCCCAGCTCCAGCTATGCCCACCCTTTTGAGTGGAGACCGCTAACAGTAGTGGAGCTAAAATTGTTTTTAGGCCTAACCCTGAACATGGGGCTTACAAAAAAAAATGAAATTCATAAGTATTGGTCGACCAAACCCATCCACCATATGCCAATTTTTTCATTCGCCATGTCCAGGACCCGATACGAAATAATAATGCGCTTCTTGCATTTCAATGACAACTCACAGTGCCCCCCCCCGAAATCACCCAAACTTTGACAAATTATATAAAGTTCGCCCCCTAATTAATTTTTTTTCCCAGAAGTTTGCCAAAGTTTATGTCCCTGAAAAAAATATATCTGTGGACGAATCCCTGGTGCATTTCACAGGCTGGCTGGGAATCAAACAATATATCCCCAGTAAGAGGGCGAGGTATGGCTTGAAGCTTAACAAGCTTTATGAAAGTGCCACCGGTTATGTGTACGCATACCGCGTGTACGAAGGGAAAGATTCCCAGCTCCAGCCCCCTGAGTGTCCCTCGTACATGGGAATAAGTGGGAAAATTGTTTGGGAGTTGGCATTCCCACTCCTCCAAAAGGGGTACCATATTTATATGGATAATTATTATACGAGTTTGCCCCTTCTCCGCCACCTATATCTCAAACAAACTTTGGCCTGTGGTACAACTAGAAAAAACCGAAAGGGCTTCCCACAGCGTCTTGTCACCACAAACATTCCAAGGGGGGAATCGACAAGCTTGAGGAACGAAGAAGTGTTGGCTGTGACGTGGAGGGATAGAAAAGACGTGTACGTCATGTCCACCATCCACGATGACACCTCGGTGGAACTTCACAGAAGACGCGGTACCGTTCGCAAGCCTATAAATTACTGGGGGGGTGGATTTAAACGATCAGTTGTTGCAGCCCTATCTTTCAACAAGAAAATCCTTATTCTGGTACAAAAAAGTCGCAATTTACTTTTTTCATTTGGCCCTTTTAAATTCTTTCATAATCTACCAAAAATCCACAGAAACACCCACCACCTTCTTAAAGTTTATTGAAGACATTGTCACTGCCCTGATTTATCAGCAAGTATCCCCCCCAGAAAGCATTCGCTCCGATTCTGTCAGCAGACTACATGAGCGCCATTTCCCAGACCATATTCCACCAACAGGATCCTGAAGACGACGCCAAAAAAAATGTCGGGTGTGCACCAAAAGAGGAATTAGGAAAGATACCAGCTTCCATTGTACCGACTGTCCCTCCCAACCTGGCCTTTGCATCGGAGAATGCTTCAGGCGATATCACACTCTGGAAAATTATTGGTCCATATTTCTAATACTGCCATTTCCCCGTTTTTAATTTCTGTCCTGAATATTTCCCTTCCTCAACCAACCATATTATTGCCTTCCATATGAACCGACCCTGGCCTGTTTCTCGACTATGCCTCTGCCTACCGTCTGCATTGTTTTTCCGCCATGTTTTTGCCTTTCACGTGAACTAACCATGGACTGTATCGACTATGCCTCTGCCTACCGTCTATTTCTGCCTTTTACCTGCACTGACCTCGGCCTGTTGACCATGTTTTTGCCTGCCCCTTGGATTGATCTTTCACCCTGCTACACAGGGGTCTCACATATGTGAGGGGCTCCAGAATAGTGTTCGGAGTTCAGAAAACCAGTTTTTGGTTTTCTGTGTTCCCATAACAGGGTCTGGTTGCCCGGAGGCTTCAAAGCGATTTGGGTGGGAGAAGCCTCTACCCCTGTCCCCATTCTTTCCTGATCGATGCCCTAAGCTTGATGGTACTGCCTGCTCCCTGGACAAATACTCTGGCTGTGCTGACCATACCTCTGCCTGCTGCATGTACTAACTATGGACAGTATTCCTGCCTGTTGCATGGACGATCCTTTGATCCTTTTGCTGCTGCTGACCACATCCCTGCCTGCTATCTGGATTAATGCTTTGGCTGTGCCGACATCTCTACCTGTACTGACTATTCCTGCCTGCTGCCTCTTTTGCTGTCGCTGTCCACGTTCCTGCCTGCTGCCTGGACCGATGCTCTTCTCTGTGGACCACTGCACTACTAAAACTGCAGGTAATCTTTTCTTTACCCTTTACTCAGCAGAATGTATTTTGGTTTGTAATTGGTATGTACAGTACATGCTATGTGTTAGAAATATGAAGGGCCTTCAACAATGTGATAGGTTGGCAGGAATTTGTGTGTAATGTATGCTCCTAGAACAACTGACAGTGCTACTTGAATGTTGGGCCTCTGTATGTGGCCAGACTATGTAAAAGTCTCACACATGTGGTATCGCCATACTCAGGAGGAGTAGCAGAATGTATTTTGGGGTGTCATTTTTGCTATGTACATGCTATGTGTTGGAAATATCTTATGAATGGACAACTTTGTGTAAAAAAAATGCGTTTTCATTTTTTTTCCACAGTTTCCAAAAACTTCGGGAAAAAAATTAACCATTCAAAAGACTAATTATGCCTCATAGATTATACGTTGGGGTGTTAGCTTTCCAAAATGGGGTCATTTTGTGGGCGTTTCCGTTGTCCTGGTGCTCCAGGGCCTTCAAAATTGTAATAGGTGGTTGAGAAATGAGATGTGTAATTTATGCTCCTAGAATGCCTGGAGCCGCTACTTCAATGTTGGGCCTCTGTATGTGGCCAGGCTGTGTAAAAGTCTCACACATTTGGTATCGCCACACTCAGGAGGAGTAGCAGAATGTATTTTGGGGTGTCATTTTTGCTATGTACATGCTATGTGTTGGAAATATCTTATGAATGGACAACTTTGTGTAAAAAAAATGCGTTTTCATTTTTTTTCCACAGTTTCCAAAAACTTCGGGAAAAAAATTAACCATTCAAAAGACTAATTATGCCTCATAGATTATACGTTGGGGTGTTAGCTTTCCAAAATGGGGTCATTTTGTGGGCGTTTCCGTTGTCCTGGTGCTCCAGGGCCTTCAAAATTGTAATAGGTGGTTGAGAAATGAGATGTGTAATTTATGCTCCTAGAATGCCTGGAGCCGCTACTTCAATGTTGGGCCTCTGTATGTGGCCAGGCTGTGTAAAAGTCTCACACATTTGGTATCGCCACACTCAGGAGGAGTAGCAGAATGTATTTTGGGGTGTCATTTTTGCTATGTATATGCTAGGTGTTGGAAATATCTTATGAAAGGACAACTTTGTGTAAAAAAAAAATGCGTTTTCATTTTTTTTTCCACAGTTTCCAAAAACTTCGGGAAAAAAATGAACCATTCAAAAGACTAAATATGCCTCATAGATTATACGTTGGGGTGTTAGCTTTCCAAAATGGGGTCATTTTGTGGGCGTTTCCATTGTCCTGGTGCTCCAGGGCCTTCAAAAGTGTGATAGGTTGTCATCATATGAGATGGGCAATTTATGCTCGTAAAACGCCTGACGGTGCTAGTTGGATGTTAGACCTCTGTATGTGGCCAGGCTGTGTAAAAGTCTCACACACGTGGTATCACTATACTCAGGAGGAGTAGCAGAATGTATTTTGGGGTGTCATTGCAAGTATGCATGTGCTGTGTGAGAGAAATAACTTGTTATTATGACAATTTTGTGCAAAAAAAAAAAAAAAAATTTCCAAGAATTGTGGGAAAAAATTACAACTTCAAAAAGCTCACCATGCCTCTTGCTAAATACCTTGGAATGTCTGCTTTCCAAAAATGGGTAATTTGGGGGGTATTTGTACTTTCCTGGCTTGTTAGGGCCTCAAGAAATGAGATAGGCCTTCAGTACATCAGGTGTGATCAGATGTGATCATTTTTCAATGATTTGCACCATAGCTTGTAGACTATAACTTTCACAGAGACCAAATAATATACACTAATTTGGGTTATTTTTACTAGATATGTAGCAGTATACATTTTGGCCCAAATTTATGAAGAAAAATTACTTATTTGCAAAATTTTACAATAAAAACTAAAAAAAAGTGTTTTTTTTCCAAAAAATTCTCTCTTTTTTCGCTTATATTGCAAAAAATAAAAAAACCAGCAGTGATTAACCACTTAAGGACCGCCTCACGCCGATGTACATCGGCAAGGCGGCACGGGCAGGCAAAATCACGTACATGTACGTGATTTGCCTCCCGCGGGTGGGGGGTCCGATCGGACCCCCCCCGGTGCCCGAGGCGGTCCCGTTTTGTTCCCCGGCGATCGGAGTGGAGGGGGAGGCCATCCGTTCGTGGCCCGCCCCCTCGCGATCGCCGCCGGCCAATGGGAACACTCCTTTGCTGCTGTATGCTAAACAGCAGCAAAGGAAGTGATGTCATCTCGCCTCGGCTCGGTAGTTTCCGTTCCGGCCCGAGGAGAGAAGACAGGTATGTGAGTGCACCAACACACACACACACAGTAGAACATGCCAGGCATACAAAACACCCCGATCCCCCCCCCCCCCCCCCGATCGCCCCCCAATCACCCCCCCCCCTGTCACAAACTGACACCAGCAGTTTTTTTTTTTTTCTGATTACTGCTAGGTGTCAGTTTGTGACAGTTACAGTGTTAGCACAGTTACTGTTACCCCCCTGTAGGTCTAGGGTACCCCCCTAACCCCCCCTAATAAAGTTTTAACCCCTTGATCACCCCCCCGTCACCAGTGTCGCTAAGTGATCATTTTTCTGATCGCTGTATTAGTGTCGCTGGTGACGCTAGTTAGGGAGGTAAATATTTAGGTTCGCCGTCAGCGTTTTATAGCGTCAGGGACCCCCATATACTATCTGATAAATGTTTTAACCCCTTGATTGCCCCCTAGTTAACCCTTTCACCACTGATCACCGTATAACCGTTACGGGTGACGCTGGTTAGTTTGTTTATTTTTTATAGTGTCAGGGCACCCGCCGTTTATTACCGAATAAAGGTTTAGCCCCCTGATCGCCCGGCAGTGATATGCGTCGCCCCAGGCAGCGTCAGATTAGCGCCAGTACCGCTAACACCCACGCACGCAGCATGCGCCTCCCTTAGTGGTATAGTATCTGATCGGATCAATATCTGATCCGATCAGATCTATACTAGCGTCACCAGCAGTTTAGGGTTCCCAAAAACGCAGTGTTAGCGGGATCAGCCCAGATACCTGCTAGCACCTGCGTTTTGCCCCTCCGCCCGGCCCGGCCCAGCCCACCCAAGTGCAGTATCGATCGATCACTGTCACTTACAAAACTCTAAACGCATAACTGCAGCGTTCGCAGAGTCAGGCCTGATCCCTGCGATCGCTAACAGTTTTTTTGGTAGTATTTTGGTGAACTGGCAAGCACCGGCCCCAGGCAGCGTCAGGTTAGCGCCAGTACCGCTAACACCCACACACGCAGCATACACCTCCCTTAGTGGTACAGTATCTGAACGGATCAATATATGATCCGATCAGATCTATACTAGCGTCCCCAGCAGTTTAGGGTTCCCAAAAACGCAGTGTTAGCGGGATCAGCCCAGATACCTGCTAGCACCTGCATTTTGCCCCTCCGCCCGGCCCAGCCCACCCAAGTGCAGTATCGATCGATCACTGACACTTACAAAACACTAAATGCATAACTGCAGCGTTCGCAGAGTCAGGCCTGATCCCTGCGATCACTAACAGTTTTTTTGGTAGTATTTTGGTGAACTGGCAAGCACCGGCCCCAGGCAGCGTCAGGTTAGCGCCAGTACCGCTAACACCCACACACGCAGCATACACCTCCCTTAGTGGTACAGTATCTGAACGGATCAATATATGATCCGATCAGATCTATACTAGCGTCCCCAGCAGTTTAGGGTTCCCAAAAACGCAGTGTTAGCGGGATCAGCCCAGATACCTGCTAGCACCTGCATTTTGCCCCTCCGCCCGGCCCAGCCCACCCAAGTGCAGTATCGATCGATCACTGACACTTACAAAACACTAAATGCATAACTGCAGCGTTCGCAGAGTCAGGCCTGATCCCTGCGATCACTAACAGTTTTTTTGGTAGCGTTTTGGGGAACTGGCAAGCACCAGCGGCGTAGTACACCCCGGTCATAGTCAAACCAGCACTGCAGTAACACTTGGTGACATGGCGAGTCCCATAAGTGCAGTTCAAGCTGGTGAGGTGGCAAGCACAAGTAGTGTCCCGCTGCCACCAAAAAGACAAACACAGACCTGTCGTGCCCATAATGCCCTTCCAGCTGCATTCGCCAATCCTAATTGGGAACCCACCGCTTCTGCAGCGCCCGTACTTCCCCCATTCACATCCCCAACCAAATGCAGTCGGCTGCATGAGAGGCATTTTTATGTCCTCCCAAGTACCCCTACCCAGCGAACCCCCCAAAAAAGATGTCGTGTCTGCAGCAATCGCGTATATAGGCATGACACCCGCTATTATTGTCCCTCCTGTCCTGACAATCCTGGTCTTTGCATTGGTGAATGTTTTGAACGCTACCATTTACTAGTTGAGTATTAGCGTAGGGTACAGCATTCCACAGACTAGGCACACTTTCACAGGGTCTCTCAAGATGCCATCGCATTTTGAGAGACCCGAACCTGGAACCGGTTACAGTTATAAAAGTTAGTTACAAAAAAAGTGTAAAAAAAATAAATAAAAAAAAAAAAAAAAAATAGTTGTCGTTTTATTGTTCTCTCTCTCTCTATTCTCTCTCTATTGTTCTGCTCTTTTTTACTGTATTCTATTCTGCAATGTTTTATTGTTATTATGTTTTATCATGTTTGCTTTTCAGGTATGCAATTTTTTATACTTTACCGTTTACTGTGCTTTATTGTTAACCATTTTTTTGTCTTCAGGTACACCATTCACGACTTTGAGTGGTTATACCAGAATGATGCCTGCAGGTTTAGGTATCATCTTGGTATCATTCTTTTCAGCCAGCGGTCGGCTTTCATGTAAAAGCAATCCTAGCGGCTAATTAGCCTCTAGACTGCTTTTACAAGCCGTGGGAGGGAATGCCCCCCCACCGTCTTCCGTGTTTTTCTCTGGCTCTCCTGTCTCAACAGGGAACCTGAGAATGCAGCCGGTGATTCAGCCAGCTGACCATAGAGCTGATCAGAGACCAGAGTGGCTCCAAACATCTCTATGGCCTAAGAAACTGGAAGCTACGAGCATTTCATGACTTAGATTTCGCCGGATGTAAATAGCGCCATTGGGAAATTGGGGAAGCATTTTATCACACCGATCTTGGTGTGGTCAGATGCTTTGAGGGCAGAGGAGAGATCTAGGGTCTAATAGACCCCAATTTTTTCAAAAAAGAGTACCTGTCACTACCTATTGCTATCATAGGGGATATTTACATTCCCCGAGATAACAATAAAAATGATTAAAAAAAAAAATATGAAAGGAACAGTTTAAAAATAAGAAAAAAAAAAAAAAAAAAAGCACCCCTGTCGCCCCCTGCTCTCGCGCTAAGGCGAACGCAAGCGGCGGTCTGTCGTCAAACGTAAACAGCAATTGCACCATGCATGTGAGGTATCACCGCGAAGGCCAGATCGAGGGCAGTAATTTTTGCAGTAGACCTCCTCTGTAAATCTAAAGTGGTAACCTGTAAAGGCTTTTAAAAATGTATTCATTTTGTTGCCACTGCACGTTTGTGCGCAATTTTAAAGCATGTCATGTTTGGTATCCATGTACTCGGCCTAAGATCATCTTTTTTATTTCATCAAACATTTGGGCAATATAGTGTGTTTTAGTGCATTCAAATTTAAAAAAGTGTGTTTTTTCCCCAAAAAATGCGTTTGAAAAATCGCTGCGCAAATACTGTGTGAAAAAAAAAAATGAAACACCCACCATTTTAATCTGTAGGGCATTTGCTTTAAAAAAATATATAATGTTTGGGGGTTCAAAGTAATTTTTTTGCAAAAAAAAATAACTTTTTCATGTAAACAATAAGTGTCAGAAAGGACTTTGTCTTCAAGTGGTTAGAAGAGTGGGTGATGTGTGACAGAAGCTTCTAAATGTTGTGCATAAAATGCCAGGACAGTTCAAAACCCCCCCAAATGACCCCATTTTGCAAAGTAGAAACCCCAAGCTATTTGCTGAGAGGCATGTCGAGTCCATGGAATATTTTATATTGCGACACAAGTTGCGGGAAAGAGACAATTTTTTTTTTTTTTTTTGCACAAAGTTGTCACTAAATGATATATTGCTCAAACATGCCATGGAAATATGTGAAATTACACCCCAAAATACATTCTGCTGCTTCTCCTGAGTATGGGGATACCACATGTGTGAGACTTTTTGGGAGCCTAGCCGCGTACGGGACCCCGAAAACCAAGCACCGCCTTCAGGCTTTCTAAGGGCGTGAATTTTTGATTTCACTCTTCACTGCCTATCACAGTTTCGGAGGCCATGGAATGCCCAGGTGGCACAAAACCCCCCCAAATGACCCCATTTTGGAAAGTAGACACCCAAAGCTATTTGCTGAGAGGTATAGTGAGTATTTTGCAGACCTCACTTTTTGTCACAAAGTTTTGAAAATTGAAAAAAGAAAAAAAAATGTTTTTTCTTGTCTTTCTTCATTTTCAAAAACAAATGAGAGCTGCAAAATACTCACCATGCCTCTCAGCAAATAGCTTGGGGTGTCTACTTTCCAAAATGGGGTCATTTGGGGGGGTTTTGTGCCACCTGGGCATTCCATGGCCTCCGAAACTGTGATAGGCAGTAAAGAGTGAAATCAAAAATTTTCACCCTTAGAAATCCTGAAGGCGGTGATTGGTTTTCGGGGTCCCGTACGCGGTTAGGCTCCCAAAAAGTCCCACACATGTGGTATCCCCATACTCAGGAGAAGCTGCTAAATGTATTTTGGGGTGCAATTCCACATATGCCCATGGCCTGTGTGAGCAATATATCATTTAGTGACAACTTTATGCAAAAAAAAAAAAAGTGTCACTTTCCCGCAACTTTTGTCAAAATATAAAATATTCCATGGACTCAATATGCCTCTCAGCAAATAGCTTGGGGTGTCTACTTTCCAAAATGGGGTCATTTTGGGGGGTTTTGTGCCACCTGGGCATTCCATGGCCTCCGAAACTGTGATAGGCAGTGAAGAGTGAAATCAAAAATTTACACCCTTAGAAATCCTGAAGGCGGTGATTGGTTTTCGGGGCCCCGTACGCGGCTAGGCTCCCAAAAAGTCCCACACATGTGGTATCCCCATACTCAGGAGAAGCAGCTGAATGCATTTTGGGGTGCAATTCCACATAGGCCCATGGCCTGTGTGAGCAATATATCATTTAGTGACAACTTTTTGTAAATATTTTTTTTTTTTTTTTGTCATTATTCAATCACTTGGGACAAAAAAAATAAATATTCAATGGGTTCAACATGCCTCTCAGCAATTTCCTTGGGGTGTCTACTTTCCAAAATGGGGTCATTTGTGGGGGTTTTGTACTGCCCTGCCATTTTAGCACCTCAAGAAATGACATAGGCAGTCATAAACTAAAAGCTGTGTAAATTACAGAAAATGTACCCTAGTTTGTAGACGCTATAACTTTTGCGCAAACCAATAAATATACGCTTATTGACATTTTTTTTACCAAAGACATGTGGCCGAATACATTTTGGCCTAAATGTATGACTAAAATTTAGTTTATTGGATTTTTTTTATAACAAAAAGTAGAAAATATCATTTTTTTTCAAAATTTTGGGTCTTTTTCCGTTTATAGCGCAAAAAATAAAAACCGCAGAGGTGATCAAATACCATCAAAAGAAAGCTCTATTTGTGGGAAGAAAAGGACGCAAATTTCGTTTGGGTACAGCATTGCATGGCCGCGCAATTAGCAGTTAAAGCGACGCAGTGCCAAATTGGAAAAAGACCTCTGGTCCTTAGGCAGCATAATGGTCCGGGGCTCAAGTGGTTAAATACCACCAAAAGAAAGCTATGTTTGTGAGAAAAAAATGATAAAAATTTGGTTTGGGTACAGTGTAGCATGACTGAGTAATTGTCATTTAAAGTGTGAGAGCGCTGAAAGCTAAAATTTGGTCTGGGAAGGAAGGGTGTATAAAAGCCCTGTATTGAAGTGGTTAAAATAGTACGGTTTTCATCCAAAAGAAATCGTAAGAGCAATACTATGCATGCTCAGAAACTAAAGAACACATACAAAACTATTCAACACATTACTTTCGACATGAGATTAGGATGCAACAAAAATCGGACGAATGGTCATTCGAAAATCTGATCATGTGTACGAGGCTTAAAGCAGAGTTTTGCCAAAATTTTTTAGTTTAAAAGAAAACAAATAATACTTAAAAATACTGCAGCTGCTGACTTTTAAAATAAGGACACTTAACTGTCCAGGGCGCCCGCAATGTCCTTACTCGAAGCCAACCGGTCCATCGGTCCTTGCGGCTTCACAGCCTGGTCCCCTACTGCGCATGCTCGAGTCGCGATGCGCGTCCTGACTGGTCCCTGCTGTCTTCTGGAACCTGAGTGTCTCCCAGAAGACAGTGGAGGGGTTGCGGTGGGGCCGGACATGGCGTAGATCGCCGCAGTTGCACTAGTCACATGACACCGGGGAGGGAAAATGTCTAACTGGGCCCAATTTGTAAACTTTCACTCACTTTTGTTGCCAGCAGTTTAGACATTAATGGCTGTATGTTGAGTTATTCTGAGTGGACAGCAAATTTACACTGTTATATAAGCTGTACACTCACTACTTTACATTGTAGCAAAGTGTCATTTCTTCAGTGTTGTCACATGAAAAGATATAATAAAATATTTACAAAAATGTGAGGGGTGTACTCACTTTTGTAAGATACTGTAAATATGTTGCTCTTATAACATGAATCACCCCATATATATTGCAAATGAAAAAATGCAAAAGTGCACAAATTACAAAACCAATGAAAACAACAAACTCTGAGTAAACAGAACGTGCAGAATCTGTGTATGGAAGTCCGTATGAGAAAAACTATTTATCAACAGTAGAAAATAATGATGATTGAGTCCGTGACAAAAAGCAAAATACAGTATGATTCAAACAGTGTAATGAAAATCCAAAAAGTCCTTCAACCTTCACCCAAATAGAGAAAAAAAAAAAAAAAAAAGGATGAGACAGGGGGAAAAGTGAGGAAATCCTGGGATCAGAAGACCAAAAACAGCACTCAGTATGTGGGGACCCTTACCGGAACTGGTAGACCCCCTTAAGAGCAAGGTCTAATGAGCAAGCGGATTTAGCCCTCTGTAGGGTCTAACCAGCCTCCATTCTCCTAGAGCCCTCCAAAGGCAGCGGAAATCCTCCGTGATGTCCTGGTATGGAAATGGAATGTCCGGTCTGTGAACCACACTATATATGACAGCAGTCTTTCTGTGATGTGCTCCATAGTCCCGGGGAGTGGTGCTGTCCCCCAATGATCGCAGTGACAACACACACAAGTCCTAGCAGCAACCACTGATCAACTGCTGCTATATATCTTCCCTATAGCAGCAGACTACGGAGCACATCACAGAGAGACTGCCGTCATATACAGTACGGTTCATAGACCGGACGTTCCATTTCCACACCAGGACATCACAGCGGATTTCCGCTGTGTTTGGAGGGCCCCAGGAGAATGGAGGCTGGTTAGACCCTGCAGAGGGCTAAATCTGCTTGCACATTAGACCTTGCTCTTAAGGGGGTCTACCAGTTCCAGTAAGGGTCCCCACAAACCGAGTGGTGTTTTTGGTCTTCTGATCCCAGGATTTCCTCACTTTTCCCCATCTCATCCTTTTTTTCTCTTCTTGGGTGAAGGTTGAAGGACTTTTTGGATTTTCATTAAACTTTTTGAATCATACTGTATTTTGCTTTTTGTCACAGACTCAATCATCATTATTTTCTACTGTTGATAAAGTGTTTTTCTCATATGGACTTCTATACACAGATTCTGCATGTTCTGTTCACTCAGAGTTTGTTGTTTTCATTGGTTTTGTAATTTGTGCACTTTTGCATTTTTTCATTTGCTATGTAGAGTGATTCATGTTATAATCGCAACATATTTATATACACAGTTGTATATTTTAATTGATACAGTTGTCCTCCAAACAGCAAAGGAAGGGATACTATAGAGTAGGGATAGGCAACCTTGGCACTTCAACTTTTGTGGAACTACAAATCTAATGAGGCATTACAAGAATCTTGACAGTCACAAGAATCACTCCTATAAGCAGAGGCATGATGGGATTTGTAGTTTCCTCACAACTAAAGTGCCAAGGTTGCCTATTTCTGCTATAGAGTGTTACTTGAGTGACAGCTCTGAGTGTACTGTGGCTGCTGATATCACATCCAGGATGGCATCGCCCAACAGCAGACTCAGCCCTTGAGGATTTCTACACAAGTGAGATTTTTACAGGTAAATAACACACAAAGTGCATTAAATGCATATATAATCTTGGGAATGGGAAGATTTTTGTTCAGATGAATGATCTTGCAATAGACTCTTTACAAGTAGTTATGCTGACGCATATTGCACAGTTATGAACCACCTGTGTCACAATCAAGAAGCCAGGTCAGAGCAATGAAGTGTAGCTGCTACCGGAGCAAGTGCATGTAGACAGAAAGTGGCTACTGCTAAAAAGGCTGCAGAAGATCAGCAGACCTGAGATGCAAAAAGGATGTAAAATTAGGTGGAAACCGTATTTTATTTGAAAAAGAAAAATAGATGCATAGTGCTTAAGTAAATTAAATTTCATCCAGTTAGGGTTTGATCTACTTTAAAAATTTAGGAAGGTAAGCAGTGGGAGCAGACATTATTTTAAGTAAATATTCAATGAATTTTCAGTAAGTATTGTACAACATCTGAGACAATACTAGAACTTTTTACTTGAAAGTCATTTTTCATGCAACTTTAAGTTGCTATGAAGAACAACAGGAGAAAAAAAAAGGGGTAAAGTCCTGGGACAGAATCTTTAATAGTGTATTCAGACTTCCACAAAAAGATACAGGAACATCTCCATTCATCAACCCAAATTCTTGTATAAAAATCAAAGAAATAGAAGCTTAAATTTAATTTTGTATGAGCCAGACACAGCTTCCATTTATATAGTCATTAATTCAGTCTTTCATGGATCTACCCACTTGAAGTATGAGGAATAAATCATTTTTTAGGATTGTGTTGGAAGAGATACTATGTTATTACGAAGACAATTACCGGTTCCCTGGCTTTAGACTTAGGGATTTTTGATTCTTTTTGCCCCAACATGGCCAACATAAGCTAACTAGTTATCCTAGAAATACTTACTGTCTGGTGTCTTATTTTGCCACTGTTCACATTCTGCTGTTAGGGCCTTTACTTTCAGCATGAGGAGATGCAGCTAGATATAAAATAAAGAAACAAAGTTTAATGGCAAAATTCTCCACGTTTGTTACTGCAACAGGGTGTAGCAGACGTCAGGAATTACAGAAGTGAGAAAAAATACAGATGCTTAACAAACCGTTAAAGCAGACCTATAACTAACTTTACAAGTCTGCATGAACACATTCCGGACATATCTTAACGTACAGCGTATACATGTAATGCTTTTATCATTTAAAAGCGGCCCTTGAGCTTCAGTCAATTGACTTTACCTAGGCCCTAGAGATGCATTTTGGACAATGATGTCAGTCTGCTGAAAGGAGGAAGCATTTCCTCAGTCTCCGCTCTTCCAGCGATCACTCCCTTAAGCCGGCCATACATGTATTACAATTCGGCTGGTTTAGCGGAGCCCGGCTGAGATTTAATCTATCTATGGGTAGACTGATCCAAATCGATCGACTTGGCTACAACCAACTTTTCAGGGTTTTTTAAGTGTGATTACTGCCAGCAGCTATAGCCCCTAGCAGTAATCATTGTGCCCTGCAGGGCGGCAAGGTTCCCCTTGCGCCCCCCACCGGCAGAACACAACAGCACTGGGGGAGGTATACCTTTGGAGGTATCATCCTTTTCATAGTATATACAGAGGATACAGAAAGTCAGACTTTGTGTATACCTCCGCGGGTATCGTACAGACAGACAATAGAATTATATAAAATATTAACACTTCATTTAGTATATAACAAACATTTATTTAAAACGTTTAAAACCATGTGCGCAAGTTAGCCATCCAAAGTCATTGTTCATATGGTCTTAAGATCAGCTCTTAAGAGTCGATGCATTTTGTTGGAAACCCCACTTCATCAGGACCTCTGATCTCAATAGAAAGATTGTGCAGCAGCTATACTTCATTCCTCTGACCTGGCTTCTTGATTGTGACACAGGTGGTTTATACCTGCGCAATATGTGTAACTACTTGTAAAGATTCTATTACTAGATTATTCATTTGAACAAAAATCTTCCCATAAGATTATATAAGCATATGCTGCCGGCACTGGGGAGCTACAGCTCATTGAGGGAAACATGAATGCCAATGTATTGTGACTAGAGGTCAACCGATATGGGTTTTTCTCTGGCCGATGCTGATATTTAGAAATCGCTGCGGCCGATAGCCGTTATATATGATGCCGATTTTTTTGGGCCGATATGTTAAGCCGTTTTTTTTTTTTTTTTCCCATCATCTCATAAAATCTAACAGTTAGACCCTTTTCACAATGGGGTGTTTTTCAGGCGCTTTTGGGCTAAAAATAGCGCCTGTAAAGTGCCTGCAAAACGGCTCCCCTGCAGTCTCAGTGTGAAAGCCCGAGTGCTTTCACAATGAGGTGATGCGCTGGCAGGATGTTAAAAAAGTCCTGCAAGCAGCATCTTTGGATCGGTGTATACGGCTCCTCCACCACTCCTGCCCATTGAAATGAATGCGCACCGCTGCCGAAGCGCCTGCAAAGCAATTCGGCAGCGGCGCTTCACGGGCGCATTCAACCCCTTCCTCAGGCGCTAGCTGGGTTGTAAGCGCCCCGCTAGCAGCCGAATAGCGCCGCTAAAATGACGGTAAAGCGCAGCTAAAACTAGCAGCGTTTTACCGTCAACGCCCGCCTGCTCCAGTGACAAAGCAGCCTTAAGTAATAAGTGATACAGAAAATCTAATCTAATCTAATCTAAAATTTAAACAGGTAATCAAAACTTTTGGATGAAAAAAAAAAAATGGGCTAACTTTACTGCTTAGTTTTTTTTTAAAATTCATTAGTGTATTTTTTCCAAAAAAAATTGCGCTTGAAAGACCGCTGCGCAAATACCGTGTGACATAAAATATTGCAGCAACCGCTATTTTATTCCCTAGGGCAGGGATATGCAATTAGCGGACCTCCGGCTGTTGCAGAACTACAAGTCCCATGAGGCATAGCAAGACTCTGACAGCCACAAGCATGACACCCAGAGGCAGAGGCATGATGGGACTTGTAGTCTGGCAACAGCTGGAGGTCCGCTAATTGCATATCCCTGCGCTAGGGTCTCTGCTAAAAAAAATATATATAATTTTTGGGGGTTCTAAGTGATTTTCTAGCAGAAAATACAGGATTTTTACTTGTAAGCAACAAATGTCAGAAAAGATTTAGTCTTTAAATGGTTAAACTGAGAACTCCTCCACACAGAGTTCAGTTCATTGATAAAAGAAACTAAAAAGATACAATGTTTCCACTTATCAGACTTGGCAGGCTGCCCAGAGAGAAGAGAAGTCTCCACAGAAGACTTCAGGCAACTTGCATTGACTTCTATTACAGAAGTCATTTGCAAGTCGCGCTGAAGTTATAATCGGCCTTTTTTATCAGCACAATCGGCCGATGCCGATTAATTAAAAAACACCAAATATCGGCCGATATATCGGTCGACCTCTAATTGTGACATACTGAAGCAGAGCATGATCCCCTCCCTTTCAGAGACTGGGCCGCAGGGCAGTATTCCAACATGATAATGACTCCAAACACACCTCCAAGACGACCACTGCCTTGCTAAAGAAGCTGAGGGTAAAGGTGATGGACTGGCCAAGCATGTCTCCAGACCTAAACCCTATTGAGCATCTGTAGGGCATCCTCAAACGGAAGGTGGAGGAACGCAAGGTCTCTAACGTCCACCAGCTCCGTGATGTTGTCATGGAGGAGTGGAAGAGGACTCCAGTGGCAACCTGTGAAGCTCTGGTGAGCTCCATGCCCAAGAGGGTTAAGACAGTGCTGGAAAATAATGGTGGTCACACAAAATATTGACACTTTAGGCCCACTTTGGACATTTTCACTTAGGGGTGTACTCACTTTTGTTGCCAGCGGTTTAGACATTAATGGCTGTGTGTTGAGATTTTTTTGAGGGGACAGCAAATTTACACTGTTATACAAGCTGTACACTCCCTACTTTACATTGTAGCAAAGTGTCATTTCTTCAGTGTTGTCACATGAAAAGATAATAAAATATTTACAAAAATGTGAGGTTTGTACTCACTTATGTGAGATACTGTATATAAAATGCTTGCACAGTGCATGAAAAATAACACTGAGACTAGGGGTCAATTCAATATAAAAATAGTTATTGTTAAAGGAAGCTTCTGTTGAGAAACTAGAAATCTTTTTATACGTTTGTAAAGCACTCCAGGAATGGAGTTTATTGCATAGTTATATTGGTCTAGCTTGGAACAATGCAAAGAATGCATATGGCATACATGTGGGATCCTTTTGGAAACACAGAATCAATGTAGTAGTTGCTGCTACTACAGTGATTACTGCTGTTTACCCAGTCTTGTGCCGAGCCACTGCCCTGCTGCATCCTGAACACAGGAGGTTGCTCACTCAGCATGAGCACCATTCACAGAACTTGTATTTTCAATATATGCAAGGCTTTCTTTGATTGGACCAGGTAGAGATGTGGGGAGGTGACTTCATGGTCTCCACCTCATCCAATCAGAGACCGTTTTGCAATCATGGAGAAAAATGCAAGTCGTTCTGTGAATGGCATCCTTGCCAAGCAAGGGGCCCCTGGGGTTATGAAGGAGCAGGGCAGCCACTCAGTATGGGACTTGAAAGACAGCAGTGATCACTGTAGTAATGGCGACCACCAACAGTGATTTCCTGATTCCTCAGCAGTCTCACATGTATGGCATATGCATACAGACATTGGTCCAAGCTGGACCAATCTGACTATGCAATATAATCCATACCTGGAAGTCAGCTTTAAAAAGGTTTATTACAATAATTTCCTTTACATAAAATTGTAAAGCCAGCCACTTCTAAAATGCCAAACTGAAGGAAGGGTCATTCATACATTTCAAAGCATTCATAAAAATCAGGGAACTGAAAATCAGGGAACTATTTGTAGAAATCTCTTGAAAGTTGTCTCACCTGCACATCAGATTCTGGTAATTTTTCTGCATCTAGAACCATCAGCTTGTTCTGGCACTGTGTATGAAATCACAAGAGGATTAGGGAAATATTCAGCTAGGCAAAGCACTATTCCCCCCCCCCCCCCCCCCCCCCCCCCGGTGTGGTAATATAACCCCAATTAAATGGAAGGAGAATAAGTCCTTTCTTTGAAAATATTTCCCCTTTAAAAGTTATTCATCACCAGTCGTTCTGAGCATGTCATAGATGAAGTGGTCTGACCCTCCAAGTTTCATACTAACGTAATGGAGGTTTGAGCAAATGAAGAAAATAGCAGCCGTTCAGTGTATATAATCCAAGCAAGGCACAGTCAACCGATGCTGCATCCAGCTAGGTGAGTATGATTAAAAAAAAACTCCCATACTTCTCTTTTAACCACTTCAATACACTTTCACCCCCTTCCTGCCCAGGACAATTTTTTTTCAGCTTTCAGCGCTGTCATAGTTTGAATGACAATTGCGTGGTCATGCAACGCTGTATCCAAATTCAATTTTTACTATTTTTTTTAGAGCTTTCTTTGGTGGTATTTAATCACCTCTGGGTTTTTTTTTTTTTGCTAAAAAAAACGACAGAAAATTTTGAAAAAAAAACAAAAAAAGTTTGTAAGAAAATGTTGTATATAACTAATTTTTCTCCTTCACTGATGTGTGCGGATAAGGAGGCACTGATAGGCTGCACTGATGGGCACTGATGGGATGCCACTAATATGCAGCACAGATGGGCAATGATAAGCAACACTGATGAGCACCGATAGAAGACACTGATGGGCACTAGCAGGTGGCACTGATAGGCAGGACTTATGGGCACCGATTGGCAACCCCAATGGGCACTGAAAGGCAGCACTGATGGGGCACTGTTGGAGCTGCACTTTCCTATGGGGAAATGCCACTGATCCCATTGATAGTGTGAGGAGAGGAAAGCTGGTCACCAGCATTTCCTTGTTTACATGTGACCAGCTGTAATTGGACACAGCTGATCACATTGGTAAAGAGGCTTTTCATCTGCTCTTTACTGAGATTGGTAAAGTGCAGTGTCCAATAGACACATTGCACTGTAGATCACTGCGCTGCTCTCCCCCGCAAGCGTGGGATGTCATATGATGACGTCCCAGAACGAGAAAGCCACACAACCGACGTCATTTGTCTATACGGCGGGTGAGAGGTGGTTAAGCAGACCACAAAGTATATTTGAAAAGGGGGCTGAAACATCCAAGCTGGAGTGAAGTTAAAGTGTCACTAAACCCACATCATAAAAAACTATCAATAAATGCTGGATTACATACTGTTCATGCTCACTCAGTCACTATGAGATTTGTTTCTGTATTCTGCAAAAAAACTGGCTGATCCTTCTCTCAATCTCCTTCTGTTCATGTCAGTAATTCAGGTAGAGATTTTGCAGAGTAGTGTTGGCAACTCTGCACATGCTCAGTTTTCAGTGAGTTTCTATGCTGAGAATTTCCTATCACATTTGTGCAGCCCATGTGACTATAGAATCACACATGTGGGCGTATACACAGTGGTAAAATGACAGCGCACTCCCTCCCTCCTCCTCCATGCCCACTAACCAACTAAACTCAATGGGGGCGGGATATACATGTGGACTTATGGAGGCTTCACCTCCCTTTTATTATAAGACACAGGCTGTGACTGGCTCTGATTATCAGTGCAGCATATCAGTGCCGTCCATCAGTGGCACCTCATCATTACCACCTATCAGTGCCTCCTTGTGAGTGCCACCTCATCAGTGCCCATCAGTGAAGAAGAAAAATTACTTGTTTGCAAAATGTTCTTTATGGTCATTAATTGTGCTACACAGTCAAGTCACAGCATGGTGAAACATGCTGCCATATCCTTCTGTATGAACCTGCAATTCTAATAACTTTTTTCCATTTATTCCATTATTTTATAGTGATGATGATCTCATAAAATCAGGGAAATTCTATTACAATGGTCATCCAACCAGAATTGCATGGTTGAGCTTCAGGTAAGAAGACTTTACATTTTATTACATTACATCATTTTTATTGTATCTGGCACACAGGCTTTCTTTTCTAGAAAAAAAAAAAACATCTTTCCGTGACAAAAGTTGGATGGGAATAAATAGTATAGCAGAGCCAAGGCCATTATACAACAGGCAGACTCCCAATGTGATGACAACTTTACAGTCTAATCAAGGCAGGTGATTTTTATTTTATAACCGTTTATATGCAAGTTTTTATAACTGCTCACATTTATAGATTTTAAAGAACTCATGATGTAGGAACAGAACTTACAATTTAAGTATTTTCATAACCACCAACATAGATAAAGATGTGATCACTGTTCTTTGTCATGTTTGGGTTATAATGAAAAGACAAAAAAAGAAAACAAACAAACAAAAAAATAAAAAACATAATTCTAGAAATGTGTACCACTTAAAAGAAATGAATAGTTTCATAGGTAGATATAAGACATAAGTCCATCAGTTCAACCAACAGAAAAATTAATAAATAGATATCCACCACAATCAGAACTCTAAATGTACAGTTTACTCAAAAGAAAGAACATTTTGGCAGGTATTCCAGCAAAGTGAAGGTTCACGTGGATAGGGCATTAAACTGATCAATACAAAAATGTCCTGGATATTCCTGACTGTAGCTCAGCAGATCATTAAGTGGCCATACACATAGCGATTTGTGTTCAGTTTAGTTATGAGTGAATGCAAACATGCATTTCATCATCTATTAAAATACCAAAACTATCCAGAGCTCATAATCGTTACTCACGCATTGATCATGTATTTCTCCTCTCAGGGCTATTACCCAAATTGATCTCGGCTAAGATAGTTTCAACACCCTGGTCTGACCATGACCCTGTAGTATTGATGTTTTCTAATATGACAATCAAATTGGCTACGTCTCACTGGAGATTGAATGAATCTATACTTAGTAACGAATAGTACTGCTTAGATATCAAAATAAGTTTTCAAGTGGGTAATAATATCAATAAGGCAGAGGACACCATCCCTGCCATCAATTGGTGGCACACAAGGTATCTGTACTGGGTTTTTTGAGCCAGTTAGCAGTTAAACTTAAAAAGCTCACGACGGGGTGCTCACTACCAAGACTAAGGAATACGAAGCCCTAGCTACCCAACACAAACGCTCCCCGCACCCTGACTTGTTGATCAAACTCGAACAGGCCCATATGGAACTTAATATCTGCCTTACCACAAAAGCAGAGAAACATTTACGCTAGACCAATCACAAGTTCTTCACCTGGCGTGATCGACCAGGTTCATTGTTAGCATATAAGCTTACCCCTGAACATACACACGTAGCTCTTATGAAAATTAGACTCTTAGGAGGCAACCTTTCCCAAAATCCCCAAAAGGTTCTTCAGGAATTTCAAGATTTCTAAACTAAACTATACAACCCACCCCAGGTTCACATTCCTGTTTCCATTAGTAACTTCCTGAACACATAATCTCTGTCATCTCTCATGGAGTCTCATAGGGAATTTATGGAACAACCCATTGCATGTGAGGAAACACATAACACTATTAAGACATTGTCATTACATAAATCACCGGGCCCCGACGGCCTCCCTAATAATTACTATAAGAAGTTTTCTGAACAGTTGGCTCCTCATATGTCTCTCTACTTTAATTTCTTGCGAGATGGCAGAGAAGTGGCTTTAGATGAAAATAGGGCATACATCAGCATTATACCCAAACCACACAAATACTCCACAGACATCCTTAACTACCGTCCTATATCATTGATTAATTGTGATCTCAAAATTTTGACAAAACTTCTAGCTTTATTTTTAGCGCAATATATTCACAAAGATCAATCAAGTTTTATATAACCGAACGCCAAACGCTAGATCAGATTTGTCAGTCCATGGCATTGATTTCTGCAGTACGTTCCAAAAGGAATGCCCCTTTCTCTAGGGAACTATTACTTCATTGGACCTTCATAAGGCTTTTGATAGCTTAAATTGGTACTACTTTTTTACCATTCTAGAGGCCTTTGGATTTGGTTCTACTTTTATTTTATTACTTAAAATGCTTTATAGTAACACGTCGGCCCAGGTTTCCATTCGGGGTCATAGGTCAGTATCGTTTCCTATCCAACACGGAACAAGACAGGGTTGCCCACTTTCCCCATTACTGTTTGCCCTAGCAATTGAACCCCTAGCTGTAGCAATTTGATCTCATCCTAACATACATGGAATATGTTGTGGACAACAAGAGCATAAATGTTCCTTGTTCAAACGAAGGGCCTCTTATCGGGACGGGTATCTACTGCAAATGCTACCCTCACGGACCCGATTGCTAAGCTCCCTTACATGATTCAATGGGAATGGGATTTAAATATCACGTTTGAATTATCTGATTGGCAAGATATTGCCTATGCTTTATCCAAAATATCTATTAATACAACACCAATGGAAGCAAACTATAAAAACACTTCTACGTTGGTATTTGGTCCTGACCAGAGTTGCAAAGATGCATCCGTCTGCATCACCCACCTGCTTTAGACGTTGTGGCCAGACAGGTACAATGTTTCATGTTTGGTGGCAGTGCCCAGTAGTGACTAGATTTTGGATTATAATATTTAACCTGGTGTATTTTGTGACGGGAGTTAATATACATAGATCCCCGGAACCAGCCCTTTTTCAAAAGTTTCCTGATGAGGTCCCCCCGAAAAAAAAAAAAAAAAAAAAAAAAAAAAAAAAAAAATCGACAAAATGAATTACATATATGTTCTTGGCAGCTAGAATAACTATTGCTAAATATTGGAAGCAGTCAATAGTTCCCCTTGACTATGTGAAGGATAAACTTAATTCGATCATGGTTAATGATAGCCTTACCTGTATCCTTCGCAATCCTACTAAGAAATTTGATGCGACATGGAATCCATGGATACGATATTTATCTACACCCTAAAACACCTCTGGCTGACCCTCTTTCTTCTTCTTCTTTCTCTCTCTCTCCTTTCCTCAATCTACTCCCTTTATTTTCTCTCTTATATTTTTGCTGGTTTGGCTTTTGTTGATAACTGCAAGATGCTTTGACAGAACATGTAGTTCTATTCTGATAATATTAGTAGAAATATGCACAGGGGTTCCCTCTTTACTGGCTTTATCCCCCTCCTCCTTCCCACTCTTCCCCGTTTCCCTTTATCCCCCCCCCCCCCTTCCTTTCTTCCTTATGCCATATTTCTTTTTCCCAGTGACAGAGTCATTTCTAATATTACATGTCAAAGTAGCTTGATGGGACAATACGCAATCGGTCCCTAGATGATCGGAGGTCTATTTCTTGATCCTACAGTTAAAAATGATTGTAAACCTTCGTTTTTTTTTTTAAAATAACAATCAGATCATACTTACCTCGTCTTCTGGGGTCCCCCGGCGGCGCTCGTGGCTCCTCCTTGCATCGGTAAACCCCCTGGGAGAAGCGCTCTCCCTGGGGGCTACCTTGTGGGTGCGCTCCCGAGTCCAGAATTTGCGTGCATAGACACAGAATGCCGCACTCTGCCCCGCCCCCCCATCATTGGATCTGATTGACAGCAGCGGGAGCCAATGGCAGAGAACCCCCAGGGAAGAGAAGCTGAGCGTGTCTCCGCCAAGGGAACGAACAGGCTCAGGTGAGTAAAATGGGGGGGCTGGGGGTCGGTCACTGTCAGAAGTTTTTTCACTTTAATGCAAAGGATGCATTAAGGTGAAAAATCATGAGGGTTTACAAACCCTTAAATGACTTGCATTTTTCATGTTGTATGCTCATTTTTATTGGTATTCCCACCAAACACATCTTATGTTGAGATTTCTCTGTTTAATTCAAGGGTCTTGTGTTTATGAACATTTTGAAGGAAAGGCACTCTGTGTTGGTGCTCAATTTCACCTCTGTTTACATTATTGATCATTGATTGTGCCTTACATGACATTATTTCAATAAAAATATTGAAAAGTAAAATAAACCGAAACAATAAAAAAAATAGGATTTTTTAAAACAGCTTACCTGTAAAAATCCTTTTCTTTCGAAGGACATCACGGGACACAGAGCCACAGTAATTACTGATGGGTTATATAGGTATCACTGGTGATTGGACACTGGCACACCCTCTCAGGAAGTTCAACCCCCTATATAATCCCTCCCCCTTGCAGGGATACCTCAGTTTTGTAGCCAAGCAATATAGTGTATTAGAAGAGGGGCGGGACCTCTGTGTCCCGTGATGTCCTTCGAAAGAAAAGGATTTTACAGGTAAGCTGTTTTAAAAAATCCTATTTTCTTTCTCGAACATCACGGGACACAGAGCCACAGTAATTACTGATGGGATGTCCCAGAGCAATGCTACCTGAGGGGGGGGGGAACCACGACCAAGTAGGGTGCAATCAGACCTGAGGACCCTGTACCGCTGCCTGCAGCAGACTACGCCCAAAGGCGATATCCTCATGCCTTCTCACATCCACCTGATAGAATCTGGTGAATGTATGAACTGAAGACCAGGTTGCGGCCTTGCAGATTTGAGCCATAGAGGCCCGGTGATGCACTGCCCAAGAAGCACCAATAGCCCTTGTGGAATGTGCCCTGATCTGAAACGGAGGAATCTTCTGTTTCAAACCGTAAGCTTGAATGATCAACTGTCGAATCCATTTAGAAATGGTAGCTTTTGACGCTGCCTGTCCTCTATTGGGACCCTCTGGCAGCACAAACAAAACATCCGTCTTGCGGATCTGAGTAGTTGCACCTAGATAGGCCTTAAAGTGGGGTTCCACCCAAAAAAACAAACATATCTAAAAAATTCTAAAAAAAACCCCAAAAAAACATTTGGATATTTTTTTTTTTTTTTACTTACCTCTAAATGCCTGTTGCTAGGTGGTCCCTCGTAATCTGCCCCTTCGTCTGCCTGGGCTGATGACATCACTTCCCCCTGGCACAGGAAGGGCTCGGCTCTTCTCCCTCCCTCCTGTCAATCATCTGGGACCCATTGCAGGTCCCAGGTGATTGAGCGGCCAATCACGGCGCTCGGCGCCGCTCGCGCATGCGCAGTGGGTGCCAGGCTGTGAAGCCACAGCCCGGCGCCCACAGTTGAAATGCCGGCGCCGACGAGCGGAGGGGGGGGGGACGAGCGGGGCTTCGATCCCCCGCACCGCTGGACCCAGGGACAGGTGAGTGTCCAATTAAAAGTCAGCAGCTGCAGTATTTGTAGCTGCTGACTTTTATTTTTTTTTTTTTATAATGGCCCCCCTGGGTGGAACTCCTCTTTAACTGCTCTTACTACATCCAACGAATGTAGAGATCTCTCTTCCGGAGAACAGGGATCTGGAAAAAAGGAAGGTAGAACAATGTCTTGGTTTAAATGAAAATCTGAAACCACCTTCGGTAAAAAACTAGGATGAGGGCGCAGTACCACTCTATCCTTGTGTATAATCAAATAAGGCTCCTTACAGGAAAGAGCTACTAATTCTGATACTCTTCTAGCAGAAGAGATGGCCACCAGAAAAATTAGCTTCCTTGTCAACAAGACCAAAGGAATCTGACTTATTGGTTCAAAAGGCTGTTTCTGTAACACAGCCAGGACCAAGTTCAAGTCCCAGGGGTTTAGGGGCGCTTTAACCGGAGGATTAAGACGCATCACCCCCTGCATAAAATTTCGGACCAAAGAATGCGAAGCAAGTGGCCGCTGAAATAATACTGATAAAAGCAGAGACCTGGCCCTTGATGGTACTCAAGGCCAGCTTCATCTCTAATCCTAATTGTAGAAAGTCAAGGATTCTACCTATGACATATTTCCTGGGATGCCAACCTCTGGATTCACACCAGGTTATATAAGCTTTCCAGACTCTATGATAAATCATCCTGGAAGCTGGCTTCCTTGCATTAATCAAGGTAGATATGACAGGACCTGAGAGCCCACGACTCTTCAGAACGTGGGTCTCAATAGCCAAACCGTCAAATTTAGCGTTTGTAAGGCAGGATGGAACACTGGACCTTGAGATAACAGGTCTGGGCGTACTGGTAGGGTCCACGGGGGACCTATCGTTATCCTTACTATTTCTGCATACCAAGTCCTTCTGGGCCAAGCGGGAGCCACCAGAAGTACCGACTTCCTTTCCTGCCTGATCCTGCGAAGGAGTCGTGGTAATAGCAGAATAGGCGGGAATGCGTAAATCAGTGAGAACCGATGCCACGGAATCACCAACGCATCCGTCCCGCATGCAAGAGGATCTTTTGTCCTTGCCACAAATCTGTCTATCTTTTTGTTGAATCGGGATGCAAAGAGATCTACATCTGGAACCCCCCATCTTTGGCATATGGCCCAAAAGACGTCGGGATGCAGAGACCATTCCCCTGGAAATAACTGCTGGCGACTTAGATAGTCCGCCTGCCAATTCTCTATTCCCGGGATAAAAACTGCCGATATGCATGGAACATGCATCTCTGCCCAGACTAAGATCTGGTTCACCTCCTTTTGAGCAGCTCGGCTCCGGGTGCCTCCCTGATGATTGACATAAGCCACTGCTGTGGCATTGTCGGACTGGATCCTGACCGGACAACCCTGTAGCCTGATAGTCCAGGCTTTTAGAGCTAGATGTATCGCCCGGATCTCCAGAATGTTGATGGGTAAGGTCCTCTCTGTCTTGGACCATACCCCTTGGACCGCAACCTGTTCCAGAACTGCTCCCCAACCTGACAGGCTGGCATCTGTTGTTACCACCGTCCAGGTAACCGGTAGAAAGGATTTCCCCTTCTGCAGGTTTTCGGGTATGAGCCACCATCTGAGGCTCTGACGCACCGCATGCGACAGGTGCATCGGAAAGTCTAATGCCTGAACTTTCTTGTTCCAGGTTGACAGAATACTGTGTTGCAGCATTGAGTGAAACTGAGCATAGGGAACTGCTTCGAATGAAGACACCATCTTCCCTAGTAGCCTCATACAAAGGCGGACTGAGGGACCCTTTTTGGTCCTTACTGCCAGAATCAGCTCTCTTAAAGCAGCGATTTTTGCCTGGGGTAGAAATATTTTCTCCTGGCTTGTATCTATAATCAGACCTAAATACTCCAGTCTTCTTACTGGTTTTAGGAAAGACCTTTCTAAGTTGAGGATCCAACCCAGGTGTTCTAGATACCTGACTGTGGTCCTCAAGTTTCCATTCAAAGAGGCTACCGACCAGTCTATCAAGAGCAGGTCGTCTAGGTATGCTATGACAGCTATACCCTGAGCCCTTAATCTGGCCAGAGGAGGAGCCAAGATTTTTGTGAACACTCGAGATGCAGTGGCTATCCCGAAAGGCAGAGCCACAAACTGGAAATGGCGCCCTCCTACCTCGAAGCGCAGAAAACTTCTGATGAGCAGGAAAAATGTGCACATGCAGATATGCATCTCTGGTGTCTATTGATGCCAGAAATTCTCCTCCCTGCAGGGTGGGAACTACTGTTCGAATTGATTCCATGCGGAAGGATTGAATCCTTAGGAATCGGTTCAGATCCCTTAAGTCCAGAATGGGCCTGACATCCCCATTTGGCTTTTGGACCGTAAAAAGGTTGGAATAGAAACCCAATCCCTGGTCCTTTGCGGGAACTATCATATTGACCTCCTGCGACAAAAGTCGCTCTAACGCTAGAAGGAGCGACTGCTTCTTCTCTGGGTCTCTGGGAACACTTGATCTGAGGAACCGAGGAGAAGGGAATTCCTGAAACTCCAGCTTGTACCCTAAGGTTACCGTGGAGATTACCCATCTGTCCTGGAAGTCCTCCTGCCAGAGCTCTGAGAACTGTCGCAGTCTCGAGGGGGCGCCCTCTCATGCAGAGGTCTTAGTGTTTTGCCTAGTAGGCTTCTTTCCCCAGGACTTCTTTTGTCTCTGGGGTTGACTCTTGTCTCTGGACCCCGATGGAGGCGGCCGTCGAGACTGCCTGGAGGCCGAGGCCCTCGGCGCTGGGGAAAGAGTCCGTTTGAAAGAGGGACGCTTACTCTTCTTCTTGACAGGTAAGAGAGTGCTTTTCCCACAAGAGATTCTCTTGATATAGTTATCCAAGTCCTCTCCAAACAACCTTGCACCACGAAATGGAAACCCAGCCAGTAGCTTCTTACATGGTGCTTCGGCTGACCAATTTTTCAAACATAGGATTCTACGTATATGCACCAACCCCAGTGAAAGACGGGAAGTTTGCACGATAGAATCTCTAATGGCGTCAACCACAAAGCATAAGGCCGCTGGAAGGTTAGCAAACCCCTGGGCCTGCTGTTCAGGTAATACTTTGATGACCTGCTTAACATGGTCTCTTAAGTATTGACAGACTCCAATCGCTGCTACTGCAGGTTGGGCCACTGATCCTGCTAAGGAGAAAACATCCTTCAATAGGGATTCCATCCTTTTATCTACAGGATCCCTGAGCATCTGAGCATTGTCTACAGGACAAGTCAGGCTATTATTTATGGAGGAAATGGCGGCATCAATAGCCGGTATTCCCCACATTTTAATAAACTTTTCTTCCATCGGATAAAGTGTTGAAAACTTTCTCGGCGGAAAAAAACGTTTGTCTGGGTGATCCCACTCAGGATAAATGAGCTTTTCAAGTAAAGTATGAACAGGAAAAGCATGTGCTGCTTGGAAAGGTTTCAGTGACCCCAAAGCAGAAGAGGATTCTTTAGCAGTTTCAGGTATGGGCAACTTAAATGTGGAGCGGACCAATCCAGTAAGGATCTGCACTAAGACTTTCTCCTCTTGGGAAGTCGCAGAGGGTCCCTCTCCACCCGATTCCTCCGAAGAGGAATCATCCGCCCAATCCCGATCCTCTGAAAGGGATTCATCTCCTTTATCCCAGAGCTCCTCTGTCTGAGGGTCTTGGGGAACAGAGGAAAGCCTAGTGCGTTTTCTTCCACTGAGTGAAGACGTAATCACGGCCATTAATCTTTCCTCTAGACCATTAATGGTTGAGGAAAAAACCTCTTGTGTAATATATACAGGGGCTGAAGTGCCAGAAGCAGGTGTAGCCCCTGACCCCAATGGCTCTCCCCGGCTAGCCGTCCCTGGCCCATCTTTAGGGGGGGAGGATGCTGCCGACAGGGGGCCCTCAGAACCTGAACGAGATCCCCTAGTGTCTCTGGTTCCTGGGGTGCTTGAACCTCTTCTACCCATAGTGCAAAGCAACAAGGTGTGAGGTATACAAATGAACACTGCCCGCTGAGCGATGTAGTCTGGCTAAAAGCCTTGCTACCCAATGCTCAGTCTGGTGTTACTTCAGTAAATGCTGCCTAGGAGAATGCCTGTGTCCCACCTTACATGCGACCGTCAGCTCTGTGTCTCTCAGAAGGCTGAGTGCACCTGTACAGAGTGCCTTTAATAGCCTGCAGCTGGCCTGAGTGGGAGTCTAAGCACATGTGCTGACGTCCCGCCCCCCCCTCTACCGCCCCCCCCCCTCGAGTTTTGAAAAAAACGAGCGCTTCCCGTGCTGCCGACTCTCCTGTCATGCTTCTGGAGAAAGGCTGGGGATGGGGGGAGGGGAGGGAGGAAGGCTGGTAACAAGATCTGCCTGAACGGCTATCTTCAGAGATGGTGGCCATTAGGCCGCAGAGCCCGGGTGGTATAACCACTTTCTAGACCCCTGTGGCCCCTCTAGCCTGGGGGGAACATTCAAACATGAGAAATCCCCCTTTCCACCTTACCTGCTTGCAGCCTGCTTGAGATGCTGGGACATAATCAGCGATGCAAAACACCTGAGACAGACAGTCAGCATGTGAAGGTTTGTGCTCTTGGCAGCCCCCGGTGGTCACAATAGGCATAGCATGCATTTACCTTAAAGGAGAAAAGCCACTAGAACTCAAAAATTCTGTGGAATCTCCTCTTACCTTATCCAGCTGCAGGGTGCTGTTTACACAGACCCAATCTTCACCTCTCACGGTGGGCTCCGTTTGAAAAAACCGTCAGAGACTGGGGCCCCCATCAGTAGGGGGATCCAACAGTTCTGGGACCGTAAAGCACCTCGCCAGAAATTAGGAAGTTTAAAGCCATTTTCTGATCTGCGGGGTCCAGCTCTCTAAAAAGAGAAGCATTACGGGTAAAACCTCGTTTCTTCGGACACGAGGACCATTCAATTCGGCCATGAAAAGACACTTTGAATGGATCCGGTTCGCCTGGCTTGCCCCAGTATAGGATCTTAGGATATTCCCTTTGGAGCTCAGCACAGGACATCTTTACACGTCCATCACCTAAGACACTGGCATAAAAACTGAGGTATCCCTGCAAGGGGGAGGGATTATCTAGGGGGTTGAACTTCCTGATAGGGTGTGCCAGTGTCCAATCACCAGTGATACCTATATAACCCATCAGTAATTACTGTGGCTCTGTGTCTCGTGATGTTCGAGAAAGAAAATCTGCGCTTAGTGTAGCAAACAAAAAAAAAAAATACAAGGGAGAAGCACTCTATAAATCGCCAGAATACAGCATCTGATATAGACTAGAAGAAAATAATTGTGCAACTATTTTCAACTATTAAAATATTGAATATTGTTTTGCACTTTGCAATCAACTGAAAATGTTGCTTGAAAAAATATTGTGAATAATCTAAGTGCCTTATCCTGTAACTGATTTGATCTCAGCAGTCATTTAGCGAGGATACGGACTACCTGAAGGTTTGACGAGGGACTTACCAATCATTCAAAGTGATATATGATCACAAACAAACATAATATAGACATCGATCAGCTGTAACTTTATGACCACTAACAGGTTAAGCGAATAACATTGATAACATCGTTACAACAGCATCTGAAAGTCAGTTGGATATTTTAGGCAGCAAGTACACATGCTATCCCTGAACGTGATGTGTTAAAAGCAGAAAAAAAATGGCCATTGCAGTTTGTTGTGTTTGGTGCTGTGTAGCCACAGACTGGTCAGGGTGACCATGTTGACCTGTGTCCACAGCCAAAAGTGCCTACAATGGGCACGTGAGCATGAGAACTTTACCATGGAGCATAAAAAGAAGAAGGTGGCCTAGTTTGACGGATCATATTTTTTTTTACATCGTGTGGATGGCTGGGTGCCTGTGTGTTACGTACCTGGAGAAGAGATGGCACCAGGAAGCAGTATGAGCTGAAGGCAAGCCAGGGAAGGCAGTGTGATGCTTTGGGCAATGTTCTACTGATAAACCTTGGGTCCTGCCATTCATGTGGAAAGTACTTGAAATGTACCACCTATCTAAACATTGTTCCTAACCAATCCCTTTAATCCCTTTATGGAAACGATATTCCCAAATCCCAGTGGCCTCTTTCAGCAGGATAATGCACCCTATCACACCAGAAAAATTGTTCAAGAATGGTTTGAGGAACACAACAATGAGTTTGGAGACTTGGCCTCCATATTCTATAGATCTCAATCCAATCAAGCATCTCTGGAATGTGCTGGAAAAGCAAGTCTAATCCATGGAGGCCCATCTTGCAATTTACAGGACTTAAAGTATCTCCTAATGACGGCTTGGTGCCAGGAGATCCCACTCGATATTAGGTAGGTAGTAAAATTTTGGCTGATCGGTGCGTGCCGATGTGTATACGCATATATATGTACAACATCCCTGATCTATCCGCCAAAGCATCTGATAAAACTGAGTGATTCAATCATTTTTACATAAAACAATCACCGTCTGAAAAAAAACAATACCAGGGTCATGGTTGTAGCTTCAACCATGATCCTGGTATAACCACTTTAACCTTAGGCCATTTATAAATGGTTTAAGAATGAGAAGTGGTTAAAGCAGTAGTAAACCCAAAAACAAAAATGTGTTTATTGCAACTTACCAATCCTCAGATGTTGTGGCTACATCAGTTTAATTTTTTGTAGTTTTTTCCCTCTTTATTTCATTGGGTAAGTCCAGTAAGTCTAGTATTTTCCATCTTCCTTTAACAGACCAAGCTGTCTAGAAAGAGTAGAACACTGACGGGGTGCTTAAAAATGGTAAGCTTTTATTCATTTATCTAGCTTGGTGTAGCTTTTATAATCCCAAAAGGAAAAAAAATCTGTTGCCGCCTCTGCCAGTCCTGTTTTGGGTTTAATACTGCTTACCAAGCTAAAGGTAAAAGCATGCAGCAAATTGTTGTATTGTTCAGTGTATTGCCATATTCATGTGGACATTCCCTTTGCTAGAATGCCTGGCATATTTGCTTCGCTAACATTTTTACAGATTTATATTGGGAGTGTTAAAATGGAGTTCCACCCAAAAATGGAACTTCCGCTGTCCTGATTTTATCCCCCCTCCGGTGTCACATGTGGCACCTTTCAGGGGGGAGGGGGAAGCAGATACCTGTCTAATACAGGTAATTGCTCCCACTTCCAGCAAAAGATCACCGCAGTATCTGCGGTGTTCTACGTTATATCTGGCCCCTTCTCCGCCCCCCCCCGTCTTCTGGGAGACACACAGGTCCCAGAAGACAGCAGGGACCACTCATAACGTGCAGCGCGACTTGCGCATGCGCAGTAGGGAACCAGACTGTGAAGCCGCAAGCCTTCAGTTCCTGATTCGGCGCCTCCACCCGGAGCCGAGGGATGGGTCGACTTTGGGTGAGGACATCGTGGGGGAGCCCTGGACAGGTAAGTGTCCTTATTTTAAAAGTCAGCTGCCTTTTTTTTTACTGAGAATGGTGCTACCTCCAAGTTATGCTTGCTCTCAGCAGACAATAAGGTAATCCAAAGACAGATTAGCAAGGTCAGAACTGAGAGTGTCATTTACAGAGTGCAATGCCAGTGTAGCATAGATCTATGACAAGCTAGAGCCCTGGGCTTGTGATGTTTATATAGTGAGCCTGAGGAATCTTGGTCAATCATAGAGGGGAGGAGTCGCTGCCACAGCTGGACTTGTTGGCTGGCAACAGATGTGCTGAGCACAGGGAGGGGTGTTTGGGGGTGTGGCCACCGACCAATCTGCACGGAGAAAGCTTTCCTAGTGACGGATGCACAGCTCGGTGGTGGGTCACTGGTCTGTTGCAAAGTCAGAGCTGCAGGCGGGCAGGAGGCCATGACAGGCAGCTGTCACGGACGAGGATACTGCGGATACAAGTGTAGCATCCTCTAATGTGCCAGAATAGATAGTGTTAGGTTTTTGTTAGAATAGGTAAAATGTTTAGGCCTGGCTAGAAGCCAAGTCTGTGTTTAATCTTGGTCGGGTCAGTGATCCAGGGAGGGCTGTTATGACTCAGCAGGCAGCATCTCTTGTACCTCCCCCTACTTCTAGAACTTGCTTGAGACTTCCAGAAGAATGGGAGCGAGGTTAGGAGGAGCGGTCTGGAGTATTCATGAGGGCCCTGACCAATTCCCAACAGATGGGTTGGCCTCAAATACTCAGGGTCAGCCCAGCTGGGCAGGGGAGTTTGGGTGGAAGTTGGAGATGGAGTGCTGGGAGGCTGTCGGCGGGCCCTTGAGGGTAACCCCCTAGTCTGAGGGAGGGGGGGGCAGGCCTTGGAGCTCGGTGCAGGAGGGATCCTCCGATATCCCAAAAAGGAATCATGTCCTGTCCAGTGGCACAGGGGGCAGGTGTGAGGACAGTAGGATCCAGTGAGCACGTCGGGGAGATCTCCAAGGAGAAGACAGCCAAGTTGGCTGCTAAGTGTTACAGTCTGGGAGGACTGAGAGGCATGCCTGAGAGAAATGCAGTCTGAGATGGATGCAGAGTCAGTCTGGAAGGACTGTGGAAGCTTAGCCAGGAGGGCTAGAGAAAGGGGCAGCTACAGCCAGGTGGGCGGGCAGTGCCTGAACAGGTGATGCTGGGATAAGTAGCCACTCAAGGACAGGACTGCCTTTAAAGGGCATTTGCTAAAATCTGACTGAGCCCTATTGTCAGATAACCTAACAGTGTGCCAGCTGGTCCTGGGAGTTCTGTGCTCAAGCAAGAGTTGTGCTGGAGGAGCCGAGAAGTGCGTACATAGACTGTACAGTTGCCCCAGGAAAAGTTTTGCTACAGTCAAGTGGGCATCCCATAATACCCTTAACCAGATCCAAGATCAATACCCATAATAAAAAAAAAAAACAGGATAGGGGATCCCTTTTTCACCAGTGGCTCCCACAGGGGTATCGTTACACAAGGATGAGGTAGGCTGGCCGACAAGTGAGGTATCGGCGTACATCCCATGACCAACACATTGGCAGATTGCTGCGAGAACCCCAAGTTGTCTGCAGATGGGTAACAGCCATAAAACAGGATGCACACTCTATCCTACAACTTCCACCAGATGTCAAGGATGTGGGCCCATGGCGACTAGCTAAGCAGGTCGGGGACCTTGTTTGGTGGTGAAGAAATGAGGGGGGAGCTTATGCTGATCGGGTGAAACTAGCTGTGATACAGTTGTCACAGCCTATAATACCTCTGGCCACCACTAGAGGGAGACTCCACCCAAATATAGCTATCTGGGCACACACAGCAGATACAAATCTTATTTTAAGACTTGGTTTACACTGGTGCGATGCGAGAACCCGTACGAATCCAGCATGGGTTCCTGCATCGCATCCGACAGCTCACACTGCCATATGTGAACCACTGTAGGTGTCAATACAAAGTTAATGACACCCCCAGATCGATTTGCATATCGCAGTGCGAGCTGTCAGTTCGGACATTAATCAGATCGCACAGGTGTGAACACCTATTTGATCTGATTCTGGCGTCTACCAAAAAAAGGGTTCTGTACAACTTTGGTCAAAATGCGATGCAAATTCAGCCATAGAATTTGAATTTGTATCGCACAGAAATTGCATGTGATCTGCACAGCGCACCAGCGTGAACTCAGCCTCAATCTGTTGTACTCTAAGGGCTGGGGAGCAGCCAGGCAATGTACACACATCTCAGAGATTCCCAAAGCTAACCTACGAGTTGGAGTCATGGCAAACTTTACCTGTTTCGCTGCGCTACACGCTCTACCATATACTAGATATGGTAGCTTGGCACCATCTTTCAGTTTATCCGTTGACTGGTCTGTTGGCAAACGTACATACACACAGATCTCTGGCAGATTGCTAGTTTACACACACTGACTATTAATTTGCATGCAATCCACAACCACACAGTGCAATTACATACAGATTAAAAAGGAGCTTATATTGAGCATACAGGCACTGATAACACAATGCAACAATTTATTTTCATATACCTGTATTTTTGTTATTGTAGTATCACGTTTTTTGTATCACTTCTAAACATTTATTTATATCTAGTTTATTTGGCAACCTAGTGAGGTTTGCAACACTAGCACATGCACATTGGTAATTTATTAGGATTGCACTATTGGTATATGCACATTCAATAGTCACTATAGAGGCACATAGCACCTAACAAGTGAACAGGGTCTGTCGCCTTTCATTATATAGGTAGCGCCATTTAACCTCATACTTGCACTATTATCACTCTAGTCCCCTATTGGGGAACTAGCAGGGTAGGCTGCACACCTAATTTCCCCTTTGGCCTAAGCGCGGATATATTATTTTATTTAAATTGCTGCCCAACTTTTGGCCAACAAATGTTGAAAGGCAGGCTAGTAAAACTTTCGGCGGACAACGGTCTGTTGTCAGATTTTCGTCTCGTCTGTACACAAGTTCGTCACACAAAAGTCCAAAGTACAAACACACATGCTCGGAAGCAAGGACGAGCCGGAAGTGGTCGGTCTTGTAAACTAGCGTTCGTAATGGAGAATTAACATTCGTGATGCGGCAAATTATGAAATCTCGAAATGCAGCGCACATTCTCTTCTTCTTTAATGGGATAATAATGAAGCTGCTTTGCTGGTGATGCTGATGGAGTTCTGCCAAATGTATTTTCAAAGGCTTTTTTTATTTAGTGATATCAATAATAATAATATTATTATGCTTTTTTTTTGTTGTTTTTTTTGGGCAAGTTACCACAACACCATTATCCCGTAGTTTTTAAGATCAAAGATACAACTATCTTGGTGTCTCTTATAGGGCCGAAACAACTAATCGATTAATCGACAACTAATCGATTATGAAATCAATCGATTATTCGGCCAGTAACATAATGGGGTTAAAAAAAGCTAAAAATTAGCCCTATATAGTACAAAAAGAGCAAAAAATCTCTACTGTAAATATTACTTTCAATGTTGCACAGTAAAAAAACTAAGGGCTAATTTTTTTTTTTTTTTAACTCCATTATGTTACTAAAATGTCTTAGGCCTGGTTCCCACCCATGTGTTTTTTGGTGCTTTTTGCAGAAATGCACTACAGTTCATTTAACGTCCACATCTATGCTTTTTTCAGCTGCTGTGTATTTGGAAAGGGTTCTTTTTTGGTTCAATATACTTCAATGGAGAAGCTGCAGAAAAGCATGTAATATTACAGTTCTGTTTGAAAATCTGCAAAACAGTCTAGAATTTTTTTTTCTTTTAATTAAAAAATTTGATCTGAGTCTGATGATATTTACCAGATTCAACCTCTAATAGTATATAGAGTATATCTCTTCTGTCTGTTATTCTCAGAGAGGATTAAAGATTTTACTCCCTAACCATATAGTTGGTTATTTATATTTACCCCTGCGTAAAGATATTTAGGAATAAATTGCCTTTTTTTTAAACTTTACATATTAACTAAATTATACAGCACACTTTTTTTTTTAAAGATTATTAAAAGATTAATCGAAACAATAATCGGCCAACTAATCGATTATGAAAATAATCATTAGTTGCAGCCCTAGTCTCTTGTCAATTTTACTTTGTATTTTTTTAAATGTAACGGCCTACTCCCAAACTGTCATTTGAAGTAAAACACATAGCCAAGTATTATTCTACACAATATTTTTTTTATTGTGCATTAAAAAAACCAAAAAAATTTAAATTAGAGATGCTATCTCTTCAGCTGGGCCTGCCACTGCAGGGTCCATGTCACTTGGCAGTGAGGCAAGGTAGCTAGTCACATTCCTCCTTAAAATATTATGTAAAATACAACAGCACAGGACCACATGGTTGATCTTGTAGAGTGCCAGGTTGATTGGAGTCAAAAACAGCCTGAAACGACTCGATAAGATGCCAAAGGCATTTTTGACCACCCTTTTAGCACGAGAGAGCCTGTAATTGAATATTCTCTGCTCTGGGGTGAGGCTCCTCATAGGAACGGGCTTCATCAGATGTTCCCCAGAGCAAAGGCCTCATTTGCAACAAAAACAAAATCGAGGCCTCAACATTCTCCTCAGCAGGTGGCAAGTTTAAGATGCCATTCTGGAGCCGCTTGTAGTGTTCTGTCTGCATAATCACTCCTCCATCACAGCTGCGGCTGTTCTTCCCAAAATCCAGATGCAAAAACTCATAGTTGGCAAACACTACAGCTAGCATGACTATTCTGCAAAAAACCTTATAATTAAAATAATATGAGCCAAACTTGGGTGGTAGGACAATCCGGACATGCTTGCCATCAATAGCACCACCACAGTTGGGAAAATCCCACTGATGGTGGAACTGGGCTGCAACGTCCTGCCATTGCTGTGGGTTTGAAAGAAACTGTGGATTAAAAATAGGATTTTTTAAAACAGCTTACCTGTAAAATCCTTTTCTTTCGAAGGACATTACGGGACACAGAGCCACAGTAATTACTGATGGGTTATATAGGTATCACTGGTGATTGGACACTGGCACACCCTCTCAGGAAGTTCAACCCCCTATATAATCCCTCCCCCTTGCAGGGATACCTCAGTTTTGTAGCCAAGCAATATAGTGTATTAGAAGAGGGGCGGGACCTCTGTGTCCCGTGATGTCCTTCGAAAGAAAAGGATTTTACAGGTAAGCTGTTTTAAAAAATCCTATTTTCTTTCTCGAACATCACGGGACACAGAGCCACAGTAATTACTGATGGGATGTCCCAGAGCAATGCTACCTGAGGGGGGTGAACCACGACCAAGTAGGGTGCAATCAGACCTGAGGACCCTGTCCTGCTGCCTGCAGCGCACTACGCCCAAAGGCGATATCCTCATGCCTTCTCACATCCACCTGATAGAATCTGGTGAATGTATGAACTGAAGACCAGGTTGCGGCCTTGCAGATTTGAGCCATAGAGGCCCGGTGATGCACTGCCCAAGAAGCACCAATAGCCCTTGTGGAATGTGCCCTGATCTGAAACGGAGGAATCTTCTGTTTCAAACCGTAAGCTTGAATGATCAACTGTCGAATCCATTTAGAAATGGTAGCTTTTGACGCTGCCTGTCCTCTATTGGGACCCTCTGGCAGCACAAACAAAACATCCGTCTTGCGGATCTGAGTAGTTGCCCCTAGATAGGCCTTAACTGCTCTTACTACATCCAACAAATGTAGAGATCTCTCTTCCGGAGAACAGGGATCTGGAAAAAAGGAAGGTAGAACAATGTCTTGGTTTAAATGAAAATCAGAAACCACCTTCGGTAAAAAACTAGGATGAGGGCGTAGTACCACTCTATCCTTGTGTATAATCAAATAAGGCTCCTTACAGGAAAGAGCTGCTAATTCTGATACTCTTCTAGCAGAAGAGATGGCCACCAGAAAAATTAATTTCCTTGTCAACAAGACCAAAGGAATCTGACTTATTGGTTCAAAAGGCTGTTTCTGTAACACAGCCAGGACCAAATTCAAGTCCCAGGGGTTTAGGGGTGCTTTAACCGGAGGATTAAGACGCATCACCCCCTGCATAAAGTTTCGGACCAAAGAATGCGAAGCAAGTGGCCGCTGAAATAATACTGATAAAGCAGAGACCTGGCCCCTGATGGTACTCAAGGCCAGCTTCATCTCTAATCCCATCTGTAGAAAATCAAGGATTCTACCTATGACATATTTCCTGGGATGCCAACCTCTGGATTCACACCAGGTTATATAAGCCTTCCAGACTCTATGATAAATCATCCTGGAAGCTGGCTTCCTTGCATTAATCAAGGTAGATATGACAGGACCTGAGAGCCCACGTCTCTTCAGAACGTGGGTCTCAATAGCCAAACTGTCAAATTTAGCGTTTGTAAGGCAGGATGGAACACTGGACCTTGAGATAACAGGTCTGGGCGTACCGGTAGGGTCCACGAGGAACCCACCATCATCCTTACTATTTCTGCATACCAAGTCCTTCTGGGCCAAGCGGGGGCCACCAGAAGTACCGACTTCCTTTCCTGCCTGATCCTGCGAAGGAGTCGTGGTAGTAGCAGAATAGGCGGGAATGCGTAAATCAGTGAGAACCGATGCCACGGGATCACCAACGCATCCGTCCCGCATGCAAGAGGATCTTTTGTCCTTGCCACAAATCTGTCTATCTTTTTGTTGAATCGGGATGCAAAGAGATCTACATCTGGAACCCCCCATCTTTGGCATATGGCCCAAAAGACGTCGGGATGCAGAGACCATTCCCCTGGAAATAACTGCTGGCGACTTAGATAGTCCGCCTGCCAATTCTCTATTCCCGGGATGAAAACTGCCGATATGCATGGCACATGCATCTCTGCCCAGACTAAGATCTGGTTCACCTCTTTTTGAGCAGCTCGGCTCCGGGTGCCTCCCTGATGATTGACATAAGCCACTGCTGTGGCATTGTCGGACTGGATCCTGACCGGACAACCCTGTAGCCTGATATTGTATAGGTAGATGGTGCCGCGCTAATCCTATTGTGTGAACTTCTAATTAATAAAATAAAATATATATACAAAACCGGCCTGGAGGGCCAGTGATATATTAAACAAGTGATATAGCCCACTGTGCAAACTGAAATAAATAGAAATAAAATAGGAATAAATAATGTGGGTGTGAGCACTAGATAAACAGCCTAAATGTGTATAAATCATCAATCGTGGCTGACCATGTGTTAACTGTTCCAATAATGTGACAAAGGACAGTGAAAATAAGTGACATAAATCAAATTAAATAATTACTAATCACAAATCCGCAAAGTGCATAGTGCAAATACTGTGCAACCTAGATGACTAAATCATAAAATAACTATATATTGTGAAACAGCAAGTTTTTCATAAAGTGCAAGTGTGCAAACAAACGTAGCATAAATATATAAATATGACTCCAAAATAAATGGAAATTAGATGAAAAATGAATGTCCCAACATATTGAATGAAAATGAGGAAAAAACACACAGGAAAAACGTCCTTATTCTTAGAAAAAAATCTTGTGACACATGGTGCTGGCATGCGCATGTAGCAGTTAAAGTGCCTGGTGACTCAAAATTTCATGCAGCTTCGTGTGTAAACACTCCAGTGAGCAGTGGCCCCTTACCTCACAGTAATAGGGCAACAGCATGTAACCAAACTGGTTCTTTAACTTTTTCCACCTAGCGGCTCCTACGTACTCCTCACCGTCCTGGGGTGGGGTTCCCTCAGATGTGATCCAGGGGGGTGTTTAAAAACAGGAATAAAAGGAACCCAATAGTGTAACTCCGTTTTTAAAGATTATCAAATTTATTAAGCAAAGGTAGCAGGTACTCACATTAAATAACAAATGGTAAGATGTTTGTATCCGACGAGCGGCGAGCTCGTAGCTTTCTTTCAGTGTGTCCAGCCTATCCTGTCCCTACGCGTGACGTCACACCACACGTGACTTCTTCAGGGGAACCCCTGTAGCCTGATAGTCCAGGCCTTTAGAGCTAGATGTATCGCCCCGGATCTCCAGAATGTTGATGGGTAAGGTCCTCTCTGTCTTGGACCATACCCCTTGGACCGCAGCCTGTTCCAGAATTGCTCCCCAACCTGACAGACTGGCATCTGTTGTTACCACCGTCCAGGTAACCAGTAGAAAGGATTTCCCCTTCTGCAGGTTTTCGGGTATGAGCCACCAATTGAGGCTCTGACGCACCGCATGCGACAGGTGCATCGGAAAGTCTAATGCCTGAACCTTCTTGTTCCAGGTCGACAGAATACTGTGTTGCAGCATTCTTGAGTGAAACTGAGCATAGGGAACTGCTTCGAATGAAGACACCATCTTCCCTAGTAACCTCATACAAAGGCGGACTGAGGGACCCTTCTTGGTCCTTACTGTCAGAATCAGCTCTCTCAAAGCAGTGATCTTTGCCTGAGGTAGAAATATTTTCTCCTGGCTTGTATCTATAATCAGACCTAAATACTCCAGTCTTCTTACTGGTTTTAGGAAAGACTTTTCTAAGTTGAGGATCCAACCTACACTACCGTTCAAAAGTTTGGGGTCACCCAAACAATTTTGTGTTTTCCATGAAAAGTCACACTTATTCACCACCATACGTTGTGAAATGAATAGAAAATAGAGTCAAGACATTGACAAGGTTAGAAATAATGATTTGTATTTGAAATAACATTGTTTTTACATCAAACTTTGCTTTCATCAAAGAATCCTCCTTTTGCAGCAATTACAGCATTGCACACCTTTGGCATTCTAGCTGTTAATTTATTGAGGTAAGCTGGAGAAATTGCACCCCACGCTTCTAGAAGCAGCTCCCACAAGTTGGATTGGTTGGATGGGCACTTCTGGCGTACCATACGGTCAAGCTGCTCCCACAACAGCTCAATGGGGTTCAGATCTGGTGACTGTGCTGGCCACTCCATTACCGATAGAATACCAGCTGCCTGCTTCTGCTGTAAATAGTTCTTGCACAATTTGGAGGTGTGTTTAGGGTCATTGTCCTGTTGTAGGATGAAATTGGCTCCAATCAAGCGCTGTCCACTGGGTATGGCATGGCGTTGCAAAATGGAGTGATAGCCTTCCTTATTCAGAATCCCTTTTACCCTGTACAAAGCTCCCACCTTACCAGCACCAAAGCAACCCCAGACCATCACATTACCTCCACCATGCTTAACAGATGGCGTCAGGCATTCTTCCAGCATCTTTTCATTTGTTCTGCGTCTCACAAACGTTCTTCTTTGTGATCCAAACACCTCAAACTTGGATTCATCCGTCCACAACACTTTTTTCCAGTCTTCCTCTGTCCAATGTCTGTGTTCTTTTGCCCACCTTAATCTTTTTCTTTTATTGGCCAGTCTCAGATATGGCTTTTTCTTTGCCACTCTGCCCTGAAGCCCAAAATCCCGCAGCCGCCTCTTCACTGTAGATGTTGACACTGGTGTTTTGCGGGTACTATTTAATGAAGATGCCAGTTGGGGACCTGTGAGGCGTCTGTTTCTCAAACTAGAGACTCTAATGTGCTTATCTTCTTGCTTAGTTGTGCAACACGGCCTCCCACTTCTTTTTCTACTCTGGTTAGAGCCTGTTTGTGCTGTCCTCTGAAGGGAGTAGTACACACCGTTGTAGGAAATCTTCAATTTCTTTGCAATTTCTCGCATGGAATAGCCTTCATTTCTAAGAACAAGAATAGACTGTCGAGTTTCAGATAAAAGTTCTCTTTTTCTGGCCATTTTGAGCGTTTAATTGACCCCACAAATGTGATGCTCCAGAAACTCAATCTGCTCACAGGAAGGTCAGTTTTGTAGCTTCTGGAAGGAGCTAGACTGTTTTTAGATGTGTGAACATGATTGCACAAGGGTTTTCTAATCATCAATTAGCCTTCTGAGCCAATGAGCAAACACATTGTACCATTAGAACACTGGAGTGATAGTTGCTGGAAATGGGCCTCTATACACCTATGTAGATATTGCACCAAAAACTAGACATTTGCAGTTAGAATAGTCATTTACCACATTAGCAATGTATAGAGTATATTTGTTTAAAGTTAGGACTAGTTTAAAGTTAGCTTCATTTAAAAGTACAGTGCTTTTCCTTCAAAAATAAGGACATTTCAATGTGACCCCAAACTTTTGAACGGTAGTGTAGGTGTTCTAGATACCTGACCGTGGTCCTCAAGTTTCCATTCAAAGAGGCTACCGACCGGTCTATCAAGAGCAGGTCGTCTAGGTATGCTATGACAGCTATACCCTGAGCCCTTAATCTGGCCAGAGGAGGAGCCAAGATCTTTGTGAACACTCGAGGTGCAGTGGCTATCCCGAAAGGCAGAGCCACAAACTGGAAATGGCGCCCTCCTACCTCGAAGCGCAGAAACTTCTGATGAGCAGGAAAAATGGGCACATGCAGATATGCATCTCTGATGTCTATTGATGCCAGAAATTCTCCTCCCTGCAGGGTGGGAACTACTGTTCGAATTGATTCCATGCGGAAGGATTGAATCCTTAGGAATCGGTTCAGATCCCTTAAGTCCAAAATGGGCCTGACATCCCCATTTGGCTTTTGGACCGTAAAAAGGTTGGAATAGAAGCCCAATCCCTGGTCCTTTGCGGGAACTATCATAATGACCTCCTGCGACAAAAGTCGCTCTAACGCTAGAAGGAGCGACTGCTTCTTCTCTGGGTCTCTGGGAACATTTGATCTGAGGAACCGAGGAGAAGGGAATTCCTGAAACTCCAGCTTGTACCCTAAGGTTACCGTGGAGATTACCCATCTGTCCTGGAAGTCCTCGTGCCAGAGCTCTGAGAACTGTCGCAGTCTTCCCCCCACTCGAGTGAGCGGGGGCGCCCCCTCCTGCAGAGGTCTTATGCCGCGTACACACGGTCGGACTTTCCGGCATACTTGGTCCGGCGGACCAGAGTGTGCCGGACAATCCGCCCGTGTGTGGGCGGCGGCGGACTTTTCCGGCGGACTTCTTCCCAAAAGCCCGCCGGACCTAGATTTGAAGAAAGTTTCAAATCTTTCCGTCGGACTCAGTTTCGGGCGGAAAGTCCGCTCGTGTGTGTGCTGGTCCGACGGAAAGCCCGCTCGTGTGTATGCTGGTCCGACAGACCAAATACGACACGAGGGCAGGGTATTGCATCTCGCGCTTGCTGCAATAGGAAAAACAAATCTTCCTATTGCGGCGAGCGCGGGGCATACCAGGCCCTTAGGTCTGGTATGGATTATAAAGGGAAGCCCGCTACGCCGAAAAAACGGCGTGGGGTCCCCCTAAAATCCATACCAGACCCCGATCCGAGCACGCAGCCTGGCCGGTCAGGAAAGGGGGTGGGGACGAGCGAGCGCCCCCCCCCTCCTGAACCTTACCAGGCCGCATGCCCTCAACATGGGGGGTGGGTGCTTTGGGGGAGGGGGGCGCCTTACGGTGCCCCCCCACCACAAAGCACCTTGTCCCCATGTTGATGAGGACAAGGGCCTCTTCCCGACAACCCTGGCCGTTGGTTGTCGGGGTCTGCGGGCGGGGGCTTATCGGAATCTGGGAGCCCCCTTTAATAAGGGGGCCCCCAGATCCCGGCCCCCCACCCTATGTAAATGAGTATGGGGTACATGGTACCCCTACCCATTTACCTAGGAAAAAAGTGTAAGTAATAAAACACACTACACAGGTTTTTAAAATATTTTATTAAACAGCTCCGGGGGGGGGGGATCTTCCTCCGGCTTCGGGGGTCTTCTTCCGGCTTCGGGGGTCCCTCCGCTTCATCTTCTCCCGGCGTCCGGTTGGTTCTTCTCCGCTCTCTTCTCCCGGTGTTCCAGTTCTTCGGCCGGCTCCTCTGCTGTGTTCAGGTAGCTCTCTTGCCAGCAGAGGTCCGGACTTCTGAGCTGCTGGGCTTCTTCTCTTCTCTTCTCTTCCCCCAGATGTTGACACGACGCTCTCTCCGGCTGGACTGGTCTCTGAGGGCTGCGTTGTGACTTATATAGGCAGAGACCCCGCCCCCTTTTGATGTCACAGTCCCTGGGCATGCTGGGACTGTGACGTTTTAGGGGGCGGGGTCGACCACGCCCCCTAAAACGTCACAGTCCCAGCATGCCCAGGGACTGTGACATCAAAAGGGGGCGGGGTCTCCGCCTATATAAGTCACAACGCAGCCCTCAGAGACCAGTCCAGCCGGAGAGAGCGTCGTGTCAACATCTGGGGGAAGAGAAGAGAAGAGAAGAAGCCCAGCAGCTCAGAAGTCCGGACCTCTGCTGGCAAGAGAGCTACCTGAACACAGCAGAGGAGCCGGCCGAAGAACTGGAACACCGGGAGAAGAGAGCGGAGAAGAACCAACCGGACGCCGGGAGAAGATGAAGCGGAGGGACCCCCGAAGCCGGAAGAAGACCCCCGAAGCCGGAGGAAGATCCCCCCCCGGAGCTGTTTAATAAAATATTTTAAAAACCTGTGTAGTGTGTTTTATTACTTACACTTTTTTCCTAGGTAAATGGGTAGGGGTACCATGTACCCCATACTCATTTACATAGGGTGGGGGGCCGGGATCTGGGGGCCCCCTTATTAAAGGGGGCTCCCAGATTCCGATAAGCCCCCGCCCGCAGACCCCGACAACCAACGGCCAGGGTTGTCGGGAAGAGGCCCTTGTCCTCATCAACATGGGGACAAGGTGCTTTGAGGTGGGGGGGCCCGCAGGGCGCCCCCCTCCCCCAAAGCACCCACCCCCCCATGTTGAGGGCATGCGGCCTGGTACGGTTCAGGAGGGGGGGGGGGGGCGCTCGCTCGTCCCCACCCCCTTTCCTGACCGGCCAGGCTGCGTGCTCGGATCGGGGTCTGGTATGGATTTTAGGGGGGACCCCACGCCGTTTTTTCGGCGTAGGGGCTTCCCTTTATAATCCATACCAGACCTAAGGGCCTGGTATGCCCCGCGACGGGGCTCGCAAGGTGTCAATCTCGCCGATAAAAGCGGCAAGATTGACATCCTTTGCTAGTCCCGTCGCACCTGAGTCACGTTCAAAATGAACGGACTTGCCCGTGTGTGGGCAAGTCCGTTCATTCTGAAAGTCCGCCGGAACTCCGGCGAAAGTCCGTCGGAAAGACGGGCGGACTTAGCCCGCCGGAAAGTCCCGGCGTGTGTGGGCAAGTCCGTCCGTTTTAAAGTCCGGCGCACCTGGCGGACAAAGTCCGTCGGAAAGTGTGCCGGACCAAGTAGGATAGAAAGTCCGACCGTGTGTACGCGGCATTAGTGTTTTGCCTAGTAGGCTTCTTTCCCCAGGACTTCTTTTGTCCCTGGCGTTGACTCGTCTCTGGACCCCAATGGAGGCGACCGTCGAGACTGCCTGGAGGGTGAAGCCCCCGGCGCTGGGGAAAGAGTCCATTTGAAAGAGGGACGCCTACTCTTCTTCTTGACAGGTAAGAGAGTGCTTTTCCCACAAGAGATTCTCTTGATATAGTTATCCAAGTCCTCTCCAAACAACCTTGCACCACGAAATGGAAACTCAGCCAGTAGCTTCTTATACGGTGCTTCGGCTGACCAATTTTTCAACCATAGGATTCTACGTATATGCACCAACCCCAGTGAAAGACGGGAGGTTTGCACGATAGAATCTCTAATGGCGTCAACCACAAAGCATAAGGCCGCTGGAAGGTTAGCAAACCCCTGGGCCTGCTGTTCAGGTAATACTTTGATGACCTGCTTAACATGGTCTCTTAAGTATTGACAGACCCCAATCGCTGCTACTGCAGGTTGGGCCACTGATCCTGCTAAGGAGAAAACATCCTTCAATAGGGATTCCATTCTTTTACCTACAGGATCCCTGAGCATCTGAGCATTGTCTACAGGACAAGTCAGGCTATTATTTACGGAGGAAATGGCGGCATCAATAGCCGGTATTCCCCACATTTTAATAAACTTTTCTTCCATCGGATAAAGTGTTGAAAACTTTCTCGGCGGAAAAAAACGTTTGTCTGGGTGATCCCACTCAGAATAAATGAGCTTTTCAAGTAAAGTATGAACAGGAAAAGCATGTGCTGCTTGGAAAGGTTTCAGTGACCCCAAAGCAGAAGAGGATTCTTTAGTAGTTTCAGGTATGGGCAACTTAAATGTAGATCGGACCAATCCAGTGAGGATCTGCACTAAGACTTTCTCCTCTTGGGAAGTCGCAGAGGGTCCCTCTCCACCTGATTCCCCCGAAGAGGAATCATCCGTCCCATCCCGATCCTCTGAAAGGGATTCATCTCCTTTATCCCAGAGCTCCTCTGTCTGAGGGTCTTGGGGAACAGAGGAAGGCCTAGTGCGTTTTCTTCCACTGAGTGAAGATGTAATCACGGCCATTAATCTTTCCTCTAGACCATTAATGGTTGAGGAAAAAACCTCTTGTGTAATATATACAGGGGCTGAAGTGCCAGAAGCAGGTGTAGCCCCTGACCCCGATGGCTCTCCCTGGCTAACCGTCCCTGGCCCATCTTTAGGGGGGGAGGATGCTGCCGACAGGGGGCCCTCAGAACCTGAACGAGATCTCCTAGTGTCTCTGGTTCCTGGGGTGCTTGAACCTCTTCTACCCATAGTGCAAAGCAACAAGGTGTGAGGTATACAAATGAACACTGCCCGCTGAGCGATGTAGTCTGGCTAAAAGCCTTGCTACCCAATGCTCAGTCTGGTGTTACTTCAGTAAATGCTGCCTAGGAGAATGCCTGTGTCCCACCTTACATGCGACCGTCAGCTCTGTGTCTCTCAGAAGGCTGAGTGCACCTGTACAGAGTGCCTTTAATAGCCTGCAGCTGGCCTGAGTGGGAGTCTAAGCACCTGTGCTGACGTCCCGCCCCCTCCTCTACCGCCCCCCCCCCTCGAGTTTTGAAAAAAACGAGCGCTTCCCGCACTGCCGACTCTCCTGTCATGCTTCTGGAGAAAAGGCTGGGGATGGGGGGGGGAAGGAGGGAGACTGGTAACAAGATCTACCTGAACGGCTATCTTCAGAGATGGTGGCCATTAGGCCGCAGAGCCCGGGTGGTATAACCACTTTCTAGACCCCTGTGGCCCCTCTCTAGCCTGGGGGGGAACATTCAAACATGAGAAATCCCCCTTTCCACCTTACCTGCTTGCAGCCTGCTTTGAGATGCTGGGACATAATCAGCACTGAACACCTGAGACAGTCAGTCAGCATGTGTAGGTTTGTGCTCTTGGCAGCCCCCGGTGGTCACAATAGGCATAGCATGCATTTACCTTAAAGGAGAAAAACCACTAGAACTCAAAAATTCTGTGGAATCTCCTCTTCCCTTATCCAGCCGCAGGGTGCTGTTTACACAGACCCAATCTTCACCTCTCACGGTGGGCTCCGTTTGAAAAAACCGTCAGAGACTGGGGCCCCCATCAGTAGGGGGATCCAACAGTTCTGGGACCGTAAAGCACCTCGCCAGAAATTAGGAAGTTTAAAGCCATTTTCTGATCTGCGGGGTCCAGCTCTCTAAAAAGAGAAGCATTACGGGTAAAACCTCGTTTCTTCGGACACGAGGCCCGGGTACCATTCAATTCGGCCATGAAAGGACACTTTGAATGGATCCGGTTCGCCTGGCTTGCCCCAGTATAGGATCTTAGGATATTCCCTTTGGAGCTCAGCACAGGACATCTTTACACGTCCATCACCTAAGACACTGGCGTAAAAACTGAGGTATCCCTGCAAGGGGGAGGGATTATATAGGGGGTTGAACTTCCTGATAGGGTGTGCCAGTGTCCAATCACCAGTGATACCTATATAACCCATCAGTAATTACTGTGGCTCTGTGTCCCGTGATGTTCGAGAAAGAAATATTTTTTTTTAAATTACTACTTCTGCACATAACATTGCAAGCAGATTTGACACAAACATGCTTAGCAAACATAAGGAGAAAACTTAAATGAGTATTTAAAGACAAAGGGGTAAGGTCAACTTATCTTATTTATCTCCCCCTCTGGTGGCCCATTAGCAAAATTGTAGGGTGGGGGGGGGGGGGGGGGGGGGATAGGTAGATGTTTTGGACAGGTAACACTCTCCACTTTCATGAGAGCTGTTTGCATAAATAATCTGGGCTACTTTAGCCAGCCCCTCCTTACTTACACTATTGGCAGGCCAGTGGACAGGTAAGAAGTGTCACACTCTAAAAATATGGATCTACACTGTCCAAATTGCAGCACATTTTGACATTCAGAAAATACCTATCAATATGATAGTAGATGAAAACTTTCTATGTTACAATTTGTAGGTAATCAGGCAGGCCCTTGCACTACATGGTCGGGTGAATGTATACAGAAATTTAAACACAAAAGAGGGATAGTATGTGTGGGTTTGGCAAAGTCAGCAGATAGAGTATTTGTATCTGTTGACTTTGCATTATTGGGGGGGTAGAGAGGGTTCCAAATGAGTTTGTGCCCCAAAAAATGGGTCTCTTGCACTCTGCCTGAATTTGAGGACAACAATAATATTTGTACACATTTTACGTGTTTATGGGCCCAGGATAGCATGCTGGGGAGGTTAGTTATGGAAAATATGCATGTAGGCCAACAAAAGGAGCAGGAAAAGCAGCATGCATGAGGACAAAGAGGACATTCACAGCATATTACAATATTGAAAATGATGTAATCAACAAAGACAATACATTAGCAAACATTAATACATAGAATGTGATCTTAAAGGGAAAAACTTACCCGAATATAGTCCTTCTGCAGTATTTGAATAATGGCTGAGCAGATGTCCGGAATAATGAGTCCCAGAGCCTGGGGGGGGAAGATCCCAGTGGTAAACTTGAGGTCCTGGAGACTTCTCCCCGTCAGCAAGTAACGCAAGGTGGCCATAAGCCTTTGCTCTGGAGTGATGGTAAGCTTCATGCATGTGTCCTGCGAGCCTGGGGGGAGATCCCAGTGGTAAGCTTGAGGTCCTGGAGACTTCTCCCCGTCACCAAGTAATGCAAGGTGGCTATGAGCCTTTGCTCTGGAGTGATGGCAAGCCTCACGCATGTGTCCTGCTTCTTAATATAGGGGGTTACCAATGCCAAGAGTTGGTGAAAGCATTGGTCCGTTATCTGGAGATAATTCCAAAAATCATCCGGATTATTCTCCTGAAGCTCCCGCAGAAAGGCATATGACATAATTGGTCACGATTAAGCAACCAATTTTTGGTCCAAGAACTCCTCCTACTCCTGTTCCTGGACTGGACTTGGGTCAAAGCAATAACTCCAAGGCCTATAATAGCACGTTCTTTCTGCCAATTCCGCAACATGGCTGGTTGACGAACGACCGTTCAGAAACGAACTGAAAAGCACAAACTGAAAAGCGCGAATCAACACTCACCAAACTTCTACTAACACGAAATTAGCAGAAGGAGCCCAAAGGGTGGCGCATGACAATTGAACTTCCTCATTATCGGCTCGTAGTACGTCCAGTACGTCACTACGTTCGTGTTTGTTGGCCGACAATTGTGTACCGTTTGTATGCAAGACAAGTTCACGGCACACACCCTTCGGACAAAAGTCTGACGCTCTGTTGGCCAACAATTGGATCGTGTGTACGAGGCTTTAGGCTCCATGCACACAAGCGTTTTTGCAAGCTTCTAGAAGCTGTTTTTAGCATTTTTTTCCTGCTCTTAAAAGCTAAATAGTGTTATCCTATGTGTCCATGAACGCTACTTTAGGCTATTAGCATTTTTTGAGCTTCAGCATCTAGGAGCAGAAAAAAAATAGTTTTTGTAGTTTTTTGGATCGGTTTTCCAGCAGAAAAAAATGCTGAATGCTTCTAACGGCTACTAAAATGCTCCTAATGCCGTGTACACAAGACCAGACTGGTCCGATGGAACGAATCCGGTCGGATAATCCGACCGTGTGTGGGCTTCATCGGACCTTCAGCGGACCTTTTCTGTCGAAAATCAGACGGACTTTAGATTTGGAACATGTTTCAAATCTTTCCGACGGACTCGAGTCCGGTCGAAAAATCCGTTCATCTTTATGCTAGTCCGATGGGCAAAAAAGGACGCAAGGGCAGCTATTGGCTACTGGCGATGAACTTCCTTATTCTAGTCCGATCGTATGTCATCACGTTCAAAAGAACGGACTTTCGAACGGACTTTAGTCCGTTCGTGTGTGGGCAAGACCGGTCGTTCGAAAGTCCGTCAGAAAGACCGTCGGACCTTTGATGCTGAAAAGCCGCTTGTGTGTACATGACATAGGAGCTTTTCTTGTATTGTCATGTACTGCAAAAAACGCTAATAAAATGCTAATGCTCCTAAAAGCTAATAAAATGCCACTAGAAGCTGTAAAAAATGCTATTAATCAGCAGTTTTCATCCAGCATTTTATTTCTATTTTTTTTGAGCTTATAAAAAATGCTAGTGTGCATGGAGCCTTGTTGATTTTGTAATTTATTACCCCGAAGGATGAGTGGTAGGACATGAAAAAAATAAAAATAAATAAAAAATAGTACAAAGATGAAAAATAAATACAAAAAATTACAGAAGAACAGAGAGTTTGGCTTTAAAATAAAAGAGGAGAAAAACAGAAATAAGCATAACAGTTTATGGTTTTTACTACTGAAGGGAGCACACCAAGAAAAATTGTTCAGAACAGGCTTCATACAGATTACCCTGTCTATATGTCATGCTCCTCCATTTATTGAGGTATGGATATGGGCTGATCTTTGGCCAATCAGCTTTGGTAGTGGGTGATCCTTCAGTCCCAAAGAGAATTCTTGCTTCCTAAAGTGGACAAGGGCTATATGGACCCACTGGTTTTAAGTACAGTCTGAAATGTGATTTCCAAAATCAGCGCCTCAGCCCAGTCACAATGAGTACACGCACTGGATGGCTCTCACATGCAGGTCCCATACAACTTTTTTTTTTTGGTCTCAACTAACTGTTATATCACCACACTTTGACACTTTCATTACAGAAATGTGGGTTTTTATAACACATCTAATATTTTTACACGTTTCACCCATAAATGAGGGAACAACACAAATAATACAGTTAAAATGTCACTTTCTTGCTAGGTTTAATTTATATACATTTTGCAGTCTGTAGTCCCTTTAAAGGATTATTCAAATATGTAGTTTATATAGTGCTGCTAAAAACATTCAAAAAATATCTAAACATTCAGATGACCCACACCTAATCAGAAACATACCTGTTTCATTTCCGTCCAGAGGTCTTCACACTCCTGTATTAGCTCATTCTTAGCTTCCTCGCTAACTTTTGAAGCAGAATCTAGATCTGGGGGTAACTCATGTTGGTATGTGGACATGTGCCGTGCAAGCAGCTCTGTCTGGAAGACAAAAGAGGCCAGTGAGGAATTCAATCCACCAATGTCAACCTATTTCTGAAAAGAGGACAGGTGGAACTATCCTAATATACAGGGAACTTCAGGCTTTGGGCTTTTTCCCACTGGACATTTTCCAAGCATAAAATATTTATGTTTAAAATACATAGCACAGGAAAACCAAGAGTGAGAAATCTGGATTGTTAAACTGGCCATACATGAATTTAATTTCAGGTGTTTTCTGCTGAATAAGTGAAAATTTGTTCTGTGGCTGGCCCTGTTGGCAGCATCCGGCTCAACAAAAGTTGAACCTGCAGTCAACTTTAGTCAAAGGAACCACGTGCAAAATTCTCAGCCAAACAGTGCCTGCATCCAATCAGCTGTAGTGGCTGTTCGAGTATTGTGACAGTCATGTGCGTGGGCTGAAAGAATACACAAACAGGAACTGCAAATTCGTCCTCCTACGCCAAACAGGAATCAAGTGATTTTGTCTTGTTCGGGCCAAGGGATTGAAGGAGAGAAATGTTAATGTGTATGGCTAGTTTTACTGTCTTCCTGAAAATGCTATTTTCCTGGCCTGTATGCTGATCTAATGGTTTTAATACTTCCTGAGTCATGGGCCCAGAACAAGTATGCAACTGAGGAGTACCGACTTTACTTTGACTCAAAGTACTGAAGTCAGCAAATAAGCATAATTGTTTGGTAACTAGCATCATCAGGAGGTCACCAATAACAGATTCAATACTATGTTTATCTTAAAGATGAATTGCAGGTATGGATATTTGTTACATATATTGTAGGTACATTGAAACAGCTTGGACCCATGTACTTTTGTATATACCATACCTGGCTGATGTTCCCTGGATGTAGGCACCGCTACTTCAGTGATCTCCACTTTCTTCCGGGTCCCACGCTGAGTGGATGTCCTGCTGCATTGTGAGCGCATAAGGTCAGCTGCTTGGTCTTGATTGCCATTCAGAGAATGCTTTGCATTTTCTTAATGAATGCAAGGGGCTCTCTGATTGAATAGAGTGAAGTGGAAGGGTGGTGCCATTATAAAATTCTATACATTTTGACTACATCACAATGCATTATTACTATAATAAACCTGAACCGGGGGGCGTGTCCAAGATGGCGCTGGGAGCGGACGTCTAGTACCAGAGCTCCCGCTCCGGATTTTTATCCTACTGCTATCCTGGTGTGGAACCTGCTAGAAACCTCCAGCTTTACCTCCCGACTGTCTCCCTGTGACCCGGGGAATGCGCAGGAATAAAAAAGGGACACAAAAGACCCGGAATCCAGCGCCTGTCCCCACACCACCAAAGAGTAGGCCTTCTCCTCCTGAGACCTGCCACATGGAGACGCAGACTCTCCCGCCGGATGGCGTAATTCAGGCTGGCTCACCTGCGTTCGATGCACTGATGCAGGCGATCTCTACCTGTCAGTCCACCCTTACCATGAAGATCGATCATGTCCAAGAGGAGACTGCCCTCATACGCCGAGACATGGACAGCTTCAGAGAGCGGGTGGCTGACGCGGAGCGGCGGATTTCCAGCACCGAAGACATACAGAGGGAACACCATGAGGACATACAGGTCCTCAAATCCAAGGTGAGGGCTCTGGAGTTTAGGGCTGAGGACGCCGAGAACAGAAACAGAAGGAACAACCTCCGTGTTCTCGGCCTCCCAGAAGGTGCGGAGGGCACTGATCCGGTTTCGTTCATGGAGCAACTGCTGCCAAATCTCCTACCGAAAGCGCGGTTCTCCCCCCATTTTTCCATTGAGCGCGCCCACCGCATGCCTGCTAACAGAGGCCCGCAGGGAGCCCCGCCGCGCACTTTTATTTTTAAGCTCCTTCACTACCGAGATAGGGACACGGTCCTCCGTTCTGCCCGACTGCAAGGGGAGCTAAAGTATGAGAATGTGAAGTTGCTCATCTTCCCGGACTACTCCGTAGAGACACAGAGACAACGCAAGTCCTTCGATCACGTCCGTGCAATGCTGAGAGAAAAAGGAGTTAAATATAGCATGCTATTTCCTGCTCGACTGCGGGTGCAGGACGGAGAGAAAGTGCACTTCTTCACGTCTCCTAGGGATGCAGCTGCATGGGCCGACACAATCCGCAAGTAACCATTGCCTGAGACCCTGTGAGTATGCCTCTGGAAGCAATATAAGGGACTTTAGTGCGGAGGAGAAGCGAGGTCCCTGGACTAAGTTAATGCCCCTTTCTTGTATTAATGCCCAATGGAACTGTTTTGTCAACCCACTACTGCCATTTTAATTATTACCTTTTTTATTTCAAAAACGGGGTCAATCCCGCCAACCCCACTTTTACCTCTTGTAATCCTGACCCCTCTGCTGTGCTCGGAAGGACTGGGTGTCTTAAGTGGCTCAGCTCCCTGCCACACATTACTACTAAAACCCCCTATCCAATAACTTTACTAATGTGGATGGGAAGCTGACTATTGCAGTGACCTTTATACTCCCATGGATATGGACTTTGGGACTTATACTTACCGATGGGGTTCAACTTGGTTCCATTGTCTTTCCACCTCCCCCCCCCTCCCCTTCCCCCCTCCCCCCCTCTTCCACCCCCTCCCCCCCCTTCCCCCCCTCCCCCTCCCCCCCCTTCCCCTTCCCCCTCCGATTGGTGCCTTCTATACCTCCTAATGTTTTATATTTTAGGTTTTTTCTCTATTACCTAGCATCCCTTCCATTCTCTAGACTGCACCTGGTAAGGATATTTGCTAATCAGCAACTACAAGTATTGCGCCCCCGGGTCTCCGGGAGATCCACACTCTTACTACTGTTCCGGATTTTAAAGACACTTTTTGCTTATCTGCTCTGTTGAGGTTAGCAGCCTCTTGTTCACTACCCTCATGATCAGTCTCCGGACTGACGGAAGTTTTGGGAGTCAAACCTGCCCTCGTGTTGGGGGGTCGGGTGGGGTGGGGGGGAGTTTGGGGGTTACGAGCCGTGTTTTTGGCTCCCGGGTTTATTTTAATATTTGTTTTTTGACAGTACTCTCTTTGTTACATGTATTTGCACTGATGTCAGACCCTGATTCACTCCTGATATGTCGGCTGACTGTCTCTAGTGAAACAGGAATCTTATATAGGGCCTATCCTAACCTGATATTATTAAGCTGTGAACATGGCTAGCCTTAAAATCCTCTCCTGGAACACACGAGGTTTGAATTCACCACTTAAACGTTCTCTAGTTTTTCAATTTATAAAACGCCACAACCCTCAGGTTTGTGTGTTACAGGAGACGCATCTGATTGGTAGTAAAACCCTTAGTCTTAAGAAACCATGGGTGGGACACCATTACCACTCTACCTACTCTAACTTTGCCAGAGGGGTCAGTATTTTAGTCCTGAAGACCCTCCCCTTTAAACTCCTTGACTTAATTCTTGATCCTGATGGTAGATTTGTGCTCATACACGCCTTGATCTATGACCTGCCCTGGGTCCTGGTGGGTCTGTATCTGCCCCCCCCTGCCTCTTTCAGGCTCCTCAACCTAATAGCGACCAAGCTGGCTCAATTTCCCCCAGATAATGTTATACTGATGGGAGACTTCAACCTAGTCCCGGACTCTGACCTGGACAGGTGTACGATGAGGGGCACTACCCGTCAGGGACTGGCGGGTTGGGCAGACACGTACGGCCTGGTGGATGTGTGGAGATGGAGGAATCCCCAGGCAAAGGCTTTTACCTGTCACTCAGCCACATATAGGACCTTCTCCCGCATTGACTTGGCCTATGTTGCGGCCCCTGTCCTCCCCAGAGTCCGAGACATTAGTATCTTATCTAGGGGGATATCAGACCACGCCCCATTGCTGTTGTCCCTGGACTTGGCGATGCTCCCATCGGATAAGCTCTGGAGGTTATCCAGATTTTGGATATCCGATGGGGATGTCGAATCGCAGTTCCATGCCACTTTGCAACAATTTTGGGAGGTTAACCCGGGAACTGCCTCCGTTAACAATGTGTGGGAAGCTTTTAAAGCATCGTCAAGGGGCCAATACCAAGCAGTCATTGCCAGAGTGAGAAAGCAACGCAGAGCAGAACTTTCGGGGCTGGAGGCTGAGGCGGTTAGACAGGAGGCCCTGTATGTTAGAACCCGCGACCCACAAGACTATAGGGCTCTCCAAGCCCTTACCCGACAGGTTCTTTTACTACGCACATCCCTGACACAAAAGAAACTGTTACACCAATCCCAACGCATATTCGAGCAGGGGGAAAAGACAGGTCGTCTTCTGGCCTGGCTCTCTAGGGAGCAATCGGGAGTGACGTCAATAGCACAGATTCGAGACCAGGAGGGTGTCCTCCATTCTTCCCCTCAGGACATTAATAAGTGTTTTGCCACCTATTACCAACAACTTTACAGTTCTCGAGTCACATACGACCAACAAGACCTTACTCAATATCTTGACGAGATTGACATCCCTGTCCTCACGTCAACCTCCGCCAACCAATTAGATGCCCCAATCCAGCTAGAAGAGATACAAAAGGCCCTTAAGATGATGCAGACAGGTAAAACTCCGGGACCAGACGGATTCCCGGTGGAATTCTACAAAGCCTATGTTGATGAGCTTGCTCCTAGACTCCTGACTGTATTGACCTCAGCTTCAAAAGAGGGGGTACTTCCGCCCTCAATGTGCGAGGCGGTTATAGTACTTGTTCCCAAGCCGGGAAAAGACCAGACCTTATGCTCGTCCTACCGCCCCATTTCCCTCCTCAATGTGGACGCAAAAGTCCTGGCAAAAATCCTCGCCAACCGCCTTAATAAAGTCATTACTGCCCTGGTCCACCCGGACCAAACGGGATTTATGCCTGGGCGCGGTACGGACATAAACATCCGCAGGCTGCACACACACATAGCGCTGGCCGCTTCCGGGAGCCCGGGAGTGGTGGCCTCACTCGACGCAGAGAAGGCCTTCGACTCGGTCGAGTGGGGCTACCTGTGGAGGGTCCTTTCCAGATTTGGGTTTGGCCCTAACTTTCTTTCCTGGCTACAGATGTTGTACGCGCACCCTAAAGCCCGTATACGCACTGGGGGGTCCCTGTCGGAGCCCTTCTCCTTGGAGAGGGGGACCCGACAGGGTTGTCCTCTCTCCCCGGCACTGTTTGCCCTGGCCCTAGAACCCCTGGCTGCTCACATCAGGAAAGATGTCAACATCAAGGGTATTAAAGTTGGTCCCCTGGAAGAGAAATTGTCCCTTTACGCCGATGACGCCCTACTTTATTTGGGAGACGCCTCCGGCTCCCTTAGGGCCGCCTTGGCCCAGTTTGACACATTCAGACGCTTTTCAGGAGTTCGTGTCAACTGGGACAAGTCGGTCTTGTTTACACTTCATCCCTCGTCTCCTCACATCGATACCTCTACTCCCCTTCGTTGGGTTGAGGAATTCACATATTTGGGCATAAAGGTGGGCCCCACTATAGCGGGATATCTGGACCGAAATGTTCTTCCGGTGTTAGATAAACTGACGAAGCAGTGTACCACCTGGCGTAGACTCCCCCTCACGCCAGTGGGTAGAGGTAATCTAATAAAGATGGTATACCTCCCTAAGCTACTATACTTCTTTCGCCATGCCCCCACACATATTCCACGAGCCTTCTTCCAGAAACTGGATAGTATAGTGACAGCGTTTGTTTGGGCGGGTCGACCCCCCCGGGTGGCTAGACGTATCCTTTATCTCCCCCTGTCCGGGGGTGGCCTGGCCCTGCCAAACTTTCTTATATATTACTGGGCTGCGGTTTTGGTTACCGTTCGCTGGTGGTTTTCCCAGCCCAAGCAGAATCCTGCGGTCACCCTGGAGGCAGCAATCCTAGGTTCGTATGCGGCTCTGTCCAACTTAGTCTTCAGAGGGGCCAGAGCACACCCGCATGTTACGGGACCCATGAAAACTACTATAAAAGTGTGGCAGGATGCTCGAGCAGTGTACAATAACCCCTCAGAGATATCCCCTCACATGCCCCTTTGGGGCAATCCTCTTCTCCCCCACTTGAATACTGTTCCTGACCCTGCGGCATGGGCAAAAAAGGGAATTGTTACCCTCAAACATGTAATGCCAAAAGGTAAAATCCTGACGTTTAAAGAGCTGAGACAGGCATATAACCTCCCTAACTCCTTTCACTTCCGCTGTTGGCAACTCCGACATGCCCTTATTTCTCAATTTCCTAGCCCAATGACCCTAAATTCAGACTCTGTCGAGAGACTCCTTATGTCAGAGATAATGTTGAAACCGCTCTCTACTCTCTATATGTACCTCACAGTGGCATATGACACAAAGACCGCACACACGATGACCAAATGGAGGGAAGACATCCCCACTTTAGACGAAGAAACATGGGAGGAATGTGTTACTACATTCATCCCTTCAATGATAGCCTCTAGAGATCGTTTTATACAACTGAAATTTTTACATAGAGCATATTACACTCCACAGAGGTTGGCCAACATATACCCCTCCTCTAGCCCATCATGCACAAGATGTGCCACTGAGCGGGGCTCTTTCCTCCATATGGTCTGGTCCTGTGACAAACTCAAAACATACTGGCGAGGAGTGGCGGAAATACTATCCAAAGTATGCGGAACCACACTGGCACTAGACCCCCTGATCTTTTTGCTTAGTCATCTTGGTGAGGTGGAGGGGGACAGATATACTAAAGCATGCCTCACTTATGCCCTCTTCTATGCCAGGAGGGAAATCCTTCTGAGGTGGAGGAGCACGGAACTCCCCACGGTGGCCTCATGGCAAAGTACAGTTAATAAAGTCCTCCCATTGTACAAGATGACATACGAAAGTAGAAACTGCCCGGCAAAATATGGGAAAATATGGTCACAGTGGTCTGACGTTTAAAATGAAATGTCTTATGCTATGCAACAGGAAATATAATATGTGTGGTGCTTGGTGGAGACCTGGGGGTGTGGGTCGGGCATCTCCCTGGCCTCCCTCCCTCCCCCCCCCCCCCTCCTCCTTCCCTTCCTCCCCCCTCTGGCCTCTCCCCTTCCCCCTTCTTCCCCTCCCCCTCCCTCCCCTTGGGGTTTCTCTTACTCCCATAAGCCAGGAATCAGAGATGTGAGATAGGATTAGTTTAGACTCATGGTGGTGATGCCTACACCCCCCCCCCCCTTCTCCCTTCACCTTCAATACCTAATTTTGGATTTCATATGAAGAGATGGGCCTCATACAGCAGTCTTATCGATATAGACTTTATTCTATTGTCTCATGATGTTAGTCTCATAACATTGTCATACGATTTAATGTGCAAGTAATGTACTGATTGTTCTGTCATCGATCTATTGTATATCCGAATTTTCTAAATAAATAAAACTTTTACTGTCAAAAAAAAAAAAAACCTGAACCAAGAGAAATATACATGCTGCCATTGCTGGACTCTTACAACGCCAGTTGCCTGATCCCAAGCCTCACTGAACTGGAACAAGCATGCAGATTAGTTAAGACTTCACTGGTTACTTACTTGCTCTGGGTGGACTTGCTCTGAGGGACTAACAAGTAGAGAGATGTGCAGTGGGTGTCTCTGAATATAGTAAGTGGATAAAAAAGGAAATTGCGCATAGAGAACGGGTAAGCAGCCAATACGCCACTAGACATACAGTGCTAAACAAAAATAAAAACAAAAGTGTGGCGCTAAAGTGAACACCATATGAATCAAAAAGTTTTAAAATTGATAAATGAACGATTGAAGCGATGAATAAATGACGATAAAACAAAAACGTAAAACGGTTCCAATGTGGAAATTGAAAACATCTGTGGAAAGTCCATATAGAACAACAATGGAAATAAATTGATGTGAAAAACTCTTTCTCCTGTAGTCCAATAAGAATCTTAACTACTTCAATACCTTAAGGCGTCATATGACATCCTTGACTTTGTGAGGGGATATCTGAATGATGCCTGCAGCTAAAGGCATCATTCAGATATCATTCTTTCCAGCCGGCGATTCTGTGCACGATAAGAACGATCATAGCAGTTCCGCCGCTTGATCGTTCTTATAGGCAACGGGAGGGGACATTCCCCCACCCCTCCTGCCAACAGGTGCTTCTCCGGGCTCTCCCATGCCATCGGGGGCCCGGAGAAAGAATCAGCCGGCGCCGGATGACGACGATAGAGATTTCCGGTGACCAAATGGTCACCAGTCATATCTATGACCGTCGGAGGCCCGGGCGCGATGTTATGACGTCATGCCCGGATTCCCGGAAGTAAACAAAGCTGCGATCGCGGCTGTCAGCATGAGATCGGTGAATTTTTTTTCTCTATCTCATGCTTTCCAGACTGGAGGAGAGATGTGGGGTCTTATTGACCCCGCATCTCTCCATAAAGAGGACCTGTCACAATAGATTCCTATTACAAGGGATGTTTACATTCCTTGTAATAGGAATAAACGTGATCAAAAAAAAAAAAAAAAAGGAAAAAAAAAGTGTAAAGAGAAAAAAAAGTCCTGCCCACATATGTAAACGCCGCTCAAACCACACATGTGAGGTATCGCTGCGTGCAACAATTATAGCACTAGACCTCCTCTGTAACTCTAAACTGGTAACCTGTAAAAATTTTAAAAGTGTCGTCTATGGAGATTTTTAAGTACCGAAGTTTGGCGCCATTCCATGAGTGTGCGCAATTTTAAAGTGTGACATATTAGGTATCTATTTACTCAGCGTAACATCATCTTTCACATTATATAAAAAAATTGGGCTAACTTTACTGTTTTGTTATTTTTTAATTCATAAATCCATTTTTTTTCCCAAAAAAAAGGCGTTTAAAAAATTATTGCCCAAATACCGTGCAAGATAAAAAGTTGCAATGATCGCCATTTTATTCCCTAGGGTGTCTGCTAAAAAAACATATATAATGTTTGGAGGTTCTGAATAATTTTCTAGTGAAAAAATAACGATTTTTACATGTTGGAGAGAAGTGCCAGAATAGGCCCGGTATTGAAGTGGTTAAAGGTGCAATCAAACGGGCAGTCTTGAGGATATGGCCTCAAACCAGATCTCACGACACTGGAACAATGGATACAAGGAGGATTCCACCGGATTGTAAATAGGGTATATCAGCCATCCAAATTAGGCTCCAAAGCATGCGATGAATCACATCATATGGTATGCGTGAAAAACAGTCTGCATATAGTGTGATACTGTATGACGTTTAATGGTATAAACAAAGGGGGTTTACACTTACAACAAATCCAATAAAACAAGCTTGTAGATAAAATAGAACATGAGCAACGATTCCAGGAGCGCCACCCAGTACACTATGTGTGCTGTTTTTCATGCATACCATATAATGTGATTCATCGCATGCTTTAGATCCTAATTTAGATGCCTGATATACCCCATTTACCATCTGGTGGAATCCTCCTTATTTCCATTGTTCCAGTGGCGTGAGATCTAATTTGAGGCCATATCCTCAAGACTGCCCATTTGACCCACATGCTATATGGTACGTGTGTCCACGGAATCTGGTAAGCATGAATACTTTACCACTTTGATTGCACCTTTAAGATTCTTTTTTGACTACCAAGAAAGACTTTTTCACATCAATTTAATTTCATTGTCGTTCTATATGGACTTTCCACAGATGTTTTCAATTTTCACTTTGGAGCCATTTTACATTTTGTTTGTTTATGGTCATTTATTCATCACTTCAATCATTCATTTATCAATTATATAAATTTTTGATTCATATGGTGTTCACTTGTTCACTTTAGCGCCACACTTTTGTTATTACTCTGAATATAGTAAGGCATTTTAAAAGGTCAACAATGGCAGCCTCCAAATTTCCATTTATTTTTTATCGTTCCCAAAGAGGCTTCCTAATGAAGGCTTTCTTACTAAAATGTATGTTTTAATAATTAAAATAACTCTAAAAGTGAGGATATCTCTGACTCAAATGTAAATTTCTATAACAATGTCAAGTAGGGTTGCACCGTTACCGATACTAAGCATTTGCACGAGTATTGGTACACATGCAAATGCACCGATACCTGAAACCGATACTTTCAGGCTCGGTTCTTTCAGCGGTCTGGGGGATTCCCCCCCCTGAAAGCTGAAATGTAGAAGAAAAAAAAAAGAAGTTGGCAATTATTGGTTGTTAAGGAGTGGAGCCGCAGCGTCCCTAACAACCAATGATTCATTTAGCTATCAGTGGGGTCCCCTGTTGACAGATGAAGTGTTAAAGAAGTCTGGCAATTGGAACTGTCAAAAAAAAAAAAAAAAGCAGCCAGGAAATGTTTATCAACAACATTGCTCAGTCTGAAACACTAAAGATAAAAAGAAACATTGGGGGTTATTTACTAAAGGAAAATACACTTTGCACTGCAAGTGCCACTGAAAGTGCACTTGGAAGTAAAGTCGCTGCAGATCCGAGGGGGACATGCAAGGAAAATAAAAAAACAGCATTTTAGCTTGCACATGATTAGATGATAAAACCAGCAGAGCTGTTGCTGGAGGGACGTAAAAGTATCGGTACTACACATCCCATGAGGCATTGTAAAACGCTGACATTCACAGACATGACTAGGCATGATGGGAATTGTAGCTCTTGAACCACTGAAGGGCCGTAGTTTGAAGACCTCTGCCTTATGCCGCGTACACACGGTCGTACTTTTCGTCTACAAAAGTCCAACGGACGCTGACGGACTAAAGCTGGCTGGTAATCCGATCGTGTGTGGGCTTCTCCGGACTTTCAACGTACTTTTTTAGCCTCAAATCCGACGTACTTTAGATTTGAAACATGCTTTAAAACTTTACTTCGTAACTACGACGGACCCCGAAATCCGCTCGTCTGTGTGCTAGTCCGACGGACAAAAAGCCACGCTAGGGCACCTATTGGCTACTGGCTATGAACTTCCTTATTTTAGTCCGGTGTACGTCATCACGTACGAATCCGACCGACTTTTGTGTGGTCGTGTGTAGGCAAGTCCGTTCGTTAGAAAGTAGGCCGCAAGTCCGCCGCAAGTCCACCGAAAGTCTGCCGGAAGTCTGTCGGACAGGCTGTCTGACTTTTGTAGACGAAAAGTACGACCGTGTGTACGCGGCATTAGATTTAGAGCGACTGCACTTCCAAGTGCACTTGCAGTGCAAAGTGGATTTGCCTTTCGTAAATAACCTCCATTGCATCTTTCGATTTCTTCGTCTACAGCTCAAAGGGATGAACTTCTATCTGCAGATGAAGTCAGTTTAAAGCAACCTGTCAAGTAAAAAAAAACATTTTTTTAAATGAAATGTTCCTCTATTTAACCCCTTATTAACCCTTACTTTACTCTAATAAGCCTTAATTACGGTAACTCCTTCATCTCCTCCATTTAATTATTATTTTCCTGCTGATTTTTTTTTCCCCTGTTCACTTCTATTTTATAAACTATGAATAATTAAAAGTTTTTTTTGTTTGCTTTGTTCGTTAATATTTTTACACCTTTAACATTTATTTACATGTTTCACATTGACAAAAGTGCAAAATGTATGAAAAATGTATTTATTTAATTTGTAAATAACTTTTCAATGCTATGTGCCATTGCTGACAGCTGAAGTGTACACAAAACAGTTGCTGTAGGTATCGGCGGGTACTAAAGAAAAAGTATCAGTACTCATACTCGTAAAAAAAAAAAAAAAAAAAAAAAAAAATAGTATCAGTGCATCCCTAATTTCAAGAATGGGGTTAGTACACACCTCTTTTGCAGCAAGATATGTATAAATAAGGCTGAAATTAATCCCATTCCCTTCCTTTCCATGGTCACTACTGCTCATTTGGCACAACAATTCTGGGGGACCAGGTACTACATCAAACCCGGGTAAAAAAGATTCTGTCTGATTGTTATATTTACTATACTTTTCACTCAAAGATTACTTGCAGTATGTTAGTCTTATGCCCCGTACACACGGTTGGATTTTCCGACAGAAAATGTGAGATATGACCTTGTTGTCGGAAATTCCGACCGTGTGTGGGCTCCATCACACATTTTCCATCGGATTTTCCGACACACAAAGTTTGAGAGCAGGATATAAAATTTTCCGACAACAAAATCCGTTGTCGGAAATTCCGATCGTGTGTACACAAATCAGACGCACAAAGTGCCACGCATGCTCAGAATAAATAAAGAGATGAAAGGTATTGGCCACTGCCCCGTTTATAGTCCCGACGTACGTGTTTTACGTCACCGTGTTTAGAACGATCGGATTTTCCGACAACTTTGTGTGACCGTGTGTATGCAACACAAGTTTGAGCGAACATCCGTCGGAAAAAATCCTAGGATTTTGTTGTCGGAATGTCCGAACAAAGTCCGACCGTGTGTACGGGGCATTAGATGTGATTTTTTCATATCTAACAGTACTTGAACGTAAAAGCTTTTATAAGAACTTTCTCTCATGTCACAGTTCTCTAGCAATCCCTAGGTAGCAGCTATGAAGAGTCAGTTTTTACCCTGGGCCTTCACACCTGCTGTCTAAGGATTTCTAGAGAACTATGACATGAGAATGGAAAAAATAAAGAGCTTAACACACAGGTAGATGAGATCACAAGAAGAATATCATGGGTCATTTTTAAGTCACAGACATGAAACAGAGGGCTTACAATAGTCTCTGTGTGTGGCTATTGTTAGATGAGATAGCCAGAGAAATGCCTCATAGTACAGAAGAAACATTAGATCTACTTTATATATAGTTATAGAAATATTTTAAGGCAATAATGCTATTTCTATTCACTTACCTCTTTGAGAAGTGCATCCATGTTGTCCTACAAACAGAAACAATTGCAAGAAATTGTCAGAAAAAACAAGACTGCTGTCATGAGATCTATTCTAACTTTAAAATGCTGTGACCAGACAGAAAAAAAATGTACAATTTAGGTTTTACATAATCCATTTTCTTGCAGCAAACCTGGAACATACCTAGTAGTATGGTTAGAAAACACATAAGCAGCATGAAAACCAATCAGTGAACCCAGAATAATAAGAATCAGAATTTATAAATAAATCTTCAGTGGTTTCTGTAAGGGCTTGGTTCAGGGTGGATTTCATTTAAATCACTAGTAAAAAGGCTTGATTAAAACCAACTAAATTTAAATCATATTTTTTAAAGAGCAACTGTCATCTCTGTCCCGCAGCGTCTCCTCCTCTGACCTGCTGTTGACTCACCGACAGTCTCATTCACTTTAACCACTTAAGGTCTAGCCTCGTTTTGGATTTTAGGTGTTTACATGTTTAAAACAGGTTTTTTTGCTAGAAAATTACTTAGAACCCCCAAAAATTATATATGGTTTTTTTTCTAACACCCTAGAGAATAAAATGGCGGTCATTGCAATACTTTTTTTTGCACCGTATTTGCGCAGCGGTCTTATAAGCGCACTTTTTTTGGAAAAAATTCACTTTTTTGAATAAAAAAATAAGACAACAGTAAAGTTAGCCCAATTTTTTTTTATATTGTGAAATATAATGTTATGCCAAGTAAATTGATACCCAACATGTCACGCTTCAAAATTGCGCCCGCTCGTGGAATAGCGTCAAACTTTTACCCTTAAAAATCTCCATAGGCGACATTTAAAAAATTCTACAGGTTGCATGTTTTGCGTTACAGAGGAGGTCTAGGGCTAGAATTATTGCTCTCGCTCTACCGGTCGCGGCGATACCTCACATGTGTGGTTTGACCACCGTTTTCATATGCGGGTGCTACTCACATATGCGTTCGCTCCTGCGCGCAAGCTCGTCGGGACAGGGCGCTTTAAAATTATTTTTTTTTATTATTTATTTTACTTTATTTTATTTATTTTTTCACTGTTTTTAAAAAAAAAAAATTGGATCACTTTTATTCCTATTACAAGGAATGTAAACATCCCTTGTAATAGAAAAAAACATGACAGGTCCTCTTAAATATGAGATCTGGGGTCAAAAAGTCCTCAGATCTCATATTTACACTAAAATGCAAAAAAAAAAAAAAAGTCGTTTAAAAAAAATGACACAAAAAAAAAAATTGTGCCTTTAACCACTTGACCACTGGGCACTTAAACCCCCTTCCTAACCAGACCAATTTTCAGCTTTTGGTGCTCTCACATTTTGAATGACAATTACTCAGTCATGCAACACTGTATCTATATGAAATTTTTGTCCTTTTTTTCACACAAATGGAGCTTTCTTTTGGTGGTATTTAATCACCGCTGGGTTCTTTATTTTTTGCGCCGTAAAAGAAAAAAGACCGAAAAATCTGTAAAAAAATACATTTTTCTTCATTTCTGTTATAATATTTTGCAAATTAGTAATTTTTCTTCATATATTTTGGCCAAAATTTATACCACTACATATCTTTGGTAAAATTAACCCAAATCGGTGGAGATATTTTGGTCTTTGTGAAAGTTATAGAGTCCAAAAGCTATGGTGCGAATATCTGAAAATTGATCACACCTGAAGTACTGACGGCCTATCTAATTTCTTGAGACCCTAACATTCCAGAAAAGTACAAATACCCCCCAAATGACCCCTTTTTGGAAAGAAGACATTCCAAGGTATTTAGAAAGATGCATGGTGAGTTTTTTGAAGTTGTCATTTTTTCCCACAATTCTTTGCAAAATCAAGGGTTTTTTTTTACTTTTTTTTTTCCCCACAAAATTGTCATATTAGCAGGTTATTTCTCACACACCGCATATGCATACCACAAATTACACCCCAAAACACATTCTGCTATTACTCCTGAGTATGGCGATACCACATGTGTGAGACTTTTACACAGCGTGGCCACATACAGAGGCCCAACATGCAGGGGAGCACCTTCAGGCGTTCTGGAGCACCCAGGCCAATTCTGACATTTCTCTCCTACATGTAAAAATCATCATTAGCTAGAAAATTACATAGAACCCCAAAACATTATATATGTTTTTTTAGCAAAGACCCTAGAGAATACAATGGCGGTCATTGCAACTTTTTATCTCGCACGGTATTTGCGTAGCAATTTTTTTAACGCGTTTTTTTTGGAAAAAAAACTGTTTTGTGCTTTACAAAAACCAAAACAGTAAAGTTAGCCTAATGTTTTTGCATAATGTGAAAGATGAAGTTACGCTGAGTAAATAGATACCCAACATGTCACCTTTCAAAATTGCACGCGCTTGTGGAATGGCGCCAAACTTTGCTACTCAAAAATCCCCATAGGCGACGCTTTAAAATTTTTTACTGGTTACATGTTTTGAGTTACAGAGGAGGTCTAGGGCCAAAATTATTACTCTCGCTCTACCGATCGCAGCGATACCTCACATGTGTGGTTTGAACACCGTTTTCATATGTGGGCGGGACTTATGTATGCGTTCGCTTCTGCATGTGAGCACACAGGGACAGGGGTGCTTTAAAAAATTTTTTTTTTTTTTTTTTATTGTTCATTTTACTTTATTTATTTTAGTTTGATGCTTTTTTCCCCAAAAAAATTTTTTTGACCACTTTTATTCCTATTACAAGGAATATAAACATCCTTGTAATAGGAATATGGCATGCCAGGTACTCTTTACAGTGAGATATGGGGTCAATAAGACCCCACATCTCACCTCTAGGCTGGGAAGCCTGAAATTAAAAAAAAAAAAACGATCCTGGCTTCGATCGTAGCGATGAGTCGGTAGAAGCGCGGGAGGGGGGGGACATCCCCTCTCGCCTCCCGTAAGAACGATCAAGCAGTGGAACAGCTGCTATGATCGTTCTCATGGTGTAGGGAATCGCCGGCTGAAAAAGCTGATATCTGAATGATGCCTGTAGCTGCAACCATCATTCAGATATCTCCGCACAAAGTCAAGGACGTTGTATGACGGCCGGCGGGCGGGAAGTGGTTAAAACGCTTTTTTTTTTTTTAACACAAAGTTGTCCATTTATACAATATTTCTAACACATAACATGTACATACCAAAAATGACACCCCAAAATAGATTCTCCTACTCCTCCTGAGTACAGCGATACCACATGTGTGAGACTTCCACAGCCTGGCCACATATATAGGCCGAGTACAGCCGAGTATGGCTGAGCATGGCAGGGTATGGCGGGGTATTGCGGAGTATGGCGGGGTATTGCGGGGTATTGCGGAGTATGGCGGAGTATGGCGGGGTATGGCGGAGTATGGCGGGGTATGGCAGAGTATGGCGGGGTATGGCAGAGTATGGCGGGGTATGGCAGAGTATGGCGGGGTATGGCAGAGTATGGCGGGGTATGGCAGAGTATGGCGGGGTATGGCAGAGTATGGCGGGGTATGGCAGAGTATGGCGGGGTATGGCAGAGTATGGCGGGGTATGGCAGAGTATGGCGGGGTATGGCAGAGTATGGCGGGGTATGGCAGAGTATGGCGGGGTATGGCAGAGTATGGCGGGGTATGGCAGAGTATGGCGGGGTATGGCAGAGTATGGCGGGGTATGGCAGAGTATGGCGGGGTATGGCAGAGTATGGCGGGGTATGGCAGAGTATGGCGGGGTATGGCAGAGTATGGCGGGGTATGGCAGAGTATGGCGGGGTATTGCTGAGTATGGCGGGGTATTGCAGAGTATGGCGGGGTATGGCGGCGGCATGGCAGAGTCAGGCGGGGGCATGGCAGAGTCAGGCGGGGGCATGGCAGAGTCAGGCGGGGGCATGGCAGAGTCAGGCGGGGGCATGGCAGAGTCAGGCGGGGGCATGGCAGAGTCAGGCGGGGGCATGGCAGAGTCAGGCGGGGGCATGGCAGAGTCAGGCGGGGGCATGGCAGAGTCAGGCGGGGGCATGGCAGAGTCAGGCGGGGGCATGGCAGAGTCAGGCGGGGGCATGGCAGAGTCAGGCGGGGGCATGGCAGAGTCAGGCGGGGGCATTGCAGAGTATGGCGGGGGCATTGCAGAGTATTGCGGGGGCATTGCAGAGTATTGTGGGGGCATTGCAGAGTATTGCACAGCATTGCAGAGCATTGTGGGGGTATTGCAGAGTATTGCACAGCATTGCAGAGTATTGTGGGGGTATTGCAGAGTATTGCACAGCATTGCAGAGTATTGCACAGCATTGCAGAGTATTGTGGGGGCATTGCAGAGTATTGCACAGCATTGCAGAGTATTGCACAGCATTGCAGAGTATTGTGGGGGTATTGCAGAGTATTGCACAGCATTGCAGAGTATTGTGGGGGCATTGCAGAGTATTGCACAGCATTGCAGAGTATTGTGGGGGCATTGCAGAGTATTGCACAGCATTGCAGAGTATTGTGGGGGTATTGCAGAGTATTGCACAGCATTGCAGAATATTGTGGGGGTATTGCAGAGTATTGCACAGCATTGCAGAGTATTGCACAGCATTGCAGAGTATTGCACAGCATTGCAGAGTATTGTGGGGGCATTGCAGAGTATTGCACAGCATTGCAGAGTATTGTGGGGGTATTGCAGAGTATTGCACAGCATTGCAGAGTAGTGGGGATGGCTGAGCATGGATGGATGGATGGCTGGATGTCTCTGTGCAGCGCTATGGGCACTACACATACAGCCCACAGCGCTGCAGACATCCATCCATCCCCCTCCCCGCTCACTGTGTACCGATCGGTACACAGGAGGGGAGGAGAGGAACCGGCGTCATCAGATGACGCCGGTCTGTTTACATGTGATCGCGCCGTCATTTGACGGCGCGATCACATGGTAAACGGCCGCGATCAGCGCCCATTTATGGGGATCCGTGATGCGCCGGGTCCTCTGGACCCGGCGGTCACGGATGTGTTCGGGGGCGCGCGAGAGGGGAATTCTGGGAGGACGTCATAGTACGCCCTCCCAGAGTTATCCAACCGCCCTACAGCCGTCATTCGGCTATGGGCCGGTTGGTAAGTGGTTAAGAGAAGTGGGCGGAGCAGTCGTAATGACGTCGCTCCGGCCGTCACATGGTATAGAGACGGGTGGGGGCCATCTTGGCCTCACTCGTCTCAGTACCTCAGCAGTGACAGGTCTCGATCTCCTCCGCCGCTACCGACGGCTCCGGTAAGCGGCGGAGGGTGCGGGAGAGCAGCGGGAGGGGGGGTGGCACCTCTCCCGCCGCCGATAACGGTGATCTCGCGGCGAACCCGCCGCAGAGACCACCATTATCGTGTGCAGAATCGCCGGCCCTAAAGATGGATACCTCGGTTGTGGCAGCAGCTGCTGCCGTTACCGAGATATCCATCTTTAAAAAAATAACGTACATATACAGTGAGCAGGGGTCAAGTGGTTAATGGGACGGCTGGTGATGTGGCAGTGACACAACATGGTCAGGGATGTGGCGGCAGCAGGTGAGTGGTTGCCCGCTAACAGGCGCTGCCATGGTGGATCTGAAATGAAAGGTGCTCTTTAAATGTAAGCACTTATTCTTGCTGGTAGTTAGAATCTTTAATACTTGCAACCAAAATGAAGGTTTCCTATTTAGAATAAGCTGTTGGGTTAGTAAAACAGCGATATCAGAAACAATTCAATCATACAGATTGTAGTGTACATAGATTTGCAAAACATTGGGATAAATTCCTGAACTTTGTTTTATCTCATGGTTACTGTAAAATTGAGTGAATGCATCAATGCAGTGCATGTTATGTCAGCCTGTAGAGCTTGGATTCATTGAATGAGTTTACCAAAAATTTCAATATTGCAGAATATACAGCTTCATGCTACACAACTAAGCTCCATGTCATGCTGAATAAACTAAGTTATTAATGTATCTTAAATAGAAAACTATCTTTGGATAATAAATAAATAAATTTAAATAAAAAAAAATAATCAGATTTTTTTTAAAAAACATTGATTTATATCCACCCTAGCTTGGTTACACAAACTTTGTCCTCTGACAGGCAGTGAGAAGGCATTATGTTTAAGTTCAAGGTGAGGGGTTGGGGGATGGTAAAAAGCTTTAGCCCGCTGTCACAGGATTGCAGAACTAAGTGTTTTGGCCCTACTGTTTTGGTGCCATTTCAATGCAGTGCGGGAAACGCAAAGGATTCATTGCGTTTCCCGCATCGCATCAGTGCGAACCTAGGCTTAAAGTATAACTAAAAGGCAAAACCTTTTTAGTTTTGGATAGTGTGGAGTCCGTTTTTATTGCTGTCTGTGCCCCCCGTTAGGGAGATTCACCTTCTCTATTTGTCCTGTTTACCATTATTATTGAAAGTAAAAGAAAATGTCAAATTTTGGGTTGTCCCCAGAAAAGTAATAGAGGGCAGATCTTCCAATGGGGACACTAGTTCTGGTGACCTGGGGGACCCCAATGGATTTGTGTAACTAAAAGCCATTTTGGATAGAGTAAAGGAGTGTTATAACCCTGTCAGTTTTTTTTTGCCATCTGTGTTCCATTGGGGGAGATTTCCCTTAACTTCCAAGATCCCCCCTCTATTCCTGTTCTGGGGACAACCCAAATTTTGGGAATTACTCTTGATGATAATGGTAAACAGGACAAATAGAGAGGGAGAATCTACATTATGGGGGCACAGACAGCAATAAAAACTGACAGGTGTTCTAGTCCCTCTCCCTTCTATCCCCCCCCCCCAAAAAAAGGTGCCTTTAGTTACACTACCCCTTCACGCCGACGTATCGCAAATATGCGGCCTTTGGCTTGAAGGGGTTGTACTGGGGTAATGCCTGCAGCTGCCGGCATCACCCCGATTTTTAGAGCCAACGGTCGGCTTTCTTATGGTAACAATCGATATGGCTAAGCAGCCACTCCATCGTTATCATAAGCAGGGGGGTGGGGATGTCCCCCCCCCACCACCACCACCACCTTCTGCGGCTCGCCTGTGCTCTTCCGTCTAATCGGGAGGCCCGAACAACCAGCTGGTACATCCGCCAGAACGATGCTGCAATCGGCTTTGACCGGGTCTCGGAACTAGTAACCCGGAAGCGATGTCATGATATCATTTCCAGTTTACTGAAGACCTAAAGGAGCCAAATTTATAAAAAATGACAGCATTCAAAACTGTTAAACTTGGCGTTTTGAATGCTTTTAAGTGCAAAGGAGGGATTTGGGGTCTTATAGACACCATTTATTTATCGTACATCATAGGACACAGAGCCTAAGTTAATAACTTAATGGGTATATAGGCACCTTCAGGTGAAGGACACTGGTATACCCAAACCAGGAAGTTCACTCCCTATATAACCCCTCCTCCTTCCAGGAGCACATCAGTTTTTTCGCCAGTGTCTAAGGTATTGGTCACGAGTGAAATGTGCTCTGAGGAGCTCCAGGAGGCATCCATGCTGGATTTAAATATCCTCCATAAACCAGATCCACCCAAAGTGCCACTGAGGCCAAAGTAGATGGTACCCGGGCCTTGTATACAAACCACAAGGTTTTGCCTGCAACGCCTCTCTTTGTAGGGCTTGACCCCGGGACCCAGGGCTTTGGTCATGCTACATTACCTAAAAGCTTTCCTGGTGGGGTGATTTTACAGGTCCAAGGGAATGGGACCCCGATAAAAATGGACCCGGTCCTTGAAGGTTTGCTAAACGCAGCCCGCCGTGATGGGTGAAGGTTGGATTGACTGTTAATTCTGCAAAACCTGCGGCGGGATAAGGTGAGGGAAGAAACTTAGGAACTAAAAAGTCCATCTATGCTTTCTTCTTTAAGGGAAAAAATTTTGTTATGCCTTAAAGCGGGGGTCCACCCACACCGCCAAAAAAAAAAATATTAAAAGCCAGCAGCTACAAATACTGCAGCTGCTGACTTTTAATACATGGCCACTTACCTGTCCCAGGGTCCAGCGATGTCGGCAGGCGACGCCGAGAACCCTCTCGGTTCTCGGCAGCTGCCGCCGCCATCCTGGGTGAGGGAATCAGGAAGTGAAGCGTTGCGGCTTCACTTCCCGGTTCCCTACTGCGCATGAGCGCGTTGTGCTGCGCATCGTAAGTGGTCCCCGCTCTCTCCTGGGAGCTGTGTGTTTCCCAGGAGACAGCGCGGAGCGACAGGAAGACGCATAGACTCCCATGGGAGTCTATGCCGGAAGTGGGTGCAAATACCTGTCTTAGACAGGTATCTGCACCCCCCTCCCCCCTGAAAGGTGCCAAATGTGACACCGGAGGGGGGGAGGGTTCCGAAAAGCGGAAGTTCCATTTTTGTGTGGAACTCCGCTTTAAATCTCCACTAGAGGGAGTGTATGCACATACCTTAATCTGTTGTCTTCACTTCAGCTCAGTGTCAGTCTGTGTGTGGCCGCAGCAGCTTGTGCAGGGGGATTCCTCTTTAGGTAGGAGATCTGCCGAATGCTATTCTCCCTCTTGACCAGAAGGGTTAGAGAGACAGCTGTGGTTGTACCCCCCTTGTAATACCCCCCCCCTCCGCAGGGGGTGTGGAGGTCCCATTTTTTTTCTGCATTAAAAGTTGTTTCCTCTGCCTGCTGTGTAATACGCTCCGCCCCCCCCCCCTCGTGCTGGGTCTGTGGTCCCGAAAGCCGCCCGCACTTCAGCGCGGCAATATTTTTCAAAAGAAAAGGAGGGGGGCCTAGGCGCGGCGCTGTGCTACATCCACACAGTCTCTCCTTGGCAGCGAGGAGGAAGCAAGCAGCCTACACTGGGACACAGGAGCGGTGGGGCACGTAAGGGTGGCAAGTGGCATGCCTGATACAGGACAGACTTTTTTCAAAGCACTAGGGTGAACTTAATAGCAGCTTTACTGTCATGAATATGTTTACGTTTAAGTGCAATTTAATAGTGTCTCTGCTTTTCTGCTTAGGACTATGCGTACCAAAAAAGACACCACAAAGACCAAAGGGGTACCAAAGGTTTCACCCCCAGGCACTAGGAACTCCAGTTGTGCCTCCACACCGTCTTCCTCGCCTGAAGTACCAATTATGGCAAGCCAGGGTGAGCCATCGGAACAATTTGATGGTGCAACTGCTTCTCACATCTCAGCCTCTGTATACATGATTGAAGATGTCCTTTCCTCTACCCTGCAGGGCCTGGAAGGAGGATTAGCAGCTTTAATCGCATCCTCCATTCAAATGGATAGGAAGCGTGCTAGATCCCCCTCCCCCACTTTAGACCCTTTGCAAGGGGAACAGTGGGCGCAGCATGAGGTGTTACCCTCAGGCGATCAGGAGGAAAGAAACCGATGATTCCTCTGTGGAGGAAACAACGGTAGATGAACCTTTTTCAGCTTCGCAATCTGAGAAATTGCTGATACACTCTCTTATGGAGATGGTTCGTTCTACTTTCATGCTACCCCTAACGGAGTCTGCTGAAAGCTCGGTTTCTTCCTTGGGTTCCTTAAAACCTTCACAGCCTTTGCGTGCGTTTCCTGTGCATGAATTACTAGAACAGCTTATTTATGCTGAATGGGATCATCTGGATAAGCATTTTCTCCCTCCAAAGAGATTTTCAGTTCTCTATCCCATGGAGGAGAAATTCACCAAAAAATGGAAGGTACCAGCAGACGCTGCGATTTCCAGTGTGAATAAAAGTCTAACTTGTCCAGTAGACAATGCACAAATGCTTAAGGATCCAACATTTAAAAGGTTGGAATTCCTGTTAAGATCCTCTTTTTCATTGGCAGGTGCCGTTACTCAGCCTGCAGTCCCTGCAATAGGCGTCTGTTCCTGTACAACAAGCCCGGGAATTGGCCGAACTACCAAAAGCATTATGCTTTGCCATAGATGCCATTAAAGATTCTATTCACCAGGCATCTCCCGCCTTACGCTAATGCTAGTACATATGCGTAGAATCCTGTAGTTAAAAAATTGGTCAGCTGAAGCACCATGTAAAAAACTCTTGACTGGGTTCCCTTTTCATGGGAATCGGCTATTTGGGGATGATTTGGACAAATACATTCAAACAATTTCTAGTGGGAAAAGTACTCTTTTGCCAGGCAAAAGAAAGTATAAATGCCCTTCATTTAAACAGGCTCTTTCTCCTGCGCCAGAGACTTCCGCCTCTAGGCAGTGGCGACGGCCTCCGCCGTCAGACTCTAGAGGAAAAACGCAGGGTTAGGCCCAGGCCCAAAAGAAGTCCTGGGGATGGAAACCTACAAAGCAGAACCCTAAAGCCTCATTGTAAAGAGGCACTCCTCCTTGCCAGGGTGGGGGGGAAGACTTCTGCAGTTTTCAGAAGTCTGGCAAGAGTAAATTCAGGACAGATGGGTCATCTCCGCGGTAATTCTTGGGTACAAGCTGGAATTTCGGGAATTTCCACCGACTCTTTTCCTGAGGTCAAACGTTCGCAAAGATCCAGAGAAAAGGCAATCTCTGTTTCGGGCACTAGACCGATTAATGGCTCAGGGGGTGATCATGCAGATCCCCACAGAACAGCAAGGTTTGGGGTTTTATTCAAACCTCTTCACAGTACCAAAACCGAATGGAGATGTCAGACCCATTCTAGATCTAAAGAATCTAAATCAGTTCCTGAAGATACGCTCCTTTCGCATGAAGACGATCAGGTCAGTAGTTTCTATCCTACTAGGAGAAAAACTTCTGGCTTCTATCGACATCAGGGATGCATATCTGCATGTTCCTATATTTCCCGCTCACCAAAGGTTTCTGTGGTTCAAAGTAGAAATGCAGCATTTCCAGTTTATAGCCTTGTCCTTCGAGGTAGCTACAGCACCCTGGGTGTTTACAAAAGTCCTGGCCCCACCTCTAGCGAGGTTAAGGGCACAGGGCATAACAGTCTTGGCGTACTTAGATGATCTATTGCTGATAGACCAGTCGGTGGCTCGTTTAGAGCAAAACATTCGCATTACAACCAGTTACCTGGAAAGTTTGGGTTGGATTCTCAACTTAGAGAAATCTTCCTTAAAACTGATAAAAAGTCTGGAGTACTTGGGTCTGATCATAGACACAGCCCAGAAAAAGATGTTCTTGCCTCAGGCAAAGATTAACTCGATAAGAGAGCTGGTGCGGATGGTCAGGTCAAAAGGCAATCCCTCCATTCGCCTTTGCATGAGGTTGCTAGGAAACATGGTGGCTTCATTCGAAGCGGTTTCCTATGCCCAGTTCCATTCAAGGCTGTTACAAAACAGTATCCTGTCTACTTGGAACAAAACAATTCTAACTTTAGACTTGCCAATGAGGCTGTCCCCAAAGGTGTCACAAAGCCTCACCTGGTGGTTATTAACCCAGAATCTGCTGGAAAGGAAAATCCTTTAGACCAGTCATCTGGAAAGTGGTAACGACGGATGCCAGCCTCTCAGGCTGGGGAGCAGTACTAGAAAAGACAACTGTCCAGGGACAGTGGTCAAGAACCGAAAGAACCTTGCCCATCAATATCCTAGAGATACGGGCAGTGCATCTGGGTCTAAAGGCCTGGACTTCCAGGTTACGGGATTGTCCTGTCAGGATCCAATCCAACAACGCCACAGCTGTGGCCTATGTCAATCACCAAGGGGGCACCAAGAGTCTCTCAACGCAGAGAGAGGTGAACCATATTCTAACTTGGACAGAAAGGAATGTTCCGTGCCTATCAGCAGTCTTCATTCTGGGAATAGAGAATTGGCAGGCGGACTACTTGAGTCGCCAGCAGTTATTCCAGGGGGAATGGTCTCTTCACTCCGACATATTTTGGACTATTTGCCAAAGATGGGGGACTCCGGACGTAGATCTTCTAGCGTCCAGATTCAACATGAAGTTAGTCAACTTGGTGTCCAGAACAAAGGATCCATTCCAATGCAGAACAGATGCGTTGGTGACCCAGTGGGATCAGTTCTCACTGATCTATGCGTTTCCTCCTATTCAATTGCTGCCTCAACTTCTTTGCAGGATCAAGCTGGAAAGAAAGCCGGTAATTCTGGTAGCACCAGCATGGTCCAGAAGGTGATGGTATGCAGAAATCGTAAAGATGGCAGTGGAGGGTCCATGGTCCCTCCCGCTACGGCCAGACTTACTCTCACAGGGGCCAATATTCCATCCTACCTTACGGTCTCTAAATTTAACGGCTTGGCTATTAAAACCCACATTCTGAAGAAACGTGGGCTTTCCGGGTCAGTTATCTCTACCCTGATTAATGAAAGGAAGCCAGCCTCCAGAACTATATATTATAGAGTCTGGAGGGCTCATGTTTCCTGGTGTGAATCTAAGGGTTGGCACCCTCGGAGATACGTCATAGGCAGAATTCTTGCCTTTCTACAATTAGGGGTAGAGATGAAATTGGCCTAGTACTATTAAAGGCCAAGTCTTAGCCTTATCGGTCTTATTTCAAAGACCGCTTGCTACACATTCTTTAGTCCGGGGTTTTATGCAAGGGGTGATGCGGCTTAATCCACCAGTTAAACCTCCTTTGAACCCTTGGGACTTGAATTTAGTTTTGTCAGTGTTACAAAAACAGCCATTTGAACCGATACAGAATATTCCCTTAGTCCTTCTGACAAGGAAGTTGGTATTTTTGGTTGCTATATCCTCAGCAAGGAGGGTTTCGGAATTGGCTGCTCTTTCCTGTAAAGAGCCATACTTGATTATTCATGAGGACAGAGTGGTGTTACGCCCTCGTCCAGACTTTTTGCCAAAAGTGGTCTCAGGTTTTCATCTGAACCAAGATATTGTCCTGCCATCATTTTTTTCCAAAACCATGTTCCAGGGAAGAGAAGTCACTACATTGCCTTGATGTGGTGAGAGCAGTGAAAATCTATTTAAAGACAACTGCTCAGATTAGAAAGACTGATGTCTTATTTATTCTGCCAGAGGGTCCTAAGAAAGGACAGACACCGTTGAAATCCACTGTCGCTAAATGGATTCGGCAAGTTATAATTTAAGGGGCAAGATTCCCCCTTTCCAAGTCAAAGCGCACTCTACCAGGGCGGTTAGTGCTTCACCAGGCCTCCATGGCTCAGATCTGTAAGGCCGCAACTTGGTCTTCAGTGCATACATTCAAATTTTATCAAGTGGATGTAAGGAGGTATGAGGATATCACCTTTGGGCGCAGTGTGCTGCAGGCAGCATATAGGTCCTCAAGTCTGGGGTACCCTCTGGGTTGTGTCTCCCTACCCTCAAGTAGCATTGCTATGGGACATCCCATTAAGTAATTACTTAAAGCTCTGTGTCTCATGATATACGATAAAGAAAATAGGATTTTTATAAGAGCTTACCTGTAAAATCCTTTTCTTGGAGTACATCATGGGACACAGAGGTCCCTTCCCTCTTTTTTGGGATTTAAGTATATTGCTTTGCTACAAAAACTGAGGTACTCCTCGTAGGAGGAGGGGTTATATAGGGAGTGAACTTCCTGGATTGGGTATACCAGTGTCCATCACCTGAAGGTGGCCTATAACCCATTAAGTAATTAACTTAGGCTCTGTGCCCCATGATGTACTCCAAGAAAAGGATTTTACAGGTAAGCTCTTATAAAAATCCTATTATTCCTCCATAAAGGGTACCTGTCACTAGAGGTCGACCGATAGATCGGCCGATATTTGGCTTTTTTTACTTAATTGGCATTGGCCGATTGTGCTGATAAAAAAGGCCGATTATAACTTCAGCGGGACTTGCAAATGACTTCTGTAATAGAAGTCAATGCAAGTTGTCTGAAGTTTGTCTTCTCTCCTCCCTGGGCAGCCTGCCAAGTCGATAAGAAGATACATTGTATCTCTTCAGGTTCTTTTATCAATAGACTGAACTCCGTGTGTAGAAGCTCTCAGTTTAACCATTTAAAGACTAAATCTTTTCTGACACTTGTTGCTTACAAGTAAAAATCCTGTATTTTCTGCTAGAAAATCACTTAGAACCCCCAAACATTATATATATATATATATATATTTTTAGCAGAGACTCTAGGGAATAAAATAGCGGTTGTTGCAATATTTTATGTCACACGATATTTGCACAGCAGTCTTTAAAACACAATTTTTTTTGAAAGAATACACTAATGAAATTTAAAAAAAAAAATAAGCAGTAAAGTTAGCCCATTTTTTTTTTCGTCCAAAAGTTTTGATTACCTGTTTTTGTGTATTTAATATTTAAGATATAGTTATTTTTTTTTAATCTAAATTATACATACAAGTGAACTGATTGGAGGTTTGTTTTGTTTAAAAAATGTTTAAATATAAAAAATTTTCTGTATCACTTATTACTTAGGCCCCTTTCACACTTATACGACTTCAAAGTCGCACGATTTTACCGCGATTTCGCGGCCGTGATTTTGCCGCGATTTTACCGTGATTTGCCGCGATTTTACCGCGATTTGGGAGCAGTACTACTTTGCCACGTTTTTGGCATTAACAAATGAAAACACAGTAGTTGGGATGAATCATAAGGGGGAACTCCACGCCAAGTTTTAAATAAAAAAACTGGCGTGGGTTCCCCCCCCAGGGGCATACCAGGCACTTAGGTCTGGTATGGATTGTAAGGGGAACCCCCTACGCCGAAAAATCGGCGTGGGGGTTCCCCCAAAATCCATACCAGACCCTTATCCGAGCACGCAGCCCGGCCGGTCAGGAATGGGGGTGGGGACGAGCTAGCGCCCCCCCCTCCTGGACCGTACCAAGCCGCATGCCCTCAACATGGGGGGTGGGTGCTTTGGGGCATGGGGGGGGGCGCCCTGCGGCCCCCCCCACCCCAAAGCACCTTGTCCCCATGTTGATGAGGACAAGGGCCTCTTCCCGACAACCCTGGCCATTGGTTGTCGGGGTCTGCGGGCGGGGGGCTTATCGGAATCTGAGAGCCCCCTTTAATAAGGGGGCCCCCAGATCCCGGCTCCCCACCCTATGTGAATAAGTATGGGGTACATGGTACCCCTACCCATTCACCTCAGGGAAAAAAGCGTCAATAAAAAACACAGTACACAAGTTTTTAAAATAATTTATTAGGCAGCTCCGGGATCTTCTTCCGACTTCAGGGGTCCTCTTCCGACTTCAGGGGTCTCTCCGGCGTCTTCTCCCGGTGTCCGCATCTTCTGCCGGCTCCACCGCTATCTTCTGGCGCTCTTTTGCCAGCGGTGGTCCGGACCTCTGGATCGTCTTCTTCCCTCTTCTCTTCCAGAGATGTTGACACGACGCTCTCTCCAGCCAGAATGGTCTCTGTGCGCTCCGCAACGGACTTATATAGGCGGTGACCCCGCCCCCTTATGCCGTCACAGTCCCTGGGCATGCTGGGACTGTGACGTTTTAGGAGGCGTGGTCACCGGGTGATGACCACGCCCCCTTATGACGGCACAGTCCCAGCATGCCCCGGGACAGTGACCTCATAAGGGGGCGGGGTCACCGCCTATATAAGTCCGTTGCGGAGCGTTCAGAGACCATTCCAGCTGGAGAGAGCGTTGTGTCAACATCTCTGGAAGAAAAGAAGAAGGCAGAAGTCCGGACCACCGCTAGCAATTGAGCTGCAGAAGATAACGGAGGAGCCGGCAGAAGATGCGGACACCGGGAGGAGACGGCGGAGAGACCCCCGAAGTCGGAAGAGGACCCCCGAAGTCGGAAGAAGATCCCGGAGCTGCCTAATAAATTATTTTAAAAACCTGTGTACTGTGTTTTTTATTGACGCTTTTTTTCCCTAGGTGAATGGGTAGGGGTACAATGTACCCCATACTCATTCACATAGGGTGGGGGTCGGGATCTGGGGGCTCCCTTATTAAAGGGGGCTCCCAGATTCCGATAAGCCCCCCGCCCGCAGACCCCGACAACCAACGGCCAGGGTTGTCGGGAAGAGGCCCTTGTCCTCATCAACATGGGGACAAGGTGCTTTGGGGTGGGGGGGCCCGGCAGGGTGCCCCCCATGCCCTAAAGCACCCACCCCCCCCATGTTGAGGGCATGCGGCCTGGTACGGTCCAGGAGGGGGGGGGGCGCTCGCTCGTCCCCACCCCCATTTCTGACCGGCCGGGCTGCGTGCTCGGATAAGGGTCTGGTATGGATTTGGGGGGACCCCACGCCGATTTTTCGGCGTAGGGTGTTCCCCTTAGATCCATACCAGACCTAAGGGCCTGGTATGCCCCTGGGGGGGAACCCACGCCGTTTTTTTCATTTAAAACTTGGCGCGGCGTTCCCCCTCTGGATTCATACCAGACAGCTGTCAGCACTGCCTGTCGCTCATCGGGAAAGGAAAGAAAAGTTTTCCTTTCCCGAATAGCGAGGCCAGGCTTGTTCTTACAAAGTCGTACTGAAGTCGTGTCTATATTATTCAGGCACAACTTGCATGCTACTTCAGGGTTTAACATTGAGGTCTATAGAGTACAACTCGCATAGAAGTTGGACCAAAGTAGTGCAGGGACTACTTTCAAGTCGGCACGACTTAAAGTCGTGCCAATATGAATGGTAGTCATTGAAAATCATGGAGAATGACTTGTCATACGATTTTGCAGTACAAAATCGTGGGACAAGTCGTATAAGTGTGAAAGGGGCCTTAAGGTTGCTTTTACACTGGAGCGGGCAGGCGTTGACGGTAAAACGCTGTTAGTTTTAACGACGATTTACCGTCATTTTAGTGGCGCTATTCGGCTGCTAGCGGGGCGCTTATAACCCAGCTAGCGGCCGAGGAAGGGGTTAAATGCGCCCCTGAAGCGCTGCTGCCGAAACGCATTGCAGGCGCTTCGGCAGCGATGCACATTCATTTCAATGGGCAGGAGTGGTGGAGGAGCGGTATACACCGCTCCAAAGATGCTGCTTGCAGGACTTTTTTTTTTTTAACATCCTATTTTTAGCCCAAAAGCACCTGAAAAACGCCCCTGTGTGAAAGGGGTCTAACTGTTAGATTTTATGAGATGAAGGGAAAAAAATAAATAAAAAATCGGCCTAATATATCGGCCCCAAAAAAAATCAGCATTATATATCGGCCATCGGCCACCGCGATTTCTAAATATCGGCATCGGCCAGAGAAAAACCCATATCGGTCGACCTCTACCTGTCACTGCCTATTATGCCGCGTACACACGGTCGGACTTTTCGTCTACAAAAGTCAGACAGCCTGTCCGACAGACTTCCGGCGGACTTTCGACGGACTTGCGGCGGACTTTCTAACGAACAGACTTGCCTACACACGATCACACAAAAGTCCGTCGAATTCTTACGTGATGACGTACACCGGACTAAAATAAGGAAGTTCATAGCCAGTAGCCAATAGGTGCCCTAGCGTGGCTTTTTGTCCGTCGGACTAGCACACAGACGAGCGGATTTCGGGGTCCGTCGTAGTTACGAAGTAAAGATTTGAAGCATGTTTCAAATCTAAAGTACGTCGGATTTGAGGCTAAAAAAGTATGTTGAAAGTCCGGAGAAGCCCACACACGATCGGATTACCAGCCAGCTTTAGTCCGTCAGCGTCCGTTGGACTTTTGTAGACGAAAAGTCCGACCGTGTGTACGCGGCATTACTGTCACAAGGGATGTTTACATTCCTTGTGAGAGAAATAAAAGTGATCAAAAATAAATTTAAAAAAGGGACAGCGTGAAAAAAAATTTAAAGCGCCCCGTCCCTCCATGCTCACGTGCAGAAGCGAACGCATACGTAAGTTGCGCCCGAAAATGTAAACAGTGTTTAAATCAAACATGTGAGGTATCACCGCGATGGTTAGCGCGAGAGCAATAATTCTGGCACTAGACCTCCTCTGTAACCCTAAACTGGTAACCTGTAGAAATGTTTAAAGCGTCGCCTATGGAGATTTTTTAAGTACCGTAGTTTGTCGCCATTCCACGAGTGTGCGCAATTTTAAAGGTATCTATTTACTCGTAACATCATCTTGCACATTATACAAAAAAAAAAAAATGGGCTAACTTTGCTGTTTTTTTTTTTTTTTCATTTGTTAAACTGTATTTATTAAAAAAAATTGAGTTTTTTGCCGTGAAAATTGCTGTGCAAATACAGTGTAACGTAAAATATTGCAATGATTGCCATTTTATTCTCTAGGGTCTCTGCTAAAATATATATATATATATATATATATATAGAAATGTTTGGGGGTTCTAAGTAATTTTCTAGCAAAAAATAATGATTTTAACTTGTAAGCAACAAATGTCAGAAAAAGGCTTAGGCATGAAGGGGTTAATTTGGAGGGATTTCCTCTCACTTCCTGTTTGGCTATGGGACAGGAATTGAAAAGAAATCTCCCCAATGGGACAACGATGGCAAAAAAACATCTGACAGGTTCTAACCCTCCATTTGTGTATCCAAAATGGATAAAAAAAGTTTCTGCCTTTCGTTCTACTTCAGTCGTTCGTCACTCCATTGTAAAAGTAATGATTTCCTGGAGGATATATACTGTGCTTCATACACACTGATCTCGGAGGTCGGTTATAGTCAATATCATGCTCTATATATTCCATACATATACCATAAACAAAACCTGGAGTCACACATCCGCTCATAACAAGCGGCCCAGGTCAGGGAAACAAACCCCTGAGAGGTTGCTACGGGTAACTCCTCCTCTGGCACAATAACAGTCGCAGGCCGTTACCATGGTAACTACAGTTGCTCGGCTCCCAGCTCGGCGATCCCCGCACTCAGCAAGATGACGTGAAGCTCCCTCCCGTTGCAGCCATAGAACGGTATAGCGCGCGGTTGCCTATGATTGGTCGTGGCGTCATCAGCGACGGCCCGGTCTCAGCCTGGTGACGTCAACCGAGCAACATGTCGGAAAGAAAGCGGCGGGCCAGGAGAAGTCGCAGCAGTAGTAGTAGTTCTTCCTCGTCCTCCTCCAGTCCTAGCAGTGAGGATGAGAAGAGGGCGAAGCGGGACGAGCCGCAGAAGCGAGAAGAGGAAGAAGCGGAGGAGGAGGGGGGATGGGTAGGACCGCTTCCAACAGAGGCGTCCCAGAGCAAGAAGAGGAGAGGTACATGAGGGGCTGCCTGATACCACAAGGCCCAGCATGACCTGCTATACAAGGGGCTAGCCAGGCTGGGGTAAAGGGCTCAACATTGTCATTTCAGCTGAGTTTCTATCAGTAGTAAACAACCACTTTCCACCTCCAGGGAAGGTTACACCAAGTCTTTCCTGTATGTACAATGCAGAGCTCCTAAATGTGGGAATATTCACATCAGCAATAGCCAATGACATCACCGGCACGTGCGCAGTGACGCTTTGTGTTCAGGACACTCGGAGTGCTCCGTGGAATGCAGAGTGCTGAGCAGCAATCGTCATTCGCTTGCCTGGGAGTGAGACGTCATCATGACCCGGTCATTGAAATGCGCGCAAACCCAGGAGGAAGACCGGGTGGAGATTCTCTCCCCCGCGCTGGCATTGTAACTGTGCATGCGTGAGCTGCACGTTGTGAATGGCCGGGCAATCTTCTGGGACCTGTGACGTGTCCCAGAAATAAGGATGAGCTCCGGCGTGTTCGCACAGCCCACGTACAGAGCCCGCCAGGAAGTCAGCACTGCGCTAATCACAGGCAGTGAGACATTTCACGATCTCTGCAGCCGCGCATCGGGAAATGTCTCGCTGCCTGTGATTAGCGCAGTGCTGACCACCTGGCGGGCTCTGCACGTGGGGTATGCGAACACGCCGGAGCTCATCTTTAGTGGAAATTGAAGCGACGGTAAAGGTGACAGCACGCCGATGGAGGGCTTCATTTTACAGGTAAGTCTGCCATAATGTGCTAGTGTCCTGTACATTATGGCATTAAAGCGGAGTTCCACTCAAAAATGGAACTTCTGCTTTAAGTACTGGTGACCCCCTGACATGCCACATTTGGCATGTAATTTTTTTTGGGGGGGGGCAGCAGGTACCCAGTTTTGACAGGTTCCCACTACCTCCCCCGGCACCGGAAGGAAGTTCACCTCTCCCCCTCCCTCCCTGCAATCTTCTGGGTAAGGATGAGCTCCGGCGTGTTCACACAGCCCACGTGCAGAGCCCGCCAGGAAGTCGGCACTGCGCTAATCACAGGCAGTGAGACATTTCCCGATTTCTGTAGCCGCTCATCGGGACAATGTAAAGGGCCAAACACAGTGGCCCTTTACCACTTGATCAGCTGTGTCCAATCACAGCTTATCACAATGTAAACACAAGCCAGTTATCAGCATTCCTTTCCTCCTGCTGATAGTGTGGCCAGAAGAGAGCGGATAACCGACTTGTATGAAAGGGACATCTACACTGATAATCCGTGTCCTGATTATCAGTGCAGTCCCATCAGCGAAGGATAAAAATTACCCGTTTGCAAATTTTTATAACAAACTATGAAAAGGGGGTTTTCAAAATTCTTTTTTTTTTGTTTAGCAAAAAATAAAAAATGCAGTGGTATAACTATATAGGTTATGTTTATATTGTCTTCTCATTGGGGTTATTACTAAAGCTAGAGAGTGCAAAATTAGTCACACCAATCAGCTTCTAACCTCCGCTTGTTCAATTAAGCTTTGACAATAAAACCTGGAAGCTGATTGGTTTCTATGCAGAAGTGTGACTGATTTTTCACTCTTTAGCTTTAGTAAATAAACCCCATTGGGTCCTAAGCCCTACTCCATAGAAGCCATGGTTTCCATACACTGCATTGATGGTGGCCAGATAGCCTGACACAGCTGTATGCAATCTGGAATAAATGTCTCTTTACCATTTGACCTCCTGAAGATTTACGCACCTTCACCTAGGCCATTGTTTTGCGACACAGCACTAAGTTTGACTGACAATTGCACGGTCATGGAGGAACACGGAGGGGAGCTGGAGGTAGATACAGGGGACACTCAGGAACAATCGGTGCAGGGGAAGTTATAATTACTGATCTCCCTGTGTGCTTCTCCTCTCCCCTCCGCGGCCGTCAGCTGCTTTTTTGAAAGCCACACAGGGAGATCGGTGATTTAAACTTCCCCCGCTGCCGCACTAATTGTTCCTAAGTGTCCAGGTATCGGATTAGGCATTGGGAGCATTTTCAGGAGTACAAGTACTTCTGCAAATACTCCATATCAGTACCAATACCAGTATCGGAACAATCCTTGCGTGAACCAGTAATAGTAATAAAATGATCAGTGCTAAAAATATGCACTGTCACTGTACTCCATGCACACTGGGCTAAAAAAAGTTGCTTCTACAGGAGTTTTGTAAAATAAAACAAATTCCGCGCCTAGGATAAAAAAGGTTTGCAGCCTCCCCTAATTACACCCTCCAAGAAAGGGGGTGATATGTAGATAAATGAAGGTGTGGGGTGAGTGGCGCTCCCTATAATAATGGGAATGTGCTCCCTATCTAAACACAAAAAGGTGGTAATACCTAGGTGTATATAATATGTGGATAACTCTTAACCACCTAAAGTATAATCAATGGATATATAAATGTGTAATATAAAAAAAAATATATATATATATATATAATTTTATATTTATATCTCAGAAAGTGAGTATTAATATATAGCACAATGACCGTATATCGGTTAGTGTTGTATAGGCCAATATAATAATACATCAAGTATAACACTAATAATGCAGTGTGTGCAAAAGGCGTCAACGTCGATGACGAAACGCGTAAGACCGAGCTACGCACTTACGTCATACCCGCTAGTGACAGGGAGCTTGGAGCGCAGCTGAGGCGCATGCTGAGAGCCGATCTCTCCCTGGACACCGCAATCAACCATATGCTGTAGTGGTTTTTAGTTTGTTCCCTTTGTTGGGAAGAATTTGCTGTTTTTATAATACTTTTAAAATAAAAAGGCTTTTAATTACTACACTATGTGAGCCCTGTCTTTTCCTCTGAGGACCTGATCATAAGAAGCCGGTGAACCATTTCCTGGATATGGAGTTGGAGGCTGTGGTGAGCAGATGATTCGTGTGGACGGTCTGATCCGAGACAGGAGGTCATCCGCTTTTATCTACACATGCCTATTACCCCTGTAGGGGTACCAGGAGCTGGTGAGTGGGGACCCTTAAGGGGGAGCACAGAAGGTACTGGATTTTGATGAAGCACAATAGTCACTTTGTATGAACACTGCCATTTTGGAGCTTCAACTTCAGTAATATTTTTTTATCTGTTAGTTTCTACATTTTTACACTTTTTTTGGACACTTTTCACTTGGAACGTTTTTTTGTGACACATTGGTCTCATATTTGAATGCTAATATCTCTGCTGACAGCGGGGATTTTTTTGAAAAGCTGTCAGTGGGAATATTGCACACACTGCATTATTAGTGTTATACTTGATGTATTATTATATTGCCTATACAACACTAACCGATATATGGTCATTGTGCTATATATTAATACTCACTTTCTGAGATGTATACTGTACATTTTTTTTTATATTACACGTTTATATTTATCCATTGATTATACTTTAGGTGGTTAAGAGTTATCCACATATTATATACCCCTAGGTGGTGACACCTTTTTGTGTTTAGATAGGGAGCACATTCCCATTACTATAGGGAGCGCCACTCACCCCACACCTTTATTTATCTACAGGAGTTTTGTGTTTAGCCTGAAGAAGCAATATACAAGAACATATTTGGGGGGCACACCATACAATGCGTTTAAATTCAAGATGCTGCTGCTATAAGACCTACAAACAGTACAAAATATTTTACAGCGCACACATACAAGAATGACATTTCCTGCAGGGCTAGTTAAAAACACCTGAACATATTCAAAAAATACAGGGGTTTGGTCACACTATATGGTCGTATAGTGCTAAGCCCACTTACTGCGACAAAGTACCCCGATTAGCCTGAAGAAGCAGCTCAATGTTATTCTATAGTTCCATGCACATTAGGACATTTAGAGGCATATTTCAAGCTCAGCGTCTAGAGACAGAAAAGAAAAACCTTCTTGTTTGTGTTTTTGAGTGGAATTTTCTGACAAAAGAAAAGGTAAGTGCTCCTAAATGCATGTACAAAAATGCTCTATATGAGCTTTTTTTTTTTTTTTTTTCTCCTGCCAAAAGAACTGGCGTTTTTTTAAGCCCAGTATGAATGGACCCTTTTTAGAAAACGTTGGGGAGCAGCTTTTACTATCAATCATAGTTGAATTAACTGAGATGAGTCGCAGAGCACGAGTTCGACTGTCAGATTGTTTCAAGTCACGTCAGCAGCATGCGTGGGCTGAGGAGGAGAGGACTTAAGTTTATTTAGCAAATTTCACAGATCTTTTCTATAGTAAAGTTTTTCTTTTTACAGCTAGTTATAGCAAATTTTATGCAAATTCTCTTCAGTTCTAGAGTTTGAGCATGTTTACTTGGACAACCTGCCAAGTGCTTCAATGTATGAACGCAGCTACATGCATCGGGATGTTATCACCCACATTGTTTGCACCAAGTAAGTGAGTCTTTTCTTTAAGTGTTTGGACTAAATGGCTTTTATCTTGTTCAAAGAATAAGGAATTAATATGGATTATAATTTTCTTGTAAACAGGACAGAATTCATTATAACTGCAAGCCATGATGGACATGTGAAGTTCTGGAAAAAAGTGGAAGAAGGAATTGAGTTTGTCAAACATTTTCGGAGTCATTTAGGTAATGCAGTTTTATTACTTATTTCATGTTGGAGCTGCACGATTCTGGAAAAAATGAGAATCACAATTTTTTTGCTTAGAATAAAGATCGCATTTCTCTCGCGATTGTCACGGGGTAACATTATCTTTCACATTATACAAAAAAACTGGGCTAACTTTACTGTTATTTATTTTTTTTGTTTTTTGTTTTTTATTCGTTGAAGTGTCTTTTTTCCCAAAAAAATGCTTTTGAAAGACAGCTGCGCAAATACAGTGTGACATAAAATATTGCAACGACCGCCATTTTATTCTCTAGGGTCTCTTCTAAAAAAAAAATATATATATATATATATATATATATATATATATATATAAAATGTATGTATGTATGTACAGTATCTCACAAAAGTGAGTACACCCCTCACATTTTTATAAATATTTTTTATATCTTTTCATGTAACAACACTGAAGAAATGACACTTTGCTACAATGTAAAGTAGTGAGTGTACAGCTTGTATAACAGTGTAAATTTGCTGTCCCCTCAAAATAACTCAACACACAGCCATTAATATCTAAACCACTGGCAACAAAAGTTAAGTACACCCCTAAGGGAAAATCTCCAAATTGGGCCCAATTAGCCAACCCCCCCCCCCCCCCCCCTTAGTGTCATGTGACTCATTAGTGTTACAAGGTTTCAGGTGTGAATGGGGAGCAGGTGTGTTAAACTTGGTGTTATCGCTCTCACTCTCTCAAACTGGTCACTGGAAGTTCAACATGGCAAAGAACTCTCTGAGGATCTGAAAAAAATAAATGTTGCTCTACATAAAGATGGCCTAGGCTATAAAAAGATTGCCAAGACCCAGAAACTGAACTACAGCACAGTGGTCAAGACCATACAGTGGTTTAACAGGACAGGTTCCACTCAGAACAGGCCTCGCCATGGTCGACCAAAGAAGTTGAGTGCACGTGCTCAGCGCCATATCCAGAGAGTTGTCTTTGGGAAATAGATGCATGAGTGCTGCCAGTAGTACTACAGAGGTGGAAGGGGTGGGGGGTCAGCCTGTCAGTGCTCAAACCATATGCCATACACTGCATCAAATTGGTCTGCATGGCTGCCCTCCCAGAAGGAAGCCTCTTCTAAAGATGATGCACAAGAAAGCCAACAAACAGTTTGCTGAAAACAAGCAGACTAAGGACATGGATTACAGGATCCATGTCCAGTGGTCTGATGAGGCCAAGATAAACTTATTTGGTTCAGATGGTGTCAAGCGTGTGTGGCGGCAACCAGGGGAGGAGTACAAAGACAAGTTTGTCTTGCCTACAGTTAAGCATAGTGGTGGGAGTGTCATGGTCTGGGGCTGCATGAGTGCAGCCGCCACTGGGGAGCTACAGTTCATTGAGGGAACAATGAATGCCAACATGTACTGTGACCTACTGAAGCAGAGCATGATCCCCTCCCTTTTGGAGACTGGGCCACAGGGCAGTATTCCAACATGATATTGACCCCAAACACACCTCCAAGAGGACCACTGCCTTGCTAAAGAAGCTGAGGGTAAAGGTGATGGACTGGCCAAGCATGTATCCAGACCTAAACCCTATTGAGCATCTGTGGGGCATCCTCAAATGGAAGGTGGAGGAGCGCAAGGTCTCTAACATCCACCAGCCCCGTGATGTCGTCATGGAGGAGTGGAAGAGGACTCCAGTGGCAACCTGTGAAGCTCTGGTGAACTCCATGCCCAAGAGGGTTAAGGCAGTGCTGAAAAATAATGGTGGCCACACAAAACATAGTCACTTTGGGCCCAATTTGAATATTTTCACTCGGGGGGTGTACTCACTTTTGTTGCCAGCAGTTTAGACATTAATGGCTGTGTCTTGAGTTATTTTGAGGGGACAGCAAATTTACAATATTAACCCCTTGCCGCCGAGCGTACGCAGATGTGCGTACTCGGCTTTCGGGGGTTATATCTGGATGGTGCCCGCAGCTGCAGGCATCATCCCAGTACCGTTTTTTAGAGCCGACGATCGGCTTTCCAGGGATAACAACCAATACGGCTAAAAGCCACTCGATTGTTATCCGGAGGAGCGGGAGGGGATGTCGTCGTCTCCCCCCCCCCCCCCCCCCCCGCCGCTTTAACCGGGCCTCCTGTCCCACCGGGAGACCCGATCTACAATCTGATGCCACCGGCGGCTAGGGACAGACTGGAACGAAGCCGGAAAAGGCTTCATTCCAGTCTCCTGATTGTAAACACGGAAGCGACGTCATGAGATCACTTCCCGTTTACTTGACTGCCAATTACCCCAGCTTTAAAAAAAATATACAGTATTCAGAATCGCCGAAAACGGCGGTCTGAATACTTTGAAGTGCAAAGGAGGGATCGGGGGTCTTTTAGACCCCTGATCCCTCTATTAAGAGTACCTGTCACCACCTATTACTTTCACAAGGGATGTTTACATTCCTTGTGACAGCAATAAAAGTGATCAATTTTTTTTTTTTTAAACACATTTTATTAATATAAAATAAATAAGAAAAAACATTTTTTAAAGCGCCCCTGTCCCCGCGAGCTTGCGCAGCAACGAAAACGCATACGGAAGTCGCGCCCGAATATGTAAATGGTGTTTAAATCACACATGTGAGGTATCGCCACGATCGTCAAAAAGTGAGAGCAATAATTCTAGCACTAGACCTCCTCTGTAACCCTAACCTAGTAACCGTAAAAAAAATTTTAAAGCGGTGCCTATGGAGATTTTTAGGTACTGTAGTTTGTCACCATTCCATGAGTGCGTGCAATTATAAAGCGTGACATGTTTGGTATCTATTTACTCGGTGTAACATCATCTTTCACATTATACAAAAAAATTGGGCTAACTTTACTCTCTTGTTTTTTTAAATTCATGAAAGTGTCCCTTTTCCCAAAAAGTTGCGTTTAAAACACCGCTGCACAAATACCGTGTGACATAAAATATTGTAACAATCGCCATTTTATTCTCTAGATTCTCTGCTAAAAAAATATATATAATGTTTGGGGGCTCTAAGTAATTTTCTAGCCAAAAATATGGATTTTAACTTGTAAACGCCAAATGTCAAAAATAGGCTTAGTCATGAAAGGGTTAAACAAGCTGTACACTCGCTACTTTACATTGTAGCATAGTGTTGTTTCTTCAGTGTTGTCACATGAAAAGATATAATAAAATATTTACAAAAATGTGAGGGGTATACTCACTTTTGTGAGATACTGTATGTATGGAGGTTCTAAGTAATTTTCTAGCAAAAAATACTGATTTTAACTTGTAAGCAACAAGTGTCAGAAAAAGGCTTAGTCTTTAAGTGGTTAAACTAACCTCATTTGCAGACCAAAGTTCATCCCTTTGATCTAAAAGAACCAAATGATACAATGTTTCTTTTTATCTCAGTCCTGAGCAATGTTGTGGTAAGAGCCCATTCACACAGGGGCAACTTTGGATCCGACTTCAAGTCGCGCTACATGAAAAAAATCAATGTAAGTGAATGGATCCGTCTTAATGCACACTACTGCAGTCGCTCCGACTTCAGAAAAGATTCCTGTACTACTTCAATCCGACTTCTAGGCGACTTGTACCCATTGATTTCAATGGAAGTCGCCTCCAAGTCAGATGCCCGTTCATAGTGAGACAACTTTACAGGAAAAAGAAAAGAATTTACCCAGGAAGAGCGACCACGATATGCCAGCTGGCTCGCTCATCGGGAAAGGAAAAATGTGTTTTTTTCCTTTCCCAATGAGCGACAAGCAATACTGACATGTGTTTGGTAAGAATCGTGAAGGGGAACTCCACGCCAAATTTTAAATAAAAACCGGCATGGGTTCTCCTCCAAGAGCATACCAGGCCCTTAGGTCTGGTATTGATTTTAAGAGGAACCCCCTATGCCGAAAAAACGGCGTGGGGGTGCCCCCAAAATCCATACCAGACCCTTATCCGAGCGCGCAGCCCGGCCGGTCAGGAAAGGGGGTGGGGACGAGCGAACGCCCCCCCCTCCCCCTGAACCGTACCAGGACGCATGCCGTCAACATGCGGGGTGGGTGCTTTGGGGGAAGGGGGTGCCCTGCGGCCCCCCCACCCTAAAGCACCTTGTCCCCATGTTGATGAGGACAAGGGCTTCTTCCCGACAGCCCTAGCCGTTGGTTGTTGGGGTCTGTGGGCGGGGGGGCTTATCAGAATCCGGGAGCCCCCTTTTAATAAGGGGACCCCTAGATCCCGGCCCCCCACCCTATGTGAATGAGTATGGGGTACATTGTACCCCTACCCATTCACCTGGGGGAAAAAGTGTCAATAAAAAAACAAATTACACAGGTTTTTAAAGTAATTCGGCAGCTCCGGGGGTCTTCTTACGACTTCGGGGGTCTCTTCTGACTTCTCCACTCTCTCAGGCCTCTTCTCCCGGTGTCCGGTTCTTCTCCCACTCTCCAGTTCTTCTGCCGGGCTCCTCCGCTATCTTCTGCTCTTTTACCGCTCTTTTGCTAGCGGTGGCCCAGTCTTCTTCGTCGTCTTCTTCCCTCTTCCGATGTTGACAGGATGCTCTCTCCTGCTGTAATGCCGTGTACGCGGTGCGCAATGACTTGTATAGGCATGGGGCGTGGTCACTGGGTGATGTCACCCGGAGACCCCGCCCCCTATGACATCACAGTCCCATCATGCCCCGGGACTGTGATGTCATAAGGGGCGGGGTCACCGGGTGCCATCACCCGGTGACCACGCCCCATGCCTATGTAAGTCGTTGCGCACCGTGTACACGGCATTATAGCGGTAGAAAGTGTCGTGTCAACATCGGAAGAAGAGGGAAGAAGACGCCAACAACCAATGGCCAGGGTTGTCGGGAAGAGGCCCTTGTCCTCATCAACATGGGGACAAGGTGCTTTGGGGTGGGGGGGCCCCAGGGCGCCCCCCTTACCCAAAGCACCCACACACCCCCATGTTGAGGGCATGCGGGAGGGGGAGAACTCGCTCGTTCCCACCCCCTTTCCTGACCGGCCGGGCTGCGTGCTCGGATAAGGGACTGGTATGGATTTTGGGGGGGGGACCCCCCACGCCGTTTTTTTCAGCGTAGGGGTTACCCTTAACATCCATACCAGACCTAAGAGCCTGGTATGTTCATCTCCCTGTCCTGGATGCGACTTCAAATCGTGTTGTAAGTCGCGCTGAAGTCGCCCCAAGTCGCGCTGTGATTTATACTCAAGTCATGTCCAAGTTGCCTCCCAAAGTCGCACTGGAAGTCGTGTTGCCCCTTTGTGAATGGGCTCTAAATGTTGCCGGCTGCCTTTTTTTTTTTTTTTTTTATAGCTGTGAGCAGAGAACAAGTGCTTGTATTTCATAAATTGTGGAAATTCCGGATTAGGATTGTGAGGGGTGTTGAATCGAGATCGTGATTTTTTTTTTTTAATGTTTAATTGTGCACCTATACTTCATGTTAAATGAATGCATCTTGGCATGCATGTCCCTTGTGTCTTTTGGAATGTCTGTGGCAAACAGGTTCTGAGGAGGGTAGGAGTAAAGACTTGACTCTTTCAGTGATAAAGGTTCTAGAGTATTTTGTTGTAGGGAGGATTTCCAGATCTTGGATTGATGTAACCATAATCAGGCGAAGAGTTAAACTTCTTTGGAACAGCGTATGTCCCCTACACCTCTTAGGGCTATTCGTAAGGGTAAGGGGTATGGCTTCATAAAGGATGTCCTGCCCGGGTAAAAGATCCTCCTATCCTGGCCACTACTTATAAAGTTGCTCTTAGGTATAGTCCCAGAGTGATAAATTCCTTGTCAACATCATCTATGATACCGGTGATTGGAAATCCAGATTTTCCCCCAGGTCTTTATGACCCTATATTTTGTAAATTTATAGAAGTAGGGAAGTTTAGAGTGTAGGGCCGAAACAACTAATCGACAACTAATCGATTACTATTTTCATAATCGATTAATCGGCCAGTAACATAATGGGGTTAGAAAAGCTAAAATTAGCCCTACATAGTACAAAAAGAGCAAATAATCTCTACTGTAAATATTACTTTCACTGTTGCACAGTAAAAAAAACGAAGGGCTAATTTTTAATTTTTTCTTAACTCCATCATGTTACTAAATGCCTGGTTCCCACCCATGTGTTTTTTGGTGCCTTTTGCAGAAATGCACTACAGTTCATTTACCGTTCACATCTATGCTTTTTTCAGCTGCTGTGTATTTGGAAAGGGTCAAGGACCTTTTTCAATGCAAAACTGTGCTTTTTGGTTCAATATACTTCAATGGAGAAGCTGCAGAAAAGCATGTAATATTACAGTTCTGTTTGAAAACCTGCAAAACAGTCTAGAATTTTTTTTTTCTTTAAATAAAAAATTTGATCTGAGTCTATTGATATTTACCAGATTCAACCTCTAATAGTATATAGAGTATATCTCTTCTGTCTGTTATTCTCAGAGTGGATTAAAGATTTTACTCCCTAACCATATAGTTGGTTATTTACATTTACCCCTGTGTATAAAGATATATTTAGGAATAAATTGCCTTTTTTTTTTAAACTTTACATAATAACTAAATTATACACCACACTTCTTTTTAAGGTTATTAACCGATTAATCGAAACAATAATCGGCCAACTAATCGATTATGAAAATAATCGTTAGTTGCAGCCCTATTATGCCCCGTACACACGGTCGGACTTTGTTCGGACATTCCGACAACAAAATCCTAGGATTTTTTCCGACGGATGTTGGCTCAAACTTGTCTTGCATACACACGGTCACACAAAGTTGTTGGAAAATCCGATCATTCTGAACGCGGTGACGTAAAACACGTACGTCGGGACTATAAACGGGGCAGTGGCCAATAGCTTTCATCTCTTTATTTATTCTGAGCATGCGTGGCACATTGTCCATCGGATTTGTGTACACACGATCGGAATTTCCGACAACGGGGCATATGAGTGTAAGATTTTAGGGAAGAGGGTGGTTGGAAAACTAAAGCTGATATTCAATCCATGATTTCACCACCCCCTTCTATTATGACAAACAATTCAATTAAGGCATTATTACCTTTCTTCAAGTTCTTTATGATCCTGAGTTTTCTGATATACTTACCATCTATGAGCGCCTCTGTATTGTTGGTCGATCTATACGAAGGGTTGCCCCTCAGGACTTTTATTCCCTCTTTCATTACAGCATGGGAAATATATATAAATATAAAAAAAGGTGTGGGGGGGGGGGGTTAAACGTAAAATGTGCAGCCCCACAGCATAAACTATCAAACATACATTTTACATTTTTACATTCAAAACAAAACAAAAAAGTCCTGTATATGAAAGAAGACACCATGGGGGAGATTTACTAAAACTGGTGCACAAAGAATCTGTGCATAGTAGCCCCCCCAGACACTTCGGATCTGGTATGGCTTTTAAGGGGAACCCCCCACGCCAAAATATAAAAATATATATATATATAAAAACATATAAAATGCGGCTCTATATTAAGATTGCCGATGTGATATGACACATATACAATGCATGACTATCTTGGTGCAAACCGTGCATGATATTAAACATAATAACATATAATATATAAAATGTCCATTATGCTGGCAAATTAAAACAATAACAGATGAAAAGTGCCGCACTTTATTGAAGTAACCAATGTGATATGACATGTATAAATAAAGTGTATGAATAAATATGATTTCTATGTTTGTTACCACCTTCTTCCGGGTCATTCTTTGCTTCTGATCATGCGTACTTTTCTCTATTCAGTTATTTCCGCATGATTTCCGCATGATTACTGTACACACTGAACAAAAATCGGATGTTATGTTTAGATACAATAAACATTTTCTAGCTTGCACCTTCGTTTTTTGTTTTTTCTTCCATCCGAACACTGAAAATCGGCTCTCGGAAGCACTATACTAACGATCAGATAATCGGTTGATCATTTCTTGTACAGAATTCTTTTTTTCCAATTTTTTTTTTTTCCTTTTTATAGTGTGTACCCAGCTTTATAATCAAAACATATAATATGAAATCCTATGTGTGGTTCACAAAATAACACATAAAAAAAGTATATAGAACATACATAGACACAATTTTTCCATGTCTTGTTTTTTCAAAACCATCGAAGAGATTGTGATCACAACAGAATAATTTAGACATGAAGGAAGTCCATCCTGTATGAGATCTTCACAGTATGAATCCCATCACCGAAATAAGTAAAGTGCACGCTTACTAAATACTGAACCTTATTGCACCAAAGTATAATCACTATTTGTGATTCCAAGAGCCAAACAATCCACCCGAATAGTTGCAAGGTTTCTGCTGTGTGCACTGGCACCAATCCACTCTAATCATAGGGGGAAGTTTCACAATTTTTTTTTTTGGCATCCCAATACTCAATTCTCTATCACATGAACATAAGAGGGAGGTAGCCTCATAATGTAGCATTTACTATATAAAAACAAGTTTACAAAGTTTAACCAATATAAAAAGCGGGCATAAATTTACTCGCACGTATGCCACAGTCTAACTCCAAAGACAGCAGTTTGTTTCATCAGCCAGTGCAACAAGCTCCACCCAGCATTTTTCGTCCAACAACTGACTGTTTCTCTGGCATCTCAGGAAAAATGGCTTGTGAAGTATGTGACACAGGTCTGACCTTCTACAACTTTTCTCTTGACAGGAGTGCTATGTAAAAGATGTAGCAAAAATATGGCACATATGCACGTGCTTGCTCAAGCTCAGTGACACACCAGACAGTGAAGGAAATACTAATATATCTACACTGGAACCGGCATCTTTATGAAAAACAAGTCATCAATGGCTGCTTTCATGTTTCTGTTTTGACATGCTACTTTTAAGTCTTTGGAATATGCAGCATGTGCACAATGGTGATAGTTGGATACAACTGATGTGTACAGTAACAATGACCTATTTGGATGCATAGTAGTTTGAAGGTCTTGATATTAGGTTACATTAAAATGTTGTTGCTCTTATAACAGTGGGATTGATTTTCTTGTTCTCTTGGTACAGGTGTTGTAGAAAGCATTGCAGCCAGTTCAGAGGGAGCTCTTCTGTGCACAGTGGGTGATGATCAGGCAATGAAAGTCTTTGATGTGGTCAACTTTGACATGATCAACATGTTGAAGCTTGGGTATGTACAATATGGCATGACTACATCTTGGCAGTTGCACAGTTAAAATACATTAAGGCTGGGCTCACACTTATGCAAGTAAATTGACTTTACTTCCGCTTTTAATGTGCAATGTATGTTCCTTGGAAAAGAACATTATTTTTATCAAGTTGGTATGGGTAAAGTTTAGGGGTATAGGAAAAGGTCGTAATACCTATTTTATCCATCTACTGGAGCTCTTCTCTTCTCTATAGAACCCTGGGTTGGATGTGTTTGTGGCGTGGGGAGGGGGGTTTGGATTTTGGGTGGTTGGGCATTGCTAAGTTCCCTGACATTTTTTTCCTGTTTGTTCCAGCTATCACCCTGGGCAGTCAGAGTGGGTATACTGTCCTGGAGATGCAATCTCAGCAGTGGCATGTTCTGAAAAAAGCACAGGGAAGATCTTTATTTATGATGGTCGGGGAGATAATAAACCTATGCATGTGTTTGAAAAGATGCACTCCTCACCTCTAACCGCAGTCCGGCTGAACCCAGTTTACAAAGTGGTTGTATCATCCGACAAGAGTGGGATGATTGAGTATTGGACTGGACCTCCTCGTGGGTACAAATTCCCCAATAACATCAACTGGGAGTACAAAACAGACACTGACCTGTATGAGTTTGCCAAGTGTAAAACTTGTTTAACTGGAATCAATTTCTCCCCGGATGGTAAAAAGATGGCCACTATTGGAGCTGACAGAAAAGTGCGCATTTTTCGTTTTTTAACTGGGAAACTAATGAGAGTCTTCGATGAGTCTTTGAGTGTAAGTAAACTGACATTACTATTTGGATTAATGTTTAGTTTGTGTGTGATCCAATTGCCTTTGTAAGGATAATTACACTTTTGAGAAAAATACTTTCCCTTCGCATCTAGATAACCAGAATTAAAGTGGGTGTAAAACCACCTTATACTTCCGTGAGCCTGATCCAGCAATGTGCATGAGAGCGGCTGCTGTCCCAGCTCTCTGCCTCCTCAATGGCTCAGAGGCAGCTGTGGGAGCCATTGGCTCCCACTGCTGTCAGTCAAAGCCAGTGACGAGGGTGCAGGGCCGAGCTCCATTCTTTGTCTCTTATGGAGACACAGAGTGGGGATCGGAAACTAGCACGCAAGACTGCCCCCTATGCTTGCTATGGGGGCAGTCTGCAAGGGGGAGTAGCTCAGAGTGCTGGCAGGGGACCCAAGAAGAGGAAGATCGGGGCTGCTCTGTGCAAAACCCTTGCACAGAGCAGTGGTAAGTGTAACATGTTTTTTATTTAGAAAAAAAATGAATGCCTATCCAGGTCCCTGTTCAGGCAGTTTCAATCAAAAATCTTTCACTTCATTTGGGGAACCAAAGGTTCCAGGATATCCCGGGCCACAATGTACGCACCTAAGGATTCGGGCAGGGCGGACTAGGCATGCCTGACTTTAGAAAATACTACGTGGCTGCACAGCCCGCCCAATTATGCCAACTTCATAGCCGACATTATCAACCAGATTGGGTTTCTATAGAGGCTCAGGCGTATTTCCCATTTGCAATAGATCTTGTACTTTAGTTTCCACCAAAACATTGTAAAACTATACTGTGCTACACTGTAGAGCTGTAGAAGATGGCCTTTGCTCACCACACATATGCCAGTAGCTCCTATTTTTGGCAACTCCCCATTTCCACCGGGCGTACAACCTGAAAGGTATGGCTGGTGGTTGAACAAGGGATTGTACCGTATAGACGACCATCTTGATCATAGGTGCATACGCGCCCCACTCTTATTTCACAGGAAGTATGGGGATGCCCCCCTGCGGAGAGCTTCCATATGCAAATTTATCACTTTCTCAACTCTTTGCAGAAGGAAATCTCTGACTTAGCAGTTCGAATACAGATTCATGCAGAATGCTGCTGTTTGCTGTTTGTCGACTCCACTGCTAGATTATTTTACAAGGTGGCGTGGGAAAGGGATCTGTCCATAGCCCCTGAGGTGGAGGACTGGCATAAATGGAGTGCACGAATCCATGAGGGTATCCTTAAAGTGGAGTTCCAGCTGGACCCATGTTTATTAAAAGTCAGCAGCTACAAAAAGTGATGCAGCCGCCCGAAGCCTCCGTTTTCTCTCCCCCGCGATGCCGGCATTGCACGTGTGGGCACCCGGCTGTGACAGCTTGCGGCGAGTCGCACTGCTCGCCCTGAATGGCTGGACAATCTTCTGGGACCTGTGACATGTCCCAGAAGATTGCAGGGAGGCAGCAGTCGCCTAGGCAGCGCGGGCGGAAGTGGGAGCTGGGTACCTGTCAAAAATCGCCATAGCAACAGTGTGGAAAAGCCCTGTCATAGATAATGCGATAGTAAAACAAAAACTCACATGGATCATGCTGAACGAAAAGATTGTAAGTGTTTTACGAGATAATACATTTTCGACAAAATATGGTCCCCTGGCTTGCTTACTTGCAGGTCCTGGATGAATGAATCTAATCATTCAAATAAGTTGATCCAGGATCCCTGAACTGATCCATTTCCTTTCTTTTTCACTTTTTTCTCTTATCTCTTTCCTTGGCTCCATGTCCAGTTACCCTTTTTTTTTTTTCTCTTTTTTCCTTTCTTATTTAAGCAAGTGATGTTATATATTTGGGGGCCCGGAGTCCCTCTTGCGGGACTGTAATAATGCTTGTTAATGAGTATTACCTTGTGAACCGTGATGGCTGGACGTGGGCTTTTCTACTTATCTACTTCCAGTGATTACGTTTTACGGTGGTCTCGATTTGGAAATCTTGGGTATATAAACCCACACTATGATTCAAGGGATGATTGTATGGAGACCACCTCCCAGTGCTTACAATGTTCCTGTTATATATATATATATATATATATATAACACAAAACATGTTATTTCTGTTCACTTCAGTAGGTGGCCAAATGCCCACCTAAGGGTTCAAGGAAGACCTAACTCAATAGCCAAGATATTTTGTATTTTTTTTTCCCCCCACTTATGTACCATTTCTTATTGTTTATGCAGAGCATGCAAGGATTCTTTGCTGCTCTGCACAGTGATCGTGTTGTTGTTACTTTTCTTATAATATTAATAAAAGATATTGAAACAAAAAAAAATGAAGCCTATAGTATCACTTTAAAGATCGCAGATGCAGACAAAGACAAGTTCTTAATGTCTGGTCTTACCAAGATTACAATATTTTTCCATCAAGCTTCCTCTAAAACGGTTATGCATGAGCTGCGCTGTGCCATAGTGAATAGTGGTCTTCCCCATCTCAAAGCAGATCTAGCAGATGTGTTAAAGTGATTGTAAGGCTTTGTTTTGTTTTTTTTAAATAACAAACATGTCATACTTACCTCCACTGTGCAGTATGTTTTGCACAGCGTGACCCCGATCATCCCCTTCTGGGTTCCCCCGGCGGCGCTGGTATCTCCTCCCCACATCGTATAACCCCCTAGGAGAAGCGCTGTCCCGGGGGTTACCTTGCAGGCTGCTCCCGAGTCCAGCAGTCGGCATCCATAGACGCTGAATGTAGGACTTGGCCCCGGCACCCCTGCCAGGGGATTTGATTGACACCAATGGCTGCGCTGCTATCAATCTATCCAATCAAGAGCCGAAAACCCCGGGCAGAGAGGAAGAACGCATCTCCGGTGGGGGAATTCAGGGGAGTAAAATGGGGGGGCTTTGGGGCCGATCAGTGACAGAAGTTTTTTTTACCTTAATGCATAGGTCACAACCCTTTTAACATGAACATGCACAATCAGTAGTGTGTTTAACAGGTATTTATAACCTCTCTGTTCGATGACAACAGTACTCCCTCTGACAACGCCTTCCCCTTCGTTTGCAGGTGTGGGAACTGCAGGGAAATCACATGGTCAAAAAGACCACGTGATTTCCCTGCAGTCATGTTTTTGAAAAGGTGCAAGCGGAAATACAACCATGGTAGCCCATTCACTAGAATGGGCTGCCATGCCCACGCAAACGTGGCCCGCAAAAATGCATAGGTGTGAGTAGAAAAAATGGGCATCGCAGTTTGTTGTGTATGGGGCTGCGTAGCCGCAGACTGGTCAGGGTGACCCTGCTGACCCATGTCCACAGCCAGAAGCGGTTTGAATGAAAACTATTACCGTCACTGAGAAGAATTTTTGCACATATTTGGGTCTTTGGAAGGATTATATTTACAGCACAGGACACTGATTATTTTTGCACATTATGCACTCACTTTGTATATATGGATTAAATGTTTTATAATATTTATTATGAAATATGGATGGATTCATACATATTTTTAGGTGAATTTATTTATTGTAATTGATTGTGTACACTTGGGTTGATAGTGCTGTCTTGGTATGCTTTGCTCGTTCTGGGTGTTGATTATACAACAATATTCACAGCAGCTGCACCGTTAAATATTAAGGCTTCATGTACACTGCTGCTGGTAAACAAGCGTTTAGGAGCTGTTGGGCGTTTTTTTTTTTCAGCTGTTCCTGAACTCTCCTCTGTTATCTTATCAGTACATGTACACAGGGTCGTTTCTAGGCAGTTGAGTTTAGAAGCATTTTTTGGAAAGCAAAAAAATGCATTCAGGATGGATGTTCAGAGGCATTTGAAACGCCAAAAGTCTGTAACAGCTTGTAAACGCGGTAACTCATGTTTTAGCCGCGTTTCGTTTACAGGCATTTTTAACCACTTCACGCCCACGCTATAGCCGAAAGACGGGTTACAGCGCGGCGATCAATTGCCAGGGGGGCGTCCCTGGACGTCCTCCTGTTTACTTCCCCTCTGCGCGCCGCCGCACAGCCAATCACAGATCACTCGATCGGGGCTTCCAATGAGAGATGTTCTCAAGTGTAAACATATGAGATCATCTCTCATTGCCGGCTCTCCCTCCTCACACAGAGACTACGTGTGAGGAGGGAGAGCAACCTGTGCTGCAGTGTCAGTGAGTGCCAACTGTTTACAGTGAAAACACAGTAAAAATCAGCCCAAATAGTGCCCATACAGTGCCACATCAGTGCCATTGGTGCTACAGTGCTTATCACTGTTAGTGTTACAGTGCCATCTGTCATCAGTGCCATCTATCATTGAGATCTGTCAGTGCCACCTGTCAGTGTCACCTGCCACATCAGTGCCATCTGCCAGTGTCATCAGTGCCACGTATCAGTGCCATCTGCCAGTGTCAAGTGTCATCAGTGCCACCATTCAGTGTCACCTGCCACATCAGTGCCACGTTTCATCAGTGCCACATCAGTGACATCTGTCACCAGTGCCACGTGTCATCAGTGCCACATATCAGTGACATTTGTCACCACCAAGAATGTCTAAAAGTTTATTTTCAGCCATGGAAGCATACAATATTCTTGCAGCCAACGAGAGCAAGACAGAGCTCTCCGCTTCGGATTCCTCCTCATATTCAGATTCTGAGTCTGACGTGGACTACGAGCCTGTCCTAAGCAGTGGTACACTGACGGCCTCAGAGGAGGATGAGTGTCCGCCCACCAGACGAAGGCATTCTGGTGAGGAGGCAGTGCCATCCACCAGCACCGCAGTGCCATCCACCAGCACCGCAGTACCTCGGCAAAGGCCACGTACCAGTGGGGTGTCACCTCAGTCTCAAAGGGTTAGGTCCCATGCCAGCCTTCCCTATTCCCTTCAGAACCCCTTGTGACTTCCTCCTAATTCAGGAGAAGCTATCATTCCCCTTTCACTGCCCAGCCAGGAGTCCAGGTGGACACAGAGAATTTTTCCCTGATTTTTGATTTTTTTTCCATTTAATTTTTACTGAGGACATGCTAGCATCCATTGTGGTCCAGTGCAACCTGTATGCACAACAATTCATAGCCTGTAACCCAACGTCCTATTATGCCCGTTCCTACGAGTGGAGAGCCCTAACAGTGGAGAAGTTTAAAACATTTTTGGGCCTCACATTCTGTATGGGACTAACCAAAAAAAATGTATTCCGTTCATATTGGTCAACCCTCCTCATCCACATGCCCATCTTTTCCTCAGTAATGCCCAGAACCAGATATCTCATGAGATTCCTACACTACAATGATAATACCCAGTGCCCTCCCCAAAATGACCCACATTTTGACAAGCTTTTTAAAATTTGTCCACTACTAAATTATTTTTCCAAAATCTTCCCCCAGTTGTTTACCCCAGACCAACACATATGCGTGGATGAGTCCCTTGTCAAATTTTCTGGCAGGCTGGGCATTGAAACAATTTATTCCCACCAAAAGGGCCCGCTATGGGATGAAGCTTTATAAATTGTGCGACCGAGCCACAGGGTATACATATGCCTTCATGGTATACGAAGGGAAGGACACCCAGCTACATCCCCCTAATTGCCCAGACTACATCGGATCAAGCGGGAAATTCGTTTAGGAACTCAACCCACTCCTGGAGAAAGGCTACCATTTGTATGTGGACAACTTTTATACTAGTTTGCCCCTGTTCCACAACCTTCACAGAACACTCAAGCATGTGGCACTGTAAGGAAGAACCGGAAGGGCTTTCCTCAAAGCCTCGTCAACAAGAAGCGAAGAAGAGGGGAGACGGCTAATTTACGGAATGAGGAAATTCTGGCTGTGAAGTGGAGGGACAGAAGGGATGTCTTTCATCGATCCACAACAATACATTTGTTGAGATCACCAGGAGGAATGGCCCAATCCAAAAACCAACATGTATCCACGAATACAATATGTGGGGGGGTCGACTTCAACGACCAAATGCTCAAACCCTACCTTGCCACAAGAAGAACATACCAGTGCTATAAACGTTTCAATTTATTTGTTTAATTTGGCCATATACAACCGCTACGTTATCTATCACAAATCCACTGAAAGCCCCAAATCCTTCCTTGGCTACCAGGAGGAAATCACCACTACCCTTGTATTCCCAAGCGGCCCACCAGAAACCATTCGATCTGATGTGATTAGCAGACTCTCCGAACGTCACTTTCCCGAAAAAATCCCTTCCAGACCAACAGGCCAAAAACGTCAGGAAAAAATGCCGGGTGTGCACCAAAGAAGGAGTGAGAAGAGACACCACTTATCAGAGTCCCCAATGTCCTTCCCAACCAGGCCTCTGCATAGTTGACTGTTTCCGCCGTTACCATACTTCACTAAATTATTAGTGAAGTATGGTAAATATAACCCTCACTTCCTGCCATTTACCTTCATACCCCTTATGCCTCTACTTGCTCTGTAACTGACCCTGGCTTGTTATTCAACCACACTTCTGCCTACCAATTCTGTTCATACGTCTGCCTGATCTGGAACTGATCCTGGCTTGTTATTCGGCCACGCTTCTGCCTACCGATTCTGTACATGCCTGATCTGGAACTGACCCTGGACTGTTTGACCATGCTTTTTGCCTGCCTCTTGGACTGAACTTGTACCTTGCCACTGGACTAGTGGGATTCATAAAACAGGGGTCCAACATATGTGAGGGGCTCCAGAATAGTTTTTCTGGATGACGAAAGCATTTTTTTTGTTTTCTCATTCCTAGATTAGGGTCTGGAGACTCGGAGGCTTCAAAGAGATTTGGGTGGGAGAAGCCTCTACCCCTGTCCCCATTCTGTCCTGAACGAAGCCCTACTTCTGCCTGCTGCCTGTAGGACCTATGCCATCATGCCTCTGCCTGTCGCATGAACTGACCACACCACATGGACCATGTTCCTGCCTACTACCAGGACCAATATTTTGGCACTGCTGACAATCTCTGCCTGCACTGACCCTGGACTGTATATGGACAGTATCCCTGCCGCCTGTACTGACTATGGATAGTATTCCTGCCTGTTGCCTGGACAATTGCGTTTGCTTTTGCTGACCAAGTCCCTGCCTGCTGCCTGGACCAGTGCTCTCCTCCTGTGGACAACTGCGCTACTAAAACCACAGGTAATCTTTTGTTTACCCTTTGCTCAGCAGAATGTATTTTGGGGTGTAACTCTTGATACGTGCATGCTATGTGTCCCTAGAACACCTGACGGTGTTCCTTGTATGTGGCCAGGCTTTTGTAAAAATATCACGCATGTGGTATCGCCATACTCAGGAGGAGTAGCAGAATGTATTTTGGGGTGTAATTTTTGCTATGTTCCTGCTATGTGTTGGAAATATCTTTATAAATGGACAACTTTGTGTAAAAAAAAAAAAAAAAAAAAAAAAAAAAAAAAATGCGTTTTCATTCATTTTCCAAAAACTTCTGGAAAAAAATGAACCTTTCAAAAGACTCATGCTTCATAGATTATACTTTGGGGTGTTAGCTTTCCAAAATGGGGTCATTTTGTGGGCGTTTCCATTGTCCTGGTGCTCCAGGGCCTTCAAAAAGTCAAAAAGTTAGGCCTCTTTCACATGAACGATCCTTTCAGGTCCGCCTGTCAGTTTTTTAGGCGGATCTGAACGGACCCTCCATAGACCTCTATGGAGCGTCGGATGTCAGCGGTGACATGTCTGCTGACATCCGATCCGAAAATGTGTAACGGAGGAAAAACCTACTTTTCCATCCGTTTTCGGATCAGGTGACGACGGACTCTACGGTCCGTCATCATCCGATCCCCCATAGGGGAGAGCGGCACTCTGACAGGTCCATCGCTGCACAGTGTGCAGCGACGGACCTGTCATCTGCCTGCTCAGCGGGGATCCACGGAGCGATCCTCCGCTGAGCAAGCGGATGTTCACGGGGCGGATCATCACGGATCCGTCCCATGTGAAAAGACCCTTAGATGTGTCATTTAATGCTCCTAGAACACCTGATGGTGCTCCCTGCATGTCGGGCCTCTCTGTGGCTAGGCTGTGAAAAAATCCCACACATGTGGTATCGCCATACTTAGGAGGAGTAGCAGAATGTATTTTGGGGCCTCATTTGTGGTATACACATGCCATGTGAGAGAAATAACCTATTACAATGACAATTTTGTGGGGGGGGGGGGGATCTTCATTTTGCAAAGAATTGTGGGAAAAAATGACAACATCAAAAACCTCACCATGCATCTTACTAAATACCTTGGAATGTCTACTTTCAAAAAAGGGGTCATTTGGGGGGTATTTGTACTTTCCTGGCTTGTTCGGGTCGCAAAAAATGAGATAGGCCACCAGTACATCAGGTGTGATCAATTTTTTATGATTTGCACCACAGCTTATAGACTCTAACTTTCACACAGACCAAATAATATCCACTAATTTGGGTTATTTTTGCCAAAGATATGTAGCAGTATAAATTGTGGCACAAATTTATTAAGAATAATTAATAATGTGCAAAATTTTATCACAGAAACTAAGAAAAAAGCGTTTTGTTTTTTTTTTCAAAATTTTCTGTCTTTTCTCATATATGGTGCAATAAATTAAAAAACCCACAGTTGATCAAATACCACCAAAAGAAAGCTCTATTTGTATGAAAAAAAGGACAAAAAAATCATTTGGGTACAGTGTTACATGACTGAGTAATTGTCATTCAAAATGTGAGAGCACTGAAAGCTAAAAATTGGTCTGGTCAGGAGGGGGGTTTAAGTGCCCAGTAGGCAAGTGGTTAATGGAGATACATTTTTGACCATTTGAAAAAAAAATTTTTTTTTTTAAATGCTCCTAAACACAAACGCAGCATGTAAATGCGGCAAAACTGACGTTTTTAAACCTTGTTTACTATCTGTCAAGTTAAATAGTTCAGGGGAGGTTTTAAGCCTTAGAGAATATTTAGAAAGATTGAACGGTCCGTGGAGCAGATTAATTTAGTAACTATAGCCAGAAGCACCTATACTGCAAACATGAGCATCAGACCTGGACCTTGAGCAATGGAAAAAGGGGACCTAGTCTGATGAATCACATTTCTTTTACATCATGTAGGAATAGATGGTACCAGGATATACTATGGGAATAAGGCAAGCCGGAAGTATGATTATTTGGGTAATGTTCTGCTGGAAAACCTTGGGTCCTGCCATTCGTATGGATGTTGCTTCACATGTACCACTTATCTAAACATTGTTGCTGACCAAGAACACCCCTTCATTCAAGCGGTATTCCCCGATCTTCGATGGCCCCTTTCAGCAAGATAATGCACTCTACCACACCACACAAAAGTTCAAGAATGGTTTGAGGAACACAACAATGAGTTTGGGCATTTACATGTCCTCCAAATTCTCCATATCTCAATCAAATCGAGCATCTGTGGGAATTGCTGAAAAAACAAGTCAGATCCATAGAGGCCCCACTTTCCAACTTACAGGACTTAAAGGATCTGCTACTGATGGCTTGGTGCGAGATAGCACAGCATACGTTTTAGAGGTCCATTGGTGTCCATGCTTCGACAGGTCAGGACTGTTTTGGTGGCAGAAGGGGGGCCTACTTAATATTGGATGGATGGTCATAAGTTATGACTGGTGATTGGTGTACGTTTTGTACAGCTCGGCCACTGCTGATGTCACCAGTTAGTTACCAGCCACTATAGAAATAATCATACACACGGCTTAGCTTACGTAATCACTATTTATACCCTCCCCACCCTTCATTGCTTTTACAAAGAAGTCTGAACACTTATTGAAAAATATTGGCCTAATGTATGTCACTGGTAGTTCATACGTTCCCAATTCATGTCCTGCTCTCCATGCATTTCCCATTAACCATTTACTCCACCACATGTCTCCTGAGGCATGTCCAGCAATATGATGTGAGGGAGAAGCCCTCAATAATGAAGAATTTTTTTAAAATATTTCAGAACATCTTTGCAATGGAAAAAATACCCAAAGATAAGAATATGATATACATACAGTTCCCCAATGCAATTTGTCAGTTGCAAATGTTTAAATATTAGAAGAGAACTTTCAAGTGTGCATAAACCCAAGGACAAAAAAATGTAGCCCACTAGTCCTTAGATGTGGTGGCCACATTTAAAAAAAAAAAAAAAGAAAGAAAATTTAAAGTGGAACTCCACTATTTCAATCAACATTGATTTATTTTTTTAATCCTCATGCTGCTAACATTAGTAGATGGGAAAGTATATCATATTTCCTTGTGTTAAACTTTATTTACAATTCTTCAGTTTCTTCCTGGTTTCTGGCATAGGCAAATTGTCATACATCCTAGGATTTTCTGCGAGCATGGCATAATTCTGGTTGATCCCGTTAGGAATGCAGTGTCCTTGTAACTTCCTGTGCTTTAAGCTGAAGTTTAAACAATGTTGTCAGCTTTCCCACCTTTGTTGTGTGAACTACAAAACAACTCTCCAATGTGTATTGGAGAAGAAGTGACGGGGAGGTGTTTGTATTCCAGATCAAGTGAGCAGCCTAGGGTGGCAATGCTGCTTCTCTATACAGTAGATACTGTATGGTGAGTTAGCACTGTCACCCTAGGCTGCTCATTTGAATAGTACAACCCCTGTATGGAATCACCACTCTTGAAAAGTGTTTATTCAATTGTTCAATTGTTTGTGTAAAAAAAAAAACCTAATTACAGACATGCCTCAAAACTATTTTCATTTAACATTCCAGCCTTCTGCTTTTAAGAGACCGTGAAAAAAAGAAAACTGTAGTCAGTTGCAACTGTTTTTGCAGATCAAGCAGAGGAAAAAAATATGGAATCACCCAATTCTGGAATTCTGGAATCACCATGTACTTTTTCAGTTCTAAAACAAACATCTGTATCAAATTACATCCTGAAAAATGACGTCATCATCACCAAACATCCTTTCAATTGATGGAATAAGAAAAGTGTCCAAAATCTCAATATAAATATGTGCATTTATTGAAGATTTAATGACTGTCATCTCCCCCGTACCTTTACCTGACATGCAACCCCATATCATCACTAATTGTGGAAATTTGCATGTTTTCTTCAGGCAGTTGTCTTCATACATTTCATTGGAACGGCACCAAACAAAAGTTCCAGCATCATCACCCTGCCCAATGCAGATTGATGATGCATCACTGACTATCACTTTCATCAAGTCATCCACAGTCCATGATTGCTTTTCTTTAGCCCACTGTAACCTTGTTTTTCTCACCCCGTCTTTCAGGGCAGCACCTGGAGAGAGCGCAGCTCCACCCATTTTCTCAGTTAACACTGCAGTCAGTTTCTTTAAAGACCGGTCACTTCCACCATGGCCCCAGTTGTAGTGTTTCCTCCGCCATGGTGGAAGCGCTGCAGGGAACCAAGAGTGTGCTATGTGCTTTCCGGGTCCTGAGTGGCGAGCGGGTCATTTCCGGCCGGGGGTGGGACTTCCGGCAGTGTGCGCAGCGTCCAGTTCTGGCCGCTGGAACGCAGGGGGAGGAGGTGGCCTTAGCTGGTGTCATTTCAGGTTCTTGCAGTGGCGAATGGACCTGGAAAATATTAAATATAAAAGCAGCCGGACGCCACTAGGAACCACGGCAGCAGGGGCAGAGGTCCCTGTAGCTTATCCTTTAGGGGTCTTGAGTTTTCCCTCTCTTACTCCCCTGGGGGGAGGAAGGGAGACTGCATTACTCTCCTTGGACCATAGCACTAAGGAGAGTGTGTTTGTATGGTGACCCAGTGGGGGAGTCACTAGCGATGTAAAGCTGTAGTAACAAACACAGGGGCTAAAGGTTCAAGGGCTTTAATTGTTTGACTGTTTATCAGTATGTGTGTATATATATATATATATATATATATATGTATGTATGTATGTGTGTGTGTGTGTGTGTGTGTGTGTATATATATATATATATATATATATATATATATATATATATATATATATATATATATATATATATATATATATATATATATAATAAAAATAATGTGTATGTATGTATTGGAGTGGGCTTCTGGTGTATTTCAGACAAATGCCAGGCATTCTTCCCCTCCCCCTAAGAGAAAATGCCCGTCTTGCAAAAATACACTTGGTGAGTCGTCTTGGACCAAAATGTTATGCAGGACCTGTAAAGCAGATTTAGTTAGAGTAGACTTCCTCAGCTACATCCGCTACCCAACCTGAAGAACTACTAAATTCCTTCCGGAAAGAACTTGCGGACACGTTTGAGATGTTCCGTTCTTATCTGGACAAACGCCCGGTTGCACAGGCTAACAGTACAGGCAGCTCGCCATCCTGTTCTCATCTCGTGCAGTTTTTTCCCACAGTGGGATACAACAACAACAACCAGTCAGTTTGTCCTCAAAACAATATCAGAGGGCTACAGACTGGAGTTCTCTCAGCCCCCACCAAGTCGGTTTTACATAACCTAGGCTCCCAGAGACCTAGAAAGGTTCCTAGCAATGTCATCTCTCCTGCAAGAACTCATTCAACAGAAAGCGATCATAAGTGTTCTCTGCGAAGAGGAAGGATGAGAGTGCTATTCGCACGTATTCCTAGTATAGAAGCCATCAGGGAAATTATGATTAATTTTGAATCCTGAAAATATTAAACAAATCCATCTAATACAAGAAGTTTAGGATGGACACAACTATTTCAGTGAAGAGTCTTCTGACACCAGGCTGTGTTTTTGGCATCCATAGACCTGAGGGATGCATACCTTCACGTGCTCATAGCACCAGCATCACAAAAATACCTACGGTTAGCGGTCAAGATGAGACGGTTAATCTCGCACCTACAGTTCAGAGCTCTTCCATTCGGGCTGTCTTCCTCTCCAAAATTTATAGCAGAAGCCTCCGCACCCCTGAGATTAAGGGGAATAATGATCATACCATACCTGGACGACCTCCTGCTATTTGCCAAATCGGGGGATCTGTTGGAGAAGGATCTGAAGGGGACAAAGACGCTTGGAGAGTCTCGGCTGGATCATAAACAAAGAAAAGTCAAACATGATCCCGTCTCAAACAATAAGGTTTCTGGGGTATACCATCAACTCCATACAGGAAAGAATCTTTCTCCCAGAGGAAAAAATACAGTCCAAAACGCCGTAAAAAAGACCCAAACAAATCTGCAAATCTCGATCATGGCAGCCATGTCAGTACTAGGACACCCCACAGCATCAATCCCAACAGTCCAATGGGCACGTTTCCATTCAAGAGATCTCCAGCAGACAATTCTGAGGAATTGGTCCTATTGGGGGGGGGGGTCTCTAGAGAGGTTGAGCAGGATGCCCCCTCAGGTTCAGAGAAAGTTATGGTGGAGGAGATAGTCAAACTTGGACAAAGGTTTACTCTGGACATTTCCTGTAGAAAAAAGGTTAACAGACGCAAGCTCTTGGGGTTGGGGGCGCCCACCTGGAAGGACAGGTGGCCCAAGGAGCATGGACAAACGGAGAACAAGAGATCCAATTGGAGGGAACTAAGGGCCATTCTTTTGGGACTAGTACTTTAAAGGTCCAAGTGGCCGCTCTATCGGTATTCCTAGAGAGACAGTTATCTTAGGATCCGCTTATAAGATTTTTTTTTTTTTTCCGAAGTGAGACTTATCAGTGATATTACAGGGTTTGAAAAAAAAAACCCTTTGAACCTTCCAAGTTTTGGTCGCTCAAATTAGCACTATTAGTGGCGGTTACGTCAGCTAGGAGGATGAGCGAACTGCAAGCCCTGTCAATCATTGAACCATTTTTTTTCTCTTTTTCCGGATCGGGTAGTGCTAAGAACCGACCTGGGTTTTCTACCAAAGATTTTATCAGTATTTCATAGGTTGCAGGAAATAGTTCTCCCAAACTTTTGCCCTACACCATCCGGCACCAAGGAAAGATCTTTTCATAGCCTGGATGTAAGAGAGTGCAGTATACACCTTCTTACATCCAGGCTATCTCGAGGTCACAAGAGAATTCAGAAGATCGAATTCTCTGTTTATATTGTTCTCAGGCCCGCGTATAGGGTACAGTGCTTCTAAGAACACAATAGGAAGATGGCTGCGAATGACCATCAATGAAGCCTATAAAGCTTCAGGGGTAGTTCCTCCCACAGGGGTAGTGGCCCATTCGACCCGGGCAGTAGCAACGTCCTGGGCGAAACGAGCAGGGGCTTCACTGGGACGAATCTGCAAGGCGGCTACATGGACAAGTTTTTCCACCTTTACCCGTCGCTACATGTTGGACTTGCTCTCAGCGTCAGAGCAATCATTTGGCAGGAAAGTCCTGCAGGTGGTGGTCCCACCCTAGAGTAAGTACTCTCTTATCTCCAGGTGCTGTCCTGAAAGACGAGGTGAGAAAACCTTAGTTAGACTTACCGGTAACGGTATTTCTACGAGTCTTTCAGGACGGCACCGATGACCCGCCCTAATTGTGTTATAAAATGTGGTGTTATTGCGGTGTAATTTTGGCATGGCTGGAAATACCGTAACGTAACGGTATTTCTACGAGTCTTTCAGGACAGCACCTGGAGAGGGTGTAGCTCCACCCATTTTCCCAGGAAACACTGCAGTCAGTTTCTTTAAAGACCGGTCACTTCCACCATGGCCTCAATTGTTTATAGAGTATCTCCAGCCATGCTAAAATTACACCGCAATAACACCACATTTTATAACACAATTAGGGCGGGTCATCGGTGCTGTCCTGAAAGACTCGTAGAAATACCGTTACCGGTAAGTCTAACTAAAGTTCTTTCTGTTTAGGTGCTGAAGAGGAAGTAAACCCTGATGGGTTTTACTTCCTTTTTTAACCCCTGCAAAGTAAAAGCATAATGGGCTAGTATGCATCACATACTATCCCATTATGTGCCACTTACCTGCAAACGAAGCCCACGCTGTCCCCGCTGGTGGCCATATCCATCTTCGCCCCTCTTCCTTCCGGGGGCGCGGACTCCGGCTCTGTGACTGGCCGGAGTCCCGTGACGTCACTCCCGCGCGTGGAATCCGTCAGTCACGGCACTTGCTAGTGAAGAAATGGCTCAGAGCCAACGGACTTGCACACACACCAACGGACTAAGTCCGTTCGAAAGTCGTTTTGAACGTGATGACGTAAGACGGGACTAAAAAAGTAAGTTCAGTAGCCAATAGCTGCCCTTGCGTCATATTTAGTCTGTCGGACCAGCATACAGACGAACGGTTTTCCCGATCGGAATTGAGTCCGTCGGACAGATTTGAAACATGTTCTATTTCTAGGTCTGTCGGATATTTTAATGATAAACGATCGGATTAGCCCACACACGTTCAGAATGTCCGACGGACGGATTCCGTCGGACTTGATCTGCCGGAAAGTCCAGTCGTGTGTATGTGGCATTAAAGTTCGGTCACAGACATCGACTCCAGTTTCTGACCATTTGTTCCTCATATGTTTTGTTGTGCATTTTTTGTTACGGGGTGAGATGACAGTCATTAAATCTTCAATAAATGCACACTTTTAAATTGAGATTTTGGACACTTTTCCAATTCCATCAGTTGAAAGGATGTTTGGTGATGATGACATCATTTTTCACGCTGTAATCTGATGCAGATGTTTGTTTTAGAACTGAAAATTCCATAATCTTTTTCTCCTGAATTGAGGGATTCCATATTTTTATCCGCTGCTTGATCTGCAAAAACAGTTGCAACTCACTAGTTTTATTTTTTTAACTGTTTCTTAAAGCCAGACAGTTGGAATGTTAAATGAAAATTGTTTTGAGGCATGTCTGTGATTATTTTTTTATTTTTATTTTTTTTACACAATTAAACAATTGATGGAACATTTTCCATACTTTTTGCCAGGGGTTGCAGATACCTAGGGTGATCATGCTTACTCACCAAACAGTATCTCCTATGCTAGTGAGCAGCCTAGGGTGACAGTGCTTACTCACCATACAGTATCTACTGGTTGTTGGGGGCAACCCAGACAGTGCTCCTTTTTAAAGTGGTTCTAAAACCTTAAGGTTTTTCACTTTTAATGCATTCTAAACTCCAGCCACTGTCTCTCTCCTCATTGGACAGATTGATAGCAACAAGAGCCATTTGCTCCCGCTGCTGCCAAACCAATCCAGTGATGCGAGGGGGGGGGTGTCGAGTCCCGTTGTCTTTGCCAATGGACACAGCAGCGGGACTCGGGAGTGAGCCCGCACGGGTGCCCCCAGGGAAAGCAGCTTTCCGTGGGGGCACCCGATAAAGAGGGGCTTGGAGCACTGGTGGGGGACCCTAGAAGAAGAGGATCGGAGCTACTCTGTGCAAACCTATTGCACAGAGCAGGTAAGTATAGGCATGTTTGTTTAACAAAAACAAAAAAAACCTTAAGGTTTACAACCACTTTAAGTAATCTACCCATCTACCCTATGTCTAAATGATGTCACAACTTATTTACAAGCCCAGCTAATTTCAAAAGATGCCATATGATGTAGGTAGGTCCATATGTTTTACACATTAGTGTTCCAGAGACCCCGGGGTTTCTGATTAGAATAGTTTGTGTTGTTTGTACATGAAGCTAAACATGTAATAGTAGTAGGAGGGCATGTTCTGCTGTACAGGCTGTATGACAGCTGTTCTGTAGTGAGAATTCGTGGTCTTTATGACAACTTCCTTCTGAAGATGCTTGCCAGATGGAAGACTGTGGCTGGTATGGAAGCAATTTTCACTGCTTCTAACAAACTCCTCCTGTGCATTACTACATATAATCTGTAACCTGGCCATTTTTACTTTTTGATCTGTCCCTCAAACACAAACTTTTTTTTTTTTTTGGCCACACTACAGCCCTGAATCACAAAACTTGTACAGGTAGTCCTCTAACAGCATTACGAATACAAACTGCCTGTGTTTTATTTATGCATGTTTTAGGGCTCGTACTTTGTATGTAAATCCAAACAATGAACTTCTCCTATTTTGCTCTCTTTTTGGTCCGAAAAATATAATATTAAAAACATGTTTTGTCTGCAATTTTAGAGCTCCCCTGTCCAAACTCCTTGTGTTATCACAAGGAACCTGAATAAACCTTCCTGGCTCTTATCTTGGACTACAGGTCAATTAGTGCCTATGTTGTGGACATGGTAAGAAGAGGTGTGCGATGCAGAAATTTAGCAAAAGAAAACTGGGCAGGTCTGATCCCATTGTGTTGATGTGCCAAAATGCTGTCCGCCTACAACAGAACTTAGAAACAGAGTGCACTGTGGCACATCAACACTTTTCTGTGCTTGTTTTAAAGGGGTAAATCATGGGGAAATGTGCATGTATTTCAGAGATGCACTTTTTTTTTGTTTGTCCCTGGCAGAAAATGAGGACTTAACACAATACAGTAGCTAACATGGTGCTGGTCTTTATTACATTTGCAGTTACAATAGATACCTTGATTCCATCCTTGATTGTGATCTTCTCTTTACAGATGTTTACTGAATTGCAGCAGATGAGACAACAGCTACCAGACATGGAGTTTGGCAGGCGCATGGCTGTAGAGAGGGAGTTGGAGAAAGTGGATGCCATTAAACTAATGAACATAATTTTCGATGAGACGGGCCATTTTGTGTTGTATGGAACAATGCTTGGTATTAAAGTGATTAATGTAGAAACAAACAGGTGAGTTGTAATGTAGAAAGTGACTAATAGCTTTTTTAGAAACTTGCATATTTCCCACCCTCTGCTTTCTAACTTTCCTAATGTGAAAATGTCCCCCTGCCGCCCCCTCCCAATAAACTTCCCTGACAGCGGTCCTGACTGTGTGCAGATCAAGTTCTAGTGCTGTACTCCGGCCTGTGCAGGAAGTGATTACCTGCTTTGGTAGAAAACCCCATCTGTAAGTCTGGTTCTGGGTTTTGCCAAAATGTTTACCGGAACCAGAGATGAGTGAGCTCAGAACCGATGTCGGGTTAGTATAAAGAGATGATTTTATTCTTAAGGACTGATAGGATTTGGAGGGCAGGAGAAATGCTAGCGTTAGAAATTTGTTTAGCACCAAGAGTGTTTACCAAGGTGTTGGCTTCATTTCTGGGGGGATTGTTGAAGACTCCAGGTATTCTCATTGTGGGTTTTCTGGACAATCTGCTGCTCAGGGAGCAATCAACTCAGAAAATGAAATCCAGCAGATGGTACTAGAGAAGGCCTGGAGAGGATCAGCTGGGTGCTAAACTCCCAGAAATAGACTTCTGACATAATGTCTGGAGTACTTAAGCTTAGTATTTGACACAGAGCAGGTAAAGGGACTGCTGCTGCAGGAAATATCCCTGTCCCATAGATCCCTGGTAGTGTCCGTCAGGTCATTGAAGAAGTTCCTCCGTTCAGACCTGCCTGCAGGGGCCGGTGAAAATGGTATCCCCTTTCGATGCAGTTCCTTATGCCCAGTTTCACTGCAGAGCTCTGAAGTTCATTATTCTGTCAGTTTGCGACAGACATCAGGAGTCCTTGGATCTACTTATGCATCGGACATGTCCGATGCATAAGTAGATCCAAGGATCCAGGTCAACTCTGGGCACATATGCTGGATACCTGAAAATCACTTCCCATGAAATGGAAGCACTTGACCATGAATGCCAACCTGTCGAGCTAGGAAGGTGTTCTGGAGAGCCTCTTGGTTCAGGGAACATAGTTGCCAGAGATTCAGAAGTTGTTGATCAATGTTCCGGTCTGTTTGGCTGGCCATTCTATATTGGTCTGTCTACATTCAGGAGTTTCTCGTCAGGGTGCATCCAGTGCCATAGCTGTGTCATACATCAGCTATCAAGGAGGGAAAAGAAGTTATGCCCCTTGGAAAGAAGCAGACCTGATCTATTTTTGGGCTGAACTTTGTTCTGGCCCTCTCCACCGTTCCTGATGAAGAAAATTTGACAGGCCGATTTTCTCTCGGAAGTTTTCACCGACTTTTGTCTGCAATGAAGGATGCCAGATGTGGACTCTTGTTGTCCAGGTTCAACATCAAACTGGACAGATGTGTACTGTGACAAGTATTGTCAAGTGACTGCAGTAGATGCCCTGGGTGACTCCTTGGGATTAGTTTTTCCTGATCTATGCCCTCCACTGCAGTTTCTTTCTTGCTTATTGCAAAAAAGATAAGAACTGAGGGCATTCTAGTGATTCTGATGGCGCCTGCCTGGACAAGATGAATGTAGTATAAAGACATTGTTAATCTCTTGGCAGACAAACTGAGCTCTTCCAGATTGATCGCATTTGCTGTCACAGTGTCCAATCCTCCACCTTTACTTTACAGTCACTGGTGTTAATAGCATGCCCGTTGAAGCCCAATTCCTTAGAGATAAGGATGTTTCTTGGCTTTGCTTCAGTTTGGTGTGAAGATATTACTGGCTTTAAGTACTGTTATGGCACAGATCTTTGACCTTGGCCATTCTATTTCAGAGACCTATCGTGAAACTTGCAGTGCCGCTCTAAGCTGAGAGAGATCTCCCCGTTGAATGCAGTGAAGGGAGCAGGCGCCGTGCGCCATTCAGGGGTGTAGAGAAATTTTTAATGAGAAGAAGGGACACTGCTCACCAACCCAGTACATTAGTATGTGACCTTGTGTAGTTACAGTGGGGATTGAAAGTTTCGGCACCCCAGGTAAAAATGTGTATTAATGTGCATAACAAAGCCAAGGAAAGATGAAAAAATCTCCAAATGGCATCAAATTACAAATGGATAATGATCCTAAACACACCTCAAAATCCACGGGGGATTACATCAAGAGGCGTAAACGGAAGGTTTTGCCATGGCCTTCACAATCTCCTGACCTCAACATTATTGAAAATCTATGGATGGACCTTAAAAGAGCAGTGCGTGACAGACAGCCCAGAAATCTCAAAGAACTGGAAGACTTTTGTAAGGAAGAATGGGCAAAGATACCTCAAACAAGAATTGAAAGACTCTTGGCTGGCTACAAAAAGCGTTTACAAGCTGTGATACTTGCCAAAGGGGGCAGTACAAGATATTAACTCTGCAGGGTGCCCAAACTTTTGCAGACGCCATTTATTTGTTTTCTGTAATTTTGAAAGTGTAAATGATGGAAATAAAATCTAACTTTTTTTGACATATAAGAATGTCTCATCTGTAATTTGATGCCATTTGGACATTTTTCCATCTTTCCTTGGCTTCCTTATGCACATTAATACACATTTTTACCTAGGGTGCCCAAACTTTCGATCCCCACTGTAGTTAACTGCTTTGGGACATTGCATGTAGTGATGAATATAAAATCCTTTTCTTGGAGTACTTTACAGGACAAAGATCTCTTGCAGATTGCTTGCTACCAAACTTCCCTTATTCTCTTTTATATATAATTTATTTTTATTTTAGTTTGGGCCATTGTCCATTCACTTGAAGGTAGCAGCATAACCCAAGTAGTTATGAATTCATGACTATAAATGCCTCTGTGTCCTGTAATGTATTCCAAGATAAGGATTTTACAGGGGAAACCAAAAATCCTAATATTTTATAGTATAGCAGCAAAGGCATGCTTGACAACAATATTTGTCTTGTCCAAATTATGCTATGACTGTGAGCTGTCGGCGAATAGAAATAATTTCAGCCAGTCAGAAGTAGAGATGTCGTCATTGTATCTTGGCAGACTGACTGCACAAGGCCACACTCTCCAGCTTTTTACATCTGACTTCTAAATGTAAAGTAGATTTGTTTTGGACATAAGTTTTCACAGCTGCTACCTAGAGAAAAGGGGAGCAATAAAGAGCTTGCACCACCAGGTTCTGTTGGATGAGGTAATAAAAGGAATAGCATAGGTCACTTTAAATCTTTTTTTTGAAAGTGCCCCGAGTGTCCCCTGCAAACTGTTGCATGGATGGTGAATAAGCATGCTACCAATATGCCAGTGCTGCAGCCTCTGGATAGGATGGATGGTCATGGTACATGGTAGTCCCGCAAGACCATTCAGAGGATAGTTTTGAAGATGTGTGTTTTTTTGTTTGTTTTTTTGTTTGTTTGTTTTTTTTCTTATAGATGAGAGTGCATAAATATTCAGAAATCTACTTTTTCTTGTAAACTTTTAACAGATTTATAGTAGTAAGTGATTTCAAGAACATGCCACAAAAGTTTGTCCTCATTTGAGAACAGTTGATTTCTGCTTTATTAAAATGCATTTTTCTTTACAACAAAAAATAAATAAACACAAGGAACTGTGGTGAGTTTGAGCCCCGGTTCGCACAGGGGCGGCACGACTTGCAGGTCGCCTCACTGAGGCGACCTGCACACGACTCCCACGGCGACTTGCAAAACGACTTCTGTATAGAAGTCTATGCAAGTCGCCCCCAAAGTAGTACAGGAACCTTTTTCTAAGTCGGAGCGACTTGCATCGCTCCTATTAGAACGGTTCCATTGTACAGAACGGAAGGCGACTTGTCAGGCGGCTAGGTCGCCTGACAAGTCGCCCCTGTGTGAACCGGCTCTGAAAGTGTACATTTCTAAATTCCTTAGTTCAAAATTTACCTTAGTAATTTATGCTTAGAACATTATACTTACATTTGCTTTCTGCACCGTAGTCTATCATAAAATATATTGCTCCCGCTTGTGGCCATCAGTCAGGTTTTTTACTATAGTGCAGAAGATACCACAATTTTTTTATTACTGGGGTTAGACCTTTTCAGCTGATCTGTGTGTTTTTTTTTTTTTAATTGTTTTTTGTTTTTTTACACCTCTTTGATTTAGCACTAAAAGCTATTTTATTTGTTATTTGATTAGACCATATATAGCAGAGGGTTTTATGCTGCGGTGCTAAGTGTTGGCAAAATGTTTTCTGGACTCCAGTAGCTTTGTTGGGGGTTTTTCCAGATATTTTTAGCAGGATCTTAAAATATTGAAAATCACTTTTACCAAAATGTAGACCCATTTTGGGAGCCCATTTTGTTTTATTGATCCATGGGCTATATAGGATCCAAAGCATAAATGGCTTTCTACAATTTAGTCATCTCAGCTACTGTCTTCATTTCTGATCTTGGCCATATTCAAAGAGCACACCTAGTTAATTGGGTAATTAAAACATCAGAGCTTTTCAGTGAAGACAGTTGCAGAGCTTTTATTAAATATATTTTCCTTGCCAGCTATAAAGTAGAAAATAACTTGATTTTTTTTTCCTTTTTGCTGTACACTACAAAGCAAGTCAAGTCTCTCTCTCTCTCTCTCTCTTCCTGGCAACAGTTGAAGCCCCGAGGAGCAGAAAACAGTGTATTAGCATTAAGAAAAAGATCCATGTGTTCTTTACAAGGGGAAACACAGTATATTGCCAGAGGCCAGACATTAAGAGTATCCGGAGACTTCCTGAGCAACGTGTAATGTTCATTATTCAGGGATTAGCTGGGGATTAGTTTGTGCTACCGTAAAATCACTTTCATTTTTCTGAGTCAGCAGAGGGTCAGGCCTTTCTGTCTCCGCTATAACAATCCCTTTACTCCCTAATGCAGGTGTGTGCGAATCCTTGGCAAGCAGGAAAACATCAGGGCAATGCAGCTTGCGCTCTTCCAGGGGGCAGCTAAAAAGCACCGTGCTGCTACCACTATAGAGATGAAGGCTTCAGATAATCCCGCCCTTCTGAATATCCAGCCTGATCCCACCATCGTATGCACCTCTTTCAAAAAGAATCGTTTTTACATGGTTGGTGTAATCTGTATAGTAAAGTTTATGCCATTTGATGTATTTAAAAGCCATTGTAGCTCTTGGATGAAACTTCCATCAGCTCAGCAATGCAGCAGAACCAGATTAGAGATCAGAGTTCAGCTGCATCTCAATCGCATCTCAATCGCAAGGGGGTGAAATAATCTTATTAACTTATGTCAAACTATTGGGGATTAAACCAACATTTCAAAAGAAATGTAAACCTTAAGTACGTGTTTACTACACCAGTGCTTGACAATTGTTTCCCTTTGCTTTTTTCCAACAGTGAAACTTTTTAGCTTTTGTTAGTAATAATAAAAAAAAGTGTAACATGCTTTTGTATATAAAGCATGCAGATTCAGTCAAGTGTAAAACATAGGGAAATGCATGAGGTGAATGTCTCTAAGCAAGAAATGATCTTTGGCATCTTCAGGAACTGCTGATCTTCTGAGATTTTCATGTGTTAGTCTGTAGAGCAGACATTTTAAACTTGTGTTTTTATGGGCTTCATGCTGCCCTCTTGCTCCTTCTTTGCAGTCCTCAGTGATTTTCAGTATAACAAAAAAAACACACTCCCAGCTGTTCTCCAATTGATAAGTTACACTTCCTTACTTGAAGGAGAAGTACAGCCAAAGCTCGTTTGGCTGTACTACTCCTATGGATCACAGGAGTGCAGTTCGTTCTGCACGCCTGTGACCCGTTTTCAGCAGAGAGCGGGTTGAAGTCTGCTCTTCTGACGTCAGAGTCGGTCCAGGCTCGGCATCATCACGACCATTGAGTCGGAATCTGCCTAGATCCCTGGACTGACACCCAGGTCAGTCCAGCTGGGAGCTGCTGAGAACATGAAATGGCCGCTCCCGCCTCCTCCACAGCTCAGCGATCCAGTGAGCGAGTGTTCTCAGTGTTAGAGGCGACGGGGGATAGATGCAGGATCGGACCAATGCTGCATCCACCTAGGTAAGTATGAATCAAAAAAAAAAATTAAGGAAAAGTTTTCTGTCTCCCTTTTCTCAGAAGAAACACTAAGTTGTAATTTTTATATTATAATTATATTATTTATATTATGTCGTCATGTGTTTTTTTTTTTTGTTTGTTTTTTTTTCTGGAATTAAGTATATGCAGCCTTTAGTATATATAATTTGGCCCACAGTAGACATAATGGGGTTAATTTGTGCAAAATCGGGTGCAGCTCCTGCATAGAAACCAATCAGCTTTTCAGGGTTTTTTTTGCCAAAGCTTAAAGCGGTTGTATACCCGCACATAAAACAAATTAAAAAAAAACCCTGTAAGGCAAAGGCATAATGAGCTAGTATGCACCGCATCATTATGAAATACCTTAGAACGAGTTCCCCGTATCGCAGCCCGGCCCATGCCGAGGGAGCTGACATTTTGCCCTCTGCGTTTCTTCCGGCGCTGTGAGTGCCGGAGCCGCGATGATGTCACTCCCGTGCATGCGTGCAGAAGTCTTCTTCCCGGCAAGGTCCGGCAGCGTCTTTAAAGTGATTGTAAAGTCTAGTTTTTTTTTTTTCTATAAAAATAATAAACATGTTATACTTACTTGCTCGGTTGCAGTGGATTTGCAGAGAGCTGCCCAGATCCTCCTCTTCTTGGGTCCCTCTTCTGTGATCCTGGCCTTTCCCTCCTGTTCAGTGCCCCCACAGCAAGCTGCTTGCAATGGGGGCATCCGAGCTAAGTCACACTTCCCTGTGTCCATTCAGACATGGAGCCCCACCCCCTCTCTCCTGATTGGCTAGCTGACTTTGACAGAAGTGGGAGCCACTGGCACAGCTGTGTCTCAGCCAATCAGGAAGGAGAATCTCGGATGGCTGAGACATTCATGGACATTGCTGGACAGAGAGGGACCTCAGGTAAGGGTTAGGGGGGCTAAGGGAGGCTTTCTGCCTTTACAACCCCTTTTAATGTATTTTCTGCATTACGATATAAAAACCCTTCTGCATTCAGATCCCCCCCAGCCCCCCTTATACTTGCCTAAGCCCGATCTCGGTCCAGTGATGTGCACAAGAGCATTGTCTCTCTCCCGTTGGCTGCCATTGGCTTTTACTGCTGTCAATCACAGCCGATGCGGAGAGAGCAAGGGTGGGGCTTGCACCTTTTTTTTGCCTTGAGAACTCAGGACATTCAGGTAATTGGGTACTTAAATTACCTTCTGAAGAACTCCTCTCCCCTTCAGCTGTCTGCAAACATCCAAAGGACTATTCAGATGCTTTAGGCCTTTAGTTGGGTAATCAACTTCAGTCCTCCAACCTTCCCTTCACCTATAATACTTAGGCCTCATTGTGGACACAGCCCAGGCCAAAGTGTTTCTTACAAAAAACAAAATTCCTAATATCTCTTGCTTGGATTTTAAGATCCCCTGGTGATATTCTATGAGTGTTCTGGGCCTCATTGTATTATTCTTTGAGTCCATACCCTTCACTCAGTTGCATTCAAGGCATCTCCAATGGATTATCTTGTTGACCTGGAACATACGTGCTCTTTCTCTCATCCTCCCAATGAACCTCCCCAGCCAAGCAAGGACCTTCCTAGCTTGGTGATTTCCAATCCAGCCTTGACAATGTGAAAGTTTTTTCTATCACACCATGGAAAGGGATAAGAGATGCCAGCCTCACAGACTGGGGAAGAGTGTGCTGGTCTCTCACATTTCAGGGAACTTGTTTACCAAAGGAAACAAAACTCCCTACCAAGCTCAGAGCAATAAAGACTAGCTCTGAATCACTGAACCCCCCCCCCCCCCTCCCCTAACTGCTAGGTCACATGATCAGGGTACAATTAGACAATGCCATGGCTGTCTCCTATCTCAGTCATTGGCACTGGCATTGCATGCTCTTGATAGTTGCTTGGACCCCATTCCAGTTCATATGTCTTTCCTCCTTTGCAAATTCTACCTCGACTGCTCCGCAAAAATAGAGAAATAAGTAGAGCAAAATGCACTAACCTGGACCAGGAGAATCTGGAATCTGGTCCACATACATACTCAAACTTCTAGGAGATCCTTCTAGGAGGCCTCTTCCAAACAACAGACCAGACCTCCTATTTCAGCTTCCCCTGTTCCATCCTGCATCTCAGTCACTAGCAATAACAGCATGGTTTTTGAAATGCAGGTCTTGAGGGACAGTGGTTCCTCGGATTTTGTCATTTCCACATTGCTCAAAGTCAGAAGGGCCACTTCTGAAACATTTACCATCATGCCTGGAAATGAGAACTTGACCCAAATTTAGTCATAAGCACTCTTAGGCCCCTTTCACGTATTGGGTAGCAGGAACAAGCGTTTCTGCTCGTAATTTTGCGAGCGCAAATTTGGTGCAATTCCACATATCACATATAGGGTAGTTAATTCACTTGAGTGGTCTGCCCTATGCGCGTTTGTCACAGCAAAGAAGCTCAGGGACCAAATGTTGGCCCTTAGCAAGGCACGATTCTTGCGGCAAAATCACATCCCATTAGGAGTGAAATTCAGGATGAATGGCATCCAACCACGCATAGTGCGATTTTGCTGCGTTTTTCAATTGTGGGCAGAATTAGTGTGGACTCATAAGTGTGAACGAAGCCTTGGCCTTGTCCATCTTATTCCAAAAACCTACATCTGCAGTTTCTTGAATAAAGGTCTTTACTATTTTCCCTTGTAAAAACCTTTTATATGAGGTGCTTTAAGAATTGGATGTCATTTTTCACACCCTGTGCATCTTTGCGATCTTTGGTTTTCTCTGTCCTGCAGAAACCACCCTTTGGACCCATCAGAAACGCTCTAGGGAACCACCTTTTTTTTCTAAGGTGGTATCTAATTTTTACCTTAATTAGTTCTTCCCTCTTTGCATCCTTCTAAGCAGTTCATTGTCTGGACCTTGCCAAAGCAAACAGTTTATTTATAAAGCACAGCTTTATAAGAAGGATGCATTCCCCCCTCCTTCCCACCCTCCCTCCTTCCTCTTCCAGGTGGGTAAGATTACCCATCTCAAGAGCTTACACTGTAAAGGAGAAGACACCTCCAACACACTTATGTGCTCACACCACCAGATCAACGGGTATTTCCTGGCCATTGTGACATCAGGTCTACTTTGAACAGCTTTGCAAGGCAACCACCTGTTCTTCAGTTTATACCTTCTCCAAGTTCTAATGCCGCGTACACACGGTCGGACTTTTCGTCTACAAAAGTCCAACGGACGCTGACGGACTAAAGCTGGCTGGTAATCCGATCGTGTGTGGGCTTCTCCGGACTTTCAACATACTTTTTTAGCCTCAAATCCGACGTACTTTAGATTTGAAACATGCTTCAAATCTTTACTTCGTAACTACGACGGACCCCGAAATCCGCTCGTCTGTGTGCTAGTCCGACGGACAAAAAGCCACGCTAGGGCACCTATTGGCTACTGGCTATGAACTTCCTTATTTTAGTCCGGTGTACGTCATCACGTAAGAATTCAATGGACTTTTGTGTGATCGTGTGTAGGCAAGTCTGTTCGTTAGAAAGTCCGCCGCAAGTCCGTCGAAAGTCCGCCGAAAGTCTGCCGGAAGTCTGTCGGACAGGCTGTCTGACTTTTGTAGACGAAAAGTCCGACCGTGTGTACGCGGCATAACAGTTGGACACAAGCTTTGGTGGATGCAGCTTTTGGCAACATGGTTCTTGCAGCAGCAGTTAGGTCTGTTGACCGTTTGTAATAACAAATTGTTGGGCCTGTTTGCACAGTTCTGTTTGCCTTGTTGTTGCCCTCCCTTCTTATTCATTGCTTGGGACGTCCTAGAGCCCATGAATATCTAGCTTATGTAATGTACTGTACAATTTAGGATAAAAGGAGTTTTGACTCTCCTGAAAACTCCATATCTTAGAGTAGCGTACAGAAGACAGACCACACCCTCCCTTTTCCTGATTTCACTTTTCTTTGCTAAAAAAACAAACTGAGATCATACAAGGTGAGGTAAGGTCATAAGTAGGGGTGCACCGAATAGAAATTTTGATGCCGGATGCACTTATCCGAAACAGAAAATGACAGTTTTTAAAAAATATATTTTTTTTTTTCCAATTGTACCATATTCGACTTTTTATTAATATCATCAATTTAAAGTAATATGAATTTATTGTTGGCCATTATTGGCACCTTTAGTGCAAGAAAAGCTCAAGAAAAATGCAGTCTGCAGTCTCTGACCAGCTCTTGTATCATGTCTGCAATCTCTTACTTAAACTTAAACACACTACTAATAAATAGTATTAGCAAAATTTCCATTCGGTGCACCTCTAGCAGATATGATACAGGAGATGGTCAGAGACTGCAGACCTGGTACAGGAGATGGTCAGAGACTGCAGACCTGGTACAGGAGATGGTCAGAGACTGCAGACCTGGTACAGGAGATGGTCAGAGACTGCAGACCTGGTACAGGAGATGGTCAGAGACTGCAGACCTGGTACAGGAGATGGTCAGAGACTGCAGACCTGGTACAGGAGATGGTCAGAGACTGCAGACCTGGTACAGGAGATGGTCAGAGACTGCAGACCTGGTACAGGAGATGGTCAGAGACTGCAGACCTGGTACAGGAGATGGTCAGAGACTGCAGACCTGGTACAGGAGATGGTCAGAGACTGCAGACCTGGTACAGGAGATGGTCAGAGACTGCAGACCTGGTACAGGAGATGGTCAGAGACTGCAGACCTGGTACAGGAGATGGTCAGAGACTGCAGACCTGGTACAGGAGATGGTCAGAGACTGCAGACCTGGTACAGGAGATGGTCAGAGACTGCAGACCTGGTACAGGAGATGGTCAGAGACTGCAGACATGGTACAGGAGATGGTCAGAGACTGCAGACATGGTACAGGAGATGGTCAGAGACTGCAGACATGGTACAGGAGATGGTCAGAGACTGCAGACATGGTACAGGAGATGGTCAGAGACTGCAGACATGATACAAAAGATTAATGCAGCCCATCGGTGCCCATGCAGTCTCACCAGAGCCCATGAGATGCAGCTTACCAGTGCCTGGTAGTGCGATCTCACACTGTATCACAGAGCTGGATTGAATCGCCAGGCAGTCGCTGTAACAATATCTCGCCTCCTAGACCAGCATTGGATCAGTGTGCCGTCTATCACAAGAGTTGGTCTAGGAGGCGGGACGTTGTTACAGCGCTGCCCAGCAATTCAATCCAGCTCTGTGACACAGTGGGAGCCCACCGCGACAGGAGGAGGATACTCGCTATGAGAAAAGGAGGGAGGGGAGGACTGTGACAGTGGCATGCCAGGAGGACTAGTGTGCCACTCGGAGCAGACCGCCCCCTTTTCGGCTCCATTATCTGCACTTTTTCTTCTTTTGGCCAATGCCGAAAACACAAATTCCGGCCGATAATTTTCGGCGGCCGAAATTTCGGAGCACCACTAGTTGTTATAAGGGTACACCCAGCAGGGGTGGATGTACAGCAAAACTTAGGCAGTGTCCAGTCACCTGATGTTAGCAGCCTATAACCCAAAGTAAATGAATATCCAGCTTGTGTCCTGTACTGTACAGCTAAGTCAAAACATTTTAATTTTATATTTGCATATATTTGTATGTGCAGGATATCTTTGTAGGGTGTGAGCATTTATGTCTGGACAAAACTAAACTAAGGTTTTTTTCTGATTTCAGTTTACCAAGCGAGAGCCAGAGGACACAAAAAGTGCTGAATCGGACAGAGATGTTTTCAATGAGAAGCCGTCAAAGGAAGAAGTTATGGCTGCCACACAGGCCGAGGGGCCAAAACGTGTTTCTGACAGCGCCATCATCCACACAAGCATGGGAGATATTCACGTTAAACTGTTTCCTGTCGAGTATGTACTACAAATGAAATATTTCGTACCTACCTAATATATTAATCAGTTGGGCCATTTTGTCTACCTCACAAACATTTTTACATTTGGCAGTCATGCATACACCTTATTTCTCCCTGTCTGTCCTTGTGTATGGGATGACACATTACACTCATATTTGCATGACCACTGGAGCCAATCAGCCATTTAGTGCATGCTGGAAAATGTGCCCAGACATTCAGAACAAAATGTGCATGATTTTTGCCAGTAAATGGGTTTATCATGTTTGGTACAGGTAGGAAATTTGTGTAGTGCCCAGACATCCTGAACAAAATATGCATGATTTGTGCCAGTAAGGCCTCTTTCACATATGCGGGATCATTCATTTCATCAGTTCAGTCACATCAAAACGGATGAAGTATTTCATCAGCTTTTTCATCGACTACTCATCAGTTTTTCATCATTTTTATTTTACATCCACTACCAGTGCAAAAATGGATGAAAAACATCCCTTTTTCCTGCAATCGTTTTTTTTTTTTTTTTTTTTTTTTTTTAACGGAAGAAAAATAGAGCTTTGATCCGTTTCAAAAAACGGATGTTGACAGATGCGAGAGTAAACTGATGTAAATGGATGATCCATTTACATCCGTTTTTCCACAGAGATGCATTGATGTCCATTTTTCATCCATCAACGGATGGATGAAACACAGACAAACGATCCCCATGTGTGAAAGGGGCTGTTAATGCTCTTATCACCATGTTTGTATATGCTGTTGTGTCTAAGTTGTGCTACTAGAAGAAAATGGTAGCTAGATATAGGGGATATTTCAGATGAAACTTGGCAAATAATATTAGAAAGGGTACCCCTAGTTTCATTATCACCAGCACAATGTCTGACCCAATTGTTTATAATTTACAGGGTATATAAAACACCGGTCAAATTAATTAAGTGGGGCAGGCGTGATTCCCCGGACTGTCCACGGTGCCAGAAATCACCTGCTGATTTACTACATATGTTGTGGAATTGTCCTAAACTGGCTAAATATTGGCGTGAGGTGGTGAATACAATTAATGATACATTTAATACATATATCCACAAAGACCCTAAAACTTGCCTGCTGGGTTACCTTGATGAAGAACTTATGCCCCATGAGATTCTGATACCAGTTAGCAGACTACTGTTTTTGGCACGAAAGCTATTTGCCCTAAGGTGGATATCTCCAAGTGCACCTTCCTTTGAGGAATGGCGCCTTCATGTAAACGACAATATTCTGAAGGAACAACAGATCTATTGTAACAGAGGCATACCCAATTACCTGTACAAACTGTGGAAGCCATGGATCTCGGTTCCACGGTTAGCCCCATCCTCACTGGCTTTTGTGGATCTTTAGTAGGGTGGGCAAGTATAATTATGGATAAAGAATTTGGTACCAGACAGAAAATAGAGGTAGAGGGCAAAATCAGCGGGGAGAGAAATATCTACTGACTTAAGCAACCGGCAGAGGTAACTTTCCACATAGGTACAAATGCCATTGAATACTATAGTGGGCAGGAAATGGAAAAGTCATCCGGGTTGCTTGTGCTGGGGAAAAAGATAGAAAAATTTCAGAATTTGCTGTGGATAGACCATTTGTATGGTATTCGAAATAAGGAATTTAAATACAAACTGTATAAGTGATAAGTACTATATCCAATAATATATTTTGGTTTGTAATGTTGAAATATTTATAATAAAGAAGTAAAGAATTAAAAAAAATAGAAGAAAATGGTAAAAGCAGCAGATGTACTGCTGATGTTACTCAGGAAACACTGCATTTGTGCAGAAGGAAGAATTCATAAGCTGGCCATACATGGATCGATATTGGGCCAGTTCAGCAGGGACCAGCCAAATTTTGATCCATGTATGGGCAGCCTGGTTGTACAAAAGTCGATCTATAGTGTTTTGTATAGCCAGCTATAGCTGACAACACCGATCATTGTGTTCTTATGGTGGAGTGCCGTCCGAACACAATAGCACAGCGGGAGTGATTCCCCCATCCACACATTAGAGTCCATTTTTTTTTTTTTTTCCTTTTCCACTTGTTGATTGAATGAAAAAAATAAACGTTATGGCCTGCCTTATTCAGGTTATATTAACGAGTTTTATATAATTATGTTCACCGAGTAAAAAGTCATTTTCTTTTTCAAAGTCTGTTTTAGAGCCATCCAGCAAATAATTTGAGCTCTTATTGGGATTTAGATTGTGGTGGGTCACCAAGGTGATTTAGGCTTGATTCACACCTATGCATTTTTAGTGCATTTTGCAGATTTGCACTACAGAATGTGTCCCATAGGAAACCATGTTAAATGGACTGTAATGCAAATCTGCAAAATGCAAAAAGCACTAAAAATGCATAGGTGTGAATCGAGCCTGCAGGGAAAACATTTAGAGCCATTGTATGGGAAGGCCAAGTAAATTCAGTCAGTGTAAAATGCCTATAGAAGACTGTACTGAAGAATGTGGAGACCTTATAATATATGAGTATAATTTATTTTAAACATGTCATGAATTAGGGCCCTAAGAGATAAATATACGCTGGCTAACCACAGACCATAACTACTTTAATGCAGGTGTCCCAAAACCGTGGAGAATTTCTGTGTGCATAGCCGCAATGGTTACTACAATAGCCACGTATTTCACCGACTCATTAAGGTAAGAATGTTTACTGTAATTGAATTGATCTGCATTGAAATATTTGTTGTGAAACAACTCCTTTTACAATTGGAAAGTAAAAGCTGCCATGTTCATACGTAAAAAAAATTTATTGGGATTTTATGTGATAGACCAACACAAAGTGGCAAATAATTGTGAAGAGGAAGGAGAATGGTAAATGGTTTTCCATTTTTTTTACAAATAAATATGTGAAAATTGTGGTGTACATGTGTATTCAGCCCCCCTGAGTCAATACTTTGTAGGACCAACTTTTACTGCAATTACAGCTGCAAGTCTTTTTGGGTATGTCTCTACCAGCTTTGCACATCTAGAGACTGAAAATTTTGCCCATTCTTTGAAAAATAGCTCAAGCTCTGTCGGATTGGATGGAGAGCATCTGTGAACAGGAATTTTCAAGTCTCACCACAGATTCTTAATTGGATTTAGGTCTATGCTTTGACTGGGCCATTCTAACACATGAATATGCTTTGATCTAAACCATTCCATTGTAGCTCTGGCTGTATGTTTAGGGTTGTTGTCCTGCTGGAAGGTGAACCATCACCCCAGTCTCAAGTCTTTTGCAGATTCTAATGCTGCGTACACACGGTCGGACTTTCTATCCTACTTGGTCCGGCACACTTTCCGACGGACTTTGTCCGCCAGGTGCGCCGGACTTTAAAACGGACGGACTTGCCCACACACGCCGGGACTTTCCGGCGGGCTAAGTCCGCCCGTCTTTCCGACGGACTTTCGCCGGAGTTCCGGCGGACTTTCAGAATGAACGGACTTGCCCACACACGGACAAGTCCGTTCATTTTGAACGTGACTCAGGTGCGACGGGACTAGCAAAGGATGTCAATCTTGCCGCTTTTATCGGCGAGATTGACACCTTGCGAGCCCCGTTGCGGGGCATACCAGGCCCTTAGGTCTGGTATGGATTATAAAGGGAAGCCCCTACGCCGAAAAACGGCGTGGGGTCCCCCCTAAAATCCATACCAGACCCCGATCCGAGCACGCAGCCTGGCTGGTCAGGAAAGGGGGTGGGGACGAGCGAGCGCCCCCCCCTCCTGAACCGTACCAGGCCGCATGCCCTCAACATGGGGGGTGGGTGCTTTGGGGGAGGGGGGCGCCCTGCGGGCCCCCCCCACCCCAAAGCACCTTGTCCCCATGTTGATGAGGACAAGGGCCTCTTCCCGACAACCCTGGCCGTTTGGTTGTCGGGGTCTGCGGGCGGGGGGCTTATCGGAATCTGGGAGCCCCCTTTAATAAGGGGGCCCCCAGATCCCGGCACCCCACCCTATGTGAATGAGTATGGGGTACATGGTACCCCTACCCATTCACCTAGGGAAAAAGTGTAAGTAATAAAACACACTACACAGGTTTTTAAAATATTTTATTAAACAGCTCCGGGGGGGGGGGGATCTTCCTCCGGCTTCGGGGGTCTTCCGGCTTCGGGGGTCCCTCCGCTTCATCTTCTCCCGGCGTCCGGTTGGTTCTTCTCCGCTCTCTTCTCCCGGTGTTCCAGTTCTTCGGCCGGCTCCTCTGCTGTCTTCAGGTAGCTCTCTTGCCAGCAGAGGTCCGGACTTCTGAGCTTCTGGGCTGCTGGGCTTCTTCTCTTCTCTTCTCCAGATGTTGACACGACGCTCTCTCCGGCTGGACTGCTCTCCGAGGGCTGCGTTGTGACTTATATAGGCGGAGACCCCGCCCCCTTTTGATGTCACAGTCCCTGAGCATGCTGGGACTGTGACGTTTTAGGGGGCGTGGTCAACATCACCCAGTGACCACGCCCCCTAAAACGTCACAGTCCAGAAGCTCAGAAGTCCGGACCTCTGCTGGCAAGAGAGCTACCTGAAGACAGCAGAGGAGCCGGCCGAAGAACTGGAACACCGGGAGAAGAGAGCGGAGAAGAACCAACCGGACGCCGGGAGAAGATGAAGCGGAGGGACCCCCGAAGCCGGAAGAAGACCCCCGAAGCCGGAGGAAGATCCCCCCCCCCCCGGAGCTGTTTAATAAAATATTTTAAAAACCTGTGTAGTGTGTTTTATTACTTACACTTTTTCCCTAGGTGAATGGGTAGGGGTACCATGTACCCCATACTCATTCACATAGGGTGGGGTGCCGGGATCTGGGGGGCCCCTTATTAATGGGGGCTCCCAGATTCCGATAAGCCCCCCGCCCGCAGACCCCGACAACCAACGGCCAGGGTTGTCGGGAAGAGGCCCTTGTCCTCATCAACATGGGGACAAGGTGCTTTGGGGTGGGGGGGGCCCGCAGGGCGCCCCCCTCCCCCAAAGCACCCACCCCCCATGTTGAGGGCATGCGGCCTGGTACGGTTCAGGAGGGGGGGGGCTCGCTCGTCCCCACCCACCTTTCCTGACCGGCCAGGCTGCGTGCTCGGATCGGGGTCTGGTATGGATTTTAGGGGGGACCCCACGCCGTTTTTTCGGCGTAGGGGCTTCCCTTTATAATCCATACCAGACCTAAGGGCCTGGTATGCTCCGCGCTCGCCGCAATAGGAAAATTTGTTTTTCCTATTGCAGCGAGCGCGAGATGCAATACCCTGCCCTCGTGTCGTATCTGGTCCGTCGGACCAGCATACACACGAGCGGGCTTTCCGTCGGACCAGCACACACACGAGCGGACTTTCCGCCCGAAACTGAGTCCGACGGAAAGATTTAAAACTTGTTTCAAATCTAGATCCGGCGGGCTTTTGGGAAAAAGTCCGCCGGAAAAGTCCGCCGGCGCCCACACACGGGCGGATTGTCCGGCACACTCTGGTCCGCCGGACCAAGTATGCCGGAAAGTCCGACCGCGTGTACGCGGCATAACAGGTTTTCTTCTAAGATTGCCTGTATTTGGCTCCATCCATCTTCCTATCAACTCTGACCAGCTTCCCTGTCCCTGTTAAAGAAAAGCATCCCACAACATGATGCCACCACCATGTTTCATGGTGGGAATGGTGTGTTAAGGGTGATGTGCAGTGATAGTTTTCTGCCACACATAGCGTTTTGCTTTTAGGGCAAAAAGTTCACTTTTGGTCTCATCTGACCACATGGCTTCTTGCAAACTGGACTTCCTATCGCTTTCTTTCAACAATGGCTTTCTTCTTGTCACTCTTCCGTAAAGACCAGATTTGTGGCGTGAACAAATAATAGTTGTCCTGTGGACAGATTCTCCCACCTGAGCTGTGGATCTCTGCAGCTCCTTCAGAGTTACCATGGACCTCTTGGCTGCTTATCTGATGCTCTCCTTGCCCGGCCTGTCAGTTTAGGTGGATGGCCATGTCTGGGTAGGTTTGCAGTTGTGCCATAATCAATCCATCATCCAAAAATGGAAAGAACAGTGCTCTGTGAGAAGTTCAAAGTTTGGGATAGTTTTGTTATAATCTAACCCTGCTTTAAACTTCGCCACAACTTTATCGCTGACCTATCTGGTGTGTTCCTTGACCTTTGTGGTGCTGTTTGTTCACTAAGGTTCTCTAACAAACCTCTGACGGCTACACAGAATAGCTGTATTTATACTGAGATTAAATTACACACAGTTGGACTCTATTTACTAGTGGTGCAACTGATCATCACCGATCCTCACGCGATCTGCGGAGCGCTCCGCTGCCTCGGCCTTAGGAAAGGCGGTGGCTTCGGCCTAGCTGCGGAGCGGCGGCCATCTTGGTACACCCAGCGGTGGCGGTGAGCTGCGCGCTGGCGTCATCACCCCTCTGGCCGGTGTAACGACATATTCGGCGACCCATCGCAGTTTGCTACTGAAGTGACTTCCCGTCGCCGCCATCTTGCTACACCCCACACTCGTCCACAGTAAGGATACACTAAGAAGGGGGAAAGCGGACATGTTACACCCACCGGAGTTTTGCATTTTACAGGTATTTATAACATTAAGGTCAGTTTATACAGTGAAATACAGGACTTACAACTCCGTCTGACTACTTAAATCTTGAATTTTAAAATCAGCGTCAGCCCTGCTCATCTCACAGGTTTCCTAATCTGACAGAAGTTCGCTGCTTTTAAAATTTAACATCTAAGCAGTCAGACTGAGTTCTAAGTACTGTATTTCACTATATAAACTGACTTTACTGTTATAAATACGCGTAAAATGCAAAACTCCGGTGGGTGTAACATGTCTGCTTTCCCCCTTCTTAGTGTATCCTTAGTGTGGATGAGTGTAGGGTGTAGCAAGATGGCGGCGACGGAACATCACTTCCATAACAAACTGCGATGGTTCGCCGCATATGTCATTACACCGGCTTCTATTCTGGTAAGGTAAGACTAAACACTAGTCTTCCTATACTGTATACAGTGGGGAGATGTCTGTGGATATTAGAGTGGGGGAGATGTCTGTGCCCCAGATGACGTCATTGTATGACAAAACGCGCGTCGGGAGAAGCTGACGTCTCGCGTGGACTGTTCGAGGGACGGGTGTTTGTACAAGCCGGCCGGCTGATTTGCTTTTTAATACTTCGGAACATTGTAAGTGACATTCTTTTATACAAATTAACTATGTTTATCAGTATTATGCTATGGTGATCCTTTCTTGTTCTGGGAACATCTGAATACCACCATATTCCATCCTAATCATGGTCTGTGACTGGCGAGCTTGGCGGTCCCTATGCTGACCACCTAGAAGGCTTTTGCCTGGAATCTGTCCTTGTGGCTCTCCATTGGATAAAGGCCCTGGCCGGGTATAGGTCGCAAGCTCTTATAGCTTGCCGTCTGATAAGCGAGCATTTTGTCTGGTTTATCACTGGTGGTGCGGTGGAGGACGAAATTCATCATCTAAACTTTATTGAACACGTTTGGCTAATCATTGAGCACTGCCTACCTATGATGATGGACGTTTATTTTTAGTTTTTCCAGTTTCTATACTGATCACTGTTAAATATCACTGGTGTATGTTTTGCAATATATAGTGTATTTAGCGCTGCTACCTATTGTCCTATTTACATTTGTGTGTATCTCACTTTTAGCAGCAGCTTTTTTTTTATTCTTTATTTCACATTTAATTATTTGTAGTTTTTCTTTTAATTAATTCACAGCGCGGTATTTTCTGTTTGATTATTGTGAATATACAGTGTGGATATTAGTGAGTGGGGGAGATGTCTATTACAGTGGGGTAGATGTCTATTACAGTGGGGGAGATGACGTGGATATTACAGTGGGGAGATTGTGGATATTACAGTGGGGCAATGCCCTGGATATTACAGTGGGGCGATGACGTGGATATTACAGTGGGGGCATTGACCTGGATAATACAGCGGGGAGATGATGTGGATATTACAGCAGTGGGGGAGATTTTTTTTTTTTTTTTTGCTTATCCGAAGAATCATCTGATCCGTGACTCTGATCCAAGGAGCGTTCCGAACCGTGAGTTTTTTGATCCGTTGCACCCCTACTATTTACTAATTAGGTGACTTCTGAAGGCAATTGGTTCCGCTAGATTTTAGTTGGGGGTATCAGAGTAAAGGGGGCTGAATACACTTTTCAGATATTTATTTGTAAAAAAAATTTGAAATCCATTTATCATTTTCCTTCCACTTCACAATTATGTGCCACTTTGTGTTAGTTTATCTATCACATAAAATCCCAATAAAATACATTTACATTTTTGGTTGTAACATAATAAAATGAGGAAAATTTAAAGAGTTATGAATACTTTTCCAAGGCACTGTATGCCTAGTACGTACGATCAGAAAACTGAACAAAAGCTATATCGTCGGTACACAGCTTTCGAGTGCCGATCACGACAGTTCATGCCAAATTATCTAAAAAGGGACAAACATGAAAACTTCTCTCGTACGACACCAGAACAAATGATTTTCATTTGATCAGTACAGTATTCGTCCAAAAAAAAAAATCGGAAGACCACGCATGCTCAGGAATGAAAGAGTACATTACAATACAATGGAGGGAAAAAACTGCGCTAGTCCGAAATACATTAAGGGTGGACAAAACCCCAAAAAAGCTGCAATTAATGTGAGATAAACACAAGCAAAATAAGAAAAATAAAATCGCGCTAGATAAAGTCCACAGTGAAGAAAATGAATAAATTAAATATGAGAAAAGTCCCAATATTGCACCAACGATGTAGATGGTAGTTCACCAATCAATTGAATCAGCATAAAATTAACACCGTGTGAAATACAAGCTTACCAGATAGCAAGCCAAAACTTGCAGATGGCCGTAACCCCAGCCTGGGTTGTAGATCTTGTACTTTGAACCAAAACGTGTAGAATCCACTCAAAGCAGGAACGCGGATATCGGTATAAATCAAAAATTTAAATATATCATAGTGTGATACTATAAAGACTATGTATTGTGCACAATAGAAACAGAGTGCCCTAACATCGTGACCAAGAAAGGACAAAATGCCACCTTCGTGAAAAGAGCAAACTTGAGTGACCCGTCACCACACAGAAGGCCTCCTTACCAAACGCTGGGAAAAAACAAGCAGACAAAAGCTCCTCGACGAGACGAGCGTGGTGACGTCACCACGCTCGTCTCGTCGAGGACGACGGGAGCTTTTGAAATTTGCCGGCCGGCTTACTTATGCTTGAAGTTTTTATCGCTTTTGTAAGTGTATTTCTTTCTTTTAATAAGCAAGTATTGATGGTATTACACTATAGTGTGTTATATCGTCCCTTGGGTCACTAACCATTGGTATCTATGGTTGGACGATCCCTTCGGTTCCACGCTGTGAGCGCCATTAGCGTCTAACATCCAAGTGCAATTTTGGGTACAGCTGACATCCTGTCTTTTTTAAAGGAGACATCTGCTTGTTTTTTCCCAGCGTTTGGTAAGGAGGCCTTCTGTGTGGTGACGGGTCACTCAAGTTTGCTCTTTTCATGAAGGTGGCATTTTGTCCTTTCTTTGTCACGATGTTAGGGCACTCTTTTTCTATTGTGTACAATACATAGTCTTTATAGTATCACACTATGATATATTTCATTTTTTTGATTTGTACCGATATCCGCGTACCTGTTTTGAGTGGATTCTACACGTTTTGGTTCAAAGTACAAGATCTGCAACCCAGGCTGGGGTTACGGCCATCTGCAAGTTTTGGCTTTTATGCTGATTCAATTGATTGGTGAACTACCATCTACATCGTTGGTGCAATATTGGGACTTTTCTCATATTTAATTTATTCATTTTCTTCTCTGTGGACATTATCTAGCGCGATTTTATCTTTCTTACATTACAATACAAAACGTTACATCCTTTCCAAAGTTGTATAAGCGTTTTCTTAACTTTATTAACTTCTTCATTTCCAATATGAGACTAGCATGCAGGAAAACAAAACGGACAATCATTCATCCGATATTCTCATCATGTGTACAATGCTTTAGATCCTCGGCTCTTAAAAGCTTGTCTGTTAGAGGATGTTAGAGTGTAGGTTCCTGTAGGACAGGGATCAATGTAAAAGGGGTCAGATCATTGTGAAAAGTGCTGTATAACTGTATTACATTAAGGTTATGCCAAACCAAAGTTTTTTTCTTGTTTAAGTACAGCGAGGAAGGATTAGAACTGATTTTACCGCTCTCTGGAGCTCTGTTCACATTTTACCAGACATGGGAAAATCTATCAGCAGGATAGGAAGTGAAGGTTAACTCCCTCTAATGGAGCCCTGGAGGGTGGTAAAAAATTGAGAGGGGTTCTAAACGTCCTCACCTTAATAAAAACGAAGAAAAATAATTTGGCTGAGCATACACTTTAAAGGAAGTTACTTACTTATGCCCCTTTCACACGGGCTGTCCAATCGGGTCCACCTGTCATTTTTTCAGGCGGACCTGATCGGACCAGTCATTCACCCCTATGTAGCGGCAGATGTCAGCGGTGACATCTCCGCTGACACCCGCTGCTATCTGATCTGATCCTGTCTGCCAAATTCAGACAGATGGTGGTCCTATTTTCCATCCGTCGATCGGATCAGATGAAACTGGACAAGTGGCCTGTTTTTCATCCGATTTCCCCATAGAGGAGAGCGGGACTCCAGCAGGGGAAAAAAAATCAAATCCTTCCTGATCCCCTAAGAGGCAATCAGATTTTCCCTGGATTTAGTGTACAGATCTATCACACATTGTTTACTGCTTTGTGTTATAGGTTTTGTTAGTTTTGTGATGAGTATGCTTTCATTTTGTGCTGAGACTTGATACACAGGTTTGCAGCTCATGCCGGGTAGAGGGGAGTGTTTATACACATGGGTACTTGTAAACAAACTTACCTAGCACTTTCCTGACTTGCTTTCATATTTAACTTTCTGACTTTTTTTTTTTTTTAGGGGTTCATGATTCAAACTGGAGATCCTACAGGAACTGGAATGGGTGGAGAAAGTATTTGGGGTGGAGAGTTTGAAGATGAGTTCCACGCCACGCTAAGACATGACCGACCCTACACTCTCAGTATGGCTAATGCAGGCCCAGGCACCAATGGCTCTCAGTTCTTCCTGACAGTGGTGCCAACTGTAAGCGCATTTTTATACATACATGGATATCGCGTGTAATGTAATATATTGCTATGACCATATACAGTATCTCACAAAAGTGAGTAGACACCTCACATTTGTGTAAATGTTTTATTCTATCTTTTCATGTGACAACACTGAAGAAATGACACTTTGCTACAATGTAAAGTAGTGAGTGTACAGCTTGTATAACAGTGTCAATTTGCTGTCCCCTCAAAATAACTCAACACACAGCCATTAATGTCTAAACCGCTGGAAACAAAAGTGAGTACACCCCTAAGTGAAAATGTCCAAATTGGGCCCAAAGTGTCAATATTTTGTGTGGCCACCATTATTTTCCAGCACTGCCTTAACCCTCTTGGGCATGGCGTTCACCAGAGCTTCACAGGTTGCCACTGGTGTCCTCTTCCACTCCTCAATGACGACATCACGGAGTTGGTGGATATTAGAGACCTTGTGCTCCTCCGCCTTCCGTTTTGAGGACGCCCCACAGATGCTCAATATGGTTTAGGTCTAAAGACATGCTTGGCCAGTCCACCACCTTTACCCTCAGCTCCTTTAGCAAGGTAGTGGTCGTCTTGGAGGTGTGTTTGGGGTTGTTGTCATGTTGAAATACTGCCCTGCTGCCCAGTCTCCAAAGAGAGGAGATCATGCTCTGCTTCAGTATGTCACAGTACATGTTGGCATTCATGGTTCCCTCAATGAACTGTTGCTCCCCAGTGCTGGCAGCACGCATGCAGCCCCAGACCATGACACTCCCTCCACCGTGCTTGACTGTAGGCAAGACACACTGGTCTTTGTACTCCTCACTTGAATGCTGCCACACACGCTTAACACCATCCGAGCCAAATAAGTTTATCTTGGTCTCATCAGACCACAGGACATGGTTCCAGTAATCCATGTCCTTATCCTGCTTATATTCAGCAAACTGTTTGCAGGCTTTCTTGTGCATCATCTTTAGAAGAGGCTTCCTTCTGGGATGACCGCCATGCAGACCAATTTTATGCAGTGTGTGGCGTATGGTCTGAGCACTGACAGGCTGACCCCCACCCCTTCAACCTCTGCAGCAATGCTGGCAGCACTCATACATATATTTTCCAAAGACAACCTATGGATATGACGCTGAGCACGTGCACTCAACTTCTTTGACCATGGTGAAGCCTGTTCTGAGTGGAACCTGTCCGGTTAAACTGCCTTGTGGTCTTGGCCCCCGTGCTGCAGATCGGTTTCAGGGTCTTGGCAATCTTCTTAAAGCCTAGGCCAACTTTATGTAGAGCAAAAAAAAAATTTTTCAGATCCTTAGAGAGTTCTTTGCCATGAGGTACCATGTTGAACTTCCAGTGACCAGAATGAGAGTGATAACCCCAAATTTTACACACCTGCTCCCCATTCACACCTGAGATCTTGTAACACTAACGAGTCACCTGACTAATTGGGCCAAATTTGGACATTTTCACTTAGGGGTGTACTCACTTTTGTTGCCAGCGGTTTTGACATTAATGGCTGTGTGTTGTTATTTTGAGGGGACAGAAAATTTACATTGTTATACAAGCTGTACACTCACTACTTTACATTATAGCAAAGTGTCATTTCTTCAGTGTTGTCACATGAAAAGATAGAATAAAATATTTACAAAAATGTGAGGGGTGTACTCACTTTTGTGAGATACTGTAGATGCTTTGCCTACAATCTTTAAAGCATATGCTTCCTTCCAATCTTAACCTGTATAACATCTGGAATGGTGTATAAAACAAAAATAAATGGAATTCATGGAGTTATGTCAATGATATTTCTGTAGAAGCGGCATGTCTGTTTCCTACCCTCCTCTACCAGTCCTTCTGTTTCAAAACCACACTATAGTGGTAAATTCTTGACCTAAGCTGCCAACATATACATATAGATCTTACAGTACACTCTCATACTATTGTGGGTTGATTACATAACTCCTTTAAAATCCTTGCATTTTTTTTTTTTTACAATATTTTTTTTTTTCTGGGAATCATCTTGTATTGCCTCATGATTCACGTACTGTCATAATATTACAATATGAAAAGAAAACGGTTAACCACTTGCTATCCGCGCTATAGCCGAATGACGGCTACAGCGCGGACCTGCATTCCCGGGAGGCCGTCATATGACGGCCTCCGCTGTGCACGTGCCCTGCGCGCGCCCTGCAGGGCGCGCGTGGAGCGCGCTGTGATCACCGAGTCACTGAGACTCGGGTGATCACCGATCCGTGTAAGGGGCCGGTCCCGGCCCCTTACCATGTGATCAGCTGTCAGCCAATGACAGCTGATCACATGATCAAAACAAAAGCTCGGTAATCGGTTTTTTTTTCTCCTCGCGCTGACAGTGCGAGGAGAAAAAAAAGCCGATCACCGGCTCAGCAGCAAGGGACATCGGTCCCGAAGAGGAGGAGGCAATAATGCCTCAATTGTGCCCACAGTACCCCCTGCCAGTGCCACCTTACATTGCCACATCACAGTGCCCACCAGTGCCACGTATCAATGCCCATAAGTGCCACCTATCAATGCCTACAGGTGCCACCTATCAATGCCCACCATTGCCACCTAACAATGCCCACCAGTGGTGCCAATCAGTGCCACCTAGCAGTGTACAAGATCAGTGCCCATTATTGGCACCAATCAGTGCCCATCACTGCCACCCATCAGTGCCCATCACTGCCACCTATCAGTGCCCATTGGTGCCGCCTCATCAGCGTACATCAATGAAGGAGAAAAATTACCCTTTTAAAAAATTTTATAACAAAATATAAAAAAAAAAAAAAAATTTTTTTAAAAATTCGGTCTTTTTAAATTTTTTTAACAAAAAATAAAAATCGCAGAGGTGATCAAATACCACCAAAAGAAAGCTCTATTTGTGGGGAAAAAATGATAAAAATTTCATTTGGGTACAGTGTTGTATGACCGCGCAATTGTCATTCAAAGTGCGTCAGCGCTGAAAGCTGAAAATTGGTCTGGATAGGAGGGGGGTTTAAGTGCCCGGTAAGCAAGTGGTTAAAAGACTGAAACTAGGAAAAGGCAGAGACATATTTAGCAGAAGTTTGCTGTGGCTTTTTAAAGGCCTTTTGTATATTAGATGAGCCTTTAACCAAAAAAAAGTTTGTATTATAGAGAATTCAGATTTCTATAGCACATCCAAAAAATGTGAAGCGGTGTTTTACTACTCCTTCTAGATTAGCTCATTGTTTACCAAATCTGTATATAAGCCCCATCAATAGTTTGGATACCTGTGTAGATATATTGAAAATAAAATTAAATTGCTGAGGTGCTTATATCCCATGAAATTTTAGAACTAAATATATATATATATATATATATATATATATATATATATATATATATATATATATATATATATATATATATATATATATTATATTATATTATATTTTTTGTTTTGGGTAGAGTAAGGGAGGGTTATAACCTGTCAATTTTTTGTCATCTGTGTCCCACTGGGGAGATTTACAGTTAGGTCCATGTATTTTTGGACTCAGGCACAATTTTCATACTTTTGGCTCTGGTATGCCACCAGAATAAAATTTAAAAAAAACAATCCAAATTAATTTGAAGTGCAGACTTTCATCTTTAATTCAAGGGGTTGAATTATCAAGTAGAAATTTTAGGAACTGCGACCATTTTTATACACAGTCCCTTCATTTCCAGAGGCGCAAATGTAATTGGACAAATGAATATACCGTAATCATAAGTAAAATGTTCATTTTTAATATTTTGTTGAGAATCCTTTACTGGCAATGACTGCCTGAAGCCTGGAACCGATGCACATTACCAGAGACTGGGTTTCCTCTTTTCTGTTACTTTACCAGGCTCTAACTGCAGCTGTCTTCAGTTGTTCTTTGTTTGTGGGTCTTTCTGCCTTTTAGTTTTGCCTTCTGCAAGTGAAATGCATGCTCAATTGGGTTGAGATCAGGTGATAAACTTGGCCATTGCAGAATATTCCACTTCTTTTCCTTCAGAAGCTCCTGGGTTGCTTTTGCAGTGAGTTTGGATCCGTCTGTACTGTGAAGCGTCATTCAATCAGCTTTTTCTGCATTCGGCTGGATCTGGGCTGACAATATATCTCCTAAACACTGCAGAATTCATCCAACTGCTTCTGTTTTCTGTCACATCTTAAATTAACACCAATGACCCAATGCCACTGGAAGCCATGCATGCCCATGCCATCAAACTGCCTCCACGATATTTTACAGATGCTGTCATGTGCTTTGGATCATGAGCTGGTCCAAGCCCTCGCCACACTTTTTTTTTCTTCCCGTCATTCTGGTACCGAATAATCTTAGTTTCATCTGTCCAAAGAATTATTTTCCAGAACTGGTCTAGCTTTATTTAGTTCTTTAGATATTTTGGCAAAGTCTAATCTGGTTTTTCTATTCTTCAGGCTTATGAATGGTTTGCACCTTGTGGTGAAACCTCTGTATTTGCTCTCATGAAATCTTCTCTACAATTGTAGACTTTGACAATAATATGATCACCTCCTGGAGAGTGTCCTTCACTTGTCTGGATGTTGCGAATGGGTTTTTCTTTACCATAGAGAGGATCCTGCCATCATCCACCACTGTTGTCTTCCATGCACATCCAGGCCTTTTTATGTTGCTGAGCTCACCAGTGTATTCCTCTTTACTCAGAATGTACCAAACTGTTGATTTGGCCACTCCTAATGTTGCTGCTATCTCTGATAGATTTGTTTCGTTTTTAAAGCTTTACTATGGCCTGTTTCACTTGCATGGACAGCTCCTTTGAACGCATGTTGTAGGTTTACAGCAATAGATTCCAAATGCAAATACCACACTTAGAATCAACTCCAGACCTTTTACCTGCTGAATTGATGAAGTAATAACGAAGGAGTAGCCCACAACTGGCCATGAAATCGCTTTTGATTCAACTGTCCAATTATTTTTGGTCCCTTTAAAAAAGGAGGGGGGTGGCTATTCTTAAGCGCTGTAGTTACTAAATCCCTTCGTCCGATTTGGATGTACATACCCTCAAATTAAACCTGAGAGTGTGCACTTTCAGCCCATATCCATTATAGAACTATAACCTGAATATGTTTTGGTAAATACCCGAAAAAAATCTAAAATTGTTCCTGTGTCCAAATATATATGGACCTAACTGTACCTTCACTTCCTGTCCCATAGCCAAAACGAAAGTGAGAGGAAATCCCTGCAAATTAAGGGAATTTGGGTCACCAGAACTAGTGCCCCTTTTGGATGATTTTCCATCTTTCTTTTTTGGGGATAACCCAAAATTTGGAATTGTCTATTACTTTCACTTTCAATGAAAATTGTAAAGACAAATGGAGAGGGTAAATCTCCCTAGTTAGCGGCACAGACAGCAATTAAAACCCAGAAAGGTGCTCTAATCCATCTCTACTTTGTCCAAAGCTAAAAAAAAGTTTTGCCGTTGGTTATAGTTTAATGCATATGTGAGTTAATCCAAACCAAGAACAATAGCTTCTTTTCCTGGTCTACTTGTTGTAATCTACACTGTCACTCAGTTAATGTAGAGTGGACACAGATATAGTAGGGGAGGGAGTGCGGTGCATGACTATATTCTCCCCCAGGGCAAGGAAAGTATGAATGTTTATAGGTTGTTGTTCAATTATTCTTAAAAAATTAGTGTATTTTTGATAGAAATTTTAATTAGAGCCCCCAATCATTATATATTAGCAGAGACCATAGAGAATAAAATGGCGTTTGTTGCAATTTTTTCTCACAATATTTGCACAGCGTTTTTTCAAATGCAGTTTTTATTTTTTTTAAAACTACACTTTAACCACCTAAATACAGGGCACTTACACCCCCTTCCTGCCCAGGCCATTTTTTAGCGCTGTCACACTTTGAATGGCAATTGCGCGGTCATGCTACACTGTAACCATGTGAAATTTTTATCATTTTCTTCACAGAAATAGAGCTTTCTTTTGGTGGTATTTTAATTGTTTCCTAAAAAAAAATTTTGAAAAAATAAGTTTTGCTTAGTTCCTGTCAGTAAATTTTGTAAAGAAGTAATTTTTCTCCTTCACTGATGGGCGCTGATAAGGCGGCACTTATGGGCACTGATTAGGTGGCACTGGTGGGCACAGATAGGCGGCACTGGTGGGCACGGATAGGCGGCATTGATAACACCAATAGCCAGCATTGACTGGCATCACTAATGGCCACTGATTGCTGGCACTTGTGGGCACTGATTGCTGGCAGTGGTGAGCACACAGTTCTGGCACTGGTGGCACTTAATTGTAATCAGGGCACTGATGATTAGTGCCCTGATTACATCCCTAGATGTCCTCTGTGAGGCGATGCCGCTGATCGGCTCTCCTCACACTCTTGTCAGTGTGAGTCAAGGAGCGCCGATTACCGGCATCTCCGTGTTTACCTGTGACCGGCTGTGTCCGTGGTCGCAGCTCTTTACACAGATCGGGGTCGCGCCATGTCCTAGCAACACGGTGCGATCGCCGCACTGCGTGCCATCGTTCTGGGCGGCCGTCATATGACGTTCACCCAGAACGAGAGCCACGTCACCCAGCCGTCTTTTGACGGCCAGCAGGCGGGAAGAGGTTAATGAATAAAAAAGAAGAAAAAAATCCAATTTTTTTTTTTATTTATTATTTTTTTTTAAATATGAAAGATATTATGCCAAGTAAGCAGATACCTAACATGTCATGCTTTAAAATTGCACATGCGCGTGGAATGGCGCCAAGCTACGGTACTTTAAAAATCTCTATAGGCAATACTTTAAAATTTTTAACAAATTGCCAGTTTAGCGTTACAGAGGTCTAGTGCTAGAATTATTGCTCTTGCTTTGATGTTTGTGGGGATACCTCACATGTTTGGCTTAAACACAGTTTACGTACAGCGGGTAAAATAAGTATTGAACACGTCGCCATTTTTCTAGGTAAATATATTTTATGAAGGTGCTATTGACATGAAATCTTTACCACATGTCAGTAACAACCCATGCAATCCATATGTACAAAGAGACCAAAACAAATAAGTTCAGAAATTAAGTTATGTGTAATAAAATGTATTGAACACGCTAACTGAAATTTTTGTAATACTTCGTACAAAATCCTTTTGTTGGTAATGACAGCTTCAAGATGCCTCCTTTATGAAGAAACTAGTCGCATACATTGCTCAGGTGTGATTTTGGCCCATTCTTCCACACAGTCTTCAAATCTTGAATGTTCCATGGGCCTCTTCTATGAACTCTAATCTTTAGTTCTTCCCATAGATTTTCTATTGGATTCAAGTCAGGTGATTGGCTGGGCCATTCTAGCGACTTTATTTTTTCTTTGCAACCAATTGAGTTTCCTTGGCTTTGCGTTTGGGAATCATTGTCTTGCTGTCCATCCGCATTTCATCTTCATCATCCTGGTAGATGGCAGTAGATTTTTATCAAGAATGTCTTGGTACAATTTTTCATTTATCCTTCCTTCAATGATGTGATGTTTTGCTGGTAGTATATGCTGAAAAACAGCCCCATATCACTTCCCTGTGGGGTATGGTGTTTTTGGGGTGATGTGCAGTGCCATTTGACCTCCAAACGTGGTGTGTATTATGGCTTTTAACCACTTCAGCCCCGCTCACTGTATATATACGTCATTTTTTTGAAGATGGACATCTCGGTAACGGCAGCAGCTGCTGCCACAACCGAGATATCCATCTTTAAAGTGAGCGATTCTGTACACGATAACGGTGGTCTCTGCGGCGGGTTCGCCGCGAGATCACCGTTATCGGCGGCGGGAGAGGTGCCACCCCCCCTCCCGCCGCTCTCCCGCGCCTTCCGCCGCTTACCGGAGCCGTCGGTAACGGAGGAGGCGATCGGGTCCTTTCCCTGCTGAGGTATGGAGACAAGTGAGGCCAAGATGGCCCCCACCCGTCTCCATACCATGTGACGGCCGGAGCGACGTCATTCGACGGCTCCGCCCACTCTCTTAAAGGCACAAATTTTTTTAGTGTCATTTTTTTAAACGACTTTTTTTTTCTTTTTTTTTTGCATTTTAGTCTAAATATGAGATCTGAGGACTTTTTGACCCCAGATCTCATATTTAAGAGGACCTGTCATGCTTTTTTCTATTACAAGGGATGTTTACATTCCTTGTAATAGGAATAAAAGTGATCCAAATTTTTTTTTTTTAAAACAGTGAAAAAATTAATAAAATAAAATAAAATAAATAATAAAAAAAAAAAAAAAAATTTTTTAAAGCGCCCTGTCCCGACGAGCTCGCACGCAGAAGCGAACGCATACGTGAGTAGCGCCCGCATATGAAAACGGTGGTCAAACCACACATGTGAGGTATCGCCGCGACCGGTAGAGTGAGAGCAATAATTCTAGCCCTAGACCTCCTCTGTAACGCAAAACATGCAATCTGTAGAATTTTTTAAACGTCGCCTATGGAGATTTTTAAGGGTAAAAGTTTGACGCTATTCCACGAGCGGGCGCAATTTTGAAGCGTGACATGTTGGGTATCAATTTACTTGGCGTAACATTATATTTCACAATATAAAAAAAAATTGGGCTAACTTTACTGTTGTCTTATTTTTTTTTTTCAAAAAAGTGAATTTTTTCCAAAAAAAGTGCGCTTAGAAGACCGCTGCGCAAATACGGTGCAAAAAAAAGTATTGCAATGACCGCTATTGTATTCTCTAGGATGTTAGAAAAAAAACAATATATAATGTTTGGGGGTTCTAAGTAATTTTCTAGCAAAAAAACCTGTTTTAAACTTGTAAACACCTAAAATCCAAAACGAGGCTGGTCTTTAAGTGGTTAAAGAGTTACATTTTAGTCTCTTCTGACCAGACTATATTCTCAACATATTTCACAGGCTTTTCTAAATGTTGTGCAGCAAACTTTACACAAGCTTTAACATGCTTTTCTTCAGCAATGGAGTCTTGTGTGGTGAGCGTGCATATAGGCCACGGTGGTTGAGTGCATTACTTCTTGTTTTCTTTGAAACAATTGTACCTGCTAATTCCAGGTCTTTCTGAAGCTCTCCACAAGTGGTCCTTGGCTCTTGGACAACTCTTCTAATCCTCTTCACTCCTCTGTCAGAAATCTTGCAAGGAGCACCTGGCCACGGCTGGTTAATGGTGAAATGATATTCTTTCCACTTCCAGATTATGGCCCCAACATTGCTCACTGGAACATTCAGAAGTTTAGAAATCCTTCTGTCACCAATGCCATCAGTATGTTTTGCAACGATACGGTTGCAAAGGTCTTGAAGGAGCTATTTGCATTTACCCATCATGAGATGTTTTTTGTGCGACACCTTGGTAATGAGACACCTTTTTTATAGGCCATCAGTTGAGACTGAACCAGCTGATATTAATTTGCACTGACCAGGGGCAGGATTGCTTCTAATTACTAATTTCAGCTGGTGTCTTGACGTTCCATGCCTTTTGCACCTCCCTTTATTCATGTGCTCGATACTTTCCCCTGTGTCATTTTCTTTATTACACATAACCTCATTTCTGAACTAATTTGTTCTGGTTTCTTTGTATGCATGGATTGCATGGGCTGTTTTAGCCACTCTGCACTCGCTTGACCCCCCCCCCCCCCACCCCACCCACTTTGCTTGCCTGCCAGGCTGAATGCTGGGATAAGGGTCTGGTATGGATTTTGGGAGGGACCCCACACTGTCTTTTTTGGCGAGGGAGGTTCATTATTTTTAGTTGTCAGCATGGTTTTCTTTTATATTAAGCTGCCAGCAGGGAACCTGCCGACAGCTGATGAGTTATCTGTTGTTAAGGAAGCGGCAGTCGGCTTCCTGGCCCGCTCCTTAGCAACCAGCTCAATGCGGTGATTACCGCTAAATCAAACAAATACCGCATTCGGTATTTAACGCAAAATTCTTTGTGAATTGCACTTTCACAACTGATTTATCGCAAGCTTTTTTACCGCATTTTTTTGGCTGTTATTTATTTTAGTGAATTGACCCTAAACTCTTATTAGGTCCTACACCTCATACTTGCCTTATGCTATGATTTTGTTGAGTTGCCACTAGTTATGTGTTGAAAGTGGTTTAATTGGGGTAAAAGTATTGAAAAGGCTATGCAGGACAATAGATTGTGACCACAGCACAACTTCCTTTGTGCACTATTATGAAAAAAAGGCCTCCAAAGTGAGACTTTCTGCTGTGCAGCTGTGCAAAATAAAACTAAAAACGTTATGTTCATTTAAGAGTAGCACACATGTTGTAACCACAGACGTCATTTAGCATTAATCATTTCATGTGGCTTTTATTTTATCTGGTATTAATGGTTTAATTGACAAATGACAACACAATAAGGTTTGTATTAGTCAGGGCCTCGATAAATGCCTCACAGTAGGTCTGTTTCTCTTAAGCAGCAAGATCTTCCCAGAATCATCATTCACATATGTATGCAATTCTTCTCTGCGTGTTGGCATATAGTATGCAAACCTTGAATTTTTCAGCCTGTCTAGAATGTTAATATGTTGTGGGTCCCCCCTCAGCCTAGGAGGTAATGCGCTATCTGAAAGCTAAGGGGATATTCCCCTGACAGGCAAGTGGCTCTACGCAGGTTCTCGTTTGGATAATGATCTGTTTTCTCTTCTCTCACAGCCTTGGCTCGACAACAAACACACAGTGTTCGGGCGAGTAACCAAAGGAATGGAAGTCGTCCAAAGGATCGCAAACGTCAAAGTTAACCCTAAGACGGATAAGCCATATGAAGACATCACCATTATTAGCATCACTGTCAAGTAGCTGGGTGTGTTTTTAATTCTGTGGCATATGTACAGATGGTGTGTGCGTTTTATTGTTTGCCAGACTCTGTTGACTTCTTTCAGTGAACCTGTGTTTTATAAACATAAAATGTCTACATCTCTATACTTTGTATTAGATCACTGGATTTTTTATTATATGTTTAAATAATTAAATGGAATATGAATTGACTTTATAATATTTTTTTAGGTAGAATTTTATAGAAGGCTATGGACATTCAAATATTTACACATTCCTAACCAGCAGTAAAAAAAAAAGCTTTAAGCCCTGTACACACGATCAGAAAATCATACAAAAAAATACCACTTTCGAAGTGATCGTACGATAATCGGATCGTTGGTACAGAGCTTTCGAGAGCCGAGCATGATAGTTCATCCAATATTATCCAATCAGACATGCACAAAAATTTTTTCTGTACGATGCCAGATCTTACGATTTTAGTTTCGCTCGAAAATGCAATACAAATGCATTACAACACATTTACATCACTTCCGAATTTTTATTCTGTCGTATGAGAATTTTCGTGACTTTAGTAAACTCTTCAGGTTCGATCTGAGATTAGCCTGCACAAAAAAAACAGATGATCATTCGTTCGATAATCTCATTGTGTATATTAGGCATTAGAGTAAGCCTTCACTGACCAATGTAGTTACAGACACTGCGGAGTAATTCATCGTCAAAGTTCACAATGCAAGCAGTGAAGCTGTTCTAACCAAATCTCAGTACTTCTCTCTCCTCTTTTCCCGTTTCTGTTTGTTGTAACGCAATCAGGCTGCATATACAGTAATACACTTTTTGTGGGGTTTTTCATTTTTAGTTCCTAAAGGCTGCAGCAAGAGTGAAAAAACCCTGTGCTTGCAGGATCTTGGAGAGTAAGACTGCTGTTTTGACACAGTGGCTCTGACCTCCAGTAGTCCAACAAGCCTTCTCTGCATTCTGCTCCAATCAGCAGCGCTCTAGCTTCCCCTGCAGCCTTGCCGATTGGACTATTGTTTAGGGGCACATGTCGGACCACTGGAGACCTGGGCCAATTCTTGTGTGTAAGAACAGTGGTCTGAACCCCCAAGGACTTCTGAGCTGAAAATACACTGTTGTGTTGTATATTTCTGGCTTTTTTGATATTTATGGACCTTGAAGTTGTACTATATTTAACAGAGAGCTTGCACAACATTTTTGTCATGTTTACTTAGCAAATAGTTTTGAAGAATTGGTCATTCATACAAGTGTTACCTTCTGGGCTAATACAATTTTGAGAGATAACTGGAATTGGTGGTTTCAGTCAGTTAGGCTGGGGGTGTGAACTGTCCCAGATTTGTGCCTAAAAAAAAAAATCAGGACAGCTTCCACGCTTGTATCCAGACCGGTTCTATATAATAATCAAAATAAAAGTGCATATCATCTCGTATAGTAAATAATCCTCATGTGACTGTCAAGAGATCACCACATAATTTTTTTACATTTTTTTTTATGCATTCTTTATTTTTATTATGCACATGTAATATGACACACAATTTTGCAAGGCGTTTTTTACAATTTCAGCGTAACAGTTTGTAATGCAGAAAGCATGAAGTGCAGGGTTCAGGAGTGTGCTGTGTACAGAGTGCAGGGTTTAGGGGTACACTATGCACAGTGTGGAAACCACGATCCCAACATTTTCCCACAAAGCTTCCTTGCATCTCCCTCTCCTACCTGGCCCAGCTCTAGTACCTCCCTATGTAGGCGTCTCTGCCACGCCTTGCAGGGAGATCGTTCTTTTTCTTAGATTCTGGAGATCTGTCCCCGCTGTGAGTATATGCAGGGCTCTGCCACTGAGAGCAAGGCTGTCCTTTGTAAACACAGAAGGCTCCTGTGTTTACAAGTGACAGAGGGGAACGGGAGAAGAGGGCGAGAGTCGGAGGTGGTGGAATAGAGTTCCGCCACCTTCCGGCTTTAAAACTGGGTGCGAAGGCCACATGACCAGGCCTGGTGGGCCACATTTGACCCACGGCCTTGTGTTTGACATATGTGACATAAAGCAGTCCAATCAAGCTTGTACAGTTTGAAAGTACAAGGCATCCCAAAGGAGAGTCAAAGTTACTTGTTATAGCCACACATAAACTGGGCATAGCACAGACAAGAGACTCCCTATATATTAAAAGTAGAGTCTTGGCTGCAGTGTGATACTGGTATAGTTATATAGGCAAAGAAGAAAAGTGATCAAAAAGAAAAAGGTAAGATAAGGACAGATGGAGTGGGGGAGTCCCCCACAGTACTTCTTTTCTGCCACTGGATTTCCTCAGTCTGATGTCCAGAATCATTCAATTCTATTTCTCTGAGCCCATGCTGTCATGAACCTGCTCCAGTCTGCTGAACAGTGAAAGAGGAAACAGCACAGTGATAAACCTAACCTTTTGGTCTCTGTTTTCTCCCCATATCGGCATGTCGGCACATGAACTGTGAAGTGTGTGATACCAGGTCAAATTCAGGTACTTGCAGTTAAAGTATTAATGATTACAGGTTTGTATTAAATTGTCTTTTATATCGGCCTGGAGTTTGGCTTTAAGTCATTTGCTGAGGATCTCATTACAGAATGTACTGGCAGTTAATCTCCTTGCCTCACCTCTATACATTTAAATTGGAGTAAGAGCATTTATTTTTTTTATTTTTTAATATATAATTGTTAGATTGATCTCACAAGAAGAACTTCATAAGTCATTCAATAATCTAATGCAGTAGCATTAAATAACAGTTTAATCTTTGAATTAATGAAAAACTCTTTCAAGCAGGATCCCTGCTAATAGGGAGCTAATATGATTATTTTTTTTATTATTATTATACAGGATTTATATAGCGCCAACCGTTTACGCAGTGCTAAATAGGTTAGGTGGTTACCAGTACTAACATCTTCTATGCCAGTTGAAAGCCTTGCCATTAGCTAAAGAAAAATTCACTTAAAGTGGTTGTTAACCCACTTAGTGTTGTTGCTGCCATCCCCTCTGTTATAATAAATGCTGTACTCCACTGTATGTGTTTTTTTGCATTTCAGCCCGGTATTTCAGGTGTTACAGGGATCCAAATGACACTTCACAAGCACTGTACTGTATAACATGCTTTAAGGGAACAGGATCCAATTTTTTATTTATTTTTTGGCTAACAAACACTTTAGATCAGTGGTTCTAAATTCCTGTCCTCAGGACCCACTAACAGGCCAGATTTTGAGTATTGCCTTGTGGAGATGCAAACTAGAATACTGCAATCACTGAGCAGCAAATTATATCACCTGTGATCTGTGATGTATTTCAGTCATCTTGCAAACCTGGCCTGTTGGTGGGTCCTAAGGACAGGAGTTGAGAACCACTACTTTAGATTATGGTAAGCCAACAGCTTTTACCACATTCTAGTCTCAACTTTTACCACTCGAGGGTGGTGATTCAAATTCCGTGAAAACCGTATAAAACTAAAACTTCCAGCCCGCGCTCTTTAATGTGGTGGTAATTGTAGCAGAAACCTGCTCAATTCAGATAGCTAATTTACTCTTGTTAGCTATTGCCTGTGCCTTTATGTAGATCATTTATCTAAAATCTCAACTCAAAGGTGCACAGCCGTTAACCTGCTCTGTATGTAATGACATTTGCCTACTAGTAGTGATATTGTAGAATTCAGCCTTATTTTAACAGCTAATATTACAAAAGCAATACAATTGATTTTACCTTTTTGTTAAAGTAAAGTGTGCTAAAAATGTAATGGTAATCTTGTTGCCACTTTTTCTGAATGGCACCCCAGTACATATATAGGGGCAGCACAGTGGTGTAGTGGTTAGCACTTAAACCTAGCAGCAAAAGGGATGCTGGTTCAAATCCCAACCACGACATCATCTGCCTGGAGTTTGCATGTTCTCCCTGTGTCTGCGTGGGTTTCCTCAGGCTACTCTGGCTTCCTCCCACACTCTAAAGACATGCTGGTAGGTTAGTCAGATCCTGTCTAAATTGTCCCTAATATGTATGTTAGGGACCTTGGGTTGTAAGCTCCTTGAGGGCAGGGACTGATGTGAATGTACAATGTATATGTAAATCGCTGCATAAATCGACAGCGCTATATAAGTACCTGGGGAAAAAGAAAAAAAAATTAAATATACATGGTGGACTAAACTGCTGCAGTGCTCCAGGGCACCCCAATGCACAGATCTGTGTTGTGTACTGTTTTGTCAAAAGTGCAGGGTTTTTTGTAAATTCAATTAAGAGTATTTCTTTTTCATACATCATGGGACACAAAGTCAGGCTAATATTCATTACCTACTGGGTTTTACTCGATCTCCAAGTGAATGGACATTGGTAGATCATAGGTCATCAGACAGGAAGTGATCCCCTATATAACCCATCCCACACAGGAAGCACTTCAGTTTTTTTTACCAGTGTCTGCAAGGTGGATGGCACGGTTTGTTTGAGCTCTCTGAGCTCCAGGTCTCTAGTCTCACAAATGGTTCCTAAATGAGGATTGACCGATCTGATCCAAAGAAGACTCAAGAGCCTGTGAGGTTTTGCCTGTAATGCGGCCTCCGGGTGCTGGACCCTGCGAAGTGGAATCCTGGACACCACAGCGCTAAGGCATCATTAACCACTTGCTTACTGGGCACTTAAACCCCTCTCCTGTCCAGACCAATTTTCAGCTTTTAGCGCTGTCGCACTTTGGATGACAATTGCGCGGTCATACAACATTGTACTCAAATGAAATTTTTATCATTTTTTTCCTACAAATAGACCTTTCTTTTGATGGTATTTGATCACCTCTGCGGTTTTTAGTTTTTGTTAAAAAAAATGAAAAAGACAGAATTTAAAAAAAAAAAAAAATTTTTTTTTTTATATTTTGTTATAAAATTTTGCAAACAGGTAATTTTTCTCCTTCGTTGATGTACACTGATGAGGCGGCACTGATGGGCACCGATAGGTGGCAGTGATGGGCACTGATGTGTGTCGATGATGGGCACTGATGGGTGGCGGTGATGGGCACTGATTGATGGCAGCACTGCTAGGTGGCACTGATTGGCACCACTGGTGGGCATTGATGGGTGGCACTTGTGGGCATTGATGGGTGGCACTTGTGGGCATTGACAGGTGGCACTTGTGGGCACTGGCAGGTGGCAATGACAGATGGCACCTGTTGGCACAGATGAGGCATATGTGCCTCCTTCCTCTTCGGGACCGATGTCCCTTTGACATAAGCCGGTGATCGGCTTGTTTTTCCTCCTCGCGCTGTCAGCGTGAGGAGAAAACTAAACCGATCATCGAGGTTTTGTTTACATCATGTGATCAGCTGTCATTTGGCTGACAGCTGATCACATGGTAAGGGGCCGGGACTGGCCCCTTACTCGGATCTGTGATCATCCGAGTCTCCGTGACTCGGTGATCACAGCGCGCGAGCCCTGCGCGTGCACAGGGGAGGACGTCCCATGACGGCCTCTCGGAAATTGAGGTCCACGCTGTAGCTGTCATTCGGCTATGGCCCGGACCTCAAGTGGTTAAAGGCTTCCTTTTCTTTGGCCAGTTCAGCTATTCAGCCAGCTGTTGCAGCAATTGGTATCTGCCAGTCCGTAAAGGATTAGGTCAAATGGCCGGTTAAGCCTAACCAGGAGGATGATCTGCCTGAAAGTAAGACAGATATTTCTTGAGTGCTGAGTTTTGCTATTGACGCCATAAGGGATTCAATACAGCAGGTTTCTCGTTTGGCTCTCTCGTCTGTACATATGTGCAGACTCCTATGGCTTAAGAACTGGTCAGCCGAGCTTGCTTGTAAAAAGTTATTTGCAGGTTTCCCTTTTCATCTGGAACGTTTATTTGGTGATCATTTGGACAAATATATCCAAATGATCTCTGGAGGGAAGAGTTCTCTACCTCCTGTTAAGAAAAGCACCAGACATCCCTCGCTTAAAACCTGCCTCTTCCAATGTCTCGGCGTCAAGGCAGTTCCGCTGCCAACAGGGCGCTAGGGCCAGGGGCAAGCCCCAGGGCCAGAAGAAGCCCTGGGTCCAAGATTCTTCTAAACCCAGCACCGAGCCCTCCTTTTGAGGGGACGCCCCCACTCCATCGAGTGGGGGGAAGGCTGCTGCACTTTGCGGACATTTGAAGAACAATAATTGAGGACGAGTGGGTCACCGCAATTATATCTCGCGGTTACAAGCTAGAGTTGTGGGGGGTTCCCCCTCAGAGGTTTTTAAGATCCAGTGTCCCCTCAGATCCTTCAAAAAGAGAAACTTATTGCTTCAGGCACTACATCATCTAGTACATCAAGGAGTGATTGTAGAGGTTCCTATATCCGAAAGGGGCACAGGGTTTTACTCAAACCTGTTTATGGTTCAGAAACCAAACGGGGACACAAGGCCCATTTTGGACCTAAGATCCCTGAATAAGTATCTACTGATACAGTCCTTTCGGATGGAGTCTGTCCGCTCAGTAGTAGCCTCACTCCAGAGGGTAGACTTTCTTGCCTCCATCGATATAAAAGACGCGTATTAACACATACCTATCTTTCAGCCTCATCAGAGGTTCCTACGTTTTGCAGTAGAGGAACATCATTTTCAGTTTGTGGCTCTACCCTTCGGGCTGGCTACAGCTCCCCGGGTGTTCACAAAGGTCCTAGCACCAGTACTGGGTCTTTTAAGGGCCCAAGGGATCCCGGTGCTCGGGTATCTGGACAACCTCCTACTCAGAAATCACTCATTACAGGCTCTAGAACAGAGCATAATATTTGAAGCTGGTATTTGAAAAGCTTAGGCTGGATCATAAATACAGAAAAGTCAGCATTGAAACCAGCTCAAAGTCTAAAGTATTTAGGTCTGATCCTAGATATGGTTCAAGCAAGAATATTCTTGCCACCCATAAGGATCTGTGCCCTCAAGGTCAGGTGCATCAGATAAGGGGCACCAGACAACCCTCCATTCGGCTCTGTATGAGTCTTCTAGGGAGGATGGTAGCCTCCTTCGAGGCAGTGCCCTATGCCCAGTTCCATTCCAGGCCTTTATAACAAGACATCTTGTTGGACTGGACCAGAAGAGGAAAAGGCCTCGATTATCCAATGTGCTTATCTCCTCGGACATGCTTAAGCCTAAACTGGTGGTTGCAGGATCAGAACCTGCAAAAGGGTAAATCCTTTCTCCCGGTATTTGGAGAGTACTGACTACAGATGCCAGTCTCTCAGGCTGGGGAGCAACCCTAGAAGGGCTCACAGCTCAGGAGAAATGGTCAGGGACAGAACAGATCCTGCCCATCAACGTCCTGGAATTACAGGCAGTACGTCTACCCCTACGGTCCTGGACGGTGGAGCTTCAGGACTGCCCTATCAGGTTTCAGTCCAACAATGCCACTGCAGTGGCCTATATAAACCACCAAGGCGGTACCAGGAGTTGTTCAGCTCTGAAGGAGGTGAACCACATACTAGCCTGGGCAGAGGGACATGTGCCAATTTATATCGGCAGTCCATATCCCGGGAGTAGAGAACTGGAAGGCAGATTATCTCAGCCACCAGCAAATCTGCCAGGGGGAATGGTCCCTACACCCAGGGGTGTTCCAGGAAATTTGCCTGCATTGGGAATGGCCAGAGGTCGAGCTATTGGCATCCAGATTCAACAACAAGCTACAGCAATTTGTCCCGAACAAGGGATCCTCTGGCAATCGGAGCACATGTACTCCCCTGGTTTATGCTTTCCTTCCGATCCCTCTCCTTGCACATATGTTGCGCAGGATTCGAAAAGAGGGGGTTCCACTCATTCTGGTGACACCACCCTGGCCCAGAAGGCCCTGGTTCACGGAGACTGGGGCGACATGGCCCATCTATTGTCAGTCTCACAATCTACTGTCTCAAGGTCCTATATTCCACCCCAATTTACAGTCTCTAAATTTGACAGCATGGCTATTGAAGCCAGGGTGTGAAAGGACCATGGCATCTTAGGATCAGCAGTGTCTATCCTAGTGAATGCTAGAAAAGCTGTCACTAGGAAAATTTATCATAAGGTCTGGAAGATTTATATTGCTTGGTTTGAAGCCAGAAAATGGCATCCTCGGAAATACCAATGGGAAAAGGGGATGAATAATGCGCTACCCAAAAGAAACTGAACAAGCTGCTACAAACCATGTGACAAAAATGTGAGCAAATATTAAATAAATTGTAGCGCTAAAACACACATGTGCAATGTAAGTAAGTATAAATAAAAAGTCTCTGTGCATGTGAACATAGTGTCCCGTGTTGTCAAAATGAAGATAGTCCACAATGAATGTAAATAATCCGTGTGTCAGTTCTATCTGCTTCTCAACTGTCAGCTCGGATGTCATCAAATTTGGCGAATAGATGGAATACGCTTACCAGAAATGTTGGATTCTACTGCCATGAGCATAGAATCAATTGAGCTTGGTGCCACCCAGGGCAAAGATGTGGAATGTTGGAGGCAGGGTAGAGCCTCTGCAGGGCCGAGATGTCACCTCTTGATCCACGGAAGCAAGGCAAGATGGGTTCCAAGATAAAAGTGGTTTCTCATTTCTCCGAAATATGTGGAAAGAAAGAGGAATGCTTCCACAGTGTAACTCAGGGTATTTTATTACTAAAAAACCGCAATACATATAAAAAGTGATCACGAATAAAAGACAGTGTACAGGGTATATGAAAGCCGTCCTACGCGTTTCGGTCCAATGACCTTCAACAGGGGCACGCCTCCCATTCACTGGTCCGAACCTTTATGCAGGGGGCAACTCGTTTGCTTCCCCCCATTAGGTCACCTATGTGTCTTTGGGACTTGAATTTGGTGCTGTCTGTGTTACAGAAACAACCATTTGAACCTATCAAGGAAATTCCATTAGACTTGCTGTCACGCAAGCTAGCCTTCTTGATGGCGATCGGAGTTGGCGGCCCCTTCATGCAGGGAACCGTACTTGGTCCTTCACCATGACAGGGTCGTGTTACGACCTGTTACATCCTTTTTGCCAAAAGAGGTGTCGGCCTTTCATTTAAAACAGGACATTATTTTACCTTTTTTCTCCCAGCCTCGTTTGGCGTAAGAGAGACGACTGCATTTTGGACAATGTCCGGGCAGTCAAGGTTTATTTGTCTAGATCTGCGGAGATCTGAGGATCAGACTCCTTTTTTGTTTTACCAAAAGGACTCAAAGGGCAGGCAGCTTCCATTGCCAATTGGGTCCGTCAATTGGTCATTCAGGCCTACGGTCTGAAACGTAGGCCTTTGGGGTGAGAGCTCATTCTGCCAGGGGTGTAGGAACCTCCTGGGCTTTTTGCCATCAGGTATCTGTGGCTCAGATTTGTAAGGCTGCTACCTGGTCTTCAGTGCATACGTTCACAAAGTTTTATCAAGAGGATGTTCAAGCAGCCGAGGATTTAGCTTTCGGCCGCAGTGTACTGTGGTCTGCCGTATAAGATCTGATGGCTATTGTTTGGCAGGGTGTCTCCCTCCCCTCAAGGCTTTTGCTCTGGGACGTCTCAGTAGGTAATAAATATAAGCCTGACTCTGTGTCCCATGATGTATGAAAAAGAAAATAGGATTTTTTCATCCATACTTACCTGTAAAATCCTTTTCTTTGAGTACATCATGGGGCACACAGATCCCTCCCCTCTTTTTTTGAGGATCCAGTGCTTGCTACAAAACTGAAGTGCTTCCTGTGTGGGAGGGGTTATATAGGGGATCACTTCCTGTCTGAAGACCTTTGGTCTACCAGTGTCCATTCACCTGGAGATAAAGTATAAGCCAGCAGGTAATGAATATTAGCCTGACTCTGTGTCCCATGATGTACTCAAAGATAAGGATTTTACAGGTAAGTATGACGAAAAAAATCCTATTTTAGAATGAATGAGCTGCTTCAACGCATGCAAAGGTGTGAATGGGTCTTTTAGGTTCAGTTCAACAGAACACTTAGCCACTGCAAGCCTCCCCCCCCCCCGCCTCAAAAATCATTCTTTTATTCTAACAAGGTGTTCTTTTGTCAAGCATGGAGGTTTTCTGATGAGGCAGCACTTTAAACAAAGAATAATCAGGAAGTCAAAACTTTTTTTTTTTTTTTTTTTTTTTAGTATCGGATGGAAGGCAAAAGGGTTGGAACCTCCATCTGTTTTTTTTTTTTTTTTTTATGGCCGGCTGTGGCCAGCCAGCGAGCTTTTTCCTCTCTATTGGTCTGACTGTTATTTGTCAGTTGTTACAGATACAGGAGGCGAGAGAAAATCTTCCAATTGTAAACCATTTTGTCTAGGATGGAAATATCCCTTTGGAGAAATCTCTCCTTTGGTCCTGCCGTGTCTCTGGGACAGGACACACCCAGAAGAAAGAACCTTAAAGTGATTGTAAACATGATCCTCCTCTTCTAGCATTCCCTGCCAGCTCTTGGCTCCTCCCCCTTACCAAGCTACTTGCTATGAGGACACTTGTGCAGGGCTCAAGCCTGAGCTAAGAGGGAGCTGCACACAGGTTGTTTGTTTTTGGGTTTTTTTTTAAAAAAAAATTTTACCTTTTAATGCAGAGAATGCATTAGGGTAAAAAACCTACCTTTACAACCACTTGAACCGGTCCCTAAAAAAAGTTTTGGCTTTACGTACACTTGAAAAAGTTTTAATCCAACTTGATTTGTACAGTTTTTGAGGAAAATACAACCAGCCGCCGCAGTAATACTGCGGCAGGTTGGCACAGCTGGGCGAGCCGTCGTAGCTGTATGTCAGCTCTTCAAGAAGCTGTAGCAGGCATACGCCCACAACGTGTCCCTGGAGCCGATGCGCGTGCCTGGAGTACCATTAATAGTAAAAAAAAAAAAAATAATAATGAAAATGTTATAAATCTATCCCCTATTTTGTATAACTTTTGCACAACTTTTTTTAACCAAAAATACGTAGAAGAGTATATATATCGGCCTAAACTGCTGAAGAAATTCGTTTGTTTTTTTTAATTTTTTTTCAGTAATTTATTATAGCAAAAAGTATCAAATATTTTTTTTTCTCTCCCTAAATTGTCGCTATTTTTTTGTTTATAGCAGAAAAAAATAAAACCTGCAGCGGTGATCAAATACCACCAAAAGAAAGCTCTATTTGTGGGGGGGGACATAAATTTTGTTTGGGTACAATATCGCATGACCGCGCAATTGTCAGGTAAAGCGACGCAGTGCCGTATCGCAAAAAAGGGCTTGGTCAGGAAGGAGGCAAATTCTTCCAGGGCTGAAGTAGTTAACCACTTGCCGACCACCTAACGCGGATATAGTGCAGCAGAATGGCACGGGCAGGCAAAATCACGTACCTGGTTGGCATCGTTAAGGGAGCGATCAATGCTGAGGGGGAGGCACTCTTTCGTGGCCACCCCCTCGCGATCTCTCCCAATGAATGACAATCTTCCTCTGCCTCTGTAATGTAAACAGCGGCAGAGAAAGTGATGTCATCTCTCCTCGAGTTGGTCTTTTTCGTTCCAGCGCAGAGGAGAGAAGACATCAAGTAAGTGCACCAAACACCACACGTACAGTAGAACACTCTAGGCACAGTTATCACCCCCCTGTACCCCCTGTCACAGTGACACCAATAGCCTCTATTTATTTATTTTTTTACTGATTATTGCATTGGTGTCAGTTTGTGACAGTTATAAGTGGTAGGGCAGTTAGTGTTAGCCCCCTTTTAGGTCTAGGATACCCCCCATAATAAAGGTTTAACCCCGTGATCACCCCCCCCCCCTGTCGCCAGTGTCACTAAGCGATCGTTTTTTTGATCACTGTATTAGTGTCACAGGTGACGCTAGTTAGGGAGGTAAGTATTTAGGTTTGCCGTCAGTGTTTTATAGCGTCAGGGACCCCCATATACTACCTAATAAAGGTTTTAACCCCCTGATTGCCCCCTAGTTAACCCTTTCACCAGTGATCACCGTATAACTGTTACTGGTGACCCTGGTTAGTTAGTTTGTTTTTTATAGTTTCAGGGCACCCGGCGTTTATTACCTAATAAAGGTTTAACCCCCTGATCGCCCGGCGGTAATATAAAGCAAGTTTTAGGGTCAGATAGGGTCTGCGTCGCTCCAGGCAGCGTCAGGTTAGTGCCAGTACCGCTTAACACCCACGCACGCAGCATACACCTCCCTTAGTGGTATAGTATCTGAATGCATCAATATCTGATCCGATCAGATCTATACTAGCGTCTCCAGCAGTTTAGGGTTCCCACCCAAGTGCAGTATCGATCGATCACTGTCACTTACAAAACACTAAACACACAAGCCTGATCCCTGCGATCGCTAACAGTTTTTGTTGGTAGCTTTTTCATACAGTCGCTAACAGTCAGGAGCTTTTTTACCTGTGAGTCTCACTAGTGTACCACTAAATTTAGAGCCCAAAATGGCAAATTGAAGGTACATTAGTGAAGAGGCCTACACGTTTCTGAGCATGACAGATAGTGAAGAGGAAGTCGCTCATCTGTCAAATTCAGGCTCAGAATACAAACCTGTGGACGACAGCGGCTCCATGACAGATAGCTCTGACGACGGAGTTGTGGTCCCTGCCAAGGTCAGGCGTACCAGACCCCAAACTTCTTCTTCTGTCGTTGATGTGCAAGAACTGCAGGTCCCTCGTATGGAGCAGAGCAGTACTAGCGCCGCTATTCCTTCTGGTGAACTGGCAAGCACCAGCGGCCTAGTACACCCTGGTCGTAGTCAATCCAGCACTGCAGTAACACTTGGTGACGTGGCGAGTCCCATCAGTACAGTTCAAGCTGGTGAGGTGGCAAGCACAAGTAGTGTCCCGCTGCCACCAAGAAGACGAACACAGGCCCGTCGTGCCCTTCCTGCTGCATTCACCAATCCTAATTGGGAACCCACCACTTCTGCAGCACCCGTACTTCCCCCATTCACTGGCCAACCCGGCATTCAGGTGGAAACAGTTGATTTTACGTCACTTGATTTTTATTCGCTGTTTTTCACCGAAGATCTCTATAGACCTATTGTGGACCAAAGCAATTTGTAGGCTGGTCAACACATCACCACTATTTCCCAGTCCTCCCTTGCAAGAGATCGGAGAATTTAAGCTCTTTCTGGGCCTTTCCCTCAACATGGGCATAACTAAAAAGAGCGAGTTGCGGTCATATTGGTCCACTGACCCAATTCACCATATGCCCTTGTTCTCTGCTTCCATGACCAGGGCACGATACGAGCAGATCTTGCGGTTCATGCACTTCAATGACAATGAACTCTGTCGTCCTCGTGGAGACCCTGGATACGATCGGCTCTACAAAATTCGGCCCCTCGTAAACCACTTCAACCAACGTTTTGCAGACTTGTTTACTCCCCATCAAGTTGTCTGCGTTGATGAGTCCCTGATTAAGTTTTCTGGCTGCTTGTCATTCAAACAGTACATTCCCAGCAAGTGTGCCAGATACGGGGTCAAGATGTATAAGCTCTGTGCCAGGGCCACAGGCTATACATGTAGTTTTATGGTTTACGAGGGAAAATATAGCCACGTAGAGCCGACAAACTGCCCTGACTACATAGGAAGCGCTGGCAAGATTGTGTGGGACTTGGTGTCACCCTTATTCGGACAGGGGTACCACTTATATGTGGACAATTATTACACGAGCGTGCCACTTTTTAGTCACTTGCTTGATCATCAGATTGGAGCATGTGGCACCGTGCGACCTAATCGCCAGGGCTTTCCCCAGCGGCTTGTAGATTCCCATCTTAGGCTGGGGGAGAGAGCCTGCTTGCAGTGTAATAATTTGCTCGCTATGAAGTGGAGGAATAATAAGAATGTTTTCGTTCTTACCTCCCTTCATGCAGACACGACGGTCCAAATTACTACGGCGACTGGTGTTGTGGAGAAACCCCTCTGTATCCACGAATATAACCAAAATATGGGAGGGGTAGACCTCAACGACCAGTTGTTGGCGCCGTACCTAAATTGCCCGTAAGGCCAGACGCTGGTACAAGAAAGTCTATTTATTTCAATTGGCTTTGCTGAACGCTTATGTGCTATACAGAGCTTCAGGACGGACTGGATCCTTCCTTAAATTCCAGGAAGAGATCGTCAGAGCCCTTCTGTTTCCAGACGGTGCTCCACCTCACCTTCCCCAACCAAATGCAGTAAGCCGGCTGCATAAGAGGCATTTTCTTTATGTCCTCCCAAGTACCCCTACCCAACGAGCCCCCCCCAAAAAATGTCGTGTCTGCAGCAAGCGTGGATATAGGCGTGACACCCGCTATTATTGTCCCTCCTGTCCTGACAATCTTGATCTTTGCATTGGTGAATGTTTTGAACGCTACCATACACTAGTTGAGTATTAGCGTAGGGTACAGCACTGCACAGACTAGGCACACTTTCACAGGGTCTCCCAAGATGCCATCGCATTTTGAGAGACCCGAACCTGGAACTGGTTACAGTTACAAAAGTTAGTTACAAAAAAAAAAAAAAAAACACAAAAAAATGTATTTATTGGTCACATGCTTTGAGGGCAGAGGAGAGATCTAGGGTCTAATAGACCCCAATTTTTTCAAAAAAAGAGTACCTGTCACTACCTATTGCTATCATAGGGGATATTTACATTCCCCGAGATAACAATAAAAATGATTATGAAAGGAACAGTTTAAAAATAAGATAAAAAAAGCAAAGGCGAACACAAGCGTCGGTCTGGCGTCAAATGTAAATAATTGCACCATGCATGTGAGGTATCACCTCGAAGGTCAGCTCGAGGGCAGTAATTTTAGCAGTAGACCTCCTCTGTAAATCTAAAGTGGTAACCTATAAAGGCTTTTAAAATGTATTTAGTTTGTCGCCACTGCACGTTTGTGCGTAATTTTAAAGCATGTTGTGCATGGTATCCATGAACTCGGCCTAAGATCATCTTTTTTATTTCATCAAACATTTGGGCAATATATTGTGTTTTAGTGCATTAAAATTTAAAAACGAGTTTTTTCCCAAAAAAAAAGTTTAAAAAAAAATGGCTGCGCAAATACTGTGTGAAAAAAAAAATGAAACACCCACCATTTTAATCTGTAGGGCATTTGCTTTCAAAAAATATATAATGTTTGGGGGTTCAAAGTAATTTTCTTGCAAAAAAAATAATTTTTTCATGTAAACAAAAAGTGTCAGAAAGGGTTTTGTCTGCAAGTGGTTAGAAGAGTGGGTGATGTGTGGCATAAGCTTCTAAATGTTGTGCATAAAATGCCAGGACAGTTCAACACCCCCCCCCCCCCCCCCCGCTGGTATGTTTGTGCCATCTTGGCATTTTATGGCCTTCAAAACTGTGATAGGTAGTGAAGAGTGAAATCAAAAATTTACGCCCTTAGAAATCCTGAAGGCAGTGCTTGGTTTTCGGGGCTCCGTACGCGGCTAGGCTACCAAATAGTCTCACACATGTGGTATCCCCATATTCAGGAGAAGCACCTAAATGCATTTTGGGGCACAATTTCACATATAACCATGGCATGTGTGAGCAATATATCATTTAGGGACAACTTTTAGTGAATTTTTTTTTTTTTTATCATTATTCAATCACTTGGGACAAAAAAATTTAATATTTAATGGGCTCAACATGCCTCTCAGCAATTTCCTTGGGGTGTGTACTTTTCAAAATGGGGTCATTTGGGGGGGTTTGTACTGCCCTGCATTTTAGCACCTCAAGAAATGACATAGGCAGTCATAAACTAAAAGCTGTGTAAATTCCAGATAATGTATCCTAGGTTGTAGACGCTATAACTTTTGCGCATAAATATACGCTTATTGACATTTTTTTTTTTACCAAAGACATGTGGCCGAATACATTTTGGCCTAAATGTATGACTAAAATTGAGTTTATTGGATTTTTTTTAATAACAAAAAGTAGAAAATATCATTTTTTTTCCAAATTTTGGGTCTTTTTCCGTTTATAGCGCAAAAAATAAAAACCGCAGAGGTGATCAAATACCATCAAAAGAAAGCTCTATTTGTGGGAAGAAAAGGACGCAAATTTCGTTTGGTTACAGCATTGCATGACCGCGCAATTAGCAGTTAAAGCGACGCAGTGCCAAATTGTAAAAAGTGCTCTGGTCAGGAAGGGGGTAAATCCTTCAGGGCTGAAGTGGTTAAGGAGTGATAACTGTTGTAATCTGTGAACTGACTTTTATCCTAAGGGCTCTTTCACATGGAGCAACAAACAGATTCTCCTGCTGAATTAGAGCTGAACTGGACAGATGTCAGTGTTTTGGCATCCATGCCCATTCAGTCTGTGCCTGCATTTTTGACAGTGGACACAAGCGGACCCATGAGCTCTATGAGCAGCCGGATGTAAAAGGACTCATGTTTGTTTACATCAGTCCCTCAGAGATACATGGAGCTTCCGATCTGGTCCGCCGGAAAAAGTGAAAGGGACCTAAGGTCCAATAAAATAATAGTATAATATTTAGTAGTTGTAAATTACCACTCTTTACAGAGCAACTTGAGGCAGATGTAAGCCTTTACTGGATGATGTTAAAGCTGGCCATATACAGTAGAATTTAATTAGAAAATTTTCATTTCTAAAACATTCATTCAATTTCTTAATGGTTATTGGGGTGAAATCAGCATTCCTTTTCAACGATAGCGACAAGAATATTTAACAACTAGCAGACCAGCGGTATACTGAGGCAGGTTGGCTCGGCAAATCGACACAGCTGTACGTCACTCCTTTGACTTCGCAGCACGTCACCTGCGATCGCTCGTGACACAGCGAGAACTGGGATCTGTGTGTGTAAACACACAAATCCCGGTTCTCTCAGGGGAGAGGAGACAGATCGTGTGTTCATACTAAGTATGAACACCAATCTTTCTCCTCCCCTAGTCAGTCCCATTCCCCCCTACAGTTAGAACACACCCTGGGAACACAGCTAACCCCTTCCCTGCCAGTGACATTTATACAGTAATCCGTGGCTATTTTTAGCTCTGTATAAATGTTAATGGTCCCAAAATAGTGTCAAAAGTGTCCGATCTGGCCCCCGCAATGTCGCAGTCCTGAAAAAAAAAAAAAAAAAATTGCAGATCTCTACCATTACTAGTAAAAGAAAAATTAAAAATGACAAATCTATCCCCTATTTTGTAGACGCTATAACTTTTGCGCAAACCAATCAATATACGCATATTGAGATTTTTTTTTTGTACCAAAAATATCTAGAAGAATACATATCAGCCTAAACTGAGGAAAAACGTTTTTTTTTGTTTTTTTTTTAAATATATATTTATTATAGCAAAAACTACAAAATATTGTGTTTTTTGCAAAATTACCGCTCTTCTTTTTGTTTATAGCGCAAAAAATAAAAACCACAGAGGTTATTAAATACCACCAAAAGAAAGCTCTATTTCTGGGGAAAAAAAGGACATACATTTTGTTTGGGTACAGTGTCGCACGACCGCGCAATTGTCAGTTAAAGCGACCCACTGCCGTATCGCAAAAAATGGCCTGGTCAGGAAGGGGGCAAATCCTTCCATGGTTAAAAAGGAGCAGGATGCAAAACTTTTCTTGAATGAACAAAATTCTGTGAACTTAGTTTTTGTTCAGAAAATATTGTATGTATTGTAATGAGACGTGTAATATGGGTGGGGTTCCACTAAAATACTAGGTCTGGACAAAATTTTAAGTGCTTTTGAACTGAATTATCATAATGATAGCAAGAAAGAATGCACTGCCCAAACATTTTTCAGAATTTCTGAAATTCAAATGACAATGGAACTGTGCAAGTTTGCTAAAGCCCTTGTGTAAAAGGTTGTTTTTTTTTGTTTGTTTTGTTTTGTTTTTTTACACACCTTTAAAGTGCAGCACAGCCCCAATGTTAATTTTGTGGACTAAAACATTTTAGTCAACTAAATTAATACTATTTTAGTCGACTAAAATATGACTAAAACTAAAACAATTGAGATGACTAAGATACGACAAACTAAAATGGCATGTTAGTCAAAAGACTAAGACTAAAACTAAATTTAAATTTGACTTTAAAATTAACACTGGTCTGTAGTGCATGTTCATACCTCAATACCATAAATAATAGCATATTAGATTTTTCACTCCAGCAGTAAATAATAAGTTTGGAAATTGTAGAGAAATGTTAACTAATGCATTACAATTTAATTACACCAATTCGATTTTAGACGACTAAAATGTACTGAAGATTTTAGTCGACTAAATATGACTAAAACAATTGCAGAAGACTAAAACTAAAATGCCATTTTAGTCCTAAGACTAAAACTACATCAAAATCTGCTGCCAAAATTAACACTGCACAGCCCCCCCAATACTCACCTAAGCCCAGTCTCGATTCAGCACTGTGCCCATCTGCAGCGGCTTCTCTCTCACAGACTTGGCTATGAGCATTGGGAGCCATTGGCTCCTGCTGCTGTCAGTCAAAAGCTGGGAGCGGGGCTGAGTGTCTGAAAAGACACAAACCGCTTGGCTTTGGAGTAAGCCCGCATGAGTGTCCCCCATAAGAAGTGGCTTCTTATGAGTGTACGTGGCAGGGGGGAGGAGCAAGGAGCACCTAAGAGGATCAGGGCTGTATGGCATGTTTGTTATTTTAATGACAAAAAAAAAACTCGTAAGGTTTAACCTCTTCCTAACCACTAAACACACATGTAGTGGCAAGAAAAGTGGGCCCTGCCCCCCCCTCCCCCCAATTGTACTTATTGTGTGCTCCCAGCACAGTGACTGAGCTGTCTGACAGCTCTCTGTCATGGCTTCTGATCTGGAGCCAGTGGAACAGGCTCCTGATTATGTGGCCATTAAGTGAGCCAATTACAGTAGTCACGTGATTAGGAAGCTGATCTGCCGCCTAGCTTTGAAGTCCACTTAAAAGGTCTGCTGGGAGGTGTTATGAAGGGGTTAACATTGTTGACTCTAATTTCACCTTTTAGGAGATCTCTCCCCACTTCCTGGCCAGGAGAGGGGTATCGGACAGAAAAGAGAATCAAAAAGTCTCCTAAACAGACAGCAATAAAAACATATGGACAGTTTTATTTAAATCTTCCTCTCTCTATCCAAAACTTTAAAGAAAAAGCTGCATTTAGGCTTTAAATCGGACTAAACTTCAGCGTATCCTCAATCTTTGGTGCTCCGTTCCCCACAGTAAAAATTACTTCTACTAGCTAGTGCTTCCAAATATCAGTTGGCATTTTTAAATTACTCCATTAAAATGTTTAATTTGAAATAAAAGTTCTACTGTTATAAAAACAGGATTTTTTTTTTTTTGTTACCATAATATACCCTTTGCTGAGTAGATTGACAGACACAGCACTTTCTAATCTTGACTGTAGAGTTATATATCACCACCTTCAGAAGTAGGACATTAGGCAGACAAAGAAAAAAAAAAAAAAAAACGGGCAGCCGTCCTAGTTGGTTGTGAACACCCTCTCTAATATAGGCAGCTCAGCTCATTGCAAAGCAGTACAAGGATAAAAATAAATAAATGGTGGGGTGGGTGCTGTGTCCATCAATTAACTCAAAGAAGGGAATTTTATAGTAAAATAAAAAAAAAAATCTTGTTTTCTCTTTCATTTGACAGACAGCACTTCATAATCTTGACCATAGGGGCATTCCAAACCAGTGGCTCAATGAGAGGTGGGTACTGGAACAGACAACACAAGAACACCCCCCAGAGGCAGTAAGAAGAATCCTCAGACAGCTGCTTGTAAATCCTTCTGACCAAAACATTCACACAAAGATGTAGGTAACTGCCTTGCAAACATGAGACACAGATGCCTGCTTTCAGAACACCTAGGAGGCACCGATTGCCCTGGTCGAATGTGTCATACGGGGGAGCCGGACCTTTAATGGCATAAGCCTGTACAAACAGGAAATAGTGGCAGAGGCCGCCCAGCCTTTTTGTGGGCTGTCCTCAATCATAAGAAAAACCAACCTCTGAAAGGAAGCCACAGAAGACAGATACACCTGGACCACCCAGACTACATCCAAGGGGTGCAGCACGAGCTCCTTGGGATGTGAAGGATGTGGTCACACAGACGGAAGGAAGAACAGAGGTTCTCAGTTTAGGTGCAAGTCAGACACCACCTTTGGAAAGAAGGAGGGACACAGATGGAGAACCATCTTATCCCTGTGTAAGGCCAAAGAATGAGATTTACAGGACAAGGGTGCCAGCTGCAACATGCAAAAGTGATAGCAACCAAAAAGGCAACAGTAGGGGAACATAAAATTCTCAAAGGGAGGCTTCTTAAGACCTGAATGATCCAGGTTTCAGTCCTGTGGTTACTGGGGGAGCCATAAGCCTAACCCCTCAAATAAAAGTGCAAACCAAGGAGTGTGTGGCTTAAGGCTGTTGGAAGAAAATCGCAAGGGCCAGTTTCTGATCAACACCCTGTTGAAGAAAGGTCAAAATCCTGGACACGAAGAAGGTGCACAGCCGCAGCCTTGCTCCACGTAATATAAGCTTTCCAAGTACAGTGGTAAACTTTCAGAGAGGTGGATTTAAATGCCTGCAACATGGTGGAAATCACTGATCCTGACAACCCCCTTGCCCTCAAAACCTGGCTTTTAATAGCAAAGCCATCAAAAGCAGGGTGGAAGATCAACTATTGGAACAGAAGATTTTTGCGCAGAGGAAGTTGCCAAGGGACGTCTGCGACCAACCGCATCATGTCGGCGTATCAAGGTCACGGAGACCAATCTGGAGCTATAAGAATGACCAGGATCCCTTTCAGCCTCTATCGTGCATAGCAGGTGAGGGAGATGCTTGAGAAAGGCATAAATGGGTTGGCAATGGCTCCGTTACGCTTCCAGAGCATCTGTCACATCTGCCAGGGGATGCCTCGCTCTCGCCACAAAACTTGACACTTTCCTGTTAAGATGGGAGAACAGCAGATCCACAGCCAGTGTGGCCCTGCACAGGCATATTTGACTTAACACGTCTGGTTATAGAGACCACTCTCCTTGATCCAGCGTTTGACAACTTAGGTTGTCCACACCCAGAATGGAAATGGCGGAGAGAGCCAGCATGTACAGTTCCACTCATTGATAGATGTGGGAGGCCTCCACTGTCCGACTGGATCCTGACCGGACTTCCTCACAGATGCCCCGTCCTGTGAGACAAAGACATCGCTTTTAGCTCCAAGACATTAATGGGCAGCCAGGATTCTGCCGAAGTCCAACAGTCCTAGGACGACCATTGCCCCAAGACACTCTGGCCTTCATTGTGGCCATTGTCCAGGGGCGAAGGAGAAACAGCTTTTCAGCCCAAAGATTCAGAGACCGAAGCCAACTGAGAGAAGAAACCCTGGCTAAGTGTCCTACAGATACCAGATTGTCCAGGGACCCAGCAGACTTGTCCCACATTGATAGGATGTTGACCCTCGTGGCACTGCACATACAAGACCGCCTCAAAGGTGGACACCATGAGACCCAAAATCTGCATGCAAAAATGCAGTGATTAACACTTACGGAACTGCAGGGCAGAGTTTCCAAAGTTAGTCCAGTGTGAGGAACAACTTGGCCCGTGCCTAGGCAAGAATCAGCCCAAGATATTCCAGATAACTGGTTGCAGTCAGAGCAGATTTCTTGAGGTTCAATAACCAGCCAAACTCCTATAGAGTGCACATGGTGATCGCCACATTGTATATCAGCAAGACTCGCTCACAGGAACAAGTCATCCAGGCAGCCTATAACGGCAATCTCCCGCTGTCTCAGCAGTGCCAGGACTGGAGCCAACACTTGTAAACACCTGGGGAGCGTACACCCTCACTGACCAGGGTGACTACTGCATCTAGATTATCCAGCCTGTCGCACAGCCTGACTGTTAATTGAAGATCTCCACAGGAAAAATAGGCCATGGAACCACGTATCCCCATAGGAAGCTAGGTCTTACTCCTCACACTAGGCAGAAAGAACCGAGCTGCCTATAGCAGAGAAGGGATTTACTACAACTAAGACTGCCCATAGGCGGTGCTATGCTTGTTTTTTTTTTCTGTTTAGTGTCCTACTTCTGAAGTTGGTGCTATAACCCAACAGTCAAGATTAAGAAGTGATTTGTCTGTCAACAAATGAAAGAGAAATTAATGCATTCTTCATTAAAGTGGTGTTCCGGCCGAAATTATACTTTTTAAATAAAAATACCCCTATAATACACAAGCTTAATGTATTCTATTAAAGTTAGTCTGTAAACTAAGGTCTGTTTTGTTAGTTTATAGCAGTAGTTTGTTATTTTATAAACTTTCAGCAGGCCGTGGCCATCCTAAGTGTGGGCATCTGAAGCCAGACTGTATTTCTTCCTGGATCTCATCCTTGCAGATCTCGCACATGCTCAGTGCAGCACAAGCAGTGTAATAGGTTTCAGGTCAGGTTTCCATAGCAACGGCAGTTTCAGAGGAAGTTGCCGCCCCTTCCCAGAAGGCATTGCAAACAGGAAATGATGCGATGGGCCGCGGCCAGGGAGGAGGAAGTGAAAAATGAATACAGCAGATATACAGTAGGTGCTGAGAAAAAAAATAAAAAAAATCCAATTTGTTTACAGTGCACAGTTTAGTGAGGGATGCTGAAGAGTTGTAAAAGTGGGTGGAACTCCACTTTAAGTTGCCCATTCTTTTTTTTTTTTTTTTTTTTTTTTTTTACAAATTATATCATCAGTAGTTCCACTTATGAACTAAATAGTTTGGCATTGAACCATTCCATCGACAAACCATAATAATCTCTCCCTCCTCCAAAGAATCAATGGCCACACACAATGTTAGGACAGTTTATTTGAAGTTGTAATGAGAAGCAGGAAATGGATATATACTTACAAAGTGTTTGTTTTTATAGGAACATGTATATATACACACTAAAAGAAACAAAAACTCTAATCAGACACTGCACTGTTTCAAATTGGTTTGAAAAACACATATACAAGTTCCTGATAGCATTGCTTCACAGATCATGCAACCTTAGTAAGGCATTCACACTTAAGTTCATTTGCCACCACTAGTCAAGTGCTTGACTAAGGCATTATCAATAGGCAGAGCCCCCATCCCCCAAAAAATAAATGCACTATTAAAAGTTACACTGTAACCTTAACATTATTAGGCTTATATAAAGCATAACTTCAGACAAACTAGATACACAGTTAAAATACATATATGTGAACTGGTTTACATGCCAAAGGATCTTCAGTCGTGTTCAGCTAGTCTTGTGATTCTGCCCAGCCAGGCGAGTGACACCGTTAATTCCGGGCTCAAGTGTACAACCTCTTGTCAGCTCTCCAGAGCCTTCTTGATGTTCAATGAATTGGCACTCACACTGCTAATTAACGGCCCATGGTCCCGTGCAGGGCCAGGACAGGGGGGCAGAAAGGGCATGAGGCATAGGTGGCCAAAAGCTGCCGGAGGGAGGATTCAGCTTTATTCTCCCTCCAGCCTGCAGGGGGTGGAAGAGAGCCAGCACAAACTAAGAACTCAGTGCAACACCACTGAGGAGTAAGGGAAGATTGCTCTACTGCCTCTCTCCCTCATCATGTGACTTATCACATGAGCAGTAGAAGCTGCCTACTTTCCAGACTAATCTGGGAGTACAGAGCAAGGGGGAGACCGCAGTCCTCCCTCCACATTTGTAGGTTCAGGAATATGCAAAAAAATGGTGTGCGTTCCCAGATCGCATAAAAAAAACAAACAAAAAAAAACAGCCCTTTTGCAGTCGCATGACAGTGCCATTATTTCTTAATAGCATACACCTTGCTAAAAATCCATGATTTTGCACTCATTTGCCTGTGCCAAAATGCATTTTTGCACAATGCAATTTTTAAAAAGGGGTATACACTACTTTTGTGCATTTTTCATGCATTGGATAACCCATTGAAATCAATGTGTTGCCTTAAACGTGCCACGCAAACACATGTGTTTTGTCACACCTGCAAAAGGTGTAAACCGAGCCTTAGGGATAGTTTACACTTGCAGTAGCCCTCTGATGAGCAGTTTGCATTGCCACTTTTAGAGGGTGTTTGACAGACGAGGAGGAGGCAATATATCACCTCCTCACCACCTCTCTTACAACCTAAAAGCCTTGCACCACCACTCCGAAACCGTGTGCACTGCATGTGGTTGCAGCTCAGTTGCTTGCATCAGTCACATTCAGCAGGCAGTACTGGCCATCAAGCACGACAGGGGATGATTTTTGCCACACATATGTATACCTCCATATGCCTTTGCATCTCAGGGGACAGTTGGGAGGCAGCAAAAATGCTGCTTAACCAGATTTTTCCACTCAAAATGTACACAAGGCTTTAGGATTCATTCGTATGGGTGGAAGAAAGGCTGTTAAAAGCAAACAGTTGAGCTGTGTTTTTACTGCTACCTGAACAAGATAAAGCAGCTGCTTAGAACTGTACATGTCATTGCCCGATGCTTTGGGGCCACGGCGAAAATGAAATGAAAGGGGGTCATGCTGCAAATGCATGCAATGCACAGCTGCAACGCTGTGGGTTAAAACAGGCAGTGAGGAGGCAACATATGGCCTCCTCACCACCTGTCCAAAGCCCTATTGAATAGTGATCTGTCACAGATCAGTTTCCAGAGGGAAGCAATGATAGAGTGGCACATCTTAAGCCCCCCTTCTTCCCTCTGCATCCCCCACATCCCTTTATTTCTATGCACCCCTCAGAACCCGTCTCCCCTCCATCCCTCATCCACACTAACACTCCTCAAACGGACACCAGCGATGCAGAGCCATTTTTTTTTTCTTACAGACACTGATGCAGCACCATTTTTGCTCTTGGCAACACCACTGACGGACATTTTTTCCTTTCAGTGACACCAACGCAAGGACATTTTTTTTTTTTCTTCACCATTGTTAGTCCCACATTTTTGCACCAGTTTTAAACATTTGCTGCACTGTACCACAACTATTGGTACTATTTCAGCACACGCCACAAATATTACACAAATTTTACTATGCATGTTGTTGTTAGCCACCCCCCCCCCCTCCTCCACCCGGGGGATAGCAGTTTGCCCTGGTCACTGGATGTCCTTGTCCCAGCACTGGTCCTGTGGATCAGCCTCATCACACCACCGATTCATGGTCCCCTGAATCAGTAGAATCACACTACAAATTCATGGTCCCATAAATCAGTAGCATCACATTAACACCAGTTCAATGTCTGGTAAATCAGCCTGATCACACCAATTCATGGTATCATTAATCTGTATTACACTACAATACATGATATTTTTAATCAGCAGCATCACAATGCTAATTTGTGGTCCCATAAATCAGAATGAACACCCTGCTGATTGATTAATTACAATAAGCAAGCAGGTGACACCGGAAGCTGTTAAGTGGAATCAGGAAATAGTAGAGTGATGTTTAAGATACTGAAGCAAATATGGGTAAATCATAAGACAATACTTTCTCAATAACTGAGGAACAAGAATGTGTATTTGATAAAGTGCAGGGAAAACTATTGATCAGTATACTGGGTCCAGCTCAGTGACCCAGAAAGTACTGGATCAGCAGGATGGATAGGTGTAATTGGCATTCTGAGAAGGAGAAATCACCAACTGCAGCCTTTTAAGCTTTTCTACATCTGGGTTTCCTTAAAATATGTTGTGCAAGGCCAAACTCAGGGAATCCATATGCTTCTGTGCCATCTTGTTTGAGTTTAGCTATGTCCAGCAAAAAAACATATGAAAGAAAATGCAGCACACTGTTGAAAAGTTTAAATGTGCTGCAGGATCTGCTCAAACATGTTCTTGAAATGTCATCTCCACTCCAAATCAAGTATTTCTGCTCTGAATAGGTACCTATAAAAACAAAAAAATCGCAGGCCAGCTTCTTTTTTCCATGGAACCTACAATAGTGTCTCTCTTCAGCAATACACATGAGATTGTCACTTCTGCAGATTCATGCCTCAACTTCTGTTTATTATCCATTTTAAAAAGACTGGCAGGAAAGGGGCACACCAACATTGGTCTTGGTCATGGCTGTGGTAGTTGTACAGTATTAGGAAATCCTGGGAAGCAAGCTTAATACAGGTGTGCCCAATAAAAACACAAGAACCTTAAGGCCCCTTTCACACTTGAACGACTTGTCCTGCGACTTGGCATTGCAAAGTCACATGACAAGTCGTTCCCCATGATCCAATGACAACTATTTATATATTAGTACGACTTCAAGTCATGCCGACTTCAAAGTAGTCCCTGCACTACTTTGGTCCGACGCTGATGCAAGTTACACAGGCATTCCCTGAAATCGCAGAAAAATTGCACGACTTTGAAGTCGCGGTAGTCTGAAAGGGGCCAAAATGTGATTCAACTCAGTGGTAAGCATGGCAAACTAAACAGTTTTGGGTGGAGTGTACTCATTGCTGCTGAACTAAAACTTCTGTAAATGCTTAAAGGATAAGTTCTCCTTTGGGAACATGTTCCATTCATTTTTAGGGTGGACCATGTAACAGACACAGGTGCAGCGCTCACAAATCAGAGGAGTCCTAGATCAGATGTTCTGGCTCAAAAAGCTTCCATGACAAGTGGCATTTAACAAGAGCTAAAGCCAATAACTCCAAAGTCCATATTGAAATCTTAATTGCTACATGTTAGTAAGTTAAAAGACGCTAACATGTTTCAGCACATAGCCTTGCAGAAACGCGTTAGCTTCTTTTAACTAAAATGTAGCAATAAATATTTCAATATGGACTTTGGAGTTGTCGGCTTTATCTCTTGTTGAATAGACCATGGAACATATTCCCACTCCTGCAGCCTCACCATCGATCCCCCTTCTAATTGTGACAGCAAGCCAGGGATCTTCTCCCCGCACCTACTGTCACAATTTAAAAAAGAACTTCTGTGAATGAATGAACTAAAAGTACCGACAGCTTGTAGTTGCCAATGAACTACCAGGGCGCTTGTGAACGTTCTAGGTAGCTCATTGTGTAACTGCCTGCCCATACGAGGTATGAGCAGATAGCTACACTGTCAGCAGAAGCATGAGATTGCACCCACAATCTGCTGATCACAGGTGCAATGCTTTGCAGACTCCTAATAAAAATAATTAAATAATAATTTTGCATTTTATTTACCTGCAAAAAGATGTGCATTTATTTAGAAGTGAACTTATCCTTTAACTATTCACTGGTTTGCTGCGCTTTTTTTTTGCCATAGAAAAGATGAATGGTGCCAGCCTTGATTTACATGTGCTATCCCTTTTTTTTTTTCTTACACAATATATGTCTGCATTGAAAATTTCCATGTTCAGTGTTTGCAAACCAAAGTCTACCCTCAACTGAAAAATCAATGTATGTAAAGTTTGTGTATGCACCCCCTGTGCTTCACCTATTGGTGTAGTAACACCCCTGGTCCCCTACTCCAGTCAATGAGGTAGTCCAAATCTCTACAAGGGGTGAGTCGGGGGAGTCACAGTATTCAGCTTACAGATTATTTCCCACTATTGCGGCCAAGTTGGGATAACACCTACTTTATATTTATTATAGGTTTCCATTTCATAGTGGGCCCAGTAGATGGCTTGACTATTAGGGTCTAAAGAGGAAAGGTTGCATATGAGCAGTATGCGGTTTCAGTGAAGAGTGGAAAAGCATGGCCCGCGATTCAAGGTCTACAAGGCATTATCAGATGTGATAGCAAGGTGTGACAGTTAGCTCATTGATTAAAAGAACTATTCCTATCCTTTAAGGGCAGCTTCACAGATAAAAAAGGCCAATTTTTTTTTTCTCGCGTTAAGTTTGAGTGCAGTGAAGCCAATCTAAAGAGAACATCTATCATCATAGCACTGACCGGAAAACATTCCTAAACTGCTGCATGTATCAGTGTATATTAGAGCTGCACGATTAAATCGTTAAAAAAAAAAAAAAGTTATTTTTAGAGCTCAAAGGGATAAACTTCGGTCTGTAAATGAGGTCAGTTTAACCTCTTAAAGACTAAGCTTTTTTTTCCTGACACTTGTTGCTTACAAGTTAAAATCAGTATTTTTTGCTGGAAAATTACTTAGAACCCCCAAATATTTTTTTTTAGTAGAGACCCTAGAGAATAAAATGGCAGTTGTTTTTAATTAATTAATTATTTTTTTATGTCACACTGTATTTGCGCAGCAGTCTTTCAAACGCATTTTTTTTGGAAAAAATACACTTCAATGAATTTAAAAAAAACAAAAAAAAACAAAAGAGTAAAGTTAGCCCAATTTTTTTTGTAGAATGTGAAAGATGGTGTTACGCCAAGAATCGTGATCTTTATTCTAAGCAAAAAGATTGCGATTCTCATTTTATCCAGAATCGTGCAGCTCTAGTGTACATCAAAGCATATTATCTTAAAATGAGAATGTATCCATTGAATAAAATGATCCATGTCTTTTACACTGTTATTAAACAGTGCATAGTCAAGTCAAACCCAAGCCCTAATGGTGGCCATATGGATGGATAGTTCCAGGCAAATTCAACAATTGCCTAAAAATGACCAACAATCTGCCACAAAAAGTTCAACAGAAATTGTTAGCAAAAATGATCATTTCAGCATAGTGCTATCAAAAGTGAACCGAAACTTGCTAAACGTGCCTAAAATCTGACATCTGTATGACCAGCACAAAGGAGAACTTCCTATTATTGGAAAGTCCAGAAGCCACAACTATTAAAGCAGGGCTCACCTGACTGAGGCTGGCTGTGCAACAAGCATTGAAAGGGGCACCATTTAGATGGACTCTGTCTTTGGCATTAAAATAAAAAAAAAAAAAATACATGGCCTCCAAGTACTCCAAATCCCTGTGCAACTATCGTAATTAGAAATAATAATAATAATAATGCACCAGGCCAGAATAACAAACCAAGTCTGCTTGAATTCACAGTTTTACCATTAATGAGTCCTAAATCAACTTGCTGTTGTAAAATCACTAAAAACATTTTCATTGGCTGTACAATTCAGTCTACTTTCCCCTTTACTGGAGGTGACTGGAAATTCTTCCCCCCATTTGGCATGTAACGTATTTATTATTATCCACCCAAAGAAAATATTTCATCTATGTATGGACTGTGGATTGAATGATCTACCGATGAGCAGACATTCGTGATGTTGGTAGACGATTCACCTCCAGCATCAGTAATGGATGGACAAAACATTTAGGCTGGGTTCACACCAGTGCAAATTGGATGAGGGTTTCTCCGCATGCAATTCACATATCAGGAGATTGTGACCGGCTCTCAATAGAGCCGGTGTGAATTGAACAGGAGTCCTGTGCATCTTCTGGTCTGTTCCAGGTCCGAATTCAGCCAAAAATTTGGGCTGAAACGGTGAATGGAGATGCACCAGAACCGCTGCTGTGAGCCACTCCGTTCCTCGGTGTGAACCTAGCCTCAAAGAAATCTGAACATGTTGTGGTGGTAGAATGAAGGCATCAAGTAGTGGACACCTATAGGTGACCTCTCCAGTGCCAAACAAACCCCAAAATCAGGGCCAATGTAACACACTAGTTATACACTTCTTAAGGGTCTTGCCACCTGTTCTTACTGGTGAAAATTGAATGATGGACCAATAGAAACAGGCGTGGAGGGTGCAGGCTAGTTTTTGGCGCCCTCAAAATCCTGGAATAAGCGGAATACAGAAAATTAGGGGTTCTCTGGGCTCTGGAGAAGTTACCTAAAAAAGGTATGTGCACTGTAGTGTAACAAACTATTCAGTGCCTTTGTGGTACTGAGGGAGGTTGTGATGTGTCGTGCCAAGGATGGATTTTCACCATGAAAGGAATAAATCTCCATTAAGCTGATCACACCTAATACATGATTGGAGTTTTACAATGATTAGGCTGCTTGCTTTCTCTTAGGATAGTAAAACATATCAATGCTCGATAAATACATCATAAGGAATCAGAAAAGTATCCATTAACACAGACTAGCTATTTTACCAATGCTCTGCAGCTGAAAATACACAGAACACAGAAGCCAATCGTGATGTCTTGACTTTTTAAGAAGTCAGATATGCTCCATCTGCGTTATGTGATAAAGCAACAACATACTGTAACATTACATTTTTACTACACCACTAACAAATAGGAAATCTTGATTTTGTACAAGTTTTACTATTGACAGCAGTTTGCAGAGACCCCTTGTACTGAAAGGACGCTCAGATTACATGTTCATATGCACTGCTCAGAAAGCGTCCAGCAATGCTTGATACAACACATTCCTCTAGAAATGGCTGATAAATTCTAGCCAGTGTTTAAAGTGCACCAGTTGTCTGCTCAATACAACAGCAACAATTTAACAATTTTGTACTGAAATTAGAATGATGCCTAGTCACTATATGTAAACACCACACTGGGGGGGGGGGGCCTTGGAAAGGAGAACTGGAGGTGTTCTTCCCCAGCAATCAACCAGATGCTAGGCTCCTACTATATAATGAAATTGTAAGATGTACTTTCTGGGCCACATCTCCACTTGTCCCCCCAGTGTTCTTTATGATCGGATCACATAGAATATACATCATACAGCCCACAAACAGCTACCTCCTGTTTGCATAGGCAACACTTTAAAGTGGTTGTAAACCCTCATATATAACCCAGTGAAGTGACTGGCCTCAGACGATACAGAGATGAAACAAATCCTCCTACATAAGTTGTATCTGTCTATCTGCAGTCTTCAGAAAAAAAGGGGCGGAGAGCTGAAGTTAAACTCTACAGAGCTCTGTGAGGAGGTGTCAGAGCTGATTGGAGAGACACACCGCGCCCCCCCCCCCCAGTATACAAAGATGACACTTAGGGGGGAGATTTACTAAAACTGGTGCACAGAGAATCTGATGCAGCTGTGCATGGTAGCCAATCCGATTCTATTTTCAGCTTGTTCAAATAAGCTTTGACAACAAACCTAGAAGCTGATTGGTTACTATGCACAGCTACAGTAGATTCTGTGTGCACCGGTTTTAGTAAATCTCCCCCTTCGTGATCTTATTTAAGACAAGTACACACTATAAAGGGATATGCTTCGTTCATATTTCATGTCTGAGGTTTACAACCACTTTAACGCTGTTTTGGGCTCAGACTGTTAATGAAATAAAATACTTTGACTGTAGTGTAAACATTAGACTGTTATATAATAAGGATGAGCCGCTAGTGTTAACACAGTAATCTTCACAGTTAGATATTACTGTAAATCTCAGCAATCTTTTCTACTAGCCATTTAAAAATAAGGGAAAGAAAACTGGGGCTTGTGCAAGAATCTGAATGGTCATTTGAATTAGTACAAACTTATAAAAAATTTACATTGGCTCCTCAGTAGCCTGACAGTTGTATGTTAGGTCAGGCAGCAGCTGCAGGCTTCGGGTGACCTTTGATATTAACCACCCCCCACCCCCCCCGGGACACCCCCTAGAGAAGTTAAACCTACACAGGGGAGCATATATACTAAGACTACACAACACTAATTTAAAGCTGCACATGCAGATTCTTGCATAAGCACAGTTGTGACTGGTTCTCTTAGCTTATTAGCAGTAGATACAGTGATGACTTAGGCCAATGTCATACAGTGCATTTGCTCACCTGAATATTTTAAACTACAGGAGCTGAAAGCTTGTATATTCTATTTGCCCACACATAAAAAGAAGTGGTTTTACGGGTTCAGGTCACATGAGCACTGCCACACCCAACAAAAGCTGCCTGCAGCATTTCTAACATGTACTACGGTGACAAGGCCTTCTCTCTTAGCTTGCCTCCTATGCCCACAGTGTATATTCACCAGGCTCCATAGGCTAAAATATCAGGCCACACAAACTGCCCATGTGACATTAGCCACTGAAATGACCCAACAATCTCTATGTAACAGATACATTTAGAAAGTCAGACAATTTGACCACAAACGCAAATTTTTAGGCAACATCCAGCACACCAGCTGCTACCAGCTGCCTAGAGAGCCAGTCAAGGCCATCATATAGCCCCATACCACTGCGGGCATCGCAGCCCTGGATATACCAGCTGCGACCACAACACAGTTTGTGAAGGCTCAGTAGCTCTGTCATTTCTTCCACGGATAGGGCACCTGCGACATCCTGTAAAAACAAAGCAAAGTCATTAACATTAGCAGGTAATAAAATACACCCTATTTATTAATTACCTGTACGTGTGGTAGGGAAGGCCACGTAGAAAATGTGTTTGACATTGCTAAATTCATTGACAAAATGGGCTACACTTCAGAAGACTCAAAAAGTTAAGTACCAGCTATGAACAGGTTGATCTGATCCCAAGGCACCACCAGAGAATTTACTGCCTCAACAGGAGGTACTCTTAAGCATCCCCCACAATGGCTAGTACTTGGGCCAGCACCTTGAATATCCAAGGTGCAGATATGAGGCTGAAGAAGGGCAGCACTGCGAGCTGGCACTATAGGTGCACAACAGCAAACCATACAAAATATTGATATGCTGAAAAGATGGGGCCATGTAGGTACGCATTCCTCAATGTCCACAAAAGCCAATTGAAGGGAAGTGATAACAGATCTTTCATGCAGAATTTCGATAATCAGAGCTTTGAGATCCAAGATGGGACAAGATGCTCCTTTGGGTATGGGAATGGCTAACAGGTAGAGGTAAGATCCTTGAAACTGTTCTACCACAGGAACTAGGGCAATGACACTTTAGTCCATAATACCCAAGAGGGCTTGATGGAGATCTGCTAATCTGTGTGGTGACAAGGAGGGGCACGGGAGTGAAACTTCAGCTAATACCCTGGGATACCATTTCCTGAACCCAAGCATCTGAGATTCAAGTTGTCCAAGCCTCCTCAAAGGTTAACAAATGTCCCTCCACTCTGGAAAGTGTAGACAGAGGCTTTTCTAAGGATCTGGCAGGGCAAGTTCCAGGCCTTATGGGTGGATTGGGAACCAGGCTTGGAGAATCTCGACAATGAAATGCAGAGACAAAATGAAGGTTTCTTTAAGAGTCAGAGAAAGATGGGGGAAAGATGTTGCAGTCTGTTCCTTAGGTTTCTTCCACTGGGGAAAATAGGTACTCTAGACACTAGTAACATTGATAATAGTATCAAAAGTCTATCCTAAAGAGACAGTGGGGTTGATTTACTAAAGGCAGATCCACTTTGCACTACGAGTGCACTTGGAAGTTCAGTCGCTTTAGATCTGAGGTTAAGATCTAAAATGAGTGGAAGCTCTGCTGATATACTGTAATCATCCAGTCATGTACAAGCAAAAATGCTGTTTTTTATTTTCCTTGCATGTCCCCCTCAGATCTACAGCGACTGCACTTCCAAGTGCACTTGCTGTGCACTTGTAGTGCAAAGTGCATTTGCCTTTAGTAAATAAACCCCAGTGTCTCTTGAAGGCCACGCACATCAAAATGATTCTTACACAAGGGTGCAGCACTTTAACTAAAGTGCCTATGTGTACGGACATAAGACCAATAAGAGAGAGTAAGCTGTAAGCTTTCCAGCAGACCATCTCAACTAAAATTTAAAACTACAGCCATTTGGCTTTGCATGTTCTATTGTATACTCAATGGATCAAACACAGCAGTGCCGAATTCACTTATAAAGAGGGATTTTGACCACTCAGCCGTGGTTTGACAGAAAAGTCAAAGCCAGTATGTGGTGTCCTGACAGCAGGAATGGGGTTTCCAGATGGCTTCCAACCACTGATCAGTTAGGTCCTTAAAAACAGGCACGTCATCTACTGTAAAAATGAATGCCTTGTTTTTGTGAGACACTGCCGAATCCAGTGAGGACAGACCACTTTTAGTAAAACCAAAAGAAATGCTAGTTGGGTAATTGTAACCTTACCAAACTGGCCCTAGAATGTATATAAATGTGCTATAAAAATTATAATCTCTTTTGGAGGTATGGAGACTGATGTGAATGGTTGTATGTACACTATAAGCTCTTGTTAGCCTAGACAGTGCTACTATAGCAACATAGATGCTTCTATATAAATATATCTATAGATACATCTAAAAAGATATAGATAGTTCACAATATATCAAGCACAAATAACAGGTCCTCTGTAAAAATTGATGAAAGCTGGTTCTCAGGTCAATGAAGACTGTTACGGAGGCAAGAATTTTACTGGCATTTATCCTTCTGTCCAATGACAGTGTCCTTTCAAAACCAGACGTACTCTGGTATCGGCCATGTCCCTATACACAAAGTGTATAAGGACATGGTTGATGTCAATGTTTTGCCATGAATTCAGGCCCCAGTACCAAAATGAAACAAAATCAGAGTGCCACAAAAGAGCATTTCTGGCCAACAAAAGGTTATAGAATGCAAGTTTAAAACTTTAAAAATTAAAGACAGGTTCACTTTAATGCTGACACTCAACAGTAAAAGTGTTGCGATAATAGTACACAAAATTATAAGAAATGGAACAGAATTATAAAGTATAAAAAGGTAATACATTACCTGTTTATTGGCAAATATTAATAGCAGTGCGTCACGCAGTTCCTTCTCTGTAAGAAGCTTTGCAAGTTCACTATGGGCCTCGGTGACACGGTCACGGTGGCTGCTGTCTATTACAAATACTACAGCTAGAGGAAATGAAAACCGGATTAGGATGCTGCTGCCTTCACCAATGAAAGCAAAGAGCCCAAGAACCCATCCCTGGTATCACCGACTGATGTAGCTGGAATATTAGTGATGCTATACAGAGTATTATTTGTGCAAAATGGTTTTAACAGCATTCATCAATTAAATCAAAAAAGTTGCCAGAAACACTTAACAGAAGACCACTAAAGAAAAAACTGTGCCTAGGAACATATGTAAGCGTTCTAAGAATGCTAGTTGTTTGGCTGGAACAAACTTCAGTGGAACACGCATGTCGCTAGAGACGCTTCAACTCCTGATCTGCATACATGTTCATGGTCAGAGACTTGTAGCGTATCGTAGTGAGTGCATTAGCAGACAACCAGTTGGACAACTAGTATTTTCAAGGAGAGAGGTCAGCAATGGGAAGTCATATTTTACTCAGCATTATTCTTTAAGGCACTGCTGTCATGGCTAATATTGCTGACCTCTTACAAATGCCCATTACCTGCCAATGTATGGCATCTATACTTCCGATTCATTGACCTGGAACAAGCATGAAGCAAATTTAACTGACTAGCCAAATTTATTCTTTTGATTTGTTCCTGGAAACTAGCATTTTCTTTTACATCATCTTTTTTTATTTTCACCTGAATTTTATAGTTCTGGCAATTGAGATGAATGAATGCCTAAATCATTATGTGTGCTTAGCATTAGGGCACTTTGGGTGTTTTCCTGCTGAAATGCTCCTCTCCTGAACGTGCAAGTGATGTTTTTTTTTCTGCCTCTAAACACCTATAGTGGACACATAGGCCAAAAAAAACACTCTCAAGCCCCCCTAAAAGCGGCATTTTGACATATATAAGATAAGGTGCTACAACCCAATAAGGTGAAGAAATCCTCTAGCCCTATCGGGTGCAGGATTAGCAGTCAGCAGTCGCACGGCTGCATACACCTTTATAGAAGACGACAATTCCATATATGATCTTAAAAAATCTTGAGCCGTATATACCGTATATACTCGAGTATAAGTCGTTCCGAGTATAAGTCGAGGCCCTAATTTACCACAAAAAAAAAAATGGGAAAAACTTATTGACCCGAGTATAAGACGAGGGTGAGAAATGCACAGCTACTGTAAGTGGAAAAGAGGGTCAACAATGCCCATTTGCAGCATCACTGTGCCCATTTGCAGCCATAGGTCCCCTGAACTTCAAACTCGGTAGTTAAGGGTTCCTAGATGCCCCCTAGCTGCAGCCAAAATTTGGGGTCTCTGAACCCAAAGGGTCCCGAAATGACATTGCTGCAGATGGACACAGTTGACCGAATTTGGGGCCCTGTATCTTGGGGCCACTTAGTGCTAAGAACCCCAAATTTGGTGTGCAAACTCAGTGGAACTAGCACCATAAAATTTCCAAAGCTGGGGTTACTAGCACCAAGTGGCCCTGAGATACAGGGCCCCAAAAATCATGTCAGAAAATGTCAAGCACTTTTCTGCAGCAGAAAATGACATTTTCCGAACCGGTTTTGGATATGTTATGGTACCAGTTCCACTGGGTTTGCACACCAAAATTGGGGTTCCTAGCACCAAGTGGCCCTGAGATATGGGGCCCCAAAGTCGGTTCAGAAAATGTCAAGCACTTTTCTGCAGCAGAGAATGACATCTTCCGAACCGATTTTGGGGCCCCGTATCTCGGAGCCACTTAGTGCTAGGAACTTCAGCTTTGGATATGTTATGGTAACAGTTCTACTGGGTTTGCACACCAAATTTGGGGTTCCTAGCACCAAGTGGGCCTGAGATACGGGGCCCCAAATTCGGTTCGGAAAATGAAATTTTTTGCTGCAGAAAAGTGCTTGACTCCGAGTATAAGTCGAGGGGGGCACTTTCAGCACAAAAAAAATGTGCTGAAAAATTCGACTTATACTCGAGTATATACGGTAGTTTAGTTCTTCATAAGACACAATGATCGTACAGCAGATGTTTACGCGTTTCAGTCATGTTCACAACAAAAAAATCAAAACAATCACAAAAAAGAAAATCAGTGTGTCTTTTATGAGAACTAATAAATCTGAAGATTTTTAAGAGCATGTATGGAGTTGCGGATCATTTTCTTCTAATGCTTCTACACTTACCTTGAGTATTAAGATAATAATGCTTCCACAGAGGTCTCAGCTTGTGTTTGCCGCCAACATCCCAAATAGTAAATTTCAAGTTTTTATATTCAACTGTTTCAACATTAAAACCTTCAGAATAATAAAAAAAGAAAAGAAAAAATGTTAAACTTAAGACATAAACATTTCTGTCGGAGCAACTGTAAAACTCATTAGGCCTTATTTATTAGAAGCCCTGACAAAGGATCTCTCGATATGCCTCACATCAATTTGAATCGAACCACTACTGAAAAGTCACAGTTGGACAAAAAAAAAAAAACGAAAGATCTAACTGGCTTCCACATGGCAATACAGACAGGTCTTCCTTCAGATATTCAGATTTATGGGATCCAATATGACCAGGGCGCAGAGCAAAGAAGTACCTGCAGGATGTGAGTGTGCCTGGGATCTCAGAAATAATTACCAGAATCTTCGAGAGATAAAAGAAACCTGCGAGTGGCTCAATACAACTCCCCGACAATAAAATATCGGTTTTTGGACGAGCTGTTTCAACAACACTCACCAATGGTTGGGATTGGTTGCATAAATTCATCCTGCTTTAACTTAAATAAAATGGTCGTTTTTCCGGCTCCATCCAGGCCTAGAGTCACAACTCGAATTTCCATTTTTGGACCAATGTGAACTCTATTGTCCTAAAACAAAAAGCAAATGCAATACATATTAGAGTCTCTGTGTATAAAAATAAATACATCGGACCTTAAAAACAGACATCCTCATAAAGCCCAATGTGTGGCAAGTGTGAAGGGCTTGTTCTGGGGGGCAGTTACAGGTGAGCTTAAGTATTAACAGCATAGGCTGTGACCTAGAGTGCCAAGATTCCCAGGAGTGGCACGTGGTCACTAACAGCCATATTGGTGACTTTCAATAACACTTTCACAGGTATAACAAAGTCCAAAATCCAGTCTCCCACCCTGTCTGCCAGCGCAATCCGGCAGGGTCCTCTTTGTTGCTGCCTCTGCACAGGGCCAGGTATTTATTAAGGGTACCTAACCAGGGCAGTCCCCCAACAGACTGACCATCTGTCGTGGACTCGGAGTCTGTCCACAAGTGCCAGACTTTTTCATATTTTTTGGGTCATCCTCGGGATAAATATGTTGCTTTGTAGAGGGGTATCATTGTATTAATTAATGTTTTCCACGAAGACACCTACTTAAACCCCTAAAGTGAAACTAAACTCAATCAACCAACATGAACTTTTCCTTACTAATTCTGCTAGCATTAAAGCTGTAGTAAACCGCCGGCATTAATTTTTTATTTTTTTTTTAAACCTGCAAGGCAACGTTACAATGTGCTAGTATGCATTGCATACTAGCAAATTATGTGAAACTTACCTAAAGCGAAGCCCTCCAGCGGTGCGCTGTCACTGCTGACAGGGCTTCCATCTTCACCCGCTCTTCCTGCCGGGTTAGTGGGCTGCAGTCCTTTGGTTGGACAAGCCAAGATGACATCACTCCTGCGCATGTGCCCGGGATATGTTTTTCATGGCACAGGACCCTGAAGGAACACAACAGGTATGCCCTTCCTTCAGAGCGCATGCTCCGGTGACATCACTGGCAGCTTCGCAATTAAATATTTCCTAAACGGTGCACGTTTAGGAGATATTTACTGTACCTATAGGTAAGCCCCATTATGGGCTTACCTATAGTTAAAGATGAACCAAGGGAGTTTACTCCCACTGAATAGAAAAGGTGAAGTCTATTAAATTTACTTGTTTTAATCTTTAACATTTTAACATTTCTTCAGTTGCTTCCTGGTTTCTGGCCTAGCCCAAAATGATATCAAACATCCCAGGAGTGTTAAGAGCCCCCCCCCCTCCACCATCTGGAAGGAAGGAGGGGCTTTCTCAACTAGACATACCCTCCTGCCTGCATGCCTTAGCTAAGGGCAGATGGATTCCAGGAAGTAAATGCTACAGGAATCATCTGCCCTTACTCAAGATGGCCACGGCCAGAAATGCTAAGGGGCATTTTTCAAAGAGATGAAGACATGGCGGGACAGGCGAGTTTGTTTCTGAATATTAAAAATTAATTAAATAGCATTTTTCAGTTTGTGGTGCTCAGATACAGTTAAGTTCAGTTTAAAGAACAGGTACTAAGGTTATGGTACATACCTTTATACTCCCAAATGAGTCTCCAAACCTGGAGCATCCAATATGGAGCTGGAAACTTAAATGCCACATGCTGCATAATGTTCATTATTTAGGGGAATCACCTGTGACCTACACTAGGCTGGCCGACAGAAGTACAAATGTCATAGTTACCTTTGTGAATGTAACAGGAATACTAGCATCCAGCTGGATGTGATCTGCCAGCTCAGTAAACTGCTGCTGTTGTTTCTGAAGAGTCTCTAATAGTCGGGTGATCTCTTGCTTGGCCAGAACCACTCTGCAGTCATCCTATGTGAGAGAACACAGTCCGTTTACACACAGAAAAAAAAAGGGTTCCTGGTGTTCAACATGGTGCTAAATTGGGGGCATTTTTTCCAGGTATGCATTCAAATTTATGATAAAACACAAAGCATCACCTTCATTTCTCTCTATAGGATTTCTTGCAACCTAGGCATGCCAAACAGTAGAATTATTTGAGCAAAAAATAAATAAATAAATAAAAAATTGTTGGATGACACATGTATGATATTTCAGAAAACTATTTTAGCACTTTGCATGGTTATAGTAATGTGCATTACCAATGTACAATGTTTTATCCCAGGGAATTAGATCAAATATTTCTTAAAGTATTCAGATACACAATTCTGTTACCATCACTGATCCCACTGCTTCCTCTCAGAACCCTCTTCAGCAACCCGATCCCCAGTGTTTCCTCTCAGATCCCCCTCTTCAGCAACCCTGATCCCCACTGCTTCCTCAGATCCCCCTTCACCAACCCCGATCCCCAGTGTTTCCTCTCAGATCCCCCTCCACAAACCCTGATCCCCACTGCTTCCTTCCAGATCCGCCTTCACCAATCCCAATCTCCAGTGTTTCCTCTCAGAGCCCCCCCCCCCCCCCCCCTTCAGCAACAAAGATCCCCACCGCTTCCTCTTAGATCCCCTTCACCAACCCCGATCCCCAGTGTTTCCTCTCAGATCCCCCTCTTCAGCAACCCTGATCCCCACTGCTTCCTCAGATCCCCCTTCACCAACCCCGATCCCCAGTGTTTCCTCTCAGATCCCCCTCCACAAACCCTGATCCCCACTGCTTCCTTCCAGATCCGCCTTCACCAATCCCAATCTCCAGTGTTTCCTCTCAGAGCCCCCCCCCCCCCCTTCAGCAACAAAGATCCCCACCGCTTCCTCTTAGATCCCCCTTCACCAACCCCGATCCCCGCTGCTTTCTCTCAGATCCCCCTTCACCAACCCCGATCCCCCTTCACCAACCCCGATCCCCAGTGTTTCCTCTCAGATACCCCTTCAGCAACCCTGATCCCCACCGCTTCCTCTCAGATCCTCCTTCAGCAACCCCGATCCCCACTGTTTTCTCTCAGATCCCCCTCTTCAGCAACCCTGATCCCCACTGCTTCCTCAGATCCCCCTTCACCAACCCCGATCCCCAGTGTTTCCTCTCAGATCCCCCTTCACCAACCCTGATCCCCACTGCTTCCTTCCAGATCCGCCTTCACCAATCCCAATCTCCAGTGTTTCCTCTCAGAGCCCCCCCCCTTCAGCAACAAAGATCCCCACCGCTTCCTCTTAGATCCCCCTTCACCAACCCCGATCCCCGCTGCTTCCTCTCAGATCCCCCTTCAGCAACCCTGATCCCCACTGCTTCCTTCCAGATCCCCCTTCACCAATCCAAATCCCCACTGCTTCCTCTCAGATCCCCCTTCAGCAATCCAAATCCCCACTGCTTCCTCTCAGATCCCCCTTCAGCAATCCAAATCCCCACTGCTTCCTCTCAGATCCCCCTTCAGCAATCCAAATCCCCACTGCTTCCTCTCAGATCCCCCTTCAGCAATCCAAATCCCCACTGCTTCCTCTCAGATCCCCCTTCAGCAACCCCGATCCCCCTTCACCAATCCCGATCCCTACTGCTTCCTCTCAGATCCCCCTTCAGCAACCCTGATCCCCACTGCTTTCTTTCAGATCCCCCTTCACCAATCCAAATCCCCACTGCTTCCTCTCAGATCCCCCTTCACCAATCCAAATCCCCACTGCTTCCTCTCAGATCCCCCTTCACCAATCCAAATCCCCACTGCTTCCTTCCAGATCCCCCTTCACCAATCCCCACTGCTTCCTCTCAGATCCCCCTTCACCAACCCCGATCCCCAGTGCTTTCTCTCAGATCCCCCTTCAGCAACTCCGATCCCCACTGCTTCCTCTCAGATCCCCCTTCACCAACCCTGATCCCCACGGCTTCCTTCCAGATCACCCTTCACCAATCCCGATGCACACTGCTTCCTCTAAGATCCCCCTTCAGCAACCCCGATCCCCACCGCTTCCTCTCAGACCTCTCTTCACCAACCCCAATCCCCACCGCTTCCTCTCAGATCTCTCTTCACCAACCCAGATTCCCAGTGCTTCCTCTCCTCATTGGCTCACTGGCTGTGATCAACAGCAGGAGCCAGTGGCTCCTTCTGCTGTGTGAGCCAATGAGGAGAGAGAGACCTGGGAAAGCCGCTGCTCTTCTGGATCGAGAGGGGGCTCAGGTAAGTAGAAGGGGAGATGGAGGAGGAAGCTGCACCCAGAAGTTTTTCTTACCTTCATGCATAGAATGCATGAAGGTAAAAAACCTTGAGCCTTTAGAATCACTTTAACAACTTGCTGATCATGGCAATCATTAAATTTTTTACACATGTTAAAATTAGCATTTTTGCATGCTATAAAAGTCGTCAAACATTATATATTTTCTGAAAGCAAAAGGCCCTGGAGAAGAAAATGGTGGACGTTACCATTTTTTTTTTTTTAAGTTACACAATATTTGTGCAGTGGTTTATCAAAACACACATTAAGAAAAAAATTACACCAAAATAAATTTTAGTGCACACAAGAACACAAAATACCACCTGATTTCTGTTAAAATATAATGTTGTATTGAGTAAATACTGCAGATACCAAACAGGTCAAGATTTAAAATGTAGTTTGGTTTAGAGTGAATCACAAACTATGGCTCTAGAATTATTGCTCTCACTACAACATTTGCATTGATACCTCACATGTGTGGTGCAATCACCATTTACATATTCACGCTGGACCTACACGAGCCACTACATATGCGTGTCTACGTGGGCGGACGGAGATGATTTTAATTTTTTTTTTTTTTAACTTTATTGCTATCACAAGGAGGTTAACGAGCTGCAGCCATGGTCTTGTAATAACCACTTGCTGACAGGACGTTTTTATACGTACGCCGGTCAGCAAGCGGTGAAAGTATCCATCCTGACATTAAGTAGTTTCATTGACCAAGTATCAGACAAACACAGTTTACCTGCTGCAGAGCCTTCTCACAATGCAGACAAGCAGTGGACACCTCAGATAATAGGATGGTCATGTTTTCTTGTTGCTGCCTCAGCCAAATGAGCTGCTCTCTTACATGTGCATCCACAACACTGAGCGCCATTTCCTCCTGACGGCACAGCGTTTCATGTAAATCAGAAAAATAGGCTCGAACACAAGAGCGGGCATTTTCTGCTGTCCCTGGAACCTAGAACGACAGAAGGGAAAAAAAATAAAAAATACTCAAACATGTACAGTCCAATGATCAGAGAATGTGAGTACTAGGACCAGGAATTCATCGCACAGGCTGCTTTTATTACCAACAAGTTATCAGTATGTAGCAAGCAAAGAAAGGACTCCCTGAAGCCGCACATCCATGTTGTCCCTATACTGGGTGTATGAATGGCAACCTCAGCCTGGAGAAGAAGAAGAATACAATCCACTACCTTGCACTAAAGACTGGTTGAGAGCTTACATAAGTAAATGAATGTAAAAAGGAAAAGATCCCTGCTACTCCTGACCAGCCCACGTGAACAAATAAGGAGAGGCCTCAGTCTACATGTCTCCACCAAACCATAGCTTAGTATAGGGTTACCCTAGATCTAAGCCCAGGTGGTCGGGGTGAGATGCATCAGGACATGTGGTGTGGTGGAGACATGTAGACTGAGGCCTCTCCTTATTTGTTCACTTGGGCTGGTCAGGAGTAGCAGCAATCCTTTCCTTTTTAACAGCTAGCCGACCGGGCCATAGCCAAAAAACGGCTACAGCGTGGTCAGATAAATCTGGGAGGGAGTACTATAACGGCCTCCCAGAATCGGGCACGCACCTGGGAATGTCTGTGACCGTCGGGTCTCTTAGACCCGGCATGTCATGGATCGGGGGTAAAGGGCCAATGACAGCGGCCCTTTACCACGTGATCACTCTGTTCAATGACGTAGTGATCACTTGTAAACAGACCAGAGCGTGTCCGGTTCGGCTCCTCCTCTTTCCTCACGCCGATCGGTACAGCGTGTGAGGGAGCCGATGAGCGTTGCTTCGTCATCTGCGGGCCGCGGGAGCCATTTCCCTGTTCTGCCTAACATGACAGATCTACTGCTCCCAGTGATCTGTCATGTTCTAGTGAGCCCATCCCCCCTACAGTTAGAACATGCTGAGGTAACACACTTAACCCCTTGATCGCCCCCTAGTGTTTAACCCCTTCCCTGCCAGTGACATTTACACAGTAATCAGTGCAATTTTTTTATAGCATTGATTGCTGTATAAATGCCAATGGTCCCAAAATAATGTCAAAAGTTTCCGATGTGTCCGTCGCAATGTTGCAGTCACAATAAAAATTGCAGATCGCTGCCATTACTAATAAAAAAAAAAAAAAAAAGTTAATAATAAAAATGCCATAAATCTGTCCCCTATTTTGTAGACGCGATAACTTTTGCGCAAACCAATCAATATAAGCTTATTGCGATTTTTTTCTACCAAAAATATGTAGAATACATATTGGCCTAAACTGTGGAAGAAATTTGTTTTTTTTTTTTTTATATATTTTTGGGGGATATTTATTACAGCAAAAAGAAAAAATATTGTTTTTTTTTCAAAATTGTCGCTCTTTTTTTGTTTATAGCGGAAAAAATAAAAACCGCAGAGGTGATCAAATACCACTAAAAGAAAGCTCTATTTGTGGGAAAAAAAGGACATCAGTTTTGTTTGGGTACAACCTCGCACGACCACGCAATTGTCAGTTAACCCGACGCAGTGCCGAATCGCAAAAAAAATGGCCTGGTCAGAAAGGGGGTAAATCCTTCTGGGGCTGAAGTGGTTAACCTTACTGGGATGATCTCCTCTCATTGGGGAAATCACTCCATTATGTACATGGATACAAAAACCATTTCCTTGTATGGCGGGTAAGGGGTAAAATGCCTGAATGTTTTTTACTGCTATCTCCACCAACATCAACCCCCTCCAGCCCAAACAAAAAAAGTTGACGTTATTAGCTCACACCAGCCAATCAGAGGCAGCTTGAGATTCCCAAGCTGCCTATGAATGCCCGAGCAGTGCTCAGCCTGACTCGACTTTGTTCTGGGAGTGGGAATGGAAGTTCCCATCCCACTCTTAGAACACAGAGCTGTATACTGTATGTGGTTGAGGCTAAATAGTTTATACAACGTGCCCAGTAGGCGCACCTGTTAGGGTATAAAATCATTTGTTTGTGCCAGCTTGGCCTAAACAAACTAGTTAAAAGTAGTTTTTTTCTAATAGATTAATTCTTGTATCATCAGCTCCATCTAGTGGACATAATGTGGTATAGTTTTCTGAAATAACGCAATGATAAAATATACCGCATTTAGGCCACTCGATGAAGCTGATGTGGGAATTACTCTATTAGGAAAAATAAGAGAAAATGACGATCAGCTTGAACAAATGCTTTGGACATTTAGCCAATGAATGCTTTAGAAATAGACTGTAGTATTTATCTTTAAAAACACGGTTCAGATTTACATGTTCAGTGTGTGCCATGCCAATGCCATCTTCCACAATGTGCTCTCCCCCTTCAATCTGCTGAACGATGCCCGTCAACTTGCGGGAATACTCGGAGATCTCTTCAGTGAAGCTCCTTATGCAATGTGCCATATCCAGGATGGAGGCACGAATCTGGCTGGCTTCTGACTCCAGAACAGCATGCTATAGGGAATTAAAGAGAAGTTCTGTTTAGCGAGGTTCTAAAACAGACAAACAGTGCTCAGGCAGAAACCCGACAGAGTAGAAAAACACACAAGCAAACGTAAGTGAGGAAAACACTAAAACTGGCCAAAGACTGATTGAAATTGGGCTGGGCAGGAACTGGACGAATTTCGATCCATCTATGGGCAGGCCGATTGTACTGAAGTCCATATAATCGGTTAACTTCAGTACAACCAGCCTGTCAGGGCTTTTTTTTGTTGTACACTTACCACCGCCGGCTATAGCAGCCAGCAGAGATCACTCTATTCTGATGTCTGGGAAACCTCCTGCTGTCAGAATAGCGCAGAGGAAGGGATTCTCCCATCAACACTGACTGTACTGAAATTGCATTATGTATGGCCTGCTTTACCCTTTTCCCTAATATGAGCTCTTAACACTTAGGGCTAGTTCCCACCACATGCAGCCCAGTGTGTTTTTTTTCCTGCATCAAAAACGCATGGAAAGGTTATATGGTTTTCAATGGCATAGTTCACACCAGTGCTTGCAGTTCCAGTGCGTTCCAGAAAAAAAATAGAACACGCTGCATTTTTTCCTGCACTGGAATGCTGTAAAACGCATAAAAAATGCACATGTTCTTATTTAAGGTTAAGGAAAAAAACAAAAACAAAACACACAACACACACTGGAACACATCAAAAATGCGCATGCAGAAAAGCATCTGGAACGCATCTGCATTTGACTGCATTTCTATGGTGTGAACTGGCCCTTAAAGTGGGGCTCAAGTCAAAATCTATTTTGTTTCCGATAAAGTGGGGAAATGTTAGTGGTAGCTTAGTGAGGTTTCCCGCTCTTCCTTTCCTCAGACACACAACAGGCTGTAAATGAAAATCTCCCAACTGGAAAGAAAAATCACTCCTCTTCTCGGGTCCCTCTTTAGCTCTCCTGGTCGCTCCCGCCTGTCGAGTGCCCCCTCAGCAAGCAGCTTGTTTTGGGGGCACTCAAGCCAAGCTGCAGCTCCGTGTGTCCATTCAGACACAGAGCTGCCGTTCCGCTCCGCCTTTCTCCCGATTGGCTAACTGACTTTAATTGACAGCCACGGGAGCCAATGGCGCCGCTGCTGCGTCTCAGCCAATCAGGAGGAGAGTCCCGGACATTGCTGGGCAGAGATGGGGCTCAGGTAAGTATTAGGGGGGCTGCTAGACACAGAAGGCTTTTTATATCTTAAAGCATAGAATGCATTAAGATAAAAACCTTCTGCCTTTACAACTCCTTTAAGGCTCCATTCACACTTATGCGACTCCAAAGTCATGCAATTGCCAGTTCGACTTTGGAGCATGACTTTGAGACCCGCTTTACACTCTCTGGACCCAAGTCGCACCAAAGGGGAGCAAGCACCTTTTCAAAATGCTGCGACTTTAACCACTTTGTGACCACGCTATAGCTAAATGACGGCTACAGTGCGGCCAGCTAGTTCCGGAACGACGTCATATGATGGCGTCCCGTGATCGTGCCCGCGGCACGCCCGCTGCTAGGTGCGAGGGGTGTGCTCTGCGATCAGTGTCTGGGAGGACACTGCTGATCACAAATTGAGGTAAAAGAGCCAATCAGCAGCTCTTTACGACATGATCAGATGTGCCCAATCACAGCTGATCACGGATTTAAACAGAAGCTGGATATCGGCACCCCTTTGCTCATGCTGACAGCATGAGAGAAGAGAGCAGATAACCGGCTTCTATAAAAGGAATATGTACACTGATTATCAATGCAGTCCCAAAAGTGCTGCCAATCAAGAGAAAACTCACCCAAGCTCTACTGCTGTATAATGCAATTAGAGTGCAGAGTGATCAGTGCTCTGGCTAATTGAGTTCACAATGAATCCTTAACAAGTACAAGCCGGCAACTCCACAGCTTCTCCATAGAAAACTTTATTGTAGCATCATCCAAAATGCTGATGCGTTTCGGCCTAAGCCTTCATCATAGCATGAATAGATGACATTAAAAACACATGCACATTATATATATATATATATATATATAAAAAATCTCAACTCTCCTAGAGTGAGAGGGGCTGTATTTAGCTTAATTAAAAAATCATCACATTGATTGATTACAAATGAAGATGATCAAAACCTGGGTCAGATTAACACATATGACAGAGGATTTAAACAGCAAACACAAGATGTTACCCATTAAAGTCCTACTGATGCAACAGTGGAAAAATTGTCTTTTAAATCGGAGTAAAAAATAAAGAATACATTTAAAAGACTTATTTCAAAAAACAGGCAAACATCCATCCTGTTACTTATACCAAACGGCATCCTGGTATATAACGTGTGTACCTGCCACACCTCCCGTTGGAGCAGGGTGTGATGGGTGTCCACCCCTACCCCCACTTGTAGATTTTTTTTTTTTTTCCCCTTTCTCTTTGGTCTAGAACGAATTGAACAGTGTCCAGGTTACCTCTATGCGGTGGGGGCCCTTCTATTAGAAAAGCTGTACCCCTGCTGCAAAATGTCATAGAATGCTTTATCCGTATATAAAATATGAAGACATTGTTTAACAATTGCTGTCATTTGTTTTATACTGTCTAGAATAAGTTTAAATAAGTCTTTGAAATTTATTTTGTACTGTGATTTAAAAGACAAATTTTTCCACTGTTGCATCAGTGGGACTTTAATGGTTAACATCTTGTGTTTCCTGTTTAAACCCCCTGTCATATGTGATCATCTTTATTTGTAATCAATGTGATGACATTTTAATTAAGCTAAATACCACCCCTCTCACTTTAGGAGGGTTGTTTCTTTATAGATACCCGGTTTTAATGTCATATATTCATGCTATAATGAAGGCTTAGGCCGAAACGCATCAGATTTTGGATGATGTTACTGCTATGATGCTACAATAAAGTTTTCTATGGAGAAGCTGTCGAGTTGCTGGCTTGTACTTGTCAAGTGCTGCCAATCAGTGCCTCCTACCAGTGCCTCCTCATCAGTGAAGGAGAAAAATTACCTGTCTGCAAAATTTTCTAACAAACTATGGAAACATTTTTTTTTTTTCCCTTTCAAAATTTTCGGTCTTTGTTTAGCAAAAATAAACCCAGTAGTGATTAAATACAACCAAAAGAAAGCTCTATTTGTGTTTAAAAAAAATGATAATAAGGAAGAAAAACACCTAAATTCTAAGTATCACATTAACCCAACTCCTAAACTAAGCTCTACCTCTCAACTAACCTTGTTCTCTAGTAACCTGACTCCCCCCCATCCCTCCCCGTTAATAAATACAACATTATCGAGATCTATTTTCATGACATCGTGCATCCCAATTATCAAGGTCTATAGCCATCTTTACCCCTCCTCTTGCAGGTAGCCGATACTGAGACTCAGCTTGGCAATTTTACAAAAAATTGACACTTTTTATATTGGCTGGAAGTTTGCCATTCATTTTACACACTGGTGTTGATTTACTAATACTGGAGAGTGCAAAATCTTGTGCAGTTTTGCATGGTAGCCAATCAGCTTCTAACTACAGTTGTTCAATTAAGCTTTGGCAATAAAACCTTAAAGTGGATTGGTTTCTATGCAGCGCTGCACCGGATTTTGCACTCTCCAGTTTTAGTAAATCACCCCCAGTGTGTATTCTCCCTGGAAGAAGTAATAATATTACCTTGTGTCCTTGGTGTTTTCCATACTCCTTGCACACACAGCACATGAGGGGGCTGGTCTGGCAGCCATTATCTAAGCACACAAACTCAATGGCATGGACTTGGTGTTGGGAGCAGAGAGTTTTCTCATACGGTTTGTCGGCTAAAGGGACCCGCCGGTGTTTGGCCAGGGTCTTTGTAGAATGGGTGTGCAGGGCACAGTCTGCACACAGGTGAGTGGCACATACAGTGCAGTACACCGACGCCACATGGGCTTCATCTTCATCACAGCGGACTATACTCTGCAAAATAAACAAGATGATAGAATGTTTGATAAATCTGGGCCCAGTAATGTCTGCTCTCTGCACTACGGGTTTAATAAACATGCATGATGGGTATAAATTTTAAATTTTAAAGAGTTCATACAAACAAAACTGAGATTTTAGTTTTTAATAGATGCTAGACAGTTAAACCACCCAATGATTTTTAAAGTGGTTGCAAACCTCCAACGTGAAACATGAACAAAGCATATCCCTCTATAGCAGGGGTAATAATTAAAAATTCACAAAGCTGCAATCAGTAAAATTTTCTTCCAACTGAGGTCCGAAGCTCCTAATGCCGCGTACACACGGTCGGACTTTCTATCCTACTTGGTCCGGCACACTTTCCGACGGACTTTGTCCGGCAGGTGCGCCGGACTTTAAAACGGACGGACTTGCCCACACACGCCGGGACTTTCCGGCGGGCTAAGTCCGCCCGTCTTTCCGACGGACTTTCGCCGGAGTTCCGGCGGACTTTCAGAATGAACGGACTTGCCCACACACGGACAAGTCCGTTCATTTTGAACGTGACTCAGGTGCGACGGGACTAGAAAAGGATGTCAATCTTGCCGCTTTTATCGGCGAGATTGACACCTTGAGAGCCCCGTCGCGGGGCATACCAGGCCCTTAGGTCTGGTATGGATTATAAAGGGAACCCCGCTACGCCGAAAAAACGGCGTGGGGCACCCCCCTAAAATCCATACCAGACCCCGATCCGAGCACGCAGCCTGGCCGGTCAGGAAAGGGGGTGGGGACGAGCGAGCGCCCCCCCCCTCCTGAACCATACCAGGCCGCATGCCCTCAACATGGGGGGTGGGTGCTTTGGGGGAGGGGGGCGCCCTGCCCTGCGGGGGGTGGGGGATCTTCCTCCGGCTTCGGGGGTCCCTCCGCTTCATCTTCTCCCGGCGTCCGGTTGGTTCTTCTCCGCTCTCCGGCCTCTTCTCCCGGTGTCCCAGGTCTTCGGCCGGCCCCTCCGCTGTCTTCATGTAGCTCTATTGCCAGGGCATTCCCTGGGCATGCTGGGACTGTGACGTTTTAGGGGGCGTGGTGGACCACGCCCCCTAAAACGTCACAGTCCCAGCATGCCCAGGGACAGTGACATCATATGGGGGCGGGGTCTCCGCCTATATAAGTCACAACGCAGCCCTCAGAGACCAGTCCAGCCGGAGAGAGCGTCGTGTCAACATCTGGGGGAAGAGAAGAGAAGAGAAGACAAGAAGCCCAGAAGTCCGGACCTCCGCTGGCAATAGAGCTACATGAAGACAGCGGAGGGGCCGGCCGAAGACCTGGGACACCGGGAGAAGAGGCCGGAGAGCGGAGAAGAACCAACCGGACGCCGGGAGAAGATGAAGCGGAGGGACCCCCGAAGCCGGAGGAAGATCGCCCCCCCCCCCCCGGAGCTGTTTAATAAAATATTTAAAAAACCTGTGTAGTGTGTTTTATTACTTACACTTTTTTCCTAGGTAAATGGGTAGGGGTACCATGTACCCCATACTCATTTACATAGGGTGGGGGGCCGGGATCTGGGGGCCCCCTTATTAAAGGGGGCTCCCAGATTCCGATAAGCCCCCGCCCGCAGACCCCGACAACCAACGGCCAGGGTTGTCGGGAAGAGGCCCTTGTCCTCATCAACATGGGGACAAGGTGCTTTGGGGGGGGGGGGCGCAGGGCGCCCCCCTCCCCCAAAGCACCCACCCCCCATGTTGAGGGCATGCGGCCTGGTACGGTTCAGGAGGGGGGGGGGCGCTCGCTCGTCCCCACCCCCTTTCCTGACCGGCCAGGCTGCGTGCTCGGATCGGGGTCTGGTATGGATTTTAGGGGGGTGCCCCACGCCGTTTTTTCGGCGTAGCGGGGTTCCCTTTATAATCCATACCAGACCTAAGGGCCTGGTATGCCCCGCGCTCGCCGCAATAGGAAGATTTGTTTTTCCTATTGCAGCGAGCGCGAGATGCAATACCCTGCCCTCGTGTCGTATTTGGTCCGTCGGACCAGCCTACACACGAGCGGGCTTTCCGTCGGACCAGCACACACACGAGCGGGCTTTCCGCCCGAAACCGAGTCCGACGGAAAGATTTGAAACTTTTTTCAAAATCTAGGTCCGGCGGGCTTTTGGGAAGAAGTCCGCCGGAAAAGTCCGCCGCCGCCCACACACGGGCGGATTGTCCGGCACACTCTGGTCCGCCGGACCAAGTATGCCGGAAAGTCCGACCGTGTGTACGCGGCATAATTGTTCTGTGACTCGGATCCTTCACATCACAAACCCCCTTTTACATCGCAGTCTCCTCTTTACATCAGTGTCATCAGTCTTCCCCTTCACATCAACATCCCCCATTTACATCATAGACCGCCCCCCACTCCCCCCCATAACCTCCCTGACGGTTTTCCCGAGTGTGGCTCGGGGTTAAATTTCAGTACCATTAGCGGTAACCCCGAGCCACACTCGGGATTGCATTGCAGGATCCTGGTGCGGTGTACTTACCTTGTACCCAGGATCCTGCGATGTCCCCCCCCCGCTGTGCCCCATCGTGTGCAGCCCGCCAGTGCCCATCGTGTGCAGCCCGCCAGTGCCCATCGTGTGCAGCCCGCCAGTGCCTGGTAATGCGATGTCACGCTGTGTGTCAGATCTGAATCGCCGTACAGCCAGTTTCATCCCAGTACGCCCCTCAGAGTCTCCCCTCCCTCTCCTGTCCTACACAGCCTCCCCAGTGCCTGGTAATGAATGTCATGCTCACACACTGTGTCAGAGCTGGATCTGAATTGCCGTGCAGCCGATGTCCTGCCTCCTATGACACACGGCACAATGATTCCTAGGATTGGATCAGAGTGCCATCTATCACAAGAGGCGGTCTAGGAGGCAGGACATCATTACATCGGCTTCACGGCGATTCAGATCTGGCACACAGCGTGTCATTCATTACCAGGCCCTGGGGAGGCTGTGTAGGACAGGAGTGAGAGGAGGAGGGAGGGAGGGAAGACTGAGGCGCGCAAACGAAACATGTGCGGCACCCGGCGGGATGGCCCCGCCCCTTTTTTCAGGCTCCAGTATCGACAAGCACTCTTTCGGATTTTTGCCGAAAGGGCCATTTTCGGCCGATATGTTTCGGTGGCCGAAATTTCGGTGCATCCCTAGTAATATTTGAAAATGAAGACCAAAAAGACAAACCAACAACTCTAATGGCCTCTCTGTGCAAGATACACAAACCAGCTCAATACTACATCTCTTACTGAACAGGATTTATTCCACACCACTATCTGTAGCAGAATCATTATGCCACTTTAAAAGAGCTGGTTTAGTTTGTCTGCCTCTTGACTATGACTATGGAAAAGCATCTGTTAATACTTTTTAGAATACTCAAATTAGCCTCTACTCAGTCCATCTAGATAAATGATCTCCAAACTGTGGCCCTCTGTATGCCTTTATCAGGCCCTTGGGGCTCTATTACTCCCACTGATCCTAGGCACTATTACTCTAATTGACAATTCCTCCTGCTGGCGCATCATTCCTCCCACTGGCGCCAATGATGGGGCACCATTCCTCCCACTGGCCCAATGATAGGGCACCATTCCTCCCACTGACACCACCTAACCTCAGGCATTAGGTAATTTTTTGACTCCCCGTGACTTCCAAGCCTGAGGCATAGTTACTCCCACTGGCCACAGTCTGGTCCCTTTACAGTCTTAATAGACAATAAACTGGCCCTTTGTTTAGAAAATTTGGATAGCCCTGATCTAGATGGTCAGTAAATGTTAGGTGCAATGAACTATCTTGCTACAATATTTACCAAAAAACTAATATGGTCTATAGGAATAGTAAAGCCTGACAAATATGAATTCCCCGTTTATAAAATGAACTTTGAAGGTAAAACCACAAAACTGACAAAATATGGGGTTCCTGGACACTATATCCACCTTTACATTCCCTTTAGCAGGCCCTGGTGTATCCAGATCATGTATAGTAATTTGGATTATTACAGTCTCTGTACTGTCATTTCCCCTTTTCTTGTATATTGTATTTCTAAAGTACTACCGTGTTACTGTATATATAATAACAAAAAACAATAATCACATCTTTTTGCAGGAAAAAAATAAAAGCCATAAAAAAAAAAAAAAAAAAAAAAAAACACAACACACACACAATTGACAGGAATGTACCTCTCCAGATCCTCCTATAGACTCCTCTGAAGAACTGCACTGCCCACTGGCCCCATTCTGTAACCGCTCAAGAAGCTCCAATAAAGCAAAATTTTTCTTTAGACCCCATACGCCAGAGTCTCCTGTTTATCATAAAACAAGATTTAAAATTACATTAAATACAACAAATGTATTCCCCCTAAATAAAGCCAGTTTAAAAACCTCAGAATAGTAATGCAAACCACTCAGTTTAGGATATATAAAAAATAAAAAAAATAAAATAAAAAAAAAAAAAAAAAAAAAAAGGGATATATTATATATTAGGATTTTTATAACAGCTTACCTGTAAAATCCTTTTTTTGGAGCACATCACGGGACACAGAGCACCGTAGTAATAACTATATGATTATAGGCCACCTTTAGGTGAATGGACACTGGTATAACCAAAAAGGAAACAGAAAGTACCCCTCCCATACCGGGAGTATCTCAGTTTTTGTAGCAAAGCAATATATACACAAATCCCAATAAGAGGGGAGGGACCTCTGTGTCCCGTGATGTACTCCAAGAAAAAGGATTTTACAGGTAAGCGGTTATAAAAATCCTATTTTCTTTATCGTACATCACGGGACACAGAGCACCATAGTAACAACTATGTGGCATGTCCCAAAGCAATGCCACCCGAGGGGAGGGAGACACAAAGCAAATAGCCACCACCAGGCGTGAGAACCTATACTGCTGCCTGCAGCACACTGCGCCCGAAGGTGGTGTCCTCCTGCCATCTTACATCCATTTGATAGGATCTCGTGAATGTATGTACTGACGACCAAGTAGCAGCTTTGCAAACCTGAGCCACAGAGACTTGGTGATGCACTGCCCATGAAGCAATGACTGCCCCGGTAGAGTGCGCTTTAATCTTAAAAGAGAGGAAACTTTCTTTTCAGGCCATGAGCCTGACTAATCACCTGACGAATTCACTTAGCAACAGTAGATTTCAATGCTACCTGACCCTTTCTAGGGCCTTCCGGCAACACAAACAAAACATCAGTTTTCCGTATCTGAGCAGTCGCTTTCAGATAGGCTTTAATTGCTCTCACTACAGAAAAAATGTAATAATTTTTCTTCTGTAGAACGAGGTTCTGGGAAAAAAAAAGGAAGGCAAGGAAACATCCTGATCCAGATGAAAACCAGACACTACCTTTGGCAAAAAGGTTGGGTGCGGACGCAGCACAACCTTATCCTTGTGAATGATTAAGTATGGCTCTTTACAGGAGAAAGCAGCCAATTCTTTATACTCTTCTTGCAGAGGTTATCGCAACTAGGAATACCAATGTCCTTGTCAAAAGGATCAAAGCAATATTCTGTATAGGTTCAAAGGGTTGTCTTTGCAACACCAACAATGATTCAAATCCCATGGGCACAAGGGTATTCTAACTGGCGAAGTTATACGAATTACCCCTTGTATAAATGCCTGGACTAAAGAGTAAGAAGCAAGCTACCTTTGGAAAAACACTGCCAAGGCCAAAATCTGACCCTTGATTGTACTCAAAGCCAGCTTCATTTCTACTCCCAATTGTAGAAAGGCCAGAATTCTTCCTATGACATACTTACGAGGATGCCAACCCTTGGTTTCACACCAAGTGACATAGGCCTTCCAGACCCTGTAATAAATGGTCCTGGAGGCGGGCTTTCTGGCATTAATCAGGGTGGTTACTACCAAACCTGGAAGCCCCCGATTATTTAGAATGTGGGCTTCAATAGCCACACCGTTAAATTTAGCGTTTGTAAGGCAGGACGGAATACCGGTCCCTGCGACAGCAGGTCCGGACGAGGTGGAAGAGTCCAAGATTCTCCTACTGCCATTCTCACGATCCCTGAATACCAGGGTCTTCAGGGCCATGCCGGGGCCACTAGGATTACCAGCTTCCCTTCTTCCCTGATCCTATGAAGCAGCCGCGGTAGCAGCTGAACTGGAGGGAATGCATAAATCAGTGAAAACCGATTCCACTGGATCGCTAACGCATCTGCTCCAAGTGCAAGTGGATCCTTTGTTCTCGCCACAAAAGTTGTCCAACTTCTTGTTGAACCTGGACGCCAACAGATCTACATCCGGCGTACCCCATCTTTGGCATATGGCCAAAAATACATTGGGATATTCTCCCGGCAACAACTGCTGACGGCTCAGAAAATCTGCCTGCCAATTTCCCACAACTGGAATGTAAACTGCAGATAGGCAAGGAACATGTTTCTCTGGCCAAGACAGAATATGGTCCACCTCCCTTTGGGCAGCGTGGCTTCTGGTGCCTCCTTGGTGATAGCTATAGGCCACTGCTGTGGCATTGTCAGATTGTATCCTGACAGGAGCATTCCGCAACCTGGACGTGCAGGCCATTAGAGCCAGATGTACTGCCCGAATCTCTAGGATACTGATGGGCAAGGTCTTCTCGGACTCTGACCACTTCCCTTGAACCGTGGTCTCTTCTAGAACTGCTCCCCAGCCCCATAGGCTGGCATCCGTAGTTACTACTTTCCAGGAAACTGGAATGAAGGATTTTCCCTTCTGTAAATTCCTGGTTATCAACCACCAGTTGAGACTCTGGCGTACTTTTGGAGCCAGATTCATTGGATAATCCAAGGCTTGGATCGGTTTGTTCCAAGCAGACAGAATACTGTGTTGTAACAGTCTTGAATGGAACTGGGCATAGGGAACTGCTTCGAAAGAAGCTACCATCTTCCCTAGTAATCTCCTGCAAAGGCGAATGGAAGGACCCTTCTTTGCCTTGACCGTCTGGACCAGCTCTTTTAGAGCGTTGACCTTTGCCTGAGGCAAGAACACCCTTTCCTGGGTTGTGTCTATGACAAGGCCCAAATACTGCAGCCTTCTTACTGGGTGCAAGGAGGATTCTCTAGATTGAGAATCCAACCCAGGTGTCTCAGATAACTGACTGTTCTGGACACCCCTTGATTTACCCTGCTATTGCCTGATCTACCAGTAGCAGGTCGCATAGCTATGCTATTACTGCTATATCTTGGCCCCTTAGTCTTGCTAGGACTGGGGCTAACACTTTTGTAAACAATCGGGGAGCAGTGGCTAACCCAAAAGGCAAGGCCACAAACTGAAAGTGGCGCTGCTCTACCGCAAACCACAGAAATTTCTGGTGAGCGGGAAATATTGGCACATGTAGATACGCATCCTTGATATCTATGGATGCTAGAACCTCTCCTCCCCGTAGGGTGTAAACAACTGACCGAATCGACTCCATTCGAGAGGAGCGGATGTTTAGGAAGTGATTCAGATTCCTGAGATCTAGAATGGGTCCGACATCTCCATTTGATTTTGGTACCATAAAGAGATTTGAATAAAACCCTATGTCCCTCTCTTCTGAGGGAACCTCTATTATCACTGCCTGATACAGTAATCGGCCCAGTGCCAGAGATAAGAACTTTTTCTTTACTGGGTCCTTGGGAACGTTTGATCTTAGAAAACACGATGGTGGAAACTCTTGGAATTCTAGTTTGTAGCCTAGGGCCACTACAGAGAGGACTCACTTGTCTTGGATTTCCTCTTGCCAAGTTTCTGAAAACCACTGCAGTCTTCCCCCGCACTCGATCGAGCGGGGGCGCCCCTTCACAAGGAAGCCTTGGGACTCTGTTTTGTGGACTTCTGACTCCAGGGCTTTTTGTAGCCCTGTGTCTGGTTATGAGGCTTATCCTTTGCCCCTGATGGTGGAGACCGTCGAGACTGCCTGGAGGCTGTTTCCCCAGACATCTAAGGAGAAGGTTACAACCTTTCTCCATGAAAATGGAAACCCAGCCAAGAGCTTCTTGCATAGTAACTCGGCTGACCAGCTGTTTAGCCACAGAATCCTACGCATATGAATCAACATGAGCGCAAGGCGAGACGCCTGGTGGATAAAATCCTTGATAGCGTCCACTGCAAAGTATAGGGCCCTAGATAGCTCAACTAAACCTTGGGCCTCTTCAGTTTGAGCAGGAACTTATTAATTTATCTTTTAAAAACCTGCTTGAATTCATCCCGAAGGGATTGACAGATGCCTATTGCTGCCACTGCAGGTTGTGCTACCGCACCAGCTACAGCAAATGAGGCCTTAAAGTGGGGTTCCACCCAAAAAACAAAAACTACCTGTAAAAATTCTAAAAAAAAAAAAACAAAAAAAAAAAAAAAAACATTTGGATATTTTTTTTTTTTTTCACTTACCTCTAAATGCCTGTTGCTAGGTGGTCCCTCGTAGTCTACCTGTCCCTTAGCCTGGGCTGGTGACATCACTTCCTCCTCGGCACAGGAAGGGCTCCGCTCTGCTCCCTCCCTCCTGTCAATCATCTGGGACCCATTACAGGTCCCAGGTGATTGAGCGGCCAATCACGGCGCCGCTCGCGCATGCGCAGTGGGTGCCAGGCTGTGAAGCCACAGCCCGGCGCCCACAGTTGAAATGCCGACGCCGAAGAGCGGAGGGGGGAGACGAGCGGGGCTTCGATCCCCCGCATCGCTGGACCCAGGGACAGGTGAGTGTCCAATTAAAAGTCAGCAGCTGCAGTATTTGTAGCTGCTGACTTTTAATTTTTTTTTTTTTTTGGACGGCCCCCCTGGGTGGAACTCCTCTTTAAGTAGAGATTCCAATTTCTTATCAGCTGGATCACTAAATATTTGTACATTGTCCAATTGGACAAGTTAAACTCCTGTTCACAGAGGAGATAGCCGCATCTACTGCTGGCAAATCCCATCTCTTTGAGAACTTTTTCTCCATAGGATAAAGAATTGAAAATCTTAAAAAAATAAAAAACTGCTTATCTGGGTGATCCCAATCAGCATAAATCAGTTGCTCCAGTAATGGGTGCATAGGGAAAGTATGAGAACCCTGTGGGGGTTTTAGCAAACCCAAAGGAGGGGAAGGAAACATCCTCCACCTCTGCAGGAGGCAACTTATATCCAGAATGAACCAATTCCGTAAGGGATTGGATTAGCAATTTCTGCGATTGCAAAATTGAGAACGGAGGATTCAGCTACTGAAGAACCTAAGAAGAGTCACCTGAACCTCCTTCTCTCAAAAGATACCCCAATATCATCTGCCCATTGTTGCTCCAATAGTGGAAGGTCAAGGGCAGGAGAAGGGGGTCTGCTGCGTTTTTTCACCTCCTGGGAGGAAGACGCTAACATCTCGGCTATTTTCCCTTTCAAACCAGCCATAGCCAAAGCATCCTTAGTGATGTATGCAGAGGCTGGGACGTTTGAGGTAGCCACCATGCCTGTGAGACAAAATGGCTCAGATTCGCCAGATGCTCCAGGTCTTTCAGGGAAGGATGGAACTGCGGGCATGCGACTAGGAGCTCAGGCTCTGACCGCAGCAACTTTGCACTCCCCCCCTGATGAATTACCCCTACAAAAAAAAAAAAAAAAAAAAAAAAAAAAAAAAAAAAAAGCAGAGCTACTAAACAAAGTGCATCTACTGCCAAGCTTTAGTCTAGCAATTACATAACATGCTGCTATAAATGCTCAGTCTCAATTCTGAGTAAAACATGCCCCTTAAAAATGCCTTTATCCACACACCTATACAGCTTATATACCACATGTATGCTCTGTGTCCCTCTGTCAGCCAACCGGACACTTCGAGTGTAAAGCTTTTAACAGTGAGCGTTGTTCTCCACTTGCACACCCACGGACCACTCCCTTAAAAAGAAAAAAAAAAAAAAAAAAAAAGATCCCTTTCCCGCGCTCGCAGAGATAGCCGGCCCTGTAGTGAGGGCGGATCGAGGGGGGGTCTTCAGCAGGGGGGAACCTGATGGTGGATGGTCCCCCCGAACCCTTACTGATGGCTGACAGAGCAGGAGAAATAGCAATGCTGCTGCAGGAAGCCTTTGCCGACACTTGAGCACATCACAGGGGAAGCCTGAAATGCTGAAAGCCACGTATGTAGCTTTTACACCCTAGTGGCAAAACACAGGCAAGGCATTGCATATTCACACCAGAAAGATTAAGTGAGATATTTATTTATTTTATATATATATATATATATTTTATATCTCTTTTTTTTGTTTTTGCTAGGCATACTGTGTGAATGAGAATTCACAAAAAACACAGTGTGGTTTTCTCTCAAATTTGACTGCAAAAGGATTTTTATTCTTCCTATCCTGATAACAGGGGTCAACAATACAGGAAGGGGGGCAACCTCTCCAACAGGAACGTGCACAGCAAAAAATTTTTTTTTTTTTTAGTAGAATATGGTAGGATAAGAACCTCAGTCCGATGCTTGTACCCATTTTGTGGGGAATTCAATACACTTCCTGTCCCAGTGACTCAAGACCAATGTAGTGTTAAAAGCCTAACAGAGGTTCTAACCCTTCACAGCTTATCCAAAAGTAAAACTGTTTGGGCTAGAATGCTATGATAATTTATGTTACCATTATATACAGAGATAAACCTTACCTAGCTCAGTGACCTGCCGGTCGAAGGGGCAACGTATGGCTCTTCCATGCAATGGCAGGCGTGTCAGGCAGTCATGGCAGACCGTATGGCCGCACAGCAACAAGCGTGGAACTTTGTCCCCTTGTAGTGTGAACACATCTTCGCAGACACCGCATTCCAGAACCTAAATATACCGGATAACAAAAGCATTATCAGAGGCGAGGAGGCCTTGTAGTTCCTATGAAGGATAAGGGGCATAAGAAAAGCTGAAAAGAGATGAAAGATAACCCGGGGGGGGGGGAGAACACAGGCATCCTAGACAATAGGAATGGCAGTGTTAGTGCTCATTCACATAAGCGGCCAGGGGTGGCAAAAGTAAGGAGATTTAAAGTTGATAATCATGCTGGTATTAACCTATGTATAGGTAACATACATTTTATTGGAATCTGTGTAGGCAACAGCACAAAGTGCCTAGTGAAACATGTTATAGGTTAATACCAGCATGATTATCAACTTTAAACCTCCTTCGTTTTGTAAGTCATTACTCATTTAATTTTGTCTTCTTAAACTGTCAGATTACCATTCTTTTCAACAATTTAAACTCGGTCCAATTTCCCTACCGGCTTAATCCGATCGGACCTGACATACACAGGAAATCAGGCCCAGGTGGTCTTATCATGGGTGAATGGCTGTGCAGTGGTGTGGTGTGGTTTAGTGGTTCACTTTCTTTTATCAGACCAGGTGAGCATGTATAATATTTTTTGTACATAATTGTTCTTTATCTGAATAACCTGTTGGTGTTTCTAAACTGATTATGGGATATGCGTCATTATACTAATGGTATGTTTCATATTTCATGTAATCTAGATGAAATCAGTAATGCATGTAGTGTCCTGATGAAGCTATAAGAGAAACATGTTGGCTGCTCCTGCATACTTACACAAATTGATTTCATATACCAAGGTGTAATCTAAGGTCACAATATGTATTTTGATTGTAATTAGAATGTATTGTTTTTTTATCTGTTTGTCTTAATAAAATGTATATTTTTACACTAACCGTTGTCAGTATTGCTCACCTTCAAATAGACACATTATCTCCTTTCAAAATCCCACTATCCTTTGAGAGAGCCATGTCTCCCTCTTCACAATTTTCTCTGTAGTATTAAACCCTCAGTGTTTAACTCCACACAATGAGCATGTAATATAGTGTTATTTTATAGGGCATCAAAGTCTTACTTTAACCACTTGCCTACCAGGCCAATTCTGACATTTATCTCCTACATGATTTTTAAATCATCATTTTTTTGCTAGAAAAAAAAAAATAAAAAATAGAACCCCCAAACATACATATGTTTTTTTTAGCAAAGACCCTAGAGAATACAATGGCGGTCATTGCAACTTTTTATCTCACATGGTATTTGTGCAGCAATTATTTTTTTTGGAAAAAAAACAGTTTTGTCCTTTAACAAAACAAAAATCAGTAAAGTTAGCCTGATTTTTTTTGCATAATGTGAAAGATGAAATTAAGCTGAGTAAATAGATACCCAACATGTCAAACTTCAAAATTGCACACGCTCATGGAATGGCGCCAAACTTCGGTACTTAAAAATCCCCATAGGCGACGCTTTAAAAATTTGTACTGGTTACATGTTTTGAGTTACAGAGGAGGTCTAGGGCTAGATATATTTCTGTCGCTCCAACGTTTGCGGCGATACCTCAAATGTGTGGTTTGAACATCGTTTTCATATGTGGGCGGGGCTTACGTACGCGTTCGCTTCTGCGTGCAAGCACACGGGACAGGGGCACTTTAATTTTTTTTTGTTTGACACTTTAAAAATAATTTTTTTTTTTTTTTTGATCACTTTTATTCCTATTACAAGGAATGTAAACATCCCTTGTAATAGGAATATGGTATGATCGGTCCCCTTTACAGTGAGATATGGGGTCAAGAAGAAATTTAAAAAAACAAAACAAAACACAATCTTGGCTTCCCAGCCAAGGCAGCGCTGTTTGTTTGAGTGCAGAGGCCCGGCGTGAATTCATAACATCACGCCCGGCCTCTGAACGATCAGAGACACTCCAGCGACCATCTCCTCCACCGCAAATCTCTATGGTAAACATCCGGGGCCGGTGGATTCTGTCTCTGACTCACTGATGGAAGCGGTGAGTCGGTAGAAGCACCGGAGGGCAGCGGGAGGGGGGAGTCCTCTTTCGCCACCCGTAAGAACAGAACATTCTTATGGTGTAGGGAATCAGCGGCTGAAAAATCAGATGATATCTGAATGGTGCCTGTAGCTGCAGACATCATTCAGATATCACTGCTCAAAGTCAAGGATGTCATTTGACGTACGGCGGTAAGGAAGTGGTTAAAGTGGTTAGAAACCTCAGACATGAAATATGAACAAAGCATATCGCTCTATAGTGTGTAAACCAAGTGTCATTTCTGTCTGCAGCTTTGTTCCTTTGCGATCAGCATAAATCATTTCTGACAAGTTTTCCGGACACCAAGAGAAAAATGGTGACAGGGGAGGGACCTCCAGCTAATTGACAGCCTCAGCTCTGTTGCTGTGCGGAGGGGGTGTGTGTCTCTTCCCTCCAATCAGCTCTCAGGCTAGGTTCACACATATGCCAATTGGATGCATATTGAACCGCATCCGATTCGCATGACATGTGAAAGAAAATTGCTTTCTATTGTGTCTGTTCACATATGTCCAGGGCAGACAGAGCGCGGATTCAATGTGTACTGAAAAAAAAAAAAAGAGTCCAATCAGTTTTCTGAGCAGTGTGTGGTCCGGCTCAGGTGCGAATTCAGGCCCATTGACCTCTATGGGAACGCTTCTGAATCGCATGCAATTCAGTTGTGATCAGGATAAAACCCCGACCTGATCCTGATGCAATCCCGACCTGATCCAAACCGGATCTGAAATGCTGAACAACTACTTTGTCAATTAGCTGTGAAAACGGAGCCTCAACTCGTACCAAACACGTGTGAATCCAGCCTCAGCGTTCTCCTCACTGATCACTGCCGAATGCGACTTCAACTCTCCGCATCTTTTTTTCTGAACTCTCAGACAAGCTTATAAATTCAGCACTTTGAAAAGATGTAGAGAAGAGAGGGCTGCAGATATACAGATACAACTTACAGTATGTAGGAGGATTTGTTTCATTTCAGTCCCTTCACGGAGTATATGTGAGGGTTTACAGCTACTTTAAAAAGCAGAGCTAAACCCTCCTACAGTCAAGGATTGGTGCTGCACATTTCATGGCTTGACAGTTCAGTTTAGAGTACAAGCAAATGTGACAGTTATTCACGGAACGGCCCGGATAGAACTCGTTTTGAAAAACAGTTAAATTGGTTAAAGTGGAACTAAATCCATCAATTTAACGGTTTCAAAATACAGTTACATTCCCGGCATCCTGGGATTGCCAACTGTCACATATGCTTGTGCTATCAATCAAACCGTCAAATGGCTGGTGTCATAAGTTCACTTTAGACGTTTTGGCTGCATTCGTTTTTTTTTTTTTTTCCACCCGGTGATCTGTCCAGTAAGTCTGTTAATTCAAGGCCTTGTTCACACCATGGTGCAGAGAAGTCTTTTTTTTTTTTTGCATGCGTTCAAAGGCTCCAAAAATATAAAATATATATATTTATCTCTGTGTCCTGTTCACACCACAACACTGGTATCATGTGTGGATTTTTTTCTGCATGGGGAAAAAAATTGGCCCGATACCAACATCGGTGTGAATAGGGCACATAACTGACACGCATGGAAACTGATGTCAGTCTTCATTCGTGTCAGTTATGTGCCCTATTCACGTTAATGTCAGGTCACTTTTCATGCACATATGGTGTGAACGAGCCCTTAAAACTTCCTTTAACAGTTGGGGCTGTCCAGGCAAAGTAGCAGTTAGAGGCTTGGGATAAACCATTTCCCACACAAAGTGCATCTAGCTGAGATCACCACAATTCTGTGACTAGCTGCAGCCACCGCTGACTTGACAATAAAGTGTCTTGGCTCGGTGGCTGAACCTAGTCACTGACAGGGCAAAAAACAGCTGCAGGAATCGGCAGATTTCAGCTCATATCATTCGCAGCGGGACAAATCACCCATCAAAATGTAGCCTGAAAGGAATAAACTGCTGTAACTGCTTATAAAGCATTAGCTGGACTCTGGAGTTTGGCTTCAGTTTGTTAGTATATCTAGATCTGCTAGTCCATCTAACACTCCCCTCCGTCCAGACTGACAATGCTGCTGTCCAAAGTTGCCCCCTGTGCTCCTTCATCCAGAGCGGAGGCACTCCTAATACAGGAGATGTGAGGGGAAAAGCCCACAAAAAGAAAAGAATGAATGCAGTCACCACATATAACAATTGGTAAGCTGCAATATATTACATCTTTGATTTACGGTTTAATACCACCTCAGGGCCCCCATACAATGCACGTTAGATGTAGCAAATCAATGTAATATGAGGATCTACAGTACCTTGAAAAAAGTATTCATACCCCTTGAAATTTCCCACACTTTGTTATGTTACAACCAAAAACAAATGTATTTTATTGGGATTTTATGTGATAGACCAACAAACACAAAGTGGCACATAATTGTGAAGTGGAAGGAAAATGATAAATGATTTTCAACATTTTTTTTACAAATAACTATGTGAAAAGTGTGGCGTGCATTTGTATTCAGCCCCCCTGAGCCAATACTTTGTAGAACCACCTTTCACTGCAATTACAGCTGGGTCATTCCAACACATGAATATGCTTTGACCTAAACCACTCCATTGTAGCTCTGGCTGTATGTTTAGGGTCGTTGTCCTGCTGGAAGGTGAACCTCCTCCCCACTCTCAAGTCTTTTGAAGACTCTAACAGGTTTTCTTTTAAGATTGCCCTGTATTTGGCTCCATCCATCTTTCCATCAACTCAGACCAGTTTCCCTGTCCCTGCTGAAGAAAAGCATCCCCACAACATGATGCTGCCACCACCATGTTTCACGGTGGGGATGGTGTGTTCAGGGTGATGCGCAGTGTTAGTTTTCACCCACACATAACGTTTTCCTTTTAGGCCAAAAAGTTCAATTTGGGTCTCATCTGACCAGAGCACCTTCTTCCACATGTTTGCTGTGTCCCCCACATGGCTTCTTCCTCCAACAATTGCTTTCTTCTTGCCACTCCTTCATAAAGACCAGATTTGTGGAGCGCACGACTAATAGTTGTCCTGTGGACAGATTCTCCCACCAGCTGTGGATCTCTGCAGCTCCTCCAGAATTACCATGGGCTTCTTGACTGCTTCTCTGATTAATGCTCTCCTTGCCCGGCCTGTCAGTTTAGGTGGACGCCCATGTCTTGGTAGGTTTGCAGTTGTGCCATACTCTTTCTATTGTCGGATGATGGATTGAACAGTGCTCCGTGAGATGTTCAAAGCTTGGGATATTTTTTTTAATACCCCAACTCTGCTTTAAACTTCTTCACAACTTTATCCCTGATCTGTCTGGTATGTTCCTTGGCCTTCATGATGCTGTTTGCTCACTAAGATTTTCTAACAAACCTCTGAGGGCTTCACAGAACAGCCGTATTTATACTGAGATTAAATTACACACAGCTGGACTCTATTTACTAATTAGGTGACTTCTGAAGGCAATTGGTTCCACTAGATGTTAGTTAGGGGCATCAGAGTAAAGGGGGCTGAATACAAATGCAGGCCACACTTTTTTTCCATATTTGTAATAAAATGTTGAAAATCATTTATAAATTTTCCTTCCACTTCACAATTATGTGCCACTTTGTGTTGGTCTATCACATAAAATCCCAACAAAACACATTTATATTTTTGGTCAGAACATGACCATAGGTGTGCGCAGACCCCATGGGTCTGCACCCAAAGCTCAAACACGTGTGTGTGTGTATATATATATATATATATATATATATATATATATATATATATATATATATATATATATATATATATATATATATATATATATATATATATATATATATATATATATATCAGTAGAGCAGTGGACAGTGTCAGTAGTTTATTTTTATTATCAAAACTTTTTTACAAATTTAAAATATATAGATAGATATATATATATATATATATATATATATATATATATATATATATATATATATACACACAAATTTTTTTTAGGAGCTCCATTGGGGGGGGGGGGGCTTTGGTGAGATATCAGAAGTCTAAACAGACCCCTGCCCCTGATATCTCACTTTTAAGAGATTCCCCAGTCCCTTCTTCTGCAGCCAAGCAGCAGGGGGAATCTGTGCAGCACAGAGGGATTAGGATGTGCCCAGGCACACCTGGCACACCCTGTGCGCACGCCTATGAAAAATGTGGAACATTTCGAGGGGTATGAATACTTTTTCAGGGCACTGTATCGAAACCACCCAATCAGATGGACTGCTGCACTACACATTTATTGGAAGATCTAATGGAGATTGTACAATCAGATCCTTCATCACACAGGAGATGGCAGAGCTGCCCACCATGACATGATGGAGCGATCAGCACACACACACACAGCATGCACAACCTGGGGACTACAAGTCGCAGCCAGTCCTGTCCGCTCCCTCCAGCTGTGTGCTCGGTGTAGATGGAGGGAGTTGTATGCTTTGCAGTAATAAAAGTTGAGTGGATGGGGATGTAGGCGGAGCTCAGGCCCCGATCTACACAGGAGGATCGCTAACAACACATCGCACCGCCCGGGATCACACAACCCCCCCGGGGGAGATCACCCCTCTCACCTTCACCGCTCCCCCCGGACCCGTCCGGCTGTGCCTGCTCATCCCCTCCATCCTCCCCGCAGAGCCGTGCCTATTCACAGCGGTAGCTGCAGCGACAGCCATATTGACAGGCCGGACACCACTTTCGTCAGCAGGGGGAGGCTACACCCTATGCCGAGACATCAAACTGCATTGTAACCACCATCTTGAAAAATGATTGACAAATATAAATATTAACAATTTTTAGTATATCCTCCAAAATATCTTACTTTAATAGTGTTCTCATATCGAATACAAGCCCAATTCTTCACCATTACCCCCCCCCCCCCCCCTCAGTGGTTGAGTGGTTTCGTCCATGCTTTGCCAGTAGTAGCGCCTGTACCTTCGCATATTCACTTAATGCCACAGTCGCTGTCACAGTGCCCCGGCGGCCATGTTTAGTGTTGGAAAACAAAAAACGTCACTGACATAGACTGCGCGTATACTTGTCTTCATAAGGGGAGGCTGAAATTAGATTTTTGTTTTATGGAATTGTTTATACTCAAAATTCTTATTACATTTACTTGGACCAGAGTTTGAATGTTTTCTAAAGTTTTATAACAGTTAAAAGAAGGGGTCTCAAACTGGCAGCCCTCCAGCTGTTGAAGAACTACAAGTCCCATGAGGCATTGCAAGGCTGACAGTTACAAGCATGACTCCCACAGGCAGAGGCATGATGGGACTTGTAGTTCCGCAACAGCTGGAGGGCCGCCAGTTTGCGACCCCTGTTTTAAAGGATAGCTCCACCTTAGAGGAAAATATTATAATATGTATAATTGTTACACAAGTCATATTGTAATTGAATGGTATTAAAAATGACCTTTCATTTTCTATCTGCAGTCCTGTTATTTTATGTAAAATTGATTGCGATATGGGATGTGGCAACCTGGAGGAGTTCTGCGCACAGATGGTGTACAGAACTTTCCCAGAAATGTCATTTCCTGCTTGTGTGATTTTCCCAGAAGTCTGCGCTAAGATACAAGTCACATTTTAGGCATCCACTGCAATAGGAATTTCAAATTTGGTGAGATACTCCTCAGTAGTTCAAAGAGAACTATGGCCATAGTTCTCTTGTGAGTTACAGAGAACTTGTGTTCTCTTGTGATTAAAGCCCGCTCTCATCTGACCTCACAGAGTTGCTCCAGTCTCTGGATGTATACCGACAATAAAAAACGCTTCCGCTCCTTGAGGACCTCGATGACGAATCGCGTTGGGCAGAGCTAGGATGTTGTTGTCACCATGCATGCTGAAATTGTGCTCACAGCTCAGAACTCCGGCTAGAGACGGTTGGGCTATTAGATCAAGCTGTACATACTCGTGTCAGTGGAGACACCTCGATATGTGAGTAGCTTTGTTATCTTTTACCCCCTTGGCAGTGGTCGCACGCGAATATGTGGCCTCTCGGCGCCTGGTCCTTGGCACTGAGGGGCCGCATATTTGCATAAATTGCTGTGCATACGTGCATACACCTGTGCTGAGGGCACACGCGGTGCACGCTCCTGACACAGTTACCAGCGCCATGCGATCAGGAGTTTTTGGATCACATGTGCGCGTGACAGCCAATCACGGCAGTCACATGCTCTTAAGCCCTGCCTCCCAGCGTCATAAACCTCTTAAAGGGTCAGGAGGCGTCGGCATTAAGAGGTTAATAAAAGAAGATTTTAGGCGATTTTTTCACAATGGGAGTCTCTTCTTTGTAATCTTCCTCCCTTATGTGATTATGGATATTTATGGGAGCATTTACGGTCTAATTACCTCTTGGAGTGATAACAGCAGCCTTGGAGTGGTCTCCAGGTTGAAAGTATCGTGGGGCTTATCATTATATTTTTTTTCATACATGAAATAGATGGACTATTGATTTTTGCACTTTTTTTTATTCGTTTTTTTTTATGTGAAGATTATTCATTGCACTACGTATTGCACTTGCACTTTATTTATATGAAATAAGTGATTTTTTTATTGATTGCATATTTGCACATTGGGAGATTAATATATTCACAAATGTTTGCACATTAAATGAGATGTATGAGTTTTTTCAAAGAAGGGGCTAAAAACTCCTGTGTTGCGGCGCTAAATACAGCGCTCCCAACCCGCCGTAAAGATGCTGCTTGCAGGACTTTTCAGAATGTCCCACAAGCGCACCGCTAAGGTTGCCACCTGTCCGGAAATCACCCGGACAGTTCAGGTTTTGAATCATGGCCAGACATGAATCAGACCACCTGAAACCCGGACACATTATTAAGACCAGACTCCAGCTTCCCAGCAGGGTTGCTGTCTGTAGTTGTCTAAACCAAGAGTGTAATGTGTTCTCAGTGTTCCCCTTAAAGAGGGAGTCCCGCAAAAAAAAAAAATGAATGTCAGCAGCTACAAATACTGCAGCTGCTGACTTTTAAAATAAGGACACTTACCTGTCTCAGGGTCCAGCGAAGTCGGCACCCGAGGCCGAACCGTCGCTCGGCTCTCGGGTGCTGCCGCCGCCATCTTCTGTAAGGGAGTCAGGAAATAAAGCCTTGTGGCTTCACTTCCCGGTTCCCTACTGCGCATGCGCGAGTCGCGCTGCGCAATTAGAGTGGTCCCTGCTGTCTCTGGGACCCGTGTGTGTCCCAGCAGACAGCGCAGGGGAACGGGAAGTGGCGTAGGGCGTAGACTCCCGTGGGAGTCTACGCCCGGAAGTGGGTGCAAATACCTGTATTAGACAGGTTCCTGCACCCCCCTGAAAGGTGCCAAATGTGACACCGAAGGGGGGTTCCAAAAAGCAGAGGTTCAATTTTTGTGTGAACCTCCACTTTAAATCAGGGTGCCAAGAGCATCCCTTAGGTCAGAGTCCCCAGAGTTCCCCTTTACATCAGTCTGCAGAGTCCCCCCTTACAGTGTAAGGAAACTCTGCAAGTTCAGATGTAAAAGGGGAGCTCTGTGGATTCAGGTTTAAAAGGGGAACTCTGTGGATTCAGGTTTAAAAGGGGAACTCTGTGGACGCTCGTGATTAACTTCATATGATTATAAATGTTATTTAATCACAAAATATATGCACTGCATAGTATATGCTGTAAAAAAAATAAAAAAAATGGCTAAAGTGTTCGGGTTTGACTTGAAGAAAAGGTGGCAACCCTACGCACCACCCCAGTGTGAAAAGTCACACTTGATTGAATGGTAGGCGGTTTTTAGGTGCTTAGCAGAGCCCTAAAGTGCCAGAAAACCATCCCAATGTGAAAGGGCTCTTAATATACGGAGACTGGCTGCTTGGGGTCCTGAACCCAGCAATTAAAGTGGTAGTAAACTCTGTATACCACTTGTATCTACAGGTAAGCCCATAATAAGGCTTACCTAAAAGGAACTGTGAATATCTTCTAAACTTGCACCATTTAGGAGATTTTCAGAGTGCATGCAGCCGGTGACGTCACGGCGCATACCGTGCCGGACCTTCAGAGCCATGCTGTAAATGGCGATGCATACTAGCACATTCTGACATTGCCTTGCAAGGAATTTTTTTTTTTCACCAACTGCGGTTTAATGCCATTTTTTAGTTACTGCACATGTGCGATAATTCAAATACGGTTGATGCTGTAATCTCACAACATAGCCAGGGACACAATATCAGCAGGACAGAGGGCCATACATTATTCAATTTTCTTGTACAATTTCCTTTAGATTTACCTTCTCAACTATGTAGTGCAAGGGCCTGCCTGACTGCATACAAACTGAAAGTGATTAGGTTTGCCCTCATATTTTTTAGTTTTTGGTAAATCTAAAGGAAACGTGTATAATGCATGGGCAGCCTTAGTGATTAGTACCACGAAATGCTTTATGAGGCAGTGCACACTGAGACTTGTAGTTCCACAGACATATAATACTATATATGAGGCAGTGCACACTGAGACTTGTAGTTCCACAGACATATAATACTATATATGAGGCAGTGCACACTGAGACTTGTAGTTCCACAGACATATAATACTATATATGAGGCAGTGCACACTGAGACTTGTAGTTCCACAGACATATACCGTAATACCATACCTCCCAATTTTTTCAGATGGGAATGAGGGACACCTATCAGCAAAAGTATGCAGGCATAGAACACACCCCTTGCCACGCCCCCTAAAGGAGAATTGTACAAAAAAACAAGATTGGTTAAACCCTCAAGTGCTTTTTTTACCACTAATATTCCTTTATATTGGCTTTTGGAATTTACAAATGCAGAAGTTTAGAAATCAAATGAAAAGTTATGCGCTGGAAAACACCTTTTGATAGATAAAAAGTGCATTTAATATACATCTATATAGATCAGACCAAAATGAGGGACAAATGAGGAGGAATGAAGGACAGAGGGACATTGCTCCAAATCAGGGACAGTCCCTCAAAATCAGGGACAGTTGGGAGCTATGCGTAATACTAGTTTATTAGGCAGTGCACACTGGGACTTGTAGGTCCACAGACGTTTATAATACTTTATTAGACAGTGCATAGTGAGTGTTGTAGTTCCACAGACATTCATAATACTTTATTAGACAGTGCATAGTGAGTGTTGTAGTTCCACAGACATTCATAATACTTTATTAGACAGTGCATAGTGAGCGCTGTAGTTTCAGAGACATTTATAATACTTTATTAGACAGTGCATAGTGAGCGTTGTAGTTCCAGAGACATTTATAATACTTTATTAGGCAGTGCACACTGGGAGTTATAGTTCCACAGACATTCATAATAATTTATTAGACAGTGCATAGTGAGCGTTGTAGTTCCAGAGACCACGCCACTGATATTTAAAGGTAGGTTTGCTAAAGATTTATTTGATATGTCTAAAGATTCTGTCACTACTTGAAATATTTTGTTTCCATTATTCTATATTGGCATTCCATCTCCCTGTTAAAGTCTATGGGCATTCCTTTCAGTATGTCCCATTTATAATACTTTATTAGGCAGTGCACACTGGGACTTATAGTTCCACAGACGTTTATAATACTTTATTATACAGTGCATAGAGAGCGTTGTAGTTCCACCAACATACTCATTAGGCAGTGCACACTGGGACTCGTAGTTCCACATACATATAGTAATGCTTTATTAGACAGTGCACACTGGGACTTGTAGTTCCACATACATATAGTAATGCTTTATTAGACAGTGCACACTGGGACTTGTAGTTCCACATACATATAGTAATGCTTTATTAGACAGTGCACACTGGGACTTGTAGTTCCACATACATATAGTAATGCTTTATTAGACAGTGCACACTGGGACTTGTAGTTCCACATACATATAGTAATGCTTTATTAGACAGTGCACACTGGGACTTGTAGTTCCACAATCATATGAAGTTCCTCAGAATAAGCACCCGTCATGCCCCTATGACCTGTAGGGAGCCTGTCACATGATCTCCCGGCGTCGGGCCTATTCTGCGCATGCGCGGACACACGGTTTGGTCCCTTTTGCTTGCCGTAGGAGCCGTGCAGTGAGGTTGCTGTGTGGACTGTGACAGTTCGGGCGCCATGGACGTGAACCAGCCCAAGCAGGAACACCTCCTGGCACTCAAGGGTACGGAAGGGTTATGGGGTTTTGTCACTTCCTCTGTTGTTCTAGTAGTGCCATGCCTGTGTCCTCTGTACCCAGCACTGGCATGCCTCACAGCCTGGCCCCTGACACCTCAGCCTGTATCTGACTAAACACCAATGGGACATCCCCCTCCCTTCCCCCCCTGGGGTGCAGCAGAGCCCTGTACAGGATTGGGGTGGCTGGAGCTCTTCTCCAGAGGTCAGCACAGGGCCAGGCCTGGTGGGGAGGGATTGGGGCCTATTAATGTGTGTTGTGGTAATCTATGCCTGTCCACATCATGCTCAGTGACCTGTGTTCTTTTGTACCGGATAAACACAAGTCACTGCAAGGGTTAATAGAAGTTCACACCGTCGCATTGTGTACATGTGCAGGGCATAGCGCTAAAATGCATGCTGCACGTTACTGCATGGCACACTACATAAAATGATGCTAAACCATTTTCTTTGCTATAAAATAAAAAATGTTCTATTTACCTGCTCTGTGCAATGATAACAGACAAAGCGTTCCCTTCCCTTACTTCCTTTCTGGTAGTCCCCTGCCAGCACTGTCCGCTCCTCATTCCTCCTTAGCAAGCCAGGTTCTATGGGGCATCCATGTGATTTCGCTCCCAGTGCGGACTGTGTGCATCCATAGACACACACAGCACTTATAAGCCACGCCCCTTGCTCCCTTTTTACAGGTGTTTGACGGCGGTAGGAGCCTATGGCTTCCGCTGCTCTCAGTGTCTCCTGTGAGACCGGGAAGTGAGGGGAGCCACGCTGCGGCCAGGACAGCGCTGGAGCGGTGAGAGGAGTCAGGTAAGTGTTTAAAGGATAAGTCCACCTTTGAGAACATGTAACCTGTTCCCACTCCTGCAACCTCTCCCTAATCCCCTTTTCTAATTCTGACAGCAGCTGTGGCTCCCCTCCCTGCATGCGCTGTCGCAATTTGGAAAGAACATGGCTGGGTGGGTACACAGAGTTCTGTGAATGAATGAACTACAAGTACCAATAGACTTTGCGGCTGACGGCTTGTTCTTACTGAGCTACCAGGGTGCTGTTGCTGTTTATAGTTTTTTCTGTCATTCAGTAAGAGCCCTTATACACTGGGGCGGGCGGCGGTGTCGGCGGTAAAGCGCCGCTATTGTAAGCGGCGCTTTACCGTCGGTATGCGGCCGCTAGCGGGGTGGTTTTACCCCCGCTAGTGGCCGAGAAATGGTTAAAAACAACCGCAAAGCGCCTCTGCAGAGGCACTTTGCCGGCGGTATAGCCGCGCCGTCACATTGATTTCAATGGGCAGGAGCGGTATATACTCTGCTCCTTCACCGCTCCGAAGATGCTGCTGGCAGGACTTTTTTTACCGTCCTGCCAGCGCATCGCTCCAGTGTAAAAGCCCTCGGGGCTTTCACACTGGAATGAAAGCAGCGGCACTTTCGGGTCGGTTTGCAGGCGCTATTATTAGCGCAATAGCGCCTGCAAACCACCCCAGTGTGAAAGGACCCTCACTGCCTGCCCATATGAGAGGTACGAGCGGACAGCTTACACAGGCAGCCTGCAGGAGTCTGAGATTGCACCAGTGATCTGCTTATCAGGCGTGCAATGCTTTACCAGCTCGGAAAAAAAAAAAAAAAAAATAAATCTTATTTTTTTTTTTTTACCTTTTTTTTTCTTTAGGCTTCATGTACACTGCTGCTAGTAAACTGATGTTTAGGAGCAGTTGGGTGGGTTTTTTTCAGCTGCCCCTGATCTCTCCTCTGTTATCTTATGTGTACATGTACACAGGGTCGTTTATAGGCAGTTGAATTTAGAAACATTTTTGGAAAGTAGAAAAATGCGTTCAGGATGGATGTTCAGAGACATTTGAAACGCCAAATGCCTGTAGCAGCTTGTAAATGCGGTAACTCACGTTTAGCCTCATTTTGTTTACAGGCGTTTTTAATGGAGAAAAATTTTTGACTATTTTCGATGTAAAAAACGCTTGTAAACGCGGCACAATGGACGTTTTTAAACGTCAGTAACTATCTGTCAAGTTAAATCGTTCAGGGGAGGTTTTAAAACGTCCCGTGTACATGAAGCCTTAAGGGAAGGGGAGACTAGGACAGTAAAGGGCAGTGGGGTGTTTTTCATTGTCGTTTCATGGGCAGTTTTAAGTCTTGACATGTTTAGTATCTATTTACTTGGTTCAACTGCACCTTTTATATTTTACCAAAAAAATCCGTTAATATATTGTGCTTGTGTGCCCTAAAATTGACTTTAGCTGTTTTTTTTACTGACAATTTCCATTTGACAAACTTATTATGCTAATATCATGTGACGTTTTTGTGCCTGGGGAAATAAAATGATTCTGTTCTAGGAGATGTTACTGACTAGAATGCATTTAGGTAAAAAAAACAAAAACTTTAGAACCACTTTAAAGGAGAAGTACAGCCAAATCATGTTTGGATGTACTTCTCCTGTGGATTACAGAAGTGCAGTTCATTCTGCACTCCTGTGACCTGTTTTCAGCTGACATCACAGAGCAGGTCCAGACTGGGGTAAGATCGCCACAATACGTTCGGGATCTGCCCACCACCCTGGATTGGCACCCGGCTCAGCCTCTCAGTGAGCATGGGGGGGCTCTCTGCTCATGAACGAGGGATTGGTGGTGTTTGATCGCTCGGTTCTCAGTCTAAGGCTCCATTCACACTAGCGCGTTTTTTGATGCATTTTGCAGAAATACATGGGAATTTTTTAACATGGGTTCCTATGGAACATGTTCACATCAATGCCTTTTTGTATCTCTGCATTTTTGGAAAGGGTCAGGGACTTTTTTTCATGCAAAATGCAGCATTTTGCATGTAATAGAATTCAATGGACAAGCATCAAAAACGCAAGTGCACAGTTTTTGCAGCGTTTTTGATGCGTTTTTGCCGTTTTTTTTTTGTTTGTTTTTTGTTTTTTAATTTTTTTTAAGACTGTAAAAAAAAAAACGCAAAACGCCGCAAAAACGCTGCTCAAAAACGGGGCAAGCATGAAAAACATGCATAGGTGTGAATCGAGCCTTAGAGCCGCCGGGGGACCCATGCCGCATCCACCTAGGTAAGTATGATTGTGAAGTGAAAACTGTTTTTTTTTTTTTTTTTTTTTTTTTTTGCTTTGAGCCTTTCAGGGAACTGGGAATGATATAAAAGGAAATAAGAAAATGCTCATTAACAGATGAACAATAAAATGCATGCCAACGCATCTAAATGCAACGTGCATAAAAATGCATGCAATTGCACACACATTATCAATGTGTTGTAGTGCATTTTCTATGTGCAGTATGGTGTAAAAGAACCCTATTGTGGTGTGTATTTATACATTATTTTGCATTTTTCATGGGCTGCCAGTGTACCATCATGACACAGAACTTATTCACATTATATTCACTGAGCTGTGTTGATCTACATCAGTAGTGTTTAACTTTCATGATATGGGGGGCCTTAAATGTGACCTCCCCTAACATCATCAAAAGGCCAGAAATGTTCAGAAACTAGAGGATCCCAGAGATGGTTAGAGACTGTGGGCATGTTGCAAGAGATGTGTAAAAAGGTGAAATACCGCGCTATATCAAAAAGCAATAAGATGGAAAGCTGCTGCTAGAAGTGGAATGCACACAAATGGTAAGTAGTAAGAGAAATGTAGCAGCGATAAGGAATGAGTGATTAATGAATATTTCTAGTGCTAAATGATGAAAAAGTATTAGGGAAGTGTACTGACACAAAAAAATTAATTAATTAGTAAATATTCCAATAATGAAAACTAGTGATAAAATCAATGAATCAAACCAAGTGCTAAAAATTGAAAAATGAAATACAGAAATTGATTATATATATAAAGGATATATACATAAAAATTCAATAAATAATCGTAAAAATGAATCATCATGAAAGTGAATCATGTAAATAGTCCTCCCTTCGTGATATCAATTCAAATTTAAAAATCAGGTGTTCAGAAAAGGATAAAAAGTTCACAAAAAATGAATAAAATGGTAATTTCGTGACAAATCCACCACCGCATCAAAAAAGTGACCACCATAAGAAATGCAATCTTACCAAATAGCAAGCAAATGGAGACGTCGTGGAGACAATGGCTCTAGTTCACACCATGCAGTCTGTTTTCGGTGCAGAAACTGACTGCATGGTGTGAACTAGAGCCATTGGAATACATGGAAAACACTGTGCATGCATTTTTAGTGCAGAAAAAAAGCACACGGAACTGCATCTGGTGTGAACTGGCCCTTAGTGTGATTTTGTACCAGAATGTGTCTCTCCAGCTGCAGATAGTTGGGATCCCTTCTGTTACATCCTGTGCTGGGTTTCTTCTTTTGGCAATGCTTTTGCCAATATTTCTTAGATCTGTGTTTCTAGTTAATCTCCATGTGGGGGATTTTCCAAGCAGACAGACGTCTCCCCAAGAATATATGTGGTGAGGCCTGTGTCTGTCCTTTAACCCAGGGATCCTCAAACTACGGCCCTCCAGCTGTTGCAGAACTACACATCCCATGAGGCATTGTAAAACTCTGACTTTCACAGACATGACTAGGCATGATGGGAATTGTAGTTCCTGAACACTTGGAGGGCCGCAGTTTGAAGACCCCTGCTTTAACCAGTCCTCTCCCTTCCCAGCTGTAGAGTAATCTTCTTTTTTTTTTTCTTTTTTTTTTTTTTCACATGTTTGTAATCTGCAGTGTACAGTACATGGAAAGCTACAAAATGTATCTGGAAGTCTGTTTCTCAATAAACAAAAGAATATAGAAGAGTGCAACAGTATTACCTACACAAATATAATACCATGAAATGGATGGGTGTGGTTCGTGTCAAGGGTGGCTTACAGTAATTTTCTTATTGGGTATATTGCGCCACTTCATGGGTTGGAAGTGAACCCAGCAAAGGGTCTTCTACATCTTAAGGTTCAGCTGTTCAGGAAAGCATGCTATCCTATGGGGAAGGGGGCAATGGAAGGGATGGTAATGTTTGGAAAGCTGGTAGGGGGATGGTACATCCAGCTAGGAGGGGGTAAGTAATAGAGAAGTGAGAGTAAAAGAGAAGAAGCGGAAGATGACCCCAGGGAGAGGGGGGCTATGAAAAGAAGAGCGAGAATTAGGGGGGGATTTTTTAAGGTGGGTGGCCTTTAAGCATTTTTATTTGTATTCTTTATTCAAACTTTCGAAGTAGCTCTTACACCATAGATTACGTGCGCTACCACCTACCTTTTTTATTCCTTAGAAATTTGAGCTTGTTAAGAATCTTTGTTAATAAGAATATTTCTGCACATGAATTGTAGTTACACAAAACTTGATAAAAGAAACATGGCTTAAGGTTCACACTATTGTGGGTGCAGGAATGCGTGTAAATTGCATGTGTTCCCGCACTCATAACACGTATTTAGCAGATACGCCGGGTGCCGATAATTCTAAATGGCATAAAAATGCGGCGCATGAAATGCGGTGAATGAAACCGCATGGTTCCAAAACTCTCAACTTTTCATAGAAAGGTCAGGGCATTTTTCCTTGTGGGAAACGCAGGTACAGCAGACCGTTTAAGTGAATGGGCTGCTGTGCCTGTGCACCGCCCACACAGATGTGAACCTGGACTAATTGTGTGTTGAGTTCTGGCAGTAAGTTCTTGACCGTAGTAATATGCAGCTAAGATTTTCATCATCCCAACAGTTATGTACAATACTTCTACTTTAGGTCGACATAACATGGGATGATGTGGAATTCAGAATGTTGGAGATTCAAATCGATCCTTCTACGTTTCTATGAGATGGTCACTGTGAAAATTATGTGAAGTTCATTTTCTGGAAATTACTGCAACCTGCGGCATGAAGATCAGATATGTTGCTTCAACCAACGGATTTAATGGCTGGGGAGAGTAATATTGAAGCTGTATTTTGTTTCCAAAGAATCGGCTACAAAACGACATATAATGTGGATCGGACTAAGCCAGCTAATGACCTGAGTACAGTAGTACCTGTGCTCTCAGACAACCTGCATAATTAGCATTTACTGGCCGGTGGAAGAGTCTTGGGATGCTGAAGTTTTTGCTGTCTAGGAAATGGAAGTTGTATTACACTATCGTCCATCAGAAACTACACCAGAGAAATTACATCAATTATGTGCTGGCTCATTGGAAGAATTTCCTGCCCGGCACCTGCCAACGTTTGCGCCATGGTTTCCACAGTACAGAACCAGCTTTATTCTAAAGCCTCAAAGATGCCCTCCTGTGCCAAGTGATTTCTGTTCAAAGATAGATCATAGTCCTTTTGACCCATTCCATGTGGAGACCTTTTTGTACTGTGATCCAACACCTGGTCTGTTAGAGTTCAAAACCGATGTTTATGCAGAAAATAACCAGCAAATTGTTTCATCTGAAGAAATCGCCTGCTGTCCTCAGGCTGTGGATGACCATGTTTCTGGTGGGAATGCACAGTTCAGGACTTGGAGTATATGTACTCAGAGAGCCAGGAGTGGAGACACCATTCAGACATCTGAACAACTAAAAGCCATCTTGGATAAACTTAATCTGAATATCTTCCACAGAGGAAGGTGGACAATTTTACCATCGGTCTGTGGAACTCGAACCCTGGAAGAGGTTTGGAGAAAACTGAGCCGATTGCTTAGAGATAGAGTTCTTCCAAGCTGTAATGCCACAATTCAAAGAGATATAAACCAGATATGGATATTCTGTGACTTGCGTTATTGTGAGCATATTGGCGCCTTGGTTAGGTCAGAACTGAAGCTCTCTGGTAAAATTGATTTTTCTGTACGGAAACATGGAACAATTTTTAGTTTGTAATGCCCAAAATGATGAAGTTTATTTAAAAAAACAAGTAGAAACTGTTAACTTTTTGCAAAGGTATTAGCCATTTGTCTAAGCCACTAGGCTGGGTGATTACTGCTGAAGATAAAAAGCATCAGCTGGTCTGAGCTCTGATCTTTCTCTGTAGCACAGAGATTTGACCAAGGGCCTAGGCTTTCACACACAACCTACCATGCATGGAGCCTGTAGAAGAGATGCACTTCAGTCCTATTACGTTCTATTTATCCTTCACAAAAACCTGTTACCATCACCTCCTAAGTCTACTTTATCCTCTTGAGAGAATTGACAACATTGGGATAAATTCACAATCACACATTAAAGGACAACTGTACCTTTTGGTACAAGTTGTTTGTTAAATTGTATCTTTGCTCAGGACTTTTTTTTTTCTTTTTTATAAAATGGACATAGGTTGGAACCCCCTGTGAGGTTTTGCTGATCTCAAGGGCTTGATTAGAGAGAATTCTGTTCACTTTCTGTTCTAATGACTTTTACTAGACAGAAGTACAGGGAAACGGACAATAAAAAGCTGACAGATATTCTAGCATTTCCCTACTTAAAGGAAAAGTGTGGGACCGATGCTGCAGCATCGGTCATCCGCTGGCTGTAAGCCCAAGATCATTGATCATGTGATTGCTCAGTTCTCAGTCAGGTCTGAGCAAAGGGTGGTGACTGTTAGTCACCATTCTCTGCACTGCCCCTCCACTGGGGAGGGAGTGGGAGTGATCAGGATCTCAGCCAAGCGCTGGAAGCCTGAACCAGCTGCCAATCGGGCATCCAAGTGGACCCTAACATTGTCAGGATCCTTCCAGAGCCTGGAGTGTCTCTGGAACATCAGCTAACAGTAAGCTGTGGCCTGGAGTTGGCTGATTCTGGGCCACAGGAGAGCGCAAGGAAGTGCACTCCTGTGACCCAGAAGGAGAAATATGGCCAAAAAAGCTTTGGCCATCCATACTTCTTTTAAAGCATTTTTACTACTGTGGTTAGATATCCTTCCTGTCCTGTGGACAGCCTTTTTACCAGACAGAGAAGGAATCTAACCAATGGAGCATTTCGATGACCAGAGATCTATCCTTCTTCCCCACTCTGTCCAAAACTAAAAAAAAAAATGTTTCTACCTCCATGATAAATTCCATTTGCAGTTTGCTGCAAAGCCTTGCTTCAAGCCCCATTTCAGCCATATCCTTTTCATTTAGTGCATGTGTGCCATTACCAGATTCATTCCTAGGTGAAAAGCTGTACTATGCAGGAGGCTTGCTGGGAGAATGGTAATGAATAAGGCAGGGGGCACTTCTGAAGCATGGCTGTGCGGCTCATGAGGGGCTGCACAGGGAAGATTGCTGGATCGAGGACAAACAGAAGTATTTTCATCAATAAGGGTGTGGGGGGGGGCTTTAAACCCACCAATTATACTATTTCCAAAAAAAATATTTGAGGTACGGCCAGACAGTCTGCAGGACCATGGCATTACACCCACAATCTGCTGATCGTAGATGCAATGTTTTACAGGTCCATTACCAAAAAAAAAAAATGTACATGGAAAAAAAAATGTTTTGTTTTTTTTTTGTAAAGGTGAACTTATCCTTTAAAGTGTGACAGCTATGTAGTGCAAGTGCCCACCTGATAATAAAACCTGGAAGCTGATTGGTTTCTTTGCAGAGCTGCACCATATTTTGCACACTCACGTTTTTTAGTAAATTAACTCCATAATATAAATTGATGTATTTCTAAAAGAAATATTTCATACCTCATTTTTACATGGTTTTTGATCTTAATTTTTTTTTTTTATTATTTTAAACCTAACATATTGGCTAAAAAAACATATTGGCTAAATAGGCAAAATGTGTTTTTTTTTTTTTGAAAGCCCTGGAATTGTTTTTATTGATATTCACTGGAATGGAGCTTGGAAGAAATTTTGAGGCAATAAATAGTTTCACACTGACTTTTTTTTAAATTATTTTATTAGAAATGTTTTTAATAAGTGTGTGAGTAGTTTAATACCTTTTTGTTGTAAAAATATATATGAATTTATCTTAAAATTTTAAAATAGATTTTACTTTTTTTGCTCACGTTTACAAAAATGAATGTAAATATTGAACCTCTGCACTTCCCCTATTTGAAGCCATTAGAATGGATTCATTTTTTGTTATGTTGCATTTTTAGTAAGTAAAAGAGCACCAATTGCTATTGGAATCCATGCAGCTAATATGCTAGTAGTCATTTGGTGAAGGGGCAGACACCAAGTATTGGTGGAGGCTGTGTGCGGGTGTGAAGACTGCATTTAACTGACCAGTATTTTTAATTTGTGTTTTTGTAATACTTTATTTTTATATATATATATATATATATATATATATATATATATATATATATATATATATATATTATTAAAAAGGATGACTCTCATTGTTTGACTTTCTACATTTTATATTGTAAAGTTACATTACTGCATATGCAGTGTTAACTTCATTTTTTTTTTTTTAAATAAAGACAATTAAATTTCAAATTAATCTCTGTGTATGGAATCCTAAACACAAACTGTTTTTAAAGGAACAGAGGCTGTTTACTTTGCAAAGTGAAAGGTAACCACTTCAGCCCTGGAAGGATTTGCCCCCTTGATGACCAGGCCATTTTTTTGCAATACGGCACTTCGTCGCTTTAATTGACAATTGCGTGGTCGTGCGACGCTTTACCCAAACAAAATTGACAATTGAAAATTTTTTCCCACAAATAGAGCTTTCTTTTGGTGGTATTTGATCACGGTTTTTATTTTTTGCGCTATACACAAAAAAAAAGCAACAATTTCTTTTGAAAAAAAACAAACAATTTTTTTTTACTTTTCCTATAATAAATATCCCCAAAATTAAAAAAAAACAACAAATTTATCAGTTTAGGCCGGTATATATTCTTCTACATGTTTTTGATAACAAAATCGCAATAAGTGTATATTGATTGGTTTGCACAAAAGTTATAGTGTCTGCAAAATAGGGGACAGATTTATGGCTTTTTTTTTTTTCGGGACTGCAACATTGTGGCAGGCGGATCAGACACTTTTGATACTTTCGTGGGACCATTGACATTTATACAGCAATCAGTGCTATAAATGCACTGATTACTGTTTAAATGTCACTGGCAGGGAAGGGGTTAACACTGGGGGGCGATCAAGGGGTTAAATGTGTTCCCTGCTAGGTGTTTCTAACTGGGGGGAATGGGACTTACTGGAGGAGGAGACAGATTGCTGTTCCTAAACTTTAGGAGCAGATGATCTGTCTCTCCTCCCCTGACTGAACCAGGATTTGTGTGTTTACACATACAGATCCGCTCTGGCTCTCGTGCCTGGCGGGCATCTCGACCGCCGGCCACGCGCATCGGGTCCCCTAGCGTGCAGCGTGCGTGCGCCTGCTAAGACTCTTACCACTTTAGTATAAAAGAAGAGATACTGCGCTATGGAGTGTATAATGTAGTAAGCTGCGACTAAAAGTGTTATACAACACTAAACAGAAATAAAGAGCAAAGAGTCGCACTAAATAATAAGAATAATGGAGCAAATTGATATATGCTCCCAATGATAGATGCCAAAAAGACCACACTGAGTGCATATGAAATTGAACAGACCCAAAGAAAAAATGCAAAAAAGTGCATCCAACTATATAGTAAACAAACTAAATAGTGCACAAACAGATGAATGTAAATACATATGTGACAAAAATAAAAAAAGGAGAACGTGTTTGGGAATTATCCAGTGACTAGATAAAAATAAAATAAAAATCAATCCATATTGAAGAGATAAGTGGAAAAATGAAAACATAAAAATGAGTCCATAAAAAATGATGATAATCAAAAAGTGATGTGCCGTAAAGTTCCACACTAGAGTGACAAGTGAAAAAGTTTCCTCCACCACAGAAAGGATTGCCGCTTACCAGAAATCGGTGGTCCCTTGTTACAGGGGACCACACTGGGCGAGTGGCTGTAACCCTAGCCCGGGATCTCACTGGCATATACTGGACTCCTCAGCATCAGTGGGAACGGTCAGCAGATGGATCGGTAAAGTGGGTAGTGTGTTCACCATAAAAACAGAAAGCCTCACATATCATAAATCCTTTACATTTATTGAAATTTAAAAAGACAATTGAACACTTACAAAACGATGGACAATAATAGGCAAGACGTGCATAAAATGATGAGCCGGCCGGCTTCCAAACAGCCCGTAGCTTCTGGGACTGGATGTGCAGCGGTGACGTCAGAACGTAGCACCTCCTCCCTACGTTGTTTCGTCACTAGCGGACGTGGTCCACAGGATAGGGGCGGCGTCCTGACGCACCGCTTAAATAGCAAACCACTAGCCAAGCCTCAGTCTGGATCCCGAGGGGAGAACCACAGGGCGCCATCCCATTCAAGGGCAGAGACTAAGGGCAAAAACATCTGAAAGCCCATATAATGTGGACACGAATAGAAGCAATAAAGAATGCTAAATACTTAACAACCTTGACATACAAAGATGGTCCTAAATGGCTGATAAACATCTAGAGGTTTACAATAATAAAGGTAATCCAAAAAATATAATAAAAAATGCCAAATGCAAACAACTAAAAAATGACAAGTGGCACTATAACGCACAGCTAAGCTGTACATCAAAGTCACTTGGACAGGGCTATCTAAATACCCTCAAATAGAAACAGCCCTTATGCCAAAAAGTATGAGCCATAAGTAAAAGCTCATACATGGACCTAAAAATAACCAAATAAACAGGCAGGGATAAAAGCCATACTTTATTTCTTACCACTTTAGCCCCGGAAGGTTTTACCCCCTTCCTGACAAGAGCATTTTTTACAATTTGGTACTGCACTGCTTTAACTGGTAGTTGCGCGGTCATGCAATGCTGTACCCAAACAAAATTTGTGTCCTTTTTTCCTACAAATAGAGCTTTCTTTTGGTGGTATTTGATCATCTCTGCGGTTTTTATTTTTTGCAATATAAACGAAAAAAGACCGAAAATTTTGAAAAAAAAAATTCTACTTTTTGTTAAAAAAAAAAAAAAAAAAAATTCAATTGTTGGTCATACATTTAGGCCAAAATGTATTCAGCCACATGTCTCGGTTAAAAAAAAAAAATTCAATAAGCGTATATTGGTTTGTGCAAAAGTTATAGCGTCTACAAACTAGGGTACATTTTCTGGAACCTTTTAGTTTGACTGCCCATCTCAGTTCTTGAGGTGCTAAAATGGCAGGGCAGTACAACCCCCCCCCCCCCCCCCCCAAATGACCCTATTTTATAAAGTAGACACCCCAAGGAATTTGCTGAGAGGCATGTTGAGCACATTGAATATTTTATTTTTTGTCATAAGTGATTGTGTAAATTTATTTATTTTTGTAATTTTTCAAAGTTGTCACTGAAATGATATATTGCTCAAACAACGTGCCATGGTTATATGTGAAATGACACCCCAAAATACATTCTGCTGCTTCTCTTGAGTGCGGGGATACCACATGTGTGGGACTTTTTAGCAGTCTAGCCGCGTACAGGACCCGAAAACCAATCACCGCCTTCAGGCTTTCTAAATTTTTGATTTCACTCTTCACTACCTATCACAGTTTCAGAGGCCATGAAATGGGAAGATAGCACTGGTATTTTATGCACACCATTAGAAGCTTATGTCACACATCATCCACTCTTCTAACCACTTGAAGACAAAGCCCTGACACTTTTTGTTTACATGGGAAAAAAATACTCTTCTTTTGCTAGAAAATTACGTTGAACCCCCAAACATTATATATTTTAAAGCAAAGCCCCTACAGATTAAAATGGTGTTGCAATTTTTTTTTCACACAGTGTTTGCGCAGCGATTTTTCAAACGCACGTTTTTTTGGGGAGAAAAAAAAACACTTTTTAAAAATTTTAATGCACTAAAACACACTATTGCCCAAATGTTTGGTAAAATATAAAAGATGATCTTATGCCGAGTACATGGATACCAAACACGACATGCTTTAAAATTGCACACAACCGTGCAGCAGCGACAAACTACATACATTTTTAAAAGCCTTTACAGGCTACCACATTAGATTTACAGAGGAGGTCTACTGCTAAAATGACTGCCCTCGATCTACCGTTCGCGATGATACCTCACATGCATGGTACAATTGCTGTTTACATATGACACGAGACCGATGCTTGTGTTCGCCATTGCGTGCAGGCACGGGGGCAGGGATGCTTTTATTTTTTTATTTTTTTTTTTTATATTGATTTTTTTTATAATTGGGGTCTATTTGACCCTAGATCTCTCCTCTGCCCTCAAGATCGGTGTGATAAGATGCTTTGCCAATTTCCCAATGGCGGTGTTTTATATCCGGCGAAACCGAAGTCATGAAATGCTCTTTGCTTCCGTTTTTTTAGGCCGTAGAGTTGATTGGAGCCGTTCTGGTCTTCGATCATCTCTATGGTCAGCTGGCGGAACCACCGGCTGCATTCTTAGGTGGGACAGGAGAGCCAGAGAAAACCATGGGGGGGGGGGGGGGGCATTCCCTCCCACTACTTGTAAAAACAGTCTAGCGGCTAATTGGCCACTAGGATTGCTTTTACATGAAAGCTGACCACTGGCTGGAAAGAACGATACCAAGATGATACCTAGACCTGCAGGCATCATTCTGGTATAACCACTCAAAGTCCAGCAACATACCAATACGTTGCTGGTCCTTGTTGGGCATATATTGTTCTTCCCTTTTTTTTTTTTTTTTTTTTTTTTTTTTTTTTTTTCATGCAGCCTGTGGGCTGAACTAAAAGATTGATCGGTGGGTACGCCCACCATTAGAATACTGCCCTGCATCCACCCACTTCTAATGATGGGCATACACCTTTTTTTTTTAACTGTAGTGGTGAAATCACCTCCTACATTACTGGAGTCACTGATTTATGTATCGTGAGAAATACAGTAAAACAAAGCAGAACAATCGAGAGAGAATGGAGAAAGAATAACACAACAATTTTTGGCTTTTTTGTTTTTAATAATTTTTTTGGTCTTTTTTTCAACTTTTTTCCAGGTTTGGGTCTCTAAAAATGTGATGGCATCTTTGGGGACCCTGTGAAAGTGTGTCTTAGTCTGTGCAGTACTGTACCCTACGCTACTACTCCACTAGTGTGTGATAGCGTTCGAAACATTCACTGGTGCATAGACCAGGTTAGTCAGTACAGGAGGGACAATAACGGGTGTCACTCCTAAATCTGCACTTGCTACAAACACGACATCTTTTTTGGGGTGATCGATTGGTAGGGGTACCAGAGAGGACATACGGAAAATACAGACTCGCTGCATTTACATTGGGAAGTTGGGCCACAGCACTGTCTGAAAACAAAAGGGCTGTGATGATCTCTTCCTGGAATTTAAGGAAGGATCCAGTTCATTCTGACGCTTTGTATAGCACATAAGCGTTCAGCAGAGCCAATTGGAATGAATATACAGACTTTTTTCTTTTTTTTTTTTGTACCAGCGTCTGGCCTTATGGGCAATTAAGTACAGTGCCATCAACTGGTCGTTGAGGTCCACCCCTCCCATATTAAGGTTATATTCGTGGACACAGAGGGGTTTCTCCACAACACCAGTCTCTGTTTGAATTTAGACCGTCATGTCTGCGTGAAGGGAGGACAGAACCAAAACATTCTTATTATCCCTCCACTTCACAGCAAGCAAATTATTACATCTCAAGCAGGCTCTCGCCCCCAGCCTAAGACGGGAATCTACAAGCCGCTGGGGTAAGCCCCGCCGATAAGATCACAAGGTGCCACATGTGCCAACTCCGTGATCAAACGAGTGACTAAAAAGTGGCACGCTTGTGTAATAATTGTCCACATACAAGTGGTACCCCTTTCCGAATAAGGGTGACACCCAAGTCCCACACAATCTTACAAGCGCTCCCTATGTAGTCTGGGCAGTCCTCCGGCTCTACAGAACTATCTCTTCCTTCGTAAACCATAAAACTACATGTATAGCCTGTTGCCCTGTCACAGAGCTTATACATCTTGACCCCATATCTGGCACGCTTGCTGGGAAGATACTGTTTGAATGACAAGCATAACAAGAAAACGTAATCGGGGACTCATCAACGCAGACAACTTGATCAGGAGTAAACAAGTCTGCAAACTTTTGATTGAAGTGGTTTACGAGGGGCCAAATTTTGTAGAGCCGTTCGTATTTAGGGTTACCCCGAGGACGACAATGTTCATTGTCATTAAAATGCATGAACCGCAATATCTGCTCGTATCGTGTCCTGGTCATGCAAGCAGAGAACACAGGCATATGGTGAATTGGGTCAGTGGACTAATATGACCGCAACTCACTTTTCTCATTATGCCCATGAGGAGGGATAGGCCCAGGAAGGTCTTAAATTCAGAGACCGTGATAGGTCTCCAATCTCTGGCAAGGATCAACTGGGGATAAGTGGCGATGAATTGACCAGCATAAAAATTGCTTTGGTCCACTATCGATCTATAGAGCTTTTCCGTGAAAAACAGCGAATAAAAATCAAGTGACGTAAAATCAACTGTTTCTACCTTAGGACGGCTAAGATAGAACATGAAAGACACATAGCGGAGGAGAGCAAAAAAAATCCCAAGAAATTCTTTAAGTATGTAAACAGTAAAAAAGGAAGGACAGACCATATTGGCCCCATAAAGAATGAGGAAGGACATCTGGTTACAAAGGATGGGGAGATGGCAAAGGTATTGAATTTATTCTTCTCCTCAGTATTCACAAGTGAATTGGGGTGCTTCAGTAACCAAAACTGCAGTGTTTATCCTTATGACACAACACAGGAAGCACCTACATGGTTAACAGAGGACGGAATTAAAATTAGACTTGAGAAACTTAACATTAATAAATCACCGGGACCAGATGGCTTCCATCCGAGGGTACTTCGGGAACTCAGTCAGGTGATTGCCAGACCGTTGTTCCTAATTTTTACAGTCTATTGACTGGAATGGTACCAGCTGATTGGAGAAAAGCCAATGTAGCACCAATATTTAAACATCCCTGGGAATTACAGACCAGTTAGCCTAACATCAATAGTATGTAAACTCTTGGAGGGGATGATAAGGGACTATATACAAGATTTTAGTAATAAGAATGATATCATTGGCAGTAATCAGCATGGATTCATGAAGAATCGTTCTTGCCAAACCAATCTATTAACCTTCTATGAGGAGGTGAGTTGCCATCTAGATAAAGGAAGGCCCGTAGACGTGGTGTATCTGGATTTTGCAAAAGCATTTGACACAGTTCCCCATAAACGTTTACTGTACAAAATAAGGTCCGTTGGCATGGACCATAGGGTGAGTACATGGATTGAAAACTGGCTACAAGGGCGTGTTCAGAGGGTGGTGATAAATGGGGAGTACTCAGAATGGTCAGGGGTGGGTAGTGGGGTTCCCCAGGGTTCTGTGCTGGGACCAATCCTATTTAATTTGTTCATAAACGACCTGGAGGATGGGATAAACAGTTCAATCTCTGTATTTGCAGACGATACTAAGCTAAGCAGGGCAATAACTTCTCCGCAGGATGTGGAAATCTTGCAAAAAGACCTGAACAAATTAATGGGGTGGGCGACTACATGGCAAATGAGGTTCAATGTAGAAAAATGTAAAATAATGCATTTGGGTGGCAAAAATATGAATGCAATCTATACACTGGGGGGAGAACCTCTGGGGGAATCTAGGATGGAAAAGGACCTGGGGGTCCTAGTAGATGATAGGCTCAGCAATGGCATGCAATGCCAAGCTGCTGCTAATAAAGCAAACAGAATATTGGCATGCATTAAAAGGGGGATCAACTCCAGAGATAAAACGATAATTATCCCGCTCTACAAGACTCTGGTCCGGCCGCACCTGGAGTATGCTGTCCAGTTCTGGGCACCAGTCCTCAGGAGGGATGTACTGGAAATGGAGCAAGTACAAAGAAGGGAAACGAAGCTAATAAAGGGTCTAGAGGATCTTAGTTATGAGGAAAGGTTGCGAGCACTGAACTTATTCTCTCTGGAGAAGAGACGCTTGAGAGGGGATATGATTTCAATTTACAAATACTGTACTGGTGACCCCACAATAGGGATAAAACTTTTTCGCAGAAGAGAATTTAATAAGACTTGTGGCCACTCATTACAATTAGAAGAAAAGAGGTTTAACCTTAAACTACGTAGAGGGTTCTTTACTGTAAGAGCGGCAAGGATGTGGAATTCCCTTCCACAGGCGGTGGTCTCAGCGGGGAGCATTGATAGCTTCAAGAAACTATTAGATAATCACCTGAATGACCGCAACATACAGGGATATGTAATGAAATACTGACACATAATCACACACATAGGTTGGACTTGATGGACTTCTGTCTTTTTTCAACCTCACCTACTATGTAACTATATATACCTGAATTCCAGTATGGCCCGTGAATGGGGGAAGTACGGGTGCTGCAGAAGTGGTGGGCTCCCAATTCGGATTGGCAAATGCAGCAGGAAGGGCACTATGGGCTCAAGGGGCCTGTCTGTCTTTTTGGTGGCTGCAGGACACTAGCTGTGCTAACCACCTCACCAGCTTGAACTGCACTTATGGGACTCGCCACGTAACCACGTGATACTGTGGTGCTGGTTTGACTACGACCAGCATGTACTAGGCCGCTGCTGCTTGCCAGTTCACCAGAAGGATGAGCGGCACTAGTACTGACTCTCTGCTCCATACGAGAGCCCTCTGGTTCTTGCACCTCAACAACAGCAGAAGAGCGGAGTCTGGTATGCCTGACCTTGGCAGAGACCACAACTCCATCGTCGGAGCTATCTGTCAGGGTGCCGATGCTGTCTACTGGATCATATTCCGAGCCTGAATCTGACGAATGGGTCATTCCCATCTGTCATGCTCAGAAACGTGTAGGCCTCTTCACTAATGTACCTTTGATTGGACATTTTGGCCTCTAAATTTAATGGTACACTAGTGCGACTCACAGGAAAAAAAGAGCACCTGACTGTCAGCGACTGCTTCAAATGCTACCAAAAAAACTGTTAGCGTTCACAGGTATCAGGCCTGACTCTGCGAATGCTGCAGTTATGTGTTTAGTGTTTTGTAAGTGACAGTGATTGATGTCCCTTGGGTGGGCGGGGCTGAGTGGAGGGGCTAAACGCATGTGCTAGCAGGATTCTGGGCTGATCCCGCTAACACTGCGTTTTTGGGAACCCTAAACTACTGGGGACACTAGTAAAGATCTGATCAGATATTGATCCGTTCAGACACTATACTACTAAGGGAGGTGTATGGGGCGAGCACAGAAACACATAGACGCTAAAACCTAACTGATATCACCCGCTGGGTGATCAGGGGGTTATACCTTTATTTACATCCTTTCACATGTGACAATTTATATGAGATTTAATTCCCCTTTTAAGGTCTTTGCCCATCACAGGTGGGCTAAACTTGCTAGTCTAAATTGTAAGTAAAGATGGTCAGTTTGGACTAAGACCTGGTTCACACCTGTGCATTTTTTAGTGCGTTTTTAGTTTTGCAGAAACACACTACAGTTCATATAACGTAGTTTCCTATGGATGTAGTTCACATCTGTGCATTTTATGGAAAGGGCCAGGGACTTTTTTTCTGGTTCCATAGACGCAATGTGCAAACTGCAACCTGCATAGGTGTAAACCAGGCCTTAAATTAAATTATTATGCAGGGTCTAAACCACTGCTGGGAACATTTATTACAACATTATGCAAGGCTCTTGACTTCCAAAGATGCTGTCCATGGCCTGATTACATGCTTTTCTGCATTTGGGTTTGTGTTTGATGGTAAAGTTCTCACCCACATTTTAATGCAAGGGTCTTTAAATGTTGCCCTTTGCTTGCCTTTAGCCAGCCCTATTTACAGTTTGGTCCCACTAAAGTTTGAAGGGCAGTAAACTGGCCCTTTGTTTCAAAAGTTTAGAGACCCCTGATCTAATGCATCAAGGGAATCAAGGTAAGTTATTTCTGTATCTGTTCAGTGTCCACTCTGATTGTACGAGTGTGGAAAGACCTTTTTGATTTAAGGCTCCTTCTTCAGGAAGACTGACAAGAATGGTACAGTGTATTCTGTAACGTGCTGCTTGAAATGTTGCGCTTTGTACGTAGAAGGAAAAAAAACGATGACTGAAAAGGCAATTTTCCAATGACTAAGTGTTTTTTTTTTTTTCCCCCTTTTCTCTTTCTAGTGATGCGCCTCACAAAACCAACTTTATTTACCAATATCCCAGTAACATGTGAAGAACGAGACCTTCCAGGTAAAATGTTTTCTGCATTAAACTGAAAAAGAACAAACATCAATGAGTGGATTAAATTAATCAAGTGTTGGATTTGCCTTGGGGCCTGTGTCAACTGACGTTCACTTAAATTCGGTTTTTCATTTCCGTGTCTATAGGAGAGGCTTGAAGCAGGTTAGAAGGATGTTAAATGTACCTGAAAATGAATTCTAAATGATCGCTGAAGCACCCCAAACTGATGCCATTGACACAAGCCCAAAGACCGCCAACACAGGCCCATAAAGTGGGCAAAATTTATAAACACATTCAGTACATCTCAGCAATACATGCACATTTACCCCTGTTTTGTCTTTAAAAATGCTTCAGGTATAGAGAAAAATACTTGGTGACACAGATATTCAGGGAGCCCCTAACATCCTGCACTGAGCTAACAATGCTGCCTCTGCTGCACTGAAATAGCAGGCGAGTGGGAGAAACAAAAGGCAGCTGGTATGGGAGGGGAAAAAGTGCTCAGAGTTATAAAAATGAAGAGAAGGATATACTGACATAATCCAGCAACAGAACTCTGGCAAGGCTTTAGATTTTTGCCCAGACTTACACTTTAAAAGATAAGCTTACATGTTACACCTCTATTTAGGATGCAACATGTTCGGTACCCCCGCCCTTCCCTGTGACAGTGATTTTTCTCCCTGCATCATTCACAGCTGCGTCATTCATTTACAGGAATCTGTGAATGAAGAAAATACAAGTCCTGTCTACCAGCACGACAGACAGCTTGTAGTGCTGAATGAATCCCTCGTAGTTCATACACTCTTCTTCCTGCGTTTTTTTTAAAGTCCATAAGGAGATGCAGGCAAAAAACGGAAGGTAGAGCGTGCAGGAGTCTGACATTGCACCCTCGATCCACTGATTGTGGGAGCAATGCTCTGCAGGCGCCTAAGGAAAAAAAATACACATTTTGTTTACCTCCAAAAATGTGCATTTTAAAACCCCAAATTAATGTGCCATGTATTGATGAGTGGTACTGCCTTTTTATATACTTGTTATACCTTTTGTCTTAATAGCTCAGTCCAAAGTTTTTCATCAGAGTGGCTGGCAAAAAAGGCTGTATGTTCTGAGCTGCTAGTCTATGTACTATGACTGTGTTACTCATGCAAGAAAACCTTTCCTGACAACACTGGGGCTTCCACAGCTTATTTTGATTCAGCAAATGATAGTTGCTTGGCTTTCACATTGACCCTACGGCTTTAATACTTTAAGGCCCAAACCCATGCAATGGTATGCAGCTAATGCAGGGGCCAGCAACCTAAGGCACACACGCCAAGGTGGGAATGCAAAGCTATTTTCAGTGGCACCTGGAAGATCTACAGCCTTATGTCTAAAAAATGATTTGATATTTCTAATTAAGACATCACTGTAGTAAAATGTGTTAAATATTTTTTAGTCTGTAGTAGAATGAGTTAACTAGAACAATTCTAATGTTTGAAAAAGGTGGCCAGGTATAGCGCCACTAAAACATGAATGTTGTGTGTGCACCTGTTAATATAATAGAGTTTAACTTGCTAAAATGAGTGCAAAAAATGTGAAAATGAACTCTATGGCCATAGTGTGCTATGCTCGCTCTGCTTGTGTGTTATGTGTAAATTGACACTAAGCCCCAGTTCACACCAGTGTGACTTGTCATGCGATTTGACAGGTACAAACCGCATGACAAGTCACAGCCTATTGTCGACAATGGAACTGTTCAAATCAGTGTGACACCGACTTTGCGGTGCCGCACCGATTTTAAAAAAGTAGTTCCTGCACTACTTTTGGCAATTTTAGGTGTGACTTGCATATACATCTGTGCAGGAAGTCGCACAGATGTCAGCCAAGAAGTCGCACTCACATGCGCCTTTGAAATCGTGCAATTTCAAGTGAAGTCGCATGATTTCAATGTCGAATTAGGTCTAGGACCTAGGGCTGTATTTAAAAAAAAAAAAAAAAGGTGCATAGTGATTTGAACAGTAAAAGTGCACATACATTCCTTCTGTGCGAATAAGGCAAAAAAAATAAAAGGTTAGTAGGCTATTTCCTGTGCCTGTTGACTTTCTTTTTTTTTTTTTTTCATAGATTTAAAATTGATACTTAATATTAACTAGTGGGCAAATGTGTTATTTGAAAAACCTATTTTTTTTTTTTTGCCCCATTCTCAAAGAACTGGGCAAATCGCTGTGCAAACGTTTGATAAACCCCTTGGTTTGGAAAAGGTTGCTGACCCCTGAGCTAAGGACTTTTCTGCATACTTGCTTTGGGTCAGTGACTCAGAGTTTAAGGCTTGGGTCACACTGGTGCGACATGGGATCCGACTTGTGAGAGCACAAGTCACATGACATGTCAAATTAAATGTTTCCCTATGAGAGCCGTCCTATTTGATCTGACACAAGCCGCTGTGACTTTTGAAAAGGTTCCTGCACTACTTTGATACGACTTCAATGCCACAGAGTGTAAATCTTACATCAAAGTCAGATTCCAAAGTTGCACTGAAAATCACATGACTTTGGAGTTAGGCTAGTGTGAACCGAGCCTTTATTACACCTGGAGAGGGCAAAATCTGGTGCAGCGCTTCATAGAAACCAATCGGCTTCCAGTTTTTTTGTCAAAGCATAATTGAACAAGCTGAAATTAGAAGCTGATTGGCTAATGAGCACAGCTACACCAGATTTTGCACTGTGCATTGCTAGTAAATTAACCCCAAAGTGTTGAAGCCAGAGGATCAACATAACATCCAGAAAAAAGTTCTAAAGGTGGCCAGCACCGAGGGATTTTCTTAGGAAAGGATTCCTATAAAGTTTCTATACCTATTGATTGACAAGCAGCCTGGGCTGTTTCATGTTGAACGAGAAATGTACCATTTTAGACAGCAGGAAGCATGGTACTTAAGAGGAGTTCCACCCGAGGTCCAGTCAAAAAAAAAAAAAAATTAAAAGTCAGCAGCTACAAATACTGCAGCTGCTGACTTTTAATTGGACACTTACCTGTCCCAGGGTCCAGCGATGCAGGGGATCGAAGCCCCGCTCATCTCCCCCCTCCGTTCAGCGGCGCCGGCATTGCAACTGTGGGCGCCGGGCTGTGGCTTCACAGCCTGGCACCCACTGCGCATGCGCGAGCGGCGCCGTGATTGGCCGCTCAGTCACCTGGGACCTGTAATGGGTCCTAGATGATTGACAGGAGGGAGGGAGCAGAGCTGAGCCCTTCCTGTGCCGAGGGGGAAGTGATGTCACCAGCCCAGGCACTGGAAGAGGCAGACTACGAGGGACCACCTAGCAACAGGCATTTAGAGGTAAGTAAAAGAAAAAAAAATATCCAAATGTTTTTTTGTATATTTTTTTTAGGATTTTTTATGTAGTGTTTTTTTTTTTTGGGTGGAACCCCACTTTAGTGTAATTTTAGCACTTGACTCCCTTGTATGTATACAAGACTCCCTCTTGGAGAAACAGTTTGATGACATAAATGATGCTGTTTTTGTACTTAGAAAATGTCCCTTAATAGTTATTTTGTTCTGTGTCTGTGTATAGGTGACTTGTTTAATAACCTCATGAAAGATGATCCTTCTACAGTGAAAGGAGCAGAAATATTAATGCTGGGAGAAATGTTAACATTACCACAGAATTTTGGGTATGAGACTTCTCTTTACAGTTGCAGTGACTATTTAGCAGCATCACATTACACTCAAAATTAGGATTAGTCACACTCCTGCCCTCAGGCATGCTTTCCGTTTAATTCTGTGCCATCAGTGTTGGTTTGCTACATGTGCAAGGAAAATTTACACTCTATTCCAATCAGCAACTTTAGGCTGCACACACACGTGATCGCAGGCGGAATCGCCACGATTCTGCCGCCCCCCCCCCCCCCCCCCCCCATTTCAAATGGCTGCGAGATGCGAGACGAGTTTGTGATGCCGTTACTTCTAATGGCACAGCGATTTTTCCGCGCGGTAAATAGCGCTGCAATCGCAACACTTGTCGCTCAAAAAGGAACATGAGCTTCTTTTGGGCGACAGCGGCGCACGTGGCCAATGGCCGCTCGCCGACTGCGTCAAAATCGCGGTACGATTGGGGTGCCATTAGAAGTAGTGGCATTGCAAATGCATCCTGCGTTTTTGCAGCCATTTGGAATTGCGGCGATCCCACCCGCGATCATGTGTGAATGCAGCCTTAAAGTGGCAGATGTGATTTATCCTTGTAGGCCTAAAATGTTTTGTGTTCTTAGAACCAAGAGTAAGACTTATAATGCAAGCATAACTGTTTTTCTTTCTTTTACATTCAATCCATTTTTTGCACATGGAAATGAAGAAACATCTTCCTAGGTGAAACGTTCTCTAGCTACATCAGCGTTCACAATGACAGCAATCAACCAGTCAAAGACATACAGGTCAAGGTAAGTAATTTCTAGTTATAACTGTTTTTTGGGCTTTGGCATTAAAACGGTCATCCTTTTTAATGTGACCAATGGGTGAGGGTGGTAAATTCCAGTGTGCAAATATCAATGTATGGTACTTATGAATGTATTGCATGCTTTCTACAGGCAGACCTGCAGACAAGTTCCCAGCGGCTCAACCTGTCAGCATCCAGTGCTGTGGTGGCTGAACTGAGACCGGACAGCTGTATAGATGATGTCATTCATCACGAAGTTAAAGAGATTGGCACACACATGTAAGCAATAGGATTAAAAAGATTTTTAGGAAAATGATACAGTTTAAGCCAGTGATTAGTTAATTTCAGTGCTAATTTTTTGATACTCCAGAAATAATATATGCAAATACACATTCAGGATGTTCAGGTGAATCAAAAGTGATCAAATTGGCGATTCTCCTGATTCAATGTATTTCAAGTGCAAGGATGTAAGTGGTGACATGTCCGCTAACACCCGCTGCTATCGGATCAGATCCTGTCCGTGAAATCCAGACAGACAGATGGCGACCCTATTTTCTATCTGTCTGGTGGATCGGATGAAAACGGACAGGCGGTCTGTTTTCATCCGATCTCCCCATAGAGGAGAGCGGGGCTCTGGCAGGTCCATTTCACCACAGTGAGCGGAGACAGACCTCAGTGGGCATCAGCGAATCGATCCCCCACTGAGCATGTGAAGTCCGCCTAGCAGACAAGCTTGTGTGAAAGGACCCTTAGCTACTCCATTTTGTCTGTCCTGGACTTCTTTGCAGCCCTTTCCACAATGGTTTTCCAATCGGGTCCACCTGTCAGTTTTTCAGGAGGACCTGATTGAACGCTCCATGCTGCTCTAGGAGTAGGCGGATGTAAACAGACTTACATTATGGTTCAGTTCTGTATCAGTTTGAAAAACTGATAGACTGATCTAGATGGCATGCCCTAAGAAATTAATATTGATGAATACTGATTCTGCTTACAGTAGTTTACATTTGTACGTCTGTCTCCTGTTCAGATTCAGAATATTTTATCAATCCAAAAGGGGAACTGCGAAGCTACAATTACATTCAACAAAGACAACACAAAAATCACAATAACAAGACACCACAATAAAATTACCAATAACAGCAATTGATACCAAATAAAACTAAACGAATACTGTAATCAACCATACCATCCTATTAAAATACTACATAGAATTAATAACAGCGATTTGAAAAAATAATTGAAAATCAAACTACCAAAATGCAATTATTACACCACCTTCTCTAATGCCCCGTACACACGGTCGGACTTTGTTCGGACATTCCGACAATTGTCCTAGGATTTTTTCCGACGGATGTTGGCTCAAACTTGTCTTGCATACACACGGTCACACAAAGTTGTCGGAAAATCCGATCATTCTGAACGCGGTGACGTAAAACACGTACGTCGGGACTATAAACGGGGCAATGGCCAATAGCTTTCATCCCTTTATTTATTCTGAGCATGCGTGGCACTTTGTCCGTCGGATTTGTGTACACACGATCGGAATTTCTGACAATGGATTTTGTTGTCGGAAAATTTTATAGCCTGCTCTCAAACTTTGTGGGTCGGAAAATCCGATGGAAAATGTGTGATGGAGCCCACACACGGTCGGAATTTTCGACAACAAGGTCCTATCACACATTTTCCGTCGGAAAATTCCACCGTGTGTACGGGGCATTAGATTACCCAAAATCATTACACATAATTAAGCTAATACCAACAAAATATGAAACTACATGACAATCTGGATCATAAGCCAGATTAAATCCTCTTATCCAGCATTCACAGAGAAAGTTTTTTTTATAATTTGATGGCCACAGGAAAAAATTTCCTGTGTGACTCTGTGCCGTGGTGCATCGTGATTGTGTTTGCACATCCGTCTTTAGTTCAGTTTACACCATTATGCAAATATGTCTGTTCAGTTTACATCCATTGATGTCCATACAAAAAAAAAGAATGCAGACATTTTTTTTATGCAGTATACACTGATTTGAATGTGAGCGAATGCAAATGGACGTATGTCCGTTTACATCTGTCTACCCAATCGAGACATTGTGGTTCAGTCTGAAGCCATCAAAAAGTGACAGGCTGATCCAGACTGAATGCTCATGTGAACCATGTGAAAGGTCCCTTTTTAAAGAGAAGTTGAGGGGTTTTTTTTAAAAAAATGTTAAATCGTATCTAGGTGGATGTAGCATCGGTTCGATGCTGCATCTGTCCCCGCCTTCTCAAAGTCTGAGAACCAAGTGATCAAGCACCGCTGTTCGCTCGGTTCTCAGTGCTCTGTGAGCAGAGAGCTGGTGACTATCAATCATTGGCTTTCTGCTCTGCCTCCCTGCGCTCACTAGAGCTCTGGGGTGTGGTGGGGGTGGGAGTGTTGGCTCAGGCTCTTAGCCGCTCGCTGAGCCAGGTACCAGTCCAGGCATCTGGATGTATCTCAACCATATGGTTGAGGTCTTTTCCCAGCCTGGATCTGCTGAGTTATGTTAGCCAATAGCTGCACTCCTGTGATCCATAGGAGAAGTACAGCCAAACAAGCTTTGGCTGTACTTCTCTGTTATAAGCTTTAAAATTGAAAGGTTGCACAGCTGCTCTAGATTCTGACTGCTCGAGTCTTGGTAAATGTCCCTCACTGTGTGTTTTGCAGTGTGTTTTTAGAATAATGTAGTGGATTGGATTGGGTCAGTACAGAGACAGTGGGATAGGAGTACCTTTCTTGTAGTGAGAACACTGCTAATAAAAATACACATTTCTTTGTTCCAGATTGGTGTGTGCTGTAAGTTACACCACGCAGACAGGCGAGAAGATGTACTTCAGAAAGTTCTTCAAATTCCAGGTGAGGTTTACAAATTACAATATTTTGAGCATATAAAGCAGGGGTAGGCAACCTGGGGCCCTCCAGCTGTTGTGGAACTACATTTCCCATGAGGCATTGCAGGGCTGGCAGTTACAATTACTCCCAGAGGCATGATGGGACTTGTAGTTCTGCAACAGCTGGAGGGCCCCAGGTTGCCTACCCCTGCTATAAAGGGATCTTGCATTGAATCGTATTTGTAATGTTTAACATAATCTTTATCTGACTGTCATCATTTATGATTATGTATTATGATGACTGGCGGATTTGCCTCTACTGGCTATCTGTTTACTTTAATCACTCAGTTTTCTTGATTAACAACTGCTGAAATAAGCAATGGCCACATAGAGAGTGCATTGTTTTCTGTCAGTTCACCGACTGATAGACTTCCGATGGGGAAGAGGAACAGTAGAGAACAACCACTGTGCAGTACTACTAGGCAAGAAGCAGAGCCGGCTTCACATGTAATCGACAAATATGGCAGCCCCCGTGGGCAGACATAACTAAATTCTGATAGAACAAATAGACTTTCAAACAATAACACACAACAAGAAAGTTATCTTTGTTAAGCCTAACCACTTTCAGGTGTAATCTAAAAAAAACGTGTAAAAATATGAGTCAACCTTTTAAATGAAACCCATTATGTGAGAAAGATGAAGACCGTGCTTATTGACTTCCTTCTTAGTAGAGCTAATAGGACTTAATGTTTCAATCCTTATGGTAAGCTGGTACTATTGGTGTGAGGAGATTGGGGGGGGGGGGGGGGGTGTACATCATTGGGGTCATCAGATTGGCACCCTCTTTCTTTGATTTTTCATTGATAAGCCCATTATGTCTCCAGAGGGCTCAACAGTGATACCGGCATCTCAGGTGCTAGTTGCTTAGTTTTCTGACTTCAATACTCTGAGATAGTAACCTAACAAACATACAGATCAAGAGAGTGAATGAACTGTGAATCTGCTTTGAAACCGTGAAGTACAAAAACAACTGCACTGCTGGTCAGCACAATATCCAGGTATTTATTATTTTGAGAAGGAAAGTCCACAATGGCATCCTCCGGTTGAGTTCAGATTTCATTTAAAAAATGTTTGAGATGTGAGCCATACACAAGAGAGCCATGCATTTGGCTCATATCCAGAGGTGTCTTTTTTTTTTTTTTTTTTCTGGCTCAAAATAATTTTATATTCACTGCGGACAGACAGTTGTAATGTTTGATTTAGCTGCTTGCCATTTATTTGACCTTGTCATTTTGGATTGGACACGTCTGAAAGGTTTGTGAAGGCACTTTTGTCTGTAAGCAGTTTTAAATTTGTCATGATAAAGCAAGTGACAGCATTTTATTTGCTCCCTAAGTGGCCATGCTTGCATGAAGCGGACCATTTTTAAATGCTATAACCCTAAAGCTATGCCTTGTCACTTGATTAGCATTGTGCAAGTAGCTCTTTGCTACCCCTCTTTAGTAGTACAGATTGCTGCTTTCTTATCTCTGCTTAAATTCAATGTATAGCGTTTTGTATATATTTTCCTAATTTGTCCTTTTTAGGAATATACAAAATGTAAATTATTTTTTTCTTTTTACAAGGTAATGTTGCATATTAATATTTCTTATTTATTTTTTCCATCAAGCTGGTAGTTATAGGCCCCTTTTTCATATAACAGGACTGATCTTTTGGTTTTGTATTTAGCTGTTTTGCTGGCGTTCAACTTTAAAAAGCCTAACATGCGTACAAAAAGCCTTTACAAAGTTGCTGGTACATTTTTAGCGTTTCCCATTTTTTCCCACAAGGGAGCATTAGCTTTAATGTGAAACCACTGCCTAGCATTGTGTTCTATACAGCCTGAAGATTTGGAGGACCAGGAACTTGCTGGAGCTGGTGGGATGCTCAGTGTCCTTTCAGTACTGACATAAGATATTGGTATGGGGACAAGAAGGACCAATCCCTGCAGCAGCAACTGGCATCTGGAGTGCTTCAGGGTTTTTTTTTATTATTATTTATTTAAAGCTTAAAAATACATATGCATACATCTTTTATGTTTTGGAGTAGGAACATAGTAGTATTTAGAGTTCAAAGTGATCTTGTTTGTGAAATCGCTGACAGACGTAGCAACAGAGTTCAGTATTCCACTCTCACTCTTGTCCTAAGAAAACATGCATTAAGTGTTGACTCTGTGCCCAGCAGTTAAAAAAAAAAACAGAATAGACTGAGTTTTACTAGTGTGGTAATACACAGCGCCGTACAACAGGCAAATCCGCTCACTGTTTAACATGCCTTCTGTCTTAATGCAGGTCCTCAAACCTCTCGATGTGAAGACCAAATTTTATAATGCGGAGGTGAGTCATTGTTCCCTACATGTGCAGTAGTAAAGCGTTTTTGTAGAAATATGCATTTTGTAGAGTGTGCTTGCTGTTTTACCACAGATATAAGCAGAGGTTCCTCAGTACTAGTTCTTTGTGACACTGACAGAGTTTACCAAAATTAACAGACTTAAGGTAGTGTACCTGGAGATCTGCTGGTAAAACTACAGTCTAGGGTTTCTTTGTTATTATTTATTTTCCCAAAACTTTAAGAACTACATCTACAAGGACTTTGGGACAGACATGTAAAATTGTTGGCTCTTACTAGCTGCCCTCTAGGCCTAATTTATACAATTATAATAGCGCTTCAACTAAGCCTATGATGAAAAAAAAACATAGAGCCTGCCATTGCTGTCCTCTTCTCCTAAATATGCTATTTGCCTGACTTTCATATTCACCCTCTGACTTCAGTACTTTGAGTCTCTGATCCAAAGCAAACATGCAAATCTTCTCGCCTTTACCGAGCTGCATACATATTTTGGATCTCTGACTCATGGTTTACTAAAACTGGAGAGTGCACAATCTGGTGGAGCTGTGCATGGTAGCCCATCAGCATCTAACTTCAGCTTGTTCAAATAAAGCTTTAACAAAAAAACCCGGAAGCTGATTGGTTTCTATGCACAGTCGCAACAGATTTTTCACTCTCCAGTTTTAGTAAATCATCCCCCAAAGTATCAAAACCAGGAATTCATCAGAAGAGCCAGGCAATTAGCAATTTTCAAGGGATGCCATGGTATCCTCAATGTTTCTCTGATGACCAGATTTACTTTAAGGCATGCAGTTGGCCCCTCCAGCCATATCCTGATATTGCTAGAGAGTCCACTTTAGCAAACCTTAAGGGACCAGTTCCGTGTTGCAGTAAAAAATGTCAGCGCACATTACATCATCTGCAGCCCCATTTATTTTGAATTGCACACAAATGCTTTTAGGCAATGCACCTGCATTGCAGCTTACCACAATGCAGAGTACTCCATTGAAGTTTGTTGCATTGCCAAAACTGGTGTATATCTGATTTTTGGCGCATGAGGGTTTGTTGGCAGCTTCATTTCAATGGGCTGCCTTTGACCCCTTTCACACCGCAACCCTCTCCGTGCTAGCGCTAAAGCGCCGCTCGTTTTAGCAGCGCTGTACGCAAAATGCCGCTGCTGAAACGCTTTGCAGGCGATTCGGCAGCGCTGCCCATTGATTTTAATGGCAGGGGCAGTTTAGGAGCGCTGTATACACCACTCCCACATCGCCTCAAAGACGCTGCTTGCAGGACTTTTTTTTTCAGGTGCTGAAACGCCTGAAAAGCACCCCAGTGTGAAAGTAGCCTTAATGTAATGCAGATATAAGCCCTAAATAACTTTTCTGACAACCTCTGTAAAAGTCTAGTTTTAGGCCAGGTCAGAATGAAGCCCTTAACAATCGTAGTCAGAACTCCTGAGTCATTATATCAAAGTATAGAAATTATGGGATCAATAGTGACAGCCAAAGAACTAGAATTATCAAAGGTCAGAAATGGCAATTTTTATACGTGTATTTCTTTCAGCATAGGTGTCTTTTAGTGCTATCAAAGCTTTCTTAATTGGGCCCCTTTCCTAACATTCAGACACGTATGCCATGTATTCCTGTTCTTTATCATTATTATAGGGATAGCCTCCTTCTGTCACAGAAAAGAAAGTTTCCTCCTAATTAACTCATCAACTCAGTACTGTCACATGTTTCCTATAACCATGAATACCATTTATGAAAGGAGCGACTGGTAAGTAGATGCTGCTAAGGAGGAGGAATTAAAGAAAACATATTGCTATGCCCTAAATGGCAAAAGCAAAGATTTACTTTAAAATGAAATATAAAAATAAAAGCTGATAAATGGTATACAAACAAGCTTTTTAAGAAATACTTAGGTGTCCTATGTATGCATTATTTATTTACATGTCGACTAACATGGGTAAGTAGTGGAACTATATTAGTTGTCAGGGCACAAGTGATTGTTGAAATATTATATTGCTTATACTATAAGCCAAATGCATGCTTGTCTTTTTACTAATAGAGTAGCCACATCTTCTTTTGCAGCTGGGGTATGTAAAAGACTAAATCACTTTTTGTAACATGTGCTTTGTTTACGTGTGGTGGTTGGGAAAATACTAATGTATCAAAGCTGTCATCATCTTAAAGTTGTGTTTTTGTTCCTTTGTTACTGTTACGAATATTAAAGTGGGTGTCCACCAGTCACAACAAAAATCCTCTGCAGCTGTGTATGTTCTCTAGGACAGTGGTTCTCAACCTTAGGGAGCCTAGGACCATCTAATGTCCTCCCAAACATTCTTTGCCCCAACAGTAAAAAAAAAAGGTTTATACTCCTACACATTCGTGTTAGGCCTACTTGCACTTCATCAAATATAAACCAATAGGAGCTTATTGCTATACTATGATCTGTGAAAACGCATATCCTTTTCACCTCTAATGCCGTGTACACACGAGCAGACTTTTCGACGTACTGAACTCCGAAGGACTTTTCAACGGAGTTCCAACGAAACGGACTTGCCTACACAAGATCACACCAAAGTTCGACTGATTCGAACGTGATGACGTACGACCGGACTAGAATAAGGAAGTTCATAGCCAGTAGCCAATAGCTGCCCTTGCGTCGCTTTTGGTCCGTCGGACTAGCATACAGACGAACGGATTTTTCGATAGGACTCGAGTCCGTCGGAAAGATTCGAAATGTGTTCTATTTCTAAAGTTCATCAGATTTTTCAACAGAAAAGGTCCGATGAAGTCCACACACGATCGAATTGTTCGGATTCGTTCCGTCAGACCTTTGCTGTCAAAGTCCAGTCGTGTGTACACGGCATTACTCATTATTCTGAATAAAGGTTCAATAACCTCCCAGGTTCATGGGTAGACCAAGTACTGTGTTAACATAGCCCCCTCCTGATGCTTTCTCGGTTTTATGACCCCCTCCAGCTCCATGCAGTGTAGCATATAAGACAGAAAATGAGGAAGTATTGAAAGGCTGGAATGTAAAGAGCAGAAGTGACAAGGTAGCACAGAGTTAAGCCAGAAACAAAAGATGTTGCTAATCCAGGCTTGAAGTCCCTCCAGGGAGTGAGCAAAGCCCTTATAGCAGCAGTGGCTTTGGAATTTTATAATGTTCAGAGGCTGAACACAGTCATAACTGCAACAAATACCACCCCTACTGACCTCCTCTTCCCTTCATTCAGTGCACCATTATGCCTCTACAAGAAACCCATGTCAGGGGTGCCTAAAAGCCTGACCTGCTTTCATTGTCATAGCTGGGTGCTGGCTGCAGCTTTGTAATTGCTCACAACAGGAGACCAGCACTTGCAGTGTTCTCTCAAGAGAAAGTAAGTCTAACAGTACCTGCAGCTGCTAATGGCTCTCTTTGTTCTGGCAACTAAGGGAAAGCGAAACGAAAAGGAGGGCACACTGACCTAGTGCATTACCGATATAAAAGTTTTATTAAAAATCTATATAAAAGCAATGGTACTACTCACAAACGAGCATAAATAAAGGCTTTTCTTATCAGTTGAACTGCATCCCTTAGTGCCTGCAGACAGGACCTGATGACAGGAGGTATCAGATGGTACCCCAGACAGCTGAACGACTGACGCGTTTCAGGGACATACCCTTTTCTTCAGAGCCTAGGCTTTTTTTATCGGTAATGCACAAGGTCGGTGCGCCCTCCTTTGTCTTTTCTCTTTTTTTATTTGTATGAACACCCTTTGTTCTGGGGAGGGCTGCAAGATTCTAGACTTTGCCTTAAATCAAAGATTGGATCACACCACCCGTGTATAGCAAAACACCGGAGCGCAGGAGATTGTTATTTTATGTTTTGTTGTCTTGTAACTAAGGGAAAGGACAGCTTATTGGGAAATCCTGAAGTCCCTCCTCTTTACACCTATCCACTGTGGTTTCCACTTCTTAGTGGCTCCTCCTTGTCTGTTTGCACCAGCAGAAACTGACCTGAAGCCACGAGCTATGCACTAGGTGCTGGGAAGAACTAAGGAGCAGTGGGAGAGGTGATGCTTGATTAGTGATGCTCAGTCCTGAGAAAGCTGGAGAACTGAGCCCAGTTAGTAAAAAGCCATCAACATGATTGTGGAAACAGTAGATGTTAGGCTGCGGCCTGTCAGGAAGGAAAGCACTCCCAACCATACCTACAAGGCAGACAAGCACATACCTAAACCATAACCCCTGGCTGTGTAAGCACCTGGCAAGTCAGCAGGAGGAAAGCTGCTGCCCAGCATTTGAGAAACTGCTCTACAAGAACTGAAAAAGTGTATATATTCCTAATCACTGTGCTTAAGAGGTCAAGCCTTGATAGCACTAGAGGACTCCTGACCACCTTCAGTGTTGGGTGACTTGTCATTTCTTTATGAAGTGGTTATGGAGATTTCACTGGTGCGAACATTCAGAGGTATAAGAAACCAACACCCTAGTGTCAACTCCCAACTGAAATGTCTACTTTCGGACAGATAGTTTAATCAATCCTCTATGAAACCATATAATGTTCCTGTTACTTGTTGTGGCTGGACACCCCTTTAATGCCAATTAGTTTTTGGATTTAATTGTACAAATGTCATGAGTGTGTAGCTTTTACTAATGCTAAATTAGACAGCAATTTAATATATGTATTTTGTTCTAGCGTTCCTATTTTTTAACATTTAACCCTCATTTCTTTCTCTAATTTTTTGTTTTATTTTTTTCCCGTTAGAGTGACCTCAGTTCTGTGGTAATTTTTTCATCATTTTATTTAATTCTAAAGCACTGTTCAATTTTGGCATTTGTGCCCGTTAATCAGTTAATTTCATTCCGAATTCAAAGCATTATAGAAAAGCATGATCACAACCCAGTGTTTGGGTTATGTAGGTTCTGTATGTCATTAATGTAATGTTTGTCAGATTTCAGAACACCATATTGCATTATGACAATGTTTGCAATTAACAAGTACGGGCTTATTTCCATGTAATGTTTATATTAAAAAACATGCAAAAACATTACAGAATAAAACCCAATACAATTCTTTTTTTTTTGGGGGGTGGCATATAAGATCTTTATAGTGCCAATCATATATTACAGCAGAGAATGGTAATGCCAGAGTACAATGCTCTGGAGACTGTCACTGTGTCCACTTGCATTTTCAGGCTTAGCTAGGTTAGTTTGTTGTTGCCATTGACAGGACACATTTTGGAGGCAGAAGGAAAAAAGTAATTAATGACAGATGATTCATGTAGCATTTACTTCCTGGAATCCACCTACCCTTAAGCTGGTTTCACACAGGCTGTCTGATCAGGTCCACCTGTTGGTCTTTCAGGCGAACCTGATTGGACTATCCATAGCTGACACCCGATCTGATCCTGTCCACCAAAAACTGATGGATGGGGTATTCATTCCCCATCCGTCCAGCAGATCGGATGACAGTTGGATGAAAATGAACTGGTAGTCTGTTTCCATCTGAAAGCCCCATAGAGAACAGCGGGGCTGTGTCTGCTCTGCATCGCGGAGTGAACACGGACCTGTCATCTGCCTGCTCAGCGGTGATCAGCAGAGAGATCACCTGCTCAGCAGGCGGATGCACATTACGGAGACCGCCCGTGTGAAACCAGCATTACTGTGATGGCACCCTAGAAAATTGTGTGCATGTGCAGTACAATTATATGTACACAAGCTGTCGTTACACTTTTGCAAGATCTGGCCTGCAGACAGGAGGGTGTACAATAGAAAGAAAAGAACGGCTGCACACCACAGGAACATTCCAATGATTTTATTTAAAATATAGCAAATGACAGCCAACAAAGACAGAGTGTCCAAACACAGGAGGTGACGCGTGCGTTTCACACTGATCTCGGTGGTTCTTCAAACCAGATTTGAAGAAGCACTGAGGTCAGTGTGAAACTCACACGTTACCTCCTGGGTTCAGACACTCTGTCTTTGTTGGCTGTCATTTGCTATATTTCAAATAAAATCTTTGGAACGTTGCTGTGGTGTGCAGCTGTTCTTTTCTTTCTACTGATCATCGATGGCGAGACTTGGCTAGCACCCAGCGCATTTGGACTGTAGTGACTGCTCACCTGGAGCGGCGTCTTCCTTGATTGAAAAGGCAGGAGGGTGTGCTTGGCTGATCCTTTCCTCCTCCAAAAAATGCCCATGAACACTCACTGGGGTGTATGACAGCATTTTGGCCTAGGTCAGATACCAGGAGACAACTGAAGAAATGTAAGTGAATAGAATATACACTTTAAAATAAGTGAATATAATATACCTATTTACTAAAGTTGGCAGCTTAAGGATTAAAGATAGTTAATCTTGATTAGGAGAGTAAAGTTCTAGTTTAATGTGGCACAAGTCACTTTTGTGATGTCATTTGCTATGCCTTCTAAAAATATTGAATAGATAGTATGGAATATTAGATGTGCCAAAAAAATTTCCCCTTTTTATTGCATGTTCAGGGCTGGAAATCTCCAGGACCTCAGCTGGCAGAATGACAGCAGGTGTGGTAGCTGTAGAATTGTTCACTTTGTAACTGCCCAGGGCCTCATTTAGTCCTAAAACTACCCTATACATACAGCTTTGAGGTCACTGACCTGAATCGGCCTGAGCTGTGTGTTGTCAATGCAGCAAACTGCAGTATCCATTTGAACCATAGAAGACCGGTTTCATTAATCAGACTGTTGAAAACTGTTTTCCTTACTGAATAAGCCAGGATAGCTATATAATAGCCAGTTATCTCATGGCAGACACCTGAGAACCGGTCACACCTAAATATTTTGTTGATGAACTTGCTTTTCTATTTTGTTGCTTATTTTATAACCTTCTCAAGCTCCACTAAGCCTTTCACTTTCCGCTGACAATTGCCTCATTGATATTTACCAGTATGCAGAAATTTGATTCTACAGTAAAAAAAAGAGCAATGGACTAATGGGATAGAGGCATCACTGACCAAATGTGATCTTAATTTCCTGAGTCAATTAAGTGTCAATGTCGTTTTCATATAAAATAATAAAAAGGATTTAAATTAAAACATTTCCCGAGTAGTAGATTGTCTTCAAATAAAACTAAAGATCAACTTTTTGATAAAATTTTATTTAGTTTATGAAGTATTTCAAACTTTATTTGTGCTATCTGTGCAGACCGATGGTTATAGAAGTTTGTCAATTTAGTCTTGGAACATGTGGAGAGACCTTGCTATTCCTAAATGGCTAGTTATAATTCCACCAGGTCTTCATTTTACCATAACACCGCTCTTAAATGAGATCTTTCATCAGATTTTGCCCACTAACTCCTAATGCTTATTCTTTGTGTTGTAGACAACCTGTTGGTAGTGTATGAGAGTGGCTAAAACAGTTCAGGAGTCAAGATAGCCCTGTGGTTATGGCTCTTTCCCACCAAATAACCAACTTGAGGATCTTAATGCACACTTTGGGGTTACTAAAACCAGAGAATACAAAATCGGGTGCAGCTGTGCATTGTAGCCAATAATTTTGCTAACTTCAGCTTGTTCAGCTAAGCTTTGACAAACAAAAACCTGGAAGGTGATTGGTTTCTTTGTCAAGCTGCACCTGATTTTGCATTCTCCAGTTTTAGTATCTCACCTCAACAGTGTTCTTAGTGAGAATTACAAAGCTCAGCTGCCCTTTTGTAGGTTACTATAGCTTTGTATGTTTATCCTTGTGTCTTTAAATAAAATAAATATAAAAATGAAGCAAAAGAAAAGTACCTGAGCTCATTGTATTAATTGGAACCTATCCCATGTCCATTGCTTGCCCTGTATGCCATTTGACTAACTTTGCTTCTGATTCTTAAGTTTGGGATGCCGGTTGGAACATCCATTAATTGTGGTAACTTTGATTTCCAGGCATGACACTAATCATCAGTAATAATAATGCTTAAAAAGATGCATTTTGTCCTCCTCTGTTGTATTCAGAGCTTGTCCTCCTAATCCTCTGTGTGGCTTTGCAGACTGACGAAGTGTTTCTGGAAGCCCAGATCCAAAATATCACCACTTCACCCATGTTCATGGAGAAGGTGTCACTAGAACCATCCATAATGTACAATGTGACAGAGCTGAACAGTGTGGTCACCAATGGTGAGGGGTAAGGACACACTGAGATCTTCAGAATATATGTTAACTCTAAGAATGAACTTCTCTTATATATTTTTTTTTTTTTTTTGATTAAGTTTATACGTCCCCAGACTCCCAGTGGTAGTTTGGACCAGACCCGTATTTTATTTTTAACTAGGGAAATGAGAGGGGTTATATTCAGAGATATATAGTCTGCAGGGGATCTGGTTATATAAATCCCCAAGTATTTAATGACATCTACTCTCTGGAGTGGGAGCCTGGTTTGGGATTCTGGGGGTGGGAAACTATCAATTGGCAAAATTTGGGATTTGTCCCAATTGATTTTTAGACCTGAAAATATCCCAAATTGTTCTATCGTGTGGAGTGCATTGCGTAATGATGGGCCCGAGTCTGCCAGGTACAATAGCGTGTCATCTGCATACATGCTAATTTTTTCAGTCAGAGAGCCCATTTTAAGTCCCCTGATCTCTGGATTTGCTCGGATAGATATTGCCAGTGGTTCTGCCGCCAGGGCATATAGTAGTGGGGATAGGGGGCAACCCTGTCTCGTGCCTCTACTGAGTTCGAATAACTGAGACGATAATGCATTAGCCACCACTTTGGCCCTGGGTGCCTGGTATAGAAGTTGGACCCATTTAATAAATTTTGGGCCAAATCCATAGCCCTCCAAGCACCTCCAGAGGTACCTCCACTCTACCGAGTCGAAGGCTTTCGCTGTGTCTAAGGTCACAACCACCCGTGTACCAACTTCCTTGTGTGTGGCTTGCAGGTTAATGTATAGTTTCCTAAGATTAAACGAGGTGTTGCGTCCAGGCATGAAACCAGCCTGGTCTGCGTGTATTAATGTTAATATTACCTGATTGAGCCTAATCGATAGAACTTTGGCAAGTATTTTGATATCAACCTGTAGGAGTGATATTGGCCGATAGGATTCTGGAAACACCAGATCTTTACCAGGTTTAGGGATGAGGACTATTGTAGCCTCTGTCATAGATGGAGATAAAGTCCCAGTTTCAAATAGATAATTATACAGTTTTAATAGTTATGGGGTTAGTATTTCGCTGAATTGGGAATAGAACTCTACTGGAAGTCCATCTGAACCAGGGGATTTAGACCTAGCAAAGCTAGCCATAGCAGTTGATATTTCGTCTAAAGTGAGTGGGGCTTCCAATAGTTCTGAACTTCTCTTATTAACTCCAGTTTTGCCTGTTAAATATACAGTTGAAAGAAGGCATTGTTCTATCTGTTCAATCAGTGTCTTGTGCACAGTGCCCACTTCCTGTGTTATCTCAAGGAGAGTATTTGCCCCCCAGTCCTTATCTTGGGAATATAGAATGATTAGCCTTTATCTTGTGGAGATGGAAGAGTGGGTGGGTCTGAGTAGTTTGGAAAGCAATAACTGGGCAGGGCTGACACCAATCAGTCCACAAAAATGCTGTGTTGTCAGCCCACAACAGGACTTAGGAGTTAAAGTGCATTCCTGGCAGATCATCAGCTATTTATCTGTACTTAAAGCATCTTTAAATTATTGAAACACAGGGAAATGTGCATGTATTGCAGATAATGTTATCTTTGCTCCTACATACATTTTAAGTCCCCTAGGCTGCCTGCTCCTTACATTTAGTTGATGATGATCAGCCTTAATCTAGCACTAAAGATAAGCTTGTACCGCTTAAGTCTAGGTTCACATCTATGCGGCTGGACTTGATGCGTTTTTACATGCAGTTTTCTTGCATTTTGCGTTTTTTACGTTTTTTTTTTTCTCTTTTAAATGCACTGTAAAAACACTATGAATAGCTGGTTGCTAAGGAGGGGGTCAGGAAGCCGGCAGCCGCGTCCTTAACAACCGATTGAGTCGCCAGTGTCACAAGGAGCGGGCTCTCAAGGCGACATCATTGGATGGCCACACCCCATGTCTATATAAGAGGTGACAAACAGCGGGAACATCACAACGGAGAAAGACAGCTTCAGGACAAGACCGGCTTTTTTTTTTTTTTTTTCCCCGCAGGTAACAGGTGGCGATGAAGAAGACAGCTCCACGGGAGAAGACGGGACCAGGAGATGACGACTCCGGGAGAAGATGGCTCCGGGCTTCTTCTTTAACAAAGGAGTTGTCAAAAACCAGCTCTTGTAGTTTAACATTTCAGTTTTGTTTGGTGAATTGGTAGGGGTACGATGTACCCGATACCCATTCACATAGGGGGGGATCTGGGGGCCCCCTTATTAATGGGGATTTCCAGTTTCCGATAAGCTCCCGCCCGCAGCCCTCGATAACCACCCGTCATGGTTGTCGGGAAAAGGCCTTTGTCCTCATCAACATGGGGGCAAGGTGCTTTGGGGTGGAGGGTGCAGAGCCCCCCTCCCCCAAAGCACCCACCCCCGGCCCCATGTTGGGGGCATGCGGCCTGGTATGGTGCAAGGGGGCACTCGTTCGTCCCCTCCCTTTCCTGATCTGCAGGGCGGCATGCTTGGATAAGGGTCTGGTATGGATTTTGCCGTGGGGGGTCCCCTCCGAAGGGCCTTGTATAGCCCTGAGGGGAGGAATCCAACGCCGTTTTTTTTCACAACTTTTTTTTCTTTGCTTTCAGCTGATGACTCATCGGACATTAAGGACACGGCGGCCGGCTTCCCGGCCACCTGCTTAGCAACCAGCTATATACAGTGTTAAAATAAAAACTGCAAAACGCATCAAAAATGCATCACAAACACAACACTTGCTTTTCTGGTGCGGCTCCATTGAAGTCTATTACCTGCAAATCGCGGGGAAAAAGTCCCTTACCCTTTCCAAAAATGCACCGCAAAACGCATAGATTTGAACTTGTACCATAGGAAACCATGTTAAATGGATTGTAGTGCGTTTCTGAAAACTGCATAACGCACTAAACGCATAGGTGTTAACCTAGGGTAACACTGATGAGCTGTGTGTTATCTTGGAGGTCACAGCAGGTGGGTTTTTTTTTGCCTTGAAAATATGCTCTTTTTTTAAAATTTTTATTATTATTACTATTATTTTTTAGGTCTACTTTGTGTTAGGTTTACTGTTGTGAGAAAATGTATGAATTTGCTATAATATTTAACTTTTATTTCTGTATGGTTCTTAATCACTTCCATACCAGGCACTTTCCCCCCTTCTTGCCCAGGACAATTTTTAGGTTTCAGTGCTGTCGCACTTTGAATAACAATTGTGCGGTCATGCAACACTGTACCCAAACTAAATTTTTATAATTTTCTTCCCATAAATAGAGCTTTCTTTTGGTGGTATTTGATCACCCCTGCGGTTTTTAATTTTTGTGCTATTAATGAAAAAAGACCGACCATTAAAAAAAAAAAACTGATGGGCACTGATAGGCGGCACTGGATAGGCAGCACTGATGAGGAGCTACTGACAGGCGTTACTGAGTGGCTCTGATTAGCACTTTTTTGGGCACTGATTGGCACTGTTGTGGGCACTGACAGGTGTTTATTATGTGGATAGGCTGGCAGGTGTTGGGCACGGATTGGCAGTTGATGGGCACCTTTTGATGGGGAGCTATGCTGATAATCAATGTGCTGATTATCAGCGCAGACCCCCCCCCCCCTCGACAGGGAGAGCCGCCGACCGGCTCTCTGTGTCAGCGTGAACCGAGGAAAGCCGTTTACCGGCACTTCCTGGCTCACGCGATCAGCTGTGGTTGGTCACAGCTGATCACGTGGTAAGAAGCCTCTGTCAGAGGTTTCATACCACGATCAGAGTTGCGGTGTGTCAGACTGACACACAGCACCTCCGATCGCTGCGCGCCGGCTGTGCTGTCCTGGGGATGTCCATATGACGTCTGGTCAGGATATAGCAACCACTTTGCCGCCGTCGTTCTGCTATATGGCGTGCGGCAAGTGGTTAAAATGTGATCTTTATTTAAGACCTAATGAATATAGACCGTTGTATTTAACTAGCATATTTGCAGCATTTTCAGTTATTATAATTAATCTTCATTGGACAAATACCGTAAAGCAGAAATTCAGCTAAAGCCTAATTAGTTTTAAAAATGCTGCCCCACACCCCCCTCCAAGACCTAAACTTACTAACCTATGTAAAAATTGTGTATGTGTGTGTATATGTGTGTGTGTGATATATATATATATACCGGTACAGTCTTGTGTTCCCCTATGTCAGCCAGTGGCGGCTGGAAGGGAGTGGTGACAGCTGTGAAATTTGGGAGCGATGAAGTCGCCTATTTGTTTCCATGGTGCAGCAATTTTCGGTGGTCCTTCCTCTCCTCTGCAGCCACCACTCCCTGACACAGGAGGCGGATCATGTGAACAGAACTGGGCTGATAATAGGTAAGTATATACATCTTTTCTCACATCACCTTCCAGGATGGCAACACATGAGAGATGATAGGCTCCTCATGTGTTGCCCTCCTGGAAGGTGAGGTGATAAAACTGACAGTTACTTACCGATAACGGTGTTTCTACAAAACCTTCCAGGATGGCAGGCCTACTTCCCGCCCTGTTATGGGTGGAGGAGTATGTACACATTAGGTGGCAAGTGCCTAAATGTTGGAATAACTCTTGTGAATCAGTTGGGAGTATTACTTTACAACTACTGAGGGACAAGGGGTAAGGTGGGGCTTTATAAACAGCTGTGATTTGATTGTGTTTCCTGTAGGGAGGATCCTATCATCTCCCATGTGTTGCCGTCCTGGAAGGTTTCGTAGAAAAACCCTTATCGGTAATTAACCGTCGGTTTTTCTCCTTTTCTTTTTTTTTTTTAACAAGTTAGTATAGGTCAGGGATATGCAATTAGCGGACCTCCAGCTGTTCCAAAACTACAATTCCCATCACGGCTCTGCCTCTGGGTGTCATGCTTGTGGCTGTCAGATTCTTGCTATGCCTCATGGGACTTGTAGTTCTGCAACATCTGGAGGTCCGCTAATTGCATATCCCTGGTATAGGTGTTAAGATGGTGGAGGGAGCGTGTTTAAGACACAAAGACTAGTTAGGCTAGATCTCTTTTTTTAATTTCTGGATATCTTGCTATTGACAGAAACTTTTTGAAACTTTTATGTTAGAAAAATCGAGGCCTGATCCCAGTTTCATTGAAATGCTGTAGTGTGTGATGGTCTGAAGCAGGCCATTCTCACAAGACATTCCTGGGGCATACTGTATATGAACTTGAGCTTTATTGAGACTAGACCAAGGTTTCTTCTAACTAGCTCTTTTTACTTTGTATTTAATTCTTCACCTTGGGAGTCAGGAGTCGCAGGTCACTTGCTGACATTCAAAGATATAATGAGCAGTAGTAGCAAACAGAGAGCAGCTCTGTCCCCAATAATCTTAGCCTGTGAGTGTTTTTCCTTTTTTTCTCTGAGATGGAAATCCTTGGCAATAGGGTTTTGTCTTTTAATTCATTGCCCTTTCTGGCTGAAAAAAAGACTGGCTAAAAGGTGCCCATAGTCATAAATGTTAAAATCCAAATAAGCTATTGTAAGAAAGCGATAGTAATGAACATTTTCTCTAAAGCCTGCAGTAATAGGAAATGGGCATTAACGGAAAGCTTTTGTCCTGTAGGTTGTCTACGTTTGGAACAAAGACTTACTTACAGCCACTGGACACACGACAGTACCTGTACTGCTTGAAGCCAAAGCCAGAATTTGCTGAAAAAGCCGGTGTCATCAAAGGAGTCACAGTGATCGGCAAATTGGACATTGTATGGAAAACCAACCTGGGAGAAAGGGGCCGACTACAAACCAGCCAGCTACAGAGAATGGTACAGACAAGGCCGAGAGCCCTGAAGCACTTGCTTCAGCTTCCTTCCGATTCCTAACATTTTATGTGTCTGAGGTGGTGTGATCATCTTCTCATTCTCCTGACCCCACCAACCCAACTGCCATACAGTTACCCTGAGATTCATACTAATATACTGTATCTCTGAAAATAAAATCTGGTAATATGGCCTGGATAAACATGTTCTTTGATGCATTTATCTTGTACATGTATTCACTGTGCCTGCATTCCTGGTATTTCCTTTATTATACATATATGTGGGTCTTTATTTAGTTTTTCATTATTCACAGGCAAGGAGAATGGTTCCATATTAAGACAAGGTCAGCAATGCAGATTGAAGAAAAAGTTCAAGCCCAAAGGTTAAAGTGATACTTAAAGAAGAATTCCAGGTATAAGTATTTAATACATAGTTACATTGGTCTAGCTTGGACTAATGTAACTATGCATTTGCCATACCCGCTGGATGCCTCTGTAAGCTGGAAATCACTGTAATGATGTATATACATAGTAACATTGTTCCAAGCTGAACCAGTCTAACTATGTATAAATTATTCATACCTGGAGTTCTTCTTTAAACATTTCACACCACCTTACCCACTTAAACATTATGCAATGCTTGTTGTTGATGCACAAAAACCAAAATATATCATTTCATGTGCACTTTTTTTTCTAGAAACAAAACAGCTGCTTTATTTTTTTTCAGGCTCCAGGATATGGGGATGTCAGGCTTTCCTTAGAGACCATCCCCGATACTGTCAGTCTGGAGGAACCATTTGATATTACGTGTAAAATAACTAACTGCAGGTAATCTCATTACTTGATTTACATATAGGTCTGCAGGAAAGTACCATCTGTATTTTGTTTAAAGGGTAACTCCACTTTCATGGGAAAAAAATTTGCAAATAATATGGCGTATACAATTGCGACTCAAGTCATATTGTAATTGAATGTTATTAAAAATGACCCTTCCTTTTCAATCTGCAGCTCTGTCATTTTCTGTAAAATGCAAAGCAATATGGCTACCTGGAGGTGTTGTGTACACAGAGTGAACACACTGAAAATTTAATTTCCTGCTTGTGTGATTGGCTCACTGATTTTCCCAAAAGACTGCACTAAGATACAAATCAGATTTTGGACATCCCCCTGCAACAAAATTACATTTTTGGTGATACTCCCAAATGAAAATCACATCTAAAGGGATGCAGACCCTGCCAATTTCCTCATTGGAGACCTCCAGGGGCAGCAGCTGATTGATAATTATAAAACCACTCCCATACAGATTCACTCTACACATGGACACAGAAAAACAACTATTCCATCAGAATAACAAAAGTTAGGAATCTGCAACAATGTTTGTTAAAATCCCTGCAATGTACATGATCACCCATAGAGGAATGTTTTTTATTTATTTTTATTTTTTTTTCCTCAACAAAAGTGGAGTTACTCTTTAAGTTGATGTATGGCGTTTGTGGGGGTCTGTCAGATAAGCATAGGTTTGGTGATTTCTCCATGGCTTGGAGCATATCCACATGTAGATGGAGTAAAAGTTAAAGCGTTTGTTAACCTGAAAAAAAAAATAGATCCTGTCCCTTTAAAACATGTTACACATGTATTTTGGCCCCCTGTAACACCTGAAATACCTGGCTGATCCTGCCAGTTTCTGCCCTCCCCCCTGTAAGCTGACCATGGTATATCGTGGCTGCTGAGCCCTGACAGGGTGGTCAGCTTACGTCCCCCTGTCATCCCACAGGTCTCCTGTCTCTCCTCTGTCCTCTCTCTCCCCCTCCCTCCCTGTCAACTCCTATGACAGTGCCTGCCCCTGCAACTCCTGCTGCTCTCATAACTGTTAAAATTTTACATAATCCTCCTTGTTGCCTAAGGACAGGAGCTCCTGTTTCTATGTTTTTTTGTTGTTTTTTTTTTTTTTTTGTTTTTTTAAATGCCTTATTTACCGTATTTCGGGGCGGTTCCCGCGATCACGTGACCCACCGGGTCTCTCCTCTCCTCCTCGTGTCCCAGCTGACATCGGCTAGGGAATCTCAGCCCCGCCCGCTGCATTTGTCAGCCTGGTAGAGGAGAAAGCCGGCGGGTCACGTGATTGCTGGGAACCGCAAAAAAATTGTTTTGCTGTTTTTGTTTTTATGCTAAATTTTTGAAAAATTAATATTTGAAGAAAATGAATGGGCTAAAACACACAGCAACAGGCATGAAATTGGGCAGGTTGCATTTTATCATAGCTCAATAAAGGACACTGAGCATTTTGCTTTGCTGCGTTGCTGAACACATGCATTTTGGAGGTAAGCTGGGGTTGCCATTCTCAATGAATGGCACTGCAGCTCTCTTCGGCATGTTACATGCACAGCGATCTGAATGGACCCTTACAGCCCATTCAAACTTATCCACAGCTCAAAACACTGCTGCCCACACAATAAACCAGTGTGCGGGAACCAGCATTTTGAGCTGCAGAGCAGTGCGGTGCAGGGTGGTGTTTGCTATTTTATTGCATCGCACAACTCTTTCTTTCTTTTTTAACAACTTTATGTGAAGTGTGCAATTTCACATTTCATATTTCATATTACTGCACAGCAGCAATGAAGTTGCAGTGCGGTGACATACAGGGCCATCCAGGGGGGTGGTGTATATTACGCAAACGTGTTGTGTATATGGCACAGCTCTGGAACACAGTGAAACACTGCATTCTGGTCTGAACATGACACACAGAAAACCATTGTCATCTGTGTCCTTGCAGTTGCCTGCTTTTATCTGTGAGTTAAAATGCAGGTAACTGCACATAGTATGAATGGGCCCTTAGTGAGAGGACCTTTTCACACGGGCGGCTGTTCTGCCGCTGTTAAAAGCATGTTTTGTTATTTTGAAATTCAGAGAATCCTTGCACAGCGTTCACTTGCAGTTGTACATTGCTATTAGCTGTGCATACGTGCGTTTAGCTGCGTTGGAACATGCTTGCCATTTCTGATGTGCTTCCCGTTTTTTATTTTTTTGTTGCCGCTGCTATCTGCAGGAGAAATAATACACTGCGATTACCAGCAGAAAGCTGCAATAAATCGGTCCTGGACGCAGTCAAATTAATTATTTCTAACCGCACCAAACCCCATGTAAGGAAACCGTTGCTAAATGCAGTGTGTGAATGGGGCCATAGGAAAGCATTGTGTGAGTTTAGCTGCGGTAGATAACTTGATCTATCCGCAGCTAAAAGCTGAATTCTATCCACCCATGTGAAAGGGACCTTAAGGTCTGTTTTAACAATACTTACAGTCAGGTCCATAAATATTGGGACATCGACACAAAATCTTTTTGGCTCTATATACCCCACAATGGATTTGCAATGAAACGAACAAGATGTGCTTTAACTGCAGACTTTCAGCTTTAATTTGAGGGTATTTACATCCAATTCAGGTGAACGGTGTAGGAATTACAACAGTTTGTACATGTGCCTCCCACTTTTTAAGGGATCAAAAGTAATGGGACAATTGGCTGCTCAGCTGTTCCATGGCCAGGTGTGTGTTATTCACTCATTATCCTATTTACAAGGAGCAGATAAAAGGTCCAAAGTTCATTTCAAGTGTGCTATTTGCATTTGGAATCTGTTGCTGTCAACTCAATATGAGATCCAAAGAGCTGTCACTATCGGTGAAGCCAAGCCATTAGGCTGAAAAAAACAAAACAAACCCATCAGAGACATAGTAAAGACATTAGGTATGGCCAAATCAACTGTTTGGAACATCCTTAAAAAGAAAGAATGCACCGGTGAGCTCAGCAACACCAAAAGACCCGGAAGACCACGGAAAACAACTGTGGTGGATGACCAAACAATTCTTTCCCTGGTGAAGAAAACACTCTTCACAACAGTTGGCCAGATCATGAACACTCTCCAGGAGGTAGGTGTATCTGTGTCAAAGTCAACAATCAAGAGAAGACTTCACCAGAGTGAATACAGAGGGTTCACCACAAGATGTAAACCATTGGTGAGCCTCAAAAACAGGAAGGCCAGATTACAGTTTGCCAAACAACATCAAAAAAAGCCTTCACAGTTCTGGAACATCCTATGGACAGATGAGACCAAGATCAACTTGTACCAGAGTGATGGGAAGAGAAGAGTATGGAGAAGGAAAGGAACTGCCCATGATCCAAAGCATACCACCTCATCTGTGAAGCATGGTGATGGTAGTGTCATGGCGTGGGCATGTATGGCTGCCAGTGGAACTGGTTCTCTTGTATTTATTGATGATGTGACTGCTGACAAAAGCAGCAGGATGAATTCTGAAGTGTTTCGAGCAATATTATCTGCTTATATTCATCATAATGCTTCAGAACTCATTGGACGGCTCTTCACAGTGCAGATGGACAATGACTCGAAGCATACTGCGAAAAGCAACCAAAGAGTTTTTTAAGGGAAAGAAGTGGAATGTTATGCAATGGGCAAGTCAATCACCTGACCTGAATCCGATTGAGCATGCATTTCACTTTCTGAAGACAGAACTGAAGGGAAAATGCCCCAAGAACAAGCAGGAACTGAAGACAGTTGCAGTAGAGGCCTGACAGAGCATCACCAGGGATGAAACCCAGCGTCTGGTGATGTCTATGCATTCCAGACTTCAGGCTGTAATTGAGTGCAAAGAATTTGCAACCAAGTATTAAAAAGTGAAAATTTCATGGATTATTGTTAATCTGTCCCATTACTTTTGGTCCCTTAAAAAGTGGGAGGCACATATACAAACTGTTGTAATACATACACCGTTCACCTGATTTGGATGTAAATACCCTCAAATTAAAGCTGAAAGTCTGCAGTTAAAGCACATCTTGTTCATTTCATTTCAAATCCATTGTGGTGGTGTATAGAGCTAAAAAGATTAGAATTGTGTCGATGTCCCAATATTTATGGACCTGAATGTATGTATCCATTTAATTAAAAAATTTACTGTGTTTGAAGTGACTTTGAGTCTCTGACCCGGAACAAGTATATTGATAAGAAATTCTGAAACTTTTGGCATGCTTGCTCCAAGCCAGACACAAGCAAATAGCATTTTCAAAAGTAGGTCAGCAATGGCAGCCTTTTCCCGTGACAGAGTCAATTTATGATCACTGGGAACACTGAGGGATTTTCCCTCCCACAGCCCCCTGGCTTTTACCTGAAGATGCATTTGGACATGTCACCTTTAGCACCACTAATTGGTGAAATCTGGTATTGTCACATTATTTTATGGATACAATCTTCTATGAACAGCATGCTATCTGCTGCTATTCAAAGAACTGTAAGGCTTCATGTACACTGCTGTTGGTAAACGGACGTTTAGGAGCAGTTGGGCATTTTTTTTCAGCTGCCCCTGAACTCTCCTCTGTTATCTTATCAGTATATGTGCACAGGGTCGTTTATAGTTGTTTCTAGGCAGTTGAGTTTAGAGTTCAGAGGCATTTGAAACGCCAAATGCCTGTAATGGCGTGTAAACGCTGTAACTCGTGTTTTAGCCATGTTTCGTTTACAGGCGTTTTTAATGGAGATACATTTTTGACTATTTAGGGGGGGGAACGCTTCTAAATGCAAACTTAAATCGTTCAGTATAGGTTTTAAAACGTCCTGTGTACATTAAGCCTAAATAACAAGCGATGAGGACCTTTTGTGTGTTACTACACAAAAATAAGTTTGTTATAAGCGAAAGGCATTAATGTTGCCCTGGTTTATGCAAAGGAAGAAATGTGACATCAGAATATTGGTGGGGTAAATCGCACTTTGCCATTTCCAGTGGCAACTGACATGTGGCTGCTGTTCTATAGCTCTTCTACTTTCCTTTACATCAATTGTCAGTGGATTAAATGGTGAAAAATAAACGTTTTTTTTTTTTTTTTACTACTCCTGTTTTAGGCTCTGTTCACATCTCTGCGTTTCGAATCGCAGGCAGAATCGCCGCGATTCACAATAGTGGTAAATCTGGGGACGCCCGTGCTTTCCCGGTGCGTTGCCTGTCGATTTCAATAGCACCCCAAATGCTGCGTGATTTTCCAGCGATTCGTCAGGCGACAATCGCAGTAAAAACGCAGGATGCCTGTCGCCCAAAAGAAATACAGGAGCTTCTTTTGGCTGACGGGCATCCTGTGATTCTATTTGCACATTTTTACCGCGATTGTCGCCCCCATACGTCTAGATGTTAACGGAACCTCACAGTTTTCATTGCAGTAATTGAGGACAAGTAGAGAATGTAAAAGCTTACAGTGATGTTTTCTACACAATTTTTTTTCTTTCTCATGAACTAGATACACACCCGAATGTGTACTGGGGCAGAACGCCCTCTAATCCACGTATTGTCTTGAGAGGCACAATTTCAGGAACTTTAAATGGTTTGTGACCTTTTTTATGTTGGTTGAAATAAATAGATGGGTTTAAAGCAGCCCTCTCATTAAGTTAAAAAGATCAAACTAAACCAACCTTGTGGCCAAAATATTTGTGGTATTCTTTAAAATGAAACATAATAGAATAGCACAATAACACTCTTCCCCTCAGCTTATCTGGCAGTTTGCAAAGGACAATGGGTCACTAATGTGACTCTTTCTTGAGAAAAGTACTACTTGTGCTGTTGTTGCTCAGCCGGTTTTTAACATGCTAGTTGCTTGCCTGTCTGGTGTGAAATTTGAGTTACCGATCCAAAACATGCATGAGTGTCAGAATATCTTCTGTGTGCTTGAAGTCAAAGCATTAACATGACAGCCAGGAAACTAACATTTTCAGTGCTGGGTAATGGCTGTTTCATATTTTCTAGTGACCGTGTACCTTTAATACAAAGATAGCTGTTTTTTAAATCTAAGATAAGTTAAAAAAAGTGTTTAATGATTACTGAATAAATACGATTGCAGTGGGTTTCTGTATTTAAATAAAAACTAGAATGCAGCACTTGTGTTTGTTTTGTTTTGAGGTGTGGGAACACATGTCAATGCTGGCTACTACCCATTTTATTTAAAGCGGGATTCCACTGTTTCTGAGGTTTTTTTTTTTTGGCACAATGAAAAATATTAAGACACAAGAATAAGTAACTCACGTATTCCATTGCAAAAGACCTTTGCTGTCCGTTTTGTCCATAAATATAAACTTATATCATAGGATCATGACGGTATTCATCTTGCCTGTGGGCATGTGAAACCCACAGGCATGCTCTTCCGGGATACGATGCTGCTGTACGACCAGCATGCACCGCCCGTTCTATTCATGATCCCGCGCATGCGCAGTAGAGAGAAATCGGAGCGCCGTCAACAGCTCCGGTTGCCATCACAACGTCGTAATGACGTCACTCCCACTATGGAAGTCTCTCGAGAACTCTTGCAAAAGGCGGCCGCACTGACTCCTGGGAACAATGACACAAGCTCCCAGGAGCCAGTGCGGCTTACAGGAAGTGACTAATTAGCCGCTCCAGACACGCCCCTAACCGCAGCCTATGCTTCCTGCAGAAAACAAAGACAGCTGGAAGAACAAAGGTAAAGGCTGTAAAAAAAAAAAAAAAGTGCCGTTTTGTCATTAGGACATTGCGGTAATCAGCTGCAGTTAGTGTAGGAAAATCGGGTGGAGCTCCGCTTTAATTAGTTTTCACTGGTTTTTGATGGTTGCACGTTTTTTTGTTTCACATTTCTTGGGTTTCTGTATTTGCTGAAAACTCTAGATCTCATTTCTAAAGTGCTGCGGGGCAGGGAAAGACATTCGGTTCTGTATAGTACTGTCTGGAATTGTAATGCTTTCTCTCATTTTCTCCCTAGCAGTGAAAGGACAATGGATCTGGGTCTAGAAATGTGTAACACTAATTCTATCCACTGGTGTGGAGTATCGGGAAGACAGCTCGGCAAATTGCACCCCAGCTCCTCACTCTTCCTCACTCTGACACTTCTGTCATCTGTACAGGGCTTGCAGGTGAGTACTGCCCCAGTTTCTGTCTCTGTAATGCATTATAGTGGCATCATGCTTAGGCGATTGCCATCTAAACCCCATAGATGGATATTTAAGAAAATAAATGTACTGTTATGTACTTGTTTTTTTTTTGCTGCATCTCAGAAAATGAAACAAAAGATTAGATTAGGTTGACCATTGAGACATATATTCTTTACTTTTACTCCTGCACATTGTGTGGCAGTACAGGACTAGTGTTCTGGTTTTCAATTTGTGTCTCGACATGTGAGCACTGGGTGCTCCATCATACAGTTAGAGCCCTTTCGCACTGCGCCGCGTTAGCGGTAAAGCGTCGCTAGTTTTAGCGGTGCTATTTGGCCGTTAAAAATATGAAAAGGCCTTCGCGCTATTATATGTGCTAAAACAAACTAATAAAAATAAACATCAAAGGTGAAGTGATAAATAATGAAGTATAAAGTGCATAAAAGTGCAGTGTATTAAAATAAATCACAGCTGTCTGCAGCAGAACCTGAAGTGTATCACAATCCACTCACAGTAAAATAAAAGCTAAAAGTGATCCCGCGCTACAGCAAAGGCTCAAAGAAATTAAAACATATAAATAACCCTGCAGTGTCTAAAGGTGAACAGATGATAATCCTCTTACAGTGTAAAAATATATATAAAATAAACGGATGAATCCAAAGGCAAGAAGAGTAATAATCGTCTCTTAAAAATAAATAATAAATAATAGAATAAAGTGCAAAAATAAGTGTCTGTGCAAAAAAATGCAAAGAAGGTCCAAAAGGACAGTGGGCACGGAGAGGTAAAAATCCAAGAATGAGCTCACAGAGCCCTCACCTTCATAACTTGAAAATAAAGCATGTAATGGACAGGGATCCGTTGTGTAGTTGCCTCTTCAGCCACCAGGGGGCCCTCTGTTCCACTGTATGCACGGCCAAGTGTCACTCTAGGCCCATAGGAAAGGAGTGATCCTGTTGTGTAATCCGATATCCACCACTAGAAGGTCCTCTACATCACTAAAAGAGCGACCTCAAATAAACATCCCATCCAAGTCCTCATCCGACCTCGTCACCTCCGCTCGAGGGTAGGGGGGCGGGGGGAGAATAAGGATAAGAGAGGGTGGGGAGAGAAGAAATTCCAGATGGTGTAGTACGTTATATCAAAACAAGGTTTAATTCAAATGTAGTAATGGACTCTTACAATAAACAAGTTAAAAACAGGCAAGAATCATCACACGAGGCGTCCGAACGCCACTCTTACGTCACTTCCGGTGCACTTTCAACCTATGACCACTCCCTACGCGTTACGTCATCACGTGACTTCATCAGGCTGATGAAGTCACGTGATGACATAACGCGTAGGGAGTGGTCGTAGGTTGAAAGTGCACCGGAAGTGACGTAAGAGTGGCGTTCGGACGCCTCGTGTGATGATTCTTGCCTGTTTTTAACTTGTTTATTGTAAGAGTCCTATACTACATTTGAATTAAACCTTGTTTTGATATAACGTACTACACCATCTGGAATTTCTTCTCTCCCCACCTCTACCCACCCTCTCTTACCCTTATTCTCCTCCTCCTCCCCCCCCCCCCTCGAGCGGAGGTGACGAGGTCGGATGAGGACTTGGATGGGATGTTTATTTGAGGTCGCTCTTTTAGTGATGTAGAGGACCCTCTAGTGGTGGATATCGGATTACACAACAGGATCACTCCTTTCCTATGGGCCTAGAGTGACACTTGGCCGTGCATACAGTGGAACAGAGAGCCCCCTGGTGGCTGAAGTGGCAACTACACAACGGATCCCTGTCCATTACATGCTTTATTTTCAAGTTATGAAGGTGAGGGCTCTGTGAGCTCATTCTTGGATTTTTACCTCTCCGTGCCCACTGTCCTTTTGGACCTTCTTTGCATTTTTTTGCACAGACACTTATTTATGCACTTTATTCTATTATTTATTATTTATTTTTTAAGAGACGATTATTACTCTTCTTGCCTTTGGATTCATCCGTTTATTTTATATATATTTTTACACTGTAAGAGGATTATCATCTGTTCACCTTTAGACACTGCAGGGTTATTTATATGTTTTAATTTCTTTGAGCCTTTGCTGTAGCGCGGGATCACTTTTAGCTATTTGGCCGTTAGCGGGGCGCTTTTAATCCCCGCTTGCGGCCGAAGAAAGGGTTAAACACGCCCTAAAATCACTGCTGTCAAAGCACTTTGCAGGCGCTTTAGCGCCCATTCATTTCAATGGGCAGGGGCGATTTAGGAGTGCTCTTCCACTGCCCCAAAGATGCTGCTTGCAGGATTTTTTTTAATGTCCTACCAGCACAGCGCCCCAGTGTGAAAGCACTCAGGCTTTCACACTGGGGCTGCAGGGGAGGCATTTTTCAGGCCCTTTACAGGCGCTATTTTTACCCTATTTTGCTACTTTCACACTGGGGGCAGTGAGGGCGTCGGCGGTAAAGCACCGCTAGTGGGGCCCTTTTAACACTTGTTTGGGGCTGAAGATGGGGTTAATAGCGCCCGCGTATCACCACTGCCGAAGTGCTTTGCAGGCGCTCCGCTTTGATTTCAATGGGCAGGGGCGTTTTAGGAGCGGTGTATTCAGCACTCCTAAACCACCCCAAAGATGCTACTTGCTGGACTTTTTTTAACGTCCCGCAAGCGCACCGCTCCAGTGTGAAAGCACTCGGCTTTCACACTGGAGTGACAGGAGGGGCGCTTTTACAGGTGCTATTTTTAGCGCTAAAATGCCTGTAAAGCGCCTCAGTGTAAAAGGGGTCTTAGGAAAAAAAATGCATTGAGACTACATATAAGGAACATCATTAGCACTTTTATAAACGTATACTGAAACTGCAGATGGATTTTGAAATGTAGTATAATCTTGCTAATAAAATGTTTAAAACTACGCTGCACTATCCACCTCTGCCAAGGGGTGACTTGCATTTCAAGAAGAACATTAACAAAAAGTAATACATGGATTTAATCAAAGCCAACCAAGAGCAAGTATTCTTTCGTAGTGTTTCTGTAAATTAGAAATCATTTTTGTTGTTTATTTCCCCAGAGTGTTTCTGGATTAAGACTGACTGACACATTTTTAAAGAGGACTTATGAATACGATGATATTGCTCAGGTCTGCGTTGTGTCTTCAAAAGTTCAGGCATAAAAACCGTCTCATCTGAAGGCAGTCCCTGAGATTTTGCAACATAATCCACAAAGACCAATGTCTCCAGCACAGACGCACACAGTTCAAACTGATGACCTGTTTACAGATGAAGCAAGAATTGGCATGTTTTATTGTTTAATGTTCTTTCTTCCGTCAGCAAATGCCTTTTATTTTTAAATGTAACATGCAGTGTTTTAAAGCACCATATTTTATCTAACACATCAAAAATAAAATGTAAATATAAATGTATTTATTTGATATAAACCTTTTCAACTTGCCTTGCACTGTAACATAAAATTTTACTTTAATAAAAACAATCTGTTATTTGACCTCTAAAAAACATTTACTTAAGGTAGGCTTGTAACTAGGTAATTCAAACTGAATACACGAAGAACAAATACAGAAGCAGAGTCAAAATAAGGAGTAAATCTAGAGACCTAGTCAGCTGAATGCAAATATTGAATTTCCCTGTAATAGCCAAGCTTGCAAAGCTTGTGCTGCATCTCTTTTAGTCCATAATGCTGCTCATTACATTAAAGCACCAATATAGCATTTGGATGAGCCAGATCAGAGTTTTACAGTAAAGGTCAAGAGTTGCATGTAACTTCAGCTGTCTATATCTCTACATCTACTGACCAATTAGACGTGTAGTTTTTATTGAAGATAACCTCAGCTTATCCACAAATGTGTCATATGCTTACCGTATATACTCGAGTATAAGTCGAATTTTTCAGCACATTTTTTTGTGCTGAAAGTGCCCCCCTCGACTTATACTCGAGTCAAGCACTTTTCTGCAGCAAAAAACTTCATTTTCCGAACCGAATTTGGGGCCCTGTATCTCAGGGCCACTTAGTGCTAGGAACCACAAATTTGGTGTGCAAACCCAGTGGAACTGGTACCACAACATATCCAAAGCTGAAGTTCCTAGCACTAAGTGGCCCCGAGATACAGGGCCGCAAAATCAGTTCGGAAAATGTCATTCTCTGCTGCAGAAAAGTGCTTGACATTTTCTGAACCGACTTTGGGGCCCCGTATCTCGGGGCCACTTGGTGCTAGAAACCCCAGCTTTGGAAATTTAATGGTGCTAGTTCCACTGGGTTTGCACACTAAATTTGGGGTTCCTAGCACTAAGTGGCCCCAAATTTGGTCAACTGTGTCCATCTGCAGCAATGTCATTTCGGGACCCTTTGGGGTCAGAGACCCCAAATTTTGGCTGCAGCTAGGGGGCATCTAGGAACCCTTAACTACTGAGTTTGAAGTTCAGGGGACCTATAGCTGCAAATGGGCACAGTGAGGCTGCAAATGGGCATTGTTGACCCTCTTTTCCACTTACAGTAGCTGTGCATTTCTCACCCTCGTCTTATACTCGGGTCAATAAGTTTTTCCCATTTTTTTTTTTTTTTTTTTGTGGTAAATTTGGGCCTCGACTTATGCTCGGAACGACTTATACTCGAGTATATACGGTAGTTTTGAACTGATCAGGTTTATTACAGACATGCTTTACCATAACATGACTTATTTCATGTCAGGCCAAAGGTTTGAGGGATTGTTGGAACCCTTAGACTGTATTTTAGACCATGTTTAACTAAAGCCAATCTCAGGCATGTCCAAAGTTCGGCCCGCGGACCAGTTGTGGCCTGCGTTCCGGTTTAATACGACCCCCTGGTAATTTTTGTATGTATATACAGTCAGGTCTATAAATATTGGGACATCGACACAATTCTAATCTTTTTGGCTCTGTACACCACCACAATGGATTTTAAATAAAATGATCAAGATGTGCTTTAACTGCAGACTTTCAGCTTTAATTTGAGGGTATTTACATCCAAATCAGGTGAACGATGTAGAAATTACAACAGTTTGTATATGTGCCTCCCACTTTTTAAGGGACCAAAAGTAATGGGACAGATTTACAATCATCCATCAAACTTTCACTTTTTAATACTTGGTTGCAAATCCTTTGCAGTCAATTACAGCCTGAAGTCTGGAACGCATAGACATCACCAGGCGCTGGGTTTCATCCCTGGTAATGCTCTGCCAGGCCTCTACTGCAACTGTCTTCAGTTCCTGCTTGTTCTTGGGGCATTTTCCCTTCAGTTTTGTCTTCAGCAAGTGAAATGCATGCTCAATCAGATTCAGTTCAGGTGATTGACTTGGCCATTGCATAACATTCCACTTCTTTCCCTTAAAAAACTCTTTGGTTGCTTTCGCAGTATGCTTCGGGTCATTGTCCATCTGCACTGTGAAGCACCTTCCAATGAGTTCTGAAGCATTTTGCTGAATATGAGCAGATAATATTGCCCGAAACACTTCAGAATTCATCCTGCTGCTTTTGTCAACAGTCACATCATCAATAAATACAAGAGAACCAGTTCCATTGGCAGCCATACATGCCCATACCATGACACTACCACCACCCTGCTTCACTGGTGGCATGCTTTGGATCATGAGCAGTTCTTTTCCTTCTCCATACTCTTCTCTTCACATCACTCTGGTACAAGTTCATCTTGGTCTCATCTGTCCATAGGATGTTGTTCCAGAACTGTGAAGGTTTTTTTAGATGTTGTTTGGCAAACTCTAATCTGGCCTTCCTGTTTTTGAGGCTCACCAATGGTTTACATCTTGTGGTGAACCCTCTGTATTCACTCTGAAGTCTTCTCTTGATTGTTGACTTTGACACACATACACCTACCTCCTGGAGAGTGCTCATGATCTGGCCAACTGTTGTGAAGGGTTTTCTTCACCAGGGAAAGAATTCTTCGGTCATCCATCACAGTTTTCCATGGTCTTCCGGGTCTTTTGGTGTTGAGCTCACCGGTGCGTTCTTTCTTTTTCAGGATGTTCCAAACAGTTTATTTGGCCACACCTAATGTTTTTGCTATCTCTCTGATGGGTTTGTTTTGTTTTTTCAGCCTAATGATAGCTTGCTTCACTGATAGTGACAGCTCTTTGGATCTCATATTGAGAGTTGACCGCAACAGATTCCAAATGCAGATAGCACACTTGAAATGAACTCTGGACCTTTTATCTGCTCCTTGTAAATGAGATAAAGAGGGAATAACACACACCTGGCCATGGAACAGCTGAGCAGCCAATTGTCCCATTACTTTTGGTCCCTTGAAAAAAGGGGGAGGCACATTTACAAACTGTTGTAATTCCTACCCCGTTCACCTGATTTGGATGTAAATACCCTCAAATTAAAGCTGAAAGTCTGCAATTAAAGTATATCTTGTTTGTTTCATTTTAAATCCACTGTGGTGGTGTATAGAGCCAAAAAGATTAGAATTGTGTCGATGTCCCAATATTTATGGACCTGACTGTGTGTGTGTATATATATCTCTATCTATATCTCCGTATATACCGTATTTATCGGCGCTGCCTTGACTTGGACGGGAGGGGGGGCGGGACGAGTGCCATCAGATTATATACAGGAGAATCTCCTGTTTACTCGGCGGTGTCTGTAATAGGAAATCCCGTCTCCTGGGCCTGGCTGGCATTGGACGACTGTTCCTTCTATCATAGGAGGCGGGACTTTGTATTAAAGAGGCCACCGAGTAAACAGGAGATTTTCCTGTATGCAATCGGTCAGCGCTCGTCCCGCCCATCTCCCTGTCCCCTCCGAGGCTGCAGATGGGCATGGATCAGGCTGCGTTCATGGCACTGGTGAGGCTGCGTTCATGGGCACTGATTAGGCTGCATTGATGGGCACTGACCGTTATTTTGCTTCACAGTTCTTTAAAGTTTTTCCTGAAACTTTCCTCTTAAAGTGAAGGTGCGTGTTTTATGCCTATAAATACGGTATAGCCAAATAACACGCCCGAGCTCATCCTTAGTCCTGAGCATTCTGGGATTTGTTGGGGCCACAAGAGGCAAGATAATTCTTGTTGGGCAGTGTATTAGTGCTCGGACGAACACACTTGGACTGAATTTTAATGGATCAAAGAATGTCGGGCAAAATCGTCGGCCCTCACGCATGTTCACTTTATCAAATCTGGCCCTCTTTGAAAAATGTTTGGATGGGGGCGTGGCTAGACGCTGAGCAAGATGGACATCTAATCTTCCTGCTCTCCACAGACCTGCTCTTCTGAAACCGCACCACCGATCCCAAAAACAGGGACGAACCTCAGGACAAATTCTCCCGCCGGCTCCCCCGATCCACTCATGCTTCCACCAGGTACCTGGGCCCTCCACGGGGGAGACCGGCAATATGGCGCCGTTGCACGCCTCACAGACACCTCCTCCTTTATCCCAGGCTTTTTAGATCCACAGGGGTGGCCCCACCGGAGATCGCTGACGGCTTCCCCAGCAGCATATACACTCGTGGCAGGCCTGGACCCTCTGTGGACACTTCAGCTTCCCTACAGCTGCACAGGCCACCCCCTCCGACCCATGTGGAGCTGCCTGCACCATTTTGCTGGGTGAACTCAGGGAGGCATTTGCAGGTAAGCACACCATCCGCTCCCTCACCCCCTAGGGAACCTGACAGTGACTCCCTCTCTCCCTGGGGAATGCTGCTGGCATTCCAGCACTGGGGACTTGGGGACTCTCACCAAGTGACCTGCTCACAATCTCTGCTGCAGGACACCCCTACCACCACTGGGACTCCATCTTCCCACCCTTGCTCCCCAAAGCCACAAAGAGTGTTGTGCTCATGGGAATTAAGCATCACTTCCTTAACTGCAGTCACCTCTGCAGCCCCCCTCCCCTGCACCCCCAAACGAACCCCCTCTGCTTCCTGTGACGTCCACACAAATAGATGCACGGAGGGAATGGTTTGAACCATGGGACTCGCCTCCACAGGCAGCTGCCTGCCACCGCACCATTCCCAGGATACAGTCCATCCTCACTGCGGATGAACTGGTCTCATGGCGTGAACAACTTCACTCCCTCCCTAGCAAAGATGATTTTAAACTACTGATCTCTGAAGTTAAGGAGGCCTGCCGCAGTGAGATCAAAATGCTACAAAGGGGCTTTCACCAGCTGGCTACCCAAGTTGAAGACATGGAGGGAGACTTGCAATCCACTAAGCTCATGATCCACCATGTTCAATCCCAACAGGTGGACGATCGCTTCATTCTCCGAGACATACAATGTCATCTGGAAGACTTGGATAATCGCAACATCACGGTTCGGGGCCTCCCAGAATCCAAAGGTACAGAGGATTTGAGAACAGTCCTCCAAACCATTTTCAACATCCTATTGGGGGTCCCTGCCTCCACACACATTGAAATGGACAGGGCCCACAGAGCTCTAAAACCTAAAGGCCCAGCATCCAGTCCTAGAGATTTTATCTGTAGAGTTCACTCATTCTTTCTAAAAGAAGATATGCATAAAGCCAGAGTGACTAAGCCAATCTTGTTTGATGATACCCCAATCCACCTATTTCCTGATCTTTCCTAGGTTACACTCCAGAAGTGCAGAACACTTCAACCACTTCTCCACACCTTGCAGGACAGTGCTATCGTGTACCGATGGGGCTTCCCCTTCAGCCTATCGGCTACACAAAGCGGGAAGACCGCAGTTCTCCGGGTTCCTGAACACCTACGCTTGTTCTGTGACACCCTGGAGATCCCACTACCGGATCTTCCTGGATGGGATCATATCCCACCTCCTCCCCCACCGATGACGTGGCAAAGAGTCTCTATGAAGAAGCGAGGAAGACCTCCTGACTCCCCCTGCAAGAGCCCCAAGCAGCGACCAGCCTGAGGGTCCCTCACGTGCGGTAACATCCTCACCACCTATTTTTCCCTCTTTTTTTTTTTTTATTCCCGTGGCTCACAAACTGTTCAACGGGAAGAACTTTCTGACTTGCTATACTCCTTCACAGCGGAGTTACGCATCTTTGCAGGCTGCACTAAAATTTTCCCTAACAGATGCCCCCTCACAGATTTAAATTGACTTCATCTTTCTGGATTGAAGGATCCATCGGGGGGGTGCAGTCTGGAAGTTTCCTTTCTTCCCTGGCTCCCACCTGATTATACCTTATGTTATTCAAACTGCCAAATCTATGTTATAGATGTTATCCTTTCCTTTGGATTTACCCCCTAGCTTTATATAGCTTGGCAGCAGGTCTCTGTTTTTAGGCAGCAAGTGAAGCTTAGTTTCTGACACTAACCCCCTCATTTAACGTAGTGATTTCAAGTTCCTTATTTCCTATCCATTACCCCCCTCACCCTTGAATTGGACAATGGTGGTAATACGGATTGTTTGGTATATTGTTGGACCTCTACAACCTGTTTTGTGGTCTATGTTTTGTTTTAAAGTGGAGGTCTGCCCACCGCTGCAAAAATTAAAAGCCAGCAGCTGCACATACTGCAGCTGCTGACTTTTAATAATCGGACACTTACCTGTCCTGGAGTCTAGCGATGTATGCACTGCAGCTGATGTTTCCATCAGCAGTCGGGTGCATGTCACCTCCATTACGAGTAAGGGAACCAGGCAGTGTAGCCTTTCGGCTTCACGCTGGGAACCAATCCTACTGCGCATGCGCGAGGCGAGGCTCCTCTCTCCTACTGGCCCGGCGACGGGGAGGAGGAGGGAGCCCCAGCTGGGACGTCAATACCTGCGGCTGAGGCTCCCGGAAGTGGGGAAAGCACCTGTGAAAGACGCGTATGCTGTCCCCCCTCCCCCCGAAAGGTTCCAAATGTCGCACCGGGGGGGGTTAATACAATGAGCGGAAGTTCCACTTCTGGGTGGAACTCTGCTTTAATTTGTTTTTCTTTTTTGTTCTTTCTCTCTCGTCTCTACACTCCTGGGCTCATGGGCAACAATCAGATATAACCTCCTGTAACATCTATGCCCCAAACGCGAATCAGGTGTCCTTTGTCACTAAGGTGTATAAACGCTTATTTAGAACCCCACATTCATTTTTGGAGGTGGGAGGGGACTTTAATCTCCCATTCTCCCCAACGTCGGACAGGGCGTCTCTCTGTAAAAACCCACTTCCCCCACACCTCTCCCGACAATCCCAACAGTTCCGGCAGACTACTCGTAGGGTTGCTCTGTTCGACTCATGGCGTGTCGCCCACCCGATGGAACAACACTACTCTCACCCATTCCGTACTCACACAAGGTTAGATTACTGCTTCATAAATGCTCCTTCTCTGTGGGCGCTCAACGCGGTGGACATCCACCCTATGTCCTGGTCGGACCATGCACCGATCCTTTTGAAACTCAGTCTAGCAAACTCCAAGCTCAAACGCTGTCACTGGCAACTTAATGACTTCCTTCTTAAAAATATCAGTACCAAAGCTGATCTGGGGACAGCACTAAAAAAACTAAAATTATACTTTGCTGAGAATACTACTCCAGATATCTCCTCAGGGATTCTATGGGAGGCACATAAATCCGTAATACGTGGACAATGTATAGCCATCTCCACTGCATGGAAGAAAAACATTAGACTGTTACAACAGCAGACTGTAGAGAGACTGCGAGACCTGGAATTCTGACTTTACTCTTCATCCTCGATCCGTCTGCTGAGGGAACTTATATGCCTCCGGGCTGTTTTGAAAAGTATTGAAAAGGCAATCCAAAGATTGTCAGGTTTAATATGACAAGGGGAACAAGGCCCATACCGTAATAGCACGTAAACTGCGAGAACATACTCACACTTCGGCCCCCCAGGCCTTTACGGGACCCTACTGGGATCTTGCATTCCCACCCTGACCGAATTGCTCATTTATTTCGCAATTACTTTTCCGACCTTTACAACAATCCATCCATACCACATTTACCCACCCAGGAACATTACCTTGACCGCGTACAAGCTAACCTTGTGAGTAGTGGAGTGCCCACCCTGCCAGCGAAGGCTTTATTGTCTCTCAACTCTCCGATAACTGTAGAGGAGGTGACAGACACTGAAGCATTTGCATTTGCCCCCCAGGGCCTGATGGCCTCCCATATGAATACTATAAGACTTTTACCGATTATCCTACTACCATATATGACTCAATTATTTAATGGGTTTATGAGCAGAGTTGAAATCCCGAGGGACATGCGGGCCCATCATCTGACGCTGATACCTAAGCCCGACAAGGACCACACACTTTGTGGGAGTTACAGACCTATTGCTCTACTAAACTCGGATTTTAAAATCTTTACGAAATTAATGTCCCTCCATCTCATCGAAGTTCTCCCTTCCCTGATTGATAAAGATCAGGTGGGTTTTGTTCGTCAGGCGTCAGGCAGGTGACAATACCAGAAGAGTCGTCAATTTAATAGATATAGTAAACAAATAGAATACAGAGGCACTGTTACTTAGTTCGGACGCTGAAAAGGCCCTCGACAGGCTAGCCTGGCCTTTTCTGTTTGCCACCCTTGAATATCTGAGCTTCCGGGGGCCATTCCTTAGGGCAATCGGACAGCTGTATGCAACTCCATCCACCTCTATTAAAACACCTTTTGCGGCATCCCCTCCCTTCACCCATTTTGAATGGAAAGAGGCAATGATGCCCACTCTCTCCCCTGCTTTTTGCCCTCCTGTGTTGAGCCCCTGGCGGCCCAGATCCATCAGGACCCTAACATTAGCAGAGTATTGGTTAGGGGAGGTGAGTTTAAAATCACCTTATTTGCTGATGACACATTGCTTACCCTGACACGATTACGGGTGACTCTTCCCAACCTTCACAAACTACTAGAGGAATTTGGGCCCTATCTGGCTATAAGGTGAATCCAGCCAAATCAGAAGCCCTCCCACTCAATATGCCTCCCTCGGAAGTGCGCCACCTCTCGGAAAATTTCCCATGGAAGACCCACGCCATTAAATATTTAGGGGTGCATCTCCCCCTCCCCCCCAATACAACTCCCTCTATGATGCAAATTTTAAGCCCCTCTCTTCGCGTCTATCAGAGCCCTTTTAGCTAACTGGAGACACAATGTCAATCGTCAAAATGATGATTCTACCCAAGATCGTATATTGCTTCTTGACTTTACCAGTGCCTATTCCATCCGCATAGCTTAAAAAACTCCAGATGGATCTCCTAAATTTCACTTGGAATTATAAACAGCATCGAATAGCCTGTTCAACACTTTATGCCTCCCGAAGTCAAGGGGGATTGTCTTTCCCAAATCTCCTTCGCTACTACCATGCTGCCTAGCTGCGAGCTATAGCCTCCTGGGTCACCCTCCCGGCATATAATCGTTGGACCCAAATAGATAAACTATGGTTAGCCCCCGTTCATCCAAACAACTTACTGTGGAACGCCTGTGCTGATGTCTCCTCCGCCTCTTTACTACATACTATGAATTTGCTGCGTAATATATGGAGGTGATTAAACCGCTCCTATTCTCTCCAATCTGAGGCCTCTCTAGTGGCAGCCTTCCTCTATAACCCTAAATTCCCAGGCAGCCTTACTTACCAGATGATATCTCCTTGGTTACAGAGGAACCTCTTCCAATATGGCCACCTAGTGAATCCAGTAACGAGGGAACTACTACCTTTTGACAAACTCTGTGCCAAGTATGATCTACGCTGTAGTGCCTTATTTGGTTGTCTCCAATTTTGGCACTACGCTCTTACTTTTGCACCTAACTTAAAATTCTCCAAGCCATCCCCATTTGAGTCCTTAATTCTACCTGGTTCCTCCAAGAGGGGATTGACTTCAGATATATACAAAATCCTAGATTCATATAAGGTAGACTCTTTAGGAAAACATAGTTATGTGCTAAAATGGGTGGAGAATCTAGGAGAGGAACTCTCCTCGGCACAATGGCAAATTATATGGTCACATGCAGCCAAAAGCTCTATATGTACCCTATGTAAGAATACGTAAAAGCTACTGTTCTTCTGGTACATGATACCATCTCGCTTGCATGCTATCTACCCTTCGGCCTCGGACCACTGTTATTCCACATGTACTGGCAATGCCCATCTCTGCAACCCTATTGGTGCTCGGTCCGGGACCTTCTCCGTCGGTTGTTTGAGACGGACATCCCTTTTTCCCCATAGGTTTTCTTATTTTTGGGACTTCTTCTTCCTAAACTGCCAGAATTAGCCAAAAAATTGACTATACATATACTAACAGCAGCCCGATGCCTAGTCGCCCTTCATTGGAAAAAACGTAATCCCCCATTACTGACTGATCTATACGCTAGAATGAAAGATGTGGAAATTATGGAATCCCTGTCTGCTCGATTGGCTGATAAGGTGGACCCGTCACAAGGCAATATGGGAGCCTTGGTACCTCAGGATTGACCTCCCCTCACCCCCACCCAATATTCTAACATCTTATGCCCCATACACACGGTCGGATTTTCCGACAGAAAATGTGTGATAGGACCTTGTTGTTGGAAATTCCGACGGTGTGTAGGCTCCATCACACATTTTCCATCGGATTTTCCGACACACAAAGTTTGAGAGCAGGCTATAAAATTTTCCGACAACAAAATCCGTTGTCCGAATTTCCGATCGTGTGTACACAAATCCGACGCACAAAGTGCCACGCATGCTCAGAATAAATACAGAGATGAAAGCTATTAGCTACTGCCCCGTTTATAGTCCCAACGTACGTGTTTTATGTCACCGCGTTCAGAATGATCGGATTTTCCGACAACTTTGTGTGACCGTGTGTATGCAAGACAAGTTTGAGCCAACATCTGTCGGAAAAAATCCTAGGATTTTGTTGTCGGAATGTCCGATCAATGTCCGACTGTGTGTACGGGGCATTAGAATCTCCTCTTTTTCATTAAATGAGCCTGTAAGCCCAGGAGCTACGAGCCCAGCCGGTTGGTTTCAAGCGTCGCCTTGTCTTCCCTTTTACCCCCCCTTCTTTTCTTCTTTTTCTCATAGATATGTATACTACGCTTATGCAAATTACTGATTGGTCGATATAGTATGTAAGCTAGTGGTTTTTGTACGATTGTTAATACCATATATCTTCCAGGTATACTTTAGACTTATGTGTTTATTGCTAACAGGCCATGTCTCATCATAGCCTGTTTCTTCTTTTTTGTTTTTATTGGTGGCATGCATGCTGTCCAGAGAATGTTAATATTTTTTTTTTTTGTACTGGAAAAAATACACAAGTTTAATAAAAATTGTCAATTATATATATAAAAAAAGAAAAAACTTTCGACACGGCCTATCTAGATGAGCCTTTTTAAATCCTTTTATTTCAGCAGTTCTGATTGTTTCTAATGTTGGGTTTATGGGTGGGGTTGGACTGTCATTTTGTTGGTACTGATAATATTTCTACTGTCTTTATTTAAAACGACATTAAATTGCAATCAAATGCTAACATCATCATAACTTGAAGGCAATCCTTAACCTCTAACAAAATAAAAATTAACTTAGTAGAGACAAATGAAATCATACCAAAGTGATTTCAACAATTCCTAGGGAACAGGCAGGCTCCTATTAAGCCACAATATGGCTGTCATCGCAAGTAGGCAACAGATGCATTCTACTATAATAAACATCTCCATGGACCAACTCTTTAACTTGTCACTTCCTGTGTTTTTCTCTTGTTCCTTTCTAAATCAGTTGTTCTGTGCTATATGCATACAAAAATATTTGTAAATAAGTAGTAATTGATCTACAAATTTTTTGTTTTACATTTATATCCATATATGTTATATTTATGTTTTCACATTATTTTATAATATAATTTGTGGATGGGATTTGGGCTACCTTGGTGGGGTAAGATTAAGAAAAAAGAAAAGTTCTCTCAATATTAGAATGGTTGCTAATACGTCTGTAATTATTACATCTGCTAAACTTCTGGATTTATCTTTTGTCAGCATTTATTAGAGGTAAAGTTTCATTTTGGATAATGAAGTCATAATAACAGGGCTTTTCTTCTTGTGTGTGTATGTGTGTAATTGAAATGTGCTAGGAGGAATGGCAGACACAGTGGTTGTAGCACTGGGGTCCTAGGTTCAGTTCTCAACAGGGACACTATCTAGAGTCTTTATTTTGTCCTGCCTTAGTCTGGGATAAGTGGTAACTATTTTTTTTGGTACTGCATTTCTCCCCCACTGCCTTCAAGATTGAGAACTGAGTAATCAAACGCTGCTGGTTGCTCAGTTCCTTGGTCTTCAGTGAGCAAAGAACTGGTGACCGTCATTTACCAGCTGTTTGCCCTGCCCCTCCAGCGCTCACTGGAGCACAGGGCTGTGCAGGGGATGGGAGCGGCTGGCTCACTCTCTTAGCGGTGTGCTTAGAGGATGAGCCAGCTGCCCCTCAGGCATCTGGATTGATCTCTACATTAACCACTTCAGCTCCGGAAGATTTGGCTACTCAATGACCAGGCCATTTTTTGCAATACGGCACGGTAACTGACAATTGCGCGGTCGTGCGCCGCTGTACACAAACAAAATTGATGGTTTTTTTCCCACAAATAGAGCTCTCTTTTGGTGGTATTTGATCATCTCTGCGGTTTTTATTTTTTGCGCTATAAACAAAAAAAGAGCGACAATTTTTAAAAAAACACAATGTTTTGTACTTTTTGCTATAATAAATATCCCCAATTTTTTTTTAAAAAAGCACATTTTTTCCTCAGTTTAGGCCAATATGTATTCTTCGACATATTTTTGGTAATAAAAATCGCTATAAGTGTATATTGATTGGTTTGCGCAAAAGTTATAGCGTCTACAAAATAGGGCAAAGGTTTATGGCATTTTTTTTTCTTTTTAAAAGCAATGGTGGTGATCAGAAATTTTTATCGGAACTGCGACATTATGACGGACAGATCGGACACTTTGGACACACTTTTGGGACCATTGACATTTATACAGCGATCAGTGCTATAAAAAGGCACTGATTACTGTGTAACTGTCTCTGGCAGGGAAGGGGTTAACTGTGTTCCCTCATATGTTCTAACTGTAGGGTGATGGGACTGACTAGAGGAGATGACAGATCGTTGTCCCTACCTAGTAGGAACACATGATCTGTCTCTTCTCACAGAACAGGGATTTGTGTGTTTACACAGACATGTCCCTGTTGTGGCTCTCCGTGGCCAGCGGTCATCACGACACCTGCTATTCCTGCTTAAAGGACGGATGTACAGCTACGACGGTTCGCGGGAAAGTGCTGACCTGCCGCAGTATAATGACGGTGGCTTAAGCCTGTCATCGTCTGAATATGGGTCACAGGAGTGCAGAGCAAAGTGCATAGGAAAACAATGATTGCACTACACGTTACATAGTAGGTAAGGTTAAATAAAGCCAATATTCCAACCAGTTCAACCTGTGTAGGTGTACGCGTGTCGGTGTCGATAAGCATTTCCCATATCCCTGTATGTTGTGTTCACTAAGATGCACGTCCAAGAGTCTTTTAAAAATATCAATACTCCCCGCTGACACCACCAATTGTGGAAGAGAGTTCCACACCCTTATTGCCCTGACAGTGAAAAACCCCCTATGCAGCTTAACCACTTGCCCACTGGGAACTTAAACCCCCTTCTTAACCAGACCAATTTTCAGCTTTCAGCACTCTCACATTTTTAATGACAATTACTCAGTCATGCAGCACTGTACCCATATGAAAATGTCCTTTTTTTTTTTTTTTCACACAAATAAAGCTTTCTTTTGGTGGTATTTAAAGCGGAGTTCCACCCAAAAATGGAACTTCCGCTTTAAGGGAAGGTGACCCCCTGACATGCCACATTTGGCATGTCATTTTTTTTGGTGGGGGAACCCTCTTTTTAGAGGGCTCCAGCTCCCAATTCATCCCGGGGCACCGGAAGTAAGTTCACCTCTCCCCCCCTCCCTCTCAGCAATCATCAGGGACACGTCACAGGTCCCAGATGATTGCCCGGCCAGTCACAGCATGGCTCGCATATGCGCAGTGCGTGCCCAGCTGTGAAGCCACAGCCGGGCGCCCACAGTGACAATGCCGGCGCCGCAGAGAAGAGGGGGGAGAGGTGGGGGAGACGAAGCAGGGCTTCGTTCCCCCGCATCGCTGGACCCTGGGACAGGTAAGTGTCTGATTATTAAAAGTCAGCAGCTGCAGTATTTGTAGCTGCTGACTTTCATTAATTTATTTTTTTTAGTCGGAACTCCGCTTTAATAACCTCTGGGTTTTTTATTTTTTGCGCAAAAGAAAATTAATTTTCCTCATTTCTGTTATAAAATTTAGCAAATTCGAAATTTTTCTTCATAAATTTTCGCCAATATTTATACTGCTACATATCTTTGGTAAAAATAACCCAAATAAGTCTTTATTATTTGGTCTTTGTGAAAGCTATAGAGTCTACAAGCTATGGTGAAAATTGATCACACCTGATGTACTGACGGCCATTTCTTGAAACCCTAATGAACCAGAGTTTTGTAAAGTGGCAGAATTATCGTTTTATCTCTGGAGTAAATTCCCTTTTTTATGCACACTAATAGTCTGATGGCTTTGCTAGCTTCTTCTACCAGGACCCCCAGATCTTTCTCCATCCTTGATTCCCCCAGAGGTTATCCCCTAGAGTAGTTTGCGATTATGTTTTTAGCCCACAAGGGCATAACTTTACATTTCTCAACATTAAACCTCATTTGCCATGTAGATACCCACCCCATTATTTTATTCAGGTCTTCCTGTAAAATTTCTAAATCCTGATGTGAAGTTATTGTCCTGCTTATTTTTGTGTTGTCTGCAAAAACTAAGATTGAGCTATTTATACCAACCTCTGTGTCACTTATGAATGAATTAATCAGAATTGGTCCCAAGACAGAGCCTTGGTGTATCCCGCTTACCACTTCAGACCAGTCTGAGTAGACATTATTTATCACCACACTTTGGACACATCCCTGTAATGAGCTTTCTATCCAAGAACAAACCCTATGGTCCGTGCCTACAGACTTTAGATTGTAGATTAAGCATTTATGGGGAGCTGTAGTGAATGCTTTTGCAGCACTACATATCTGAGTGAGAGCAATCATTTTAGGGCCATCATTGAGGGTCAACTGTAAACTGATAACCTGGAAAGGCTTTAAAGCAGGGGTCTCAAACTGGTGACCCTTCAGCTGTTGTGAAAATACAAGTCCCATGAGGCATTGCAAGGCTGACAGTTACAAGCATGACTCCCTCAGGCAGAGGCATGATGGGACTTGTAGTTCCGCAACAGCTGGAGGGACACCAGTTTGAGACCCCTACTTTAAAGGGACACCTTTGAACAATTTTGGGTAATAACTTTGTCTGCATTTTATGGGCAGGAGCAGTTTATAGGCTTGACATGTTTAGTATCTATTTACTTGTCTCAACCTCCTATTTTATATATTTTTTTCTAAAAACTGGGTGATATGTTGTGTTTGTGTGCATTAAAAATAACTTTTGTGTATGTTTTACTAATCTAATAAACATGGATGCTACTATCATGTGACATTAAATATTGCAACTGCCACCATTTAAAAGAGAAGTATTGGGTATACAGTGCTGTGAAAAAGTATTTGCCCCCCTTCCTGATTTTTTCTTTTTTTTCCTCACACTTAAATGTTTCAGATCAAACTAATTTTTATATTACACAAAGATAACCCGAGTAAATCCAAGATGCAGTTTTTAAATAATTATTTCATTTAATAAAGGGAAAAAAGCTGTTAAATTTGCGTGACCCTATGTGAAAAAATAATTGCCCCCTCCCATGCTGAATCATGAATAAACTGTGATTAACCACAATTTTTTGGAAACCTGAGTTAAATTTCACTTTCCGCACCCAGGCCTGATTACTGCCAGACCTGTTGAATCAAGAAATCACATAAATAGAAGCTGTCTGACAAAGTGAAGCATGCTAAAAGATCACAAAAAGCCACACATCATGCCACAATCTAAAAAAAATATGATTAGAAACAAACATGTATCAGTCTAGGAAGGGTTTCAAAGCTATTTCTAAGGCTTTGGAACTCCAGTGAACCACGGGGAGAGCCATTATCCACAAATGGAGATAACTTGGAACAGTGGTGAACCTTCCCAGGAGTGGCCGGCCTACAAAAAATTACTCAAAGAGTAACGGCAACTTATCCAGGAGGTCATTAAAGAACCCAGAACATCATCTAAAGAACTGCAGTCCTCACTTTCCTCAGGTAAGATCAGTGTTCATGATTCAACAATAAGAGACTGGGCAAAAAATGGTATCCATGGGAGAGTTCCAAGGCCAAAGCCACTGCTGACCAAAAAGAGCACAAAGGCTCATCTCACATTTACCAAAAAACATCTTGATTATCCCCAAGACTTTTAGGCAAAATAGACTAATACAAAAACTTAGTGGGAACAATTTCCCCATACACATCGAATGTGTAGATGGGGGATCGGCTCTTTTTTTTTTTTTTTTTCGTTAAATGTAAAAAAATGAATCATGTATGGTCCTCACTTACTCAAGTGGCCTGTACAGGGCCCTGACCTCAGCCCTACTGAACTTGGGATGTAGTATGGCCCCAATTTTTAGACAGGTCTTCTCATTTAAACTCAGTGCCTGACCTCACAAATGTTCTTTTGGCTTAATGAACAATTTCCCACAGATACACTCCAAAATCTTGTGGAGGCCGCTATTGACACAAAAAAGGGGCCAACTTCAAGGCAATGGATATGGAATTGGAGAACTGGATGTGCAACAAGCTCATAGAGGTGTGACATGGTCAGGTTTCCACAAACCTTTGGCTATACAAAATATATTTCAATTGTTTCTTTTGCAACCTTACTTAGGGTTCAACTATTTGTTGTGGAAAATATGATGGCAAAACTATTTTAGTATTTATCTATGTGAATCAAATTGTTTATTGAGAATTATTTGGAAACAAAACAATGAACATAAATTAAAATAATTCATACATTTCAAGGACTTGATCCTTATGTGTTTAAAGACTGGATTTTCATGAAATAGCTAATGAAACCACATAGAAATTACAGCAAAATTCTAAGGCTATGTGTACCTTAAGGCCTGGTTCGCACCTTTGCATTTTTTTGTGCGTTTTCAGTTTTGCAGGAACACACTACAGTCCATTTAACATGTTTTTCTGTGGATGTACAGTAGTTCTTATCTGTGTATTTTATGGAAAGGGCCAGGGATTTTTTTCTGGGTTCCATAGACTTCAGTTAATCAAAAATGTGTATTGAAAAATGCAAAATGCACCTGCAATATGCAAACTGCATAGATGTGAATCAGGCCTGAATGCTGATTGACATAAAAAAAAATTAGCAGCATAATATTGAATAGAAATATTTCTTAAACAGCAATTGTTACAATTCCAGTACCGTTCTGACACTGGGAGAGTGGAGATGATGTACAGTACAATAAGATTTATATCAACCGCTATTGTCTGTCCATTATAAATAAGGATGTTGTGAGACAACAGTACAAAATACACTGGAAGCTTTTCATCTTTAGTTACTTCATGATCTATTTGTTACAAGAAAAAAGAAATTCGAACATACTATATATCAATATTTCATTTACAACAAAATATACATAAAAATGAAGATAGTATGAAGGTTTGGCAGATTCCTCTCCTATACGGATCTCGCCATATGATGTACTACAGGTTTCCCATGCTCTGCTGTAGCTGCATGTGTGTGACAATGGAGCGTACTCAGGGATGCTGCCTGACGGAAGCTCAGCTCTGTCAGCCACTTTTGTTAACGTGTGCAGTGGTCGGTTAGTGTCCCATGTGTGAATAACCACCTGAAATAAAACTCAGACAAATTAATTCACTAACATTAGGATATACAGTATAGCTGCACTGATGTTTGCATGTTGTCCCCCTGCTTGCTGGGGTTTCCTTCTACACTTCATAGACATTCTGGTAGGTTAATTGGCCTTAGTACTGTATGTGTATATGTGAATGTGACTTAGGAACCTTAGATTGTAAGTTCTTTGAGGGCAGGTACTGATGTGAATGTACAATATACCCAGTGCCTCGAAAAAGTATTCATACCCCATTGAAATTTTCCATATTTTGTCATGTCACAACCAAAAACGTAAATGTATTTTATTGGGATTTTATGTGATAGACCAACACAAAGTGGCACAAAATTGTGAAGTGGAAGGAAAATGATAAACGTTTTTCAAATTTCTTTACAAATAAATATATGAAAGGTGTGGCATGCATTTGTACTCAGCCCCCTTTACTCTGATACCCCTAAATAAAATCTAGTGGAACCAATTGACTTCAGAAGTCACCTAATTAGTAAATAGAGTCCACCTGTGTGTAATTTAATCTCAGTATAAATACAGCTGTTCTGTGAAGCCCTCAGAGGTTTGTTAGAGAACCTTAGTGAACAAACAGCATCATGAAGGCCAAAGAACACACCAAACAGGTCAGGGATAAAGTTGTGGAGATGTTTAAAGCAAGGTTAGGTTATAAAAAAATATCCCAAGCTTTGAACATATCATTATGGCACAACTGCAAACCTACCAAGACATGGCCGTCCACCTAAACTGACAGGCCAGGCAAGGAGAGCATTAATCAGAGAAGCAGCCAAGAAGCCCATGGTAACTCTGGAGGAGCTGCAGAGATCCACAGCTCAGGTGGGAGAATCTGTCCACAGGACAACTATTAGTCATGCACTCCACAAATCTGGCCTTTATGGAAGGGTGGCAACAAGAAAGCCATTGTTGAAAGAAAGCCATAAGAAGTCCTGTTTGCAGTTTGTGAGAAGCCATGTGGGGGACACGGCAAACATGGAAGAAGGTGCTCTGGTCAGATGAGACCAAAATTGAACTTTTTGACCTAAAAGCAAAACGCTATGTGTGGCGGAAAACTAACACTGTGCATCACCCTGAACATACCATCCCCACCATGAAACGTGGTGGCAGCATCATGTTGTGTGGATGCTTTTCTTCAGCAGGGAAGCTGGTCAGAGTTGACAGGAAGATGGATGGAGCCAAATACAGGGCAACCTTAGAAGAAAACCTGTTATGCCGCGTACACACGGTCCTACTTTTCGTCTACAAAAGTCCAACAGACGCTGATGGACTAAAGCTGGCTGGTAATCCGATCGTGTGTGGGCTTCTCCGGACTTTCAACTGACTTTTTTAGCCTCAAATCCGACGTACTTTAGATTTGAAACATGTTTTAAAACTTTACTTCGTAACTACGACGGACCCCGAAATCCGCTCGTCTGTGTGCTAGTCCGACGGACAAAAAGCCACGCTAGGGCACCTATTGGCTACTGGCTATGAACTTCCTTATTTTAGTCCGGTGTACGTCATCACGTACGAATCCGTTAGACTTTTGTGTGGTCGTGTGTAGGCAAGTCCGTTCGTTAGAAAGTAGGCCGCAAGTCCGCCGCAAGTCCACCGAAAGTCTGCCGGAAGTCTGTCGGACAGGCTGTCCGACTTTTGTAGACGAAAAGTACGACCGTGTGTACGCGGCATTAGAGTCTGCAAAAGACTTGACACCTTCCAGCAGGACAATGACCCTAAACATACAGCCAGAGCTACAATGGAATGGTTTAGATCAAAGCATATTCATGTGTTAGAATGACCCAGTCAAAGTCCAGACCTAAATCAAATTGAGAATCTGTGGCAAGGCTTTAAAATTGCTGTATAGACACTCTCCATCCAATCTGACAGAGCTTCAGCTATTTTGCAAAGAAGAATGGGCAAAAATGTCACTCTCTAGATGTGCAAAGCTGATAGAGACATACCCAAAAAGACTTGCAGCTGTAATTGCAGTGAAAGGTGGTTCTACAAAGTATTGACTCTGGGGGCTGAATACAAATGCACACCACACTTTTTCACATATTTATTTGTAAAAAATGTTGAAAAACATTTATCATTTTCGTTCCACTTCACAATTATGTGCCACTTTGTGTTGGTCTATAACATAAAATCCCAATAAAATGCATTTATGTTTTGGTTGTAACATGACAAAATGTGAAAATTTCAAGGTATGAATACAGGCTCCTTAGTGTTGATTCAAAGACTTGTTGGTACAGGGTCACTTTGTATGTTAGAAAAGGGAGAAAAGGCCACAAGTATTCAACTGGATGGATAGGTCGAATACCTCTATTACAAAACAATGGTACGTACTGCCAGCTTGTATATCCTATAGTACCATTTGAGCAAGTGGAAAAAACAACTGCGTGCAATGGGGTATTTGACCCATCTAGCCAGCAAGAAGTGGCATGTTGAATGAGCCGCTGGAAAGGTAGGTATGCAGTCGATTCTATTAGGCCTTAACCTATGCTGACAGGTTTAATTTAACAAAGAGAATGTCAGATGCTAAAACAGAACTTTGGAAGAAATGGAATTACAAAGAACAAAAGTTTTAGAATGAACCCAGGCAGAGCCTCGCTGTACCTATATATTGCCATTGTGTAAATATGTATATCTGGTACAAACCTGTGCAGTGTCATGAATGCTCCTCGGTGGTCCCACTGAAAGATCGACTTCGCACATGGTTTCTAAGTTGTTGTATCAGTTCAGGGTTTTGTTGCTGAATCTGTTGTGCAAACTGTTGTCCACTACAAAACATGGATGTAACAGTTTATCACTATTATTGTTACAGTGTGTATATTTCTATTTTCTTTTTTATAAACCTGTTTTTATTGAGTTTTATGAACAATCACAAAGTCCTAAGAGATTACATACTTACGCTTGTATAAGACCTGAGAGGTCTGTTAGCCCTCCAACACCAGCTGCGGGACCCCCTCCAGCATTGGACATCATTCCAGACATCCTGCAAGAGGTTAAACAAATAAAGTAAGTGCTACACAGAAACAATGCTGTAGTTTTCATACAGTGGCAGTAAAACGTATGTGAACCCCTTGGAATTAACTGTTTTCCTGCAGTAATTTGCCTACTCGCTAGCAGAGACGTCTGTTGTTTCTCCTCTTTTCACAAAAGGTGGAACAACATTCGTGGGCTACAGAATGAATAATCACTGTGACAGCCAATCAGAGGCAATCACAGTGATCATTGTCTGGTTCCCCTGGGTCCTGATTGTTAGCACAAGACCCAAGGCTGTCAGTGCTGGGAACGGGCAATAGAACGTGCTTCCAGCACAAACACAGGAACACGTACAGTATATGCAGCGTAAAAGATTAAAGCCTACATACTGCATATATGTGTTTCACAGTCATGAAGGGGTTAAAAGAGAAGTATGGGGTTTGGGTTGTTTCCTAAATTATACTTTCCTAGATAGATCTACCCCCCTCCGGCTCTAACACTGAGAACCGAGCAATCAAACTTTGCCGATCGATCAGTGAGCAGAGAGTTAGTGACTGGCAGTCAGCAGCTTTGTGCTCTCCCCCCATGCTTGCTGGAGTGCTGGGCTGTGGAGGGGGCGGCCTGCTCAGGCTCTTAGCGGCTCTCAGGCTGAGCCGGGTGCTGGTCCAGGCATGTGAGCGGATCCCGATCATATGGTTGCGATCCTTGCCGCCCCAGCCCGCTGTCTGCTGAAAACAGGTCATAGGGGTGCAGAACGAACTGCACTCCTGTGATCCACAAACTAGCTTTGGTTGTATTACACCTTTAACTCCAAGGGTTTCACATACTTTTTCTTGCCACTGTTTATGTATGTGTATATATTAACAATAAATAAAAATGCTGGCTAATAATGAGCCGTAATGATACAAAGCTAAGTAGGGTAATAACTTCACAACACAATATAGCAACTTAACAAGAAGACCTAGTCAAAATAGAGGATAACGACATACAAATCTTTAAATGGTGACTTTAGCATTGGGAGGAAAAAAATTAATCTAAGGACTCTAAAGAAGATACACGGCCACATAATGAAGTTGGACGACAGGCAGCACCGGGCAACCAGGGCACATGCACCGCATCTCCTGTGGTATGCCCTGGGTCCTCAACGCTGTGATCTCACTGGTTCAAGATAAATGCTTATTGCAAGTTTGTTGAACCACTACAGCAGCTGACATTTATCCCTGCCGGCTGCCTATCAGAGTAAGTTTAGAGCCAAAGGGGGCTTCCCCCAAAGCTCCTCGACATGTCACATGACACACACGAGGAGAAGTAAGATCATCTCCCTTGCCGCGCTGTATCTGTGGTATGTATGTTTGGAGGGGAGGTGGGTGCCCGGACACATGAAATAATATGGCAGGGATAGGCGGGGGTGTGTATTTTGAGGCACGTGATTAGAACCAGAGGCTCTAATAGGCTTCAAAATAGGATGGGCTCGGGGCGCAGAGCACTGCGTCCCAATCCCACCCTGTTGTGTGGCATAGCGAATGAATTTTCCCTATTTTCACACTAACGTTCCTCCCTGCCAATCAGCAGGCAGGTAGTGAGACCTGTCTCCCGAATGGCCAAAGCAGAAGAGGAGACACGGCGTAGGAAGCCTGAGGAGCCGAGTGGACACAGGAGCCGCAGCCGCCGCTTCCCGCTGAGGAGGAGAGCCGCCGCTTCCCGCCAAGAAGGAGAGCCCCGTCACTCCAGGAGAGGAGCAGAGCCCTGCCACACGAGCGGTAAGTGCTGCTGGGCCGGCTGCGGGGGGGGGTTAGTGAAGTGGCAGCCGAGCCGGGGGAAGTGCCTGGCTGCATTTGATGGGCACAAGTGGCTGCATATACAGGGCACAAGTGGCTGCCTATAATGGGCACAAGTGGCTGCCTTTATTGGCACAAGTGGCTGCGTTTGATGGGCACAGTGGCTACATTTGACGAGCACAAGTGGCTGCATTTGATGGGCACAGTGAGGGTGCAATTGATGGGGGAAGGGGGTTCAGTATTTTTCAATTTGTTTGCGCCCCCCAAAAATATTGAGCACCAGCCGCCACTGGTCTGGGGACAGACTGACCTGGGGGGTATTGGGAGGGGAGGTAAATTGAAGAGGAAGGGGGAGGAATTGTGCTAAGAGGAGGGACATGGTGGGGAGGAATTGTGCTGGGAAGGGGAATTTGGGGGGTGGGTGTAATATGTGTTATGGGGATGTGCTGGGGGATGGGGGAGGATTAGTGCTAGGAGCGGGATTTAGTTAAGAGAATCTGTGCTGGGGAGGTGGAATGGTGGGGATTTGCTGATGATTTGTGCTGGGAGGTGGAATTGGGTAGGGTTTGGGGGGAGAGAGTATTTGTGTTGGGGGTGGGAGAGGATTAGTGCTAAGAGGGGGATTTGTGATAAGAGGGGGGATTTGGGAGGGAAGATGACTTGTGCTGGGAGGGGGGATTTGGGGGGAGAGGATTAGTACCTAGGGGGCCTAAGGGAAGAAGAGGATTTGTGCTGGGGGGGGGGGGGGTTGTACTAAGGAGGAGAATTTATGCTGCGGGGGGGGTGAGATTTTTGTGCTGAGGGCGTTTGTGGGAGGAGAGGACTAGTGCTGGGGGTTCAGGGGAAGGAGAGGATCTGTGCTTGGGGGAAGAATTTGTGCTGGGGAGAAAGGATTTGGGGGAGTGAGTTAGTGCTTTGGAAGGTTGGGTGAGCCAGTTTGTGTTGGAGGGAGGATGTTTGGTGGGGAGATGGAATTAGAGAGGAGACGATTTGTGCCAGGAGGTGGAATTTTGGTGGAGGGAGAGGATTTGTGCTAAGATGGGGAATATTTAAGGAGAAAGAGGATTGGGAGTGAAGGGAAGGATTAATGCTGAGGTGGAATGTGGGGGGAGTTTGTACTAAGAAGTTATACAACCGGACGCCTGCACTCTCTTCATTTTGTACTTCTGACCTCTGCACATTACACACATCTAACCCAAGCATTTTGTGCATTATGTACTACTCCTAGCTACATTAGTCTGTGGGTTATACACTTCTAATTCCTGCACTTTGTGTGTTACATATTCCTGACCCCTGCACTGTGTGTGTGTGTTACGTACTACTGCATGATATGCACTATATTGTACATGACATAAAAGTGTTAATTGTCTCAATAGTTGCTGGCTATATAAGCATTGCCTGACTATTTTAATGAAAAAAAAACAACTATCATTTCTCTTTAAGCAATGAGCTGAATATAAATCTCAGAATCCACTAGATGGTGTTACAGGGACAGGTTTGCATAAGAATACTAATGACGGCTGTAGCTAAAAATGTACCTGTAGAGATGGTTGAAGGCAGGGGTGCTCAACCTTTGGCCCACGGAGCCTTCTGATGTAGCCTGCAACCTCAAACCAGGGAAGTTCTTGGCCATGCTCTGGGATGGCCTGTCGGCAAGCCCAGATCATGATCAATGGGTTGTTGACCTGCCATCGCAGACAATCAGAGTGCATGGAGCCAGCAGAGGAGGAAGCAGGCGGCCCGCAAGGGGGGCGATACCAAAAGTATTTCCAGTGGCGGCAAGTCCACAAGGGGCGCAGGGGCGCCGCCCCCTTAATTAATGCGTCCGGCCCCTAATCTACATGCAGGGTGCTGGACGCATGGATTCCAATGGAGTTTTTCTTTTTTTTTTTTTGGAGGCACATAATTAGAGCTTGGAGCTGTGGCTTCAAAAAAGGCTGGGCTCGGGGTGCAGAGCTCTACACCCTGAGCCCACCCAGTTGTGTGACAATAGCAAATTAATATTTGCTTTTGTCTTCCTGATTCTCCTCCCGGCCAATCAGGAAGCGTGCCCTGAGACCCAATTGGCCAGGGGTCTCAGGACCCACTTCCTGTTTGGCCGGGAGGAGAAGCAACGGCCCTGGAGCTTGGAAGAGTCAGGGAGCAGTTCAGTCAGTGGTCCCCTCCAGCCGGGACTCGGCTCCTTCTTCCAGGGACGGCACCCGCAGCCACATCCAGCACTCCCCAGCTCAGACAGTAGATCAAGGAGGAGGGGAGATCAGAGTGTCATCCCGGGACTTATCATCTGCCTCCTCAGGTAAGGAGGCCTCTGATCGCCAAATCACTGTCCGCCCGTCTCCCGTGTAGGGGTGATAGCCATCTTCCCGTCTGTCTCCCGCAGGGAGGGGGGAGTTGGTTCCCCCCCCCCCCAAAGTATTGAACACCAGCCACCACTGTGTACTTCGCTTCTGACCTTTCTAGCAGCCTGGAGAGTGAAGCCAGCAGAAGCTGGAAGAGTTTTCAGTGTATGAAACGTTGCACTTTTGCAATGGGCATATTAGCACTTATGGAAAAAAGGGTTATTAAGCTGCTCTCACACTGATCTGCAGATGTAGCGCAGTGCACCTTTGGCTTTCCTGTGGGTTAGCCGCACTGAACCAAAGACTTCTATTATATCCTGCAGGTTCGGTGCGCTTTCTGACAGTCCACCAAAACTCCTACCCGCAGGAAAGCTGTAGGTGCACTGCGCTGCACACGCGGTGTGGGCAAACTGCAGCATATCAGTGTGAAAGCAGCCTTATAGGGGGCTCGGGACAGTAAGGGCTCATTTACATTTGCGGTTTGGGGGGAGGCGGTAAAACCCTATAGTTCATTGTGGCCCGTGACCGACTACAAAATCACTCACAGTGCCTTGCAAAAGTATTCAGTATATTGGTTAATGTAATAAAAGAAAAAAAATTAAACACACACACACACAGTCAAGTGAAAAAAACAAGTACAGCCAGGGCCGGATTAAGAACATCATGGGCCTTTGGTGGGGCTTTTCATAAAAAAATAAACATTTAAACAATTTTCTGTTATAACAACTTAAATTGAAATGAGAGGGAGGATGAGAGAGAGAGAGAAATGGGGATGAGAGAGGGGTTAGGGGTAAGGGAGGGATGATGAGAGAGAGGATGCGCATGAGCATGCGTGGGAGTGACAGCAACTCAGCCTAGCCAAGGCAAGTGACCGAAGGCACAGAGCCTGGAAGGAAGACCAGGTGAAGGTGGAACCCGCCGGATTAATCACAGCGCAGCGCTGGAGGGCTCAGTCTGACAGGTAAGTGTACCCTAATGTGCTGTACATACTAGTACATTATGGCATATCCTACCTCACGGCCTCTAAAAAGTAGTAATGTGGTTTATTTACTAAAGGCAATTCCACTTTGCACTACTTGGAAGTGCAGTCACTGTAGATCTAGAGGGGGCATGCAAGGAAAATAAAAACAGCATTTTTGTTTGTACATGATTAGATGATAGAAATCAGCAGAGCTTCCCCTCATTTCAGATCTTCCCCTCAGATCTATAGCGACTGCACTTCCAAGTGCACTTCCAGTGCAAAGTGGATTTGCCTTTAGTAAATCAACCCCACTGTTAGCGAAGTTTACTACCACTTTAATATCACAAGATCCCAGGAGCCTCTCATGGGGCCCCCTACTGACCGGCAGTGCCCAAGTGCATAGTTGCCAACAATTAAAAAATATTTTTCAGGGACACTTCTTTTTACCAGTGGTATTCTAGAGCTGGTAACATTGAGGATATACAATATCATTTTAAAGAACTGTTTTTGTGGGTAAGAGGCATAAGGGAGGAGTATGGATGGAATAAAAGTGGGAAATATGTGCAGGTGAGGGAGAGGAATGTGGAGGGTATAACAGTGGGCACTATTTACAGGAGAGGAGTGGGGGGGGGGGCGTATGACAGTGGGCGGATGCACAGCAGAGGAGTGTGGAGGGTATGCCAGTGGGCACTATGTACAGAAGAGGAGTGTGGAGGGGATGACAGTAGGCAGTATGTACAGGAGAGCAGTGTGGAGGATATGACAGTAGGCAGTATGTACAGGAGAGCAGTGTGGAGGATATGACAGTAGGCAGTATGTACAGGAGGGGAGTGTGAAGGGTATGACAGTGGGCAGAATGTACAGGAGAGGAGTGTGGAGGGTGTGATGGGGGCAGTATGTACAGGAGAGGAGTGTCGAGGGTATGATAGGTGCAGTATGTACAGGAGAGGAGTGTGGCAGGTATTATGGGGGCAGTATGTACAGGAGAGGAGTGTGGAGAGAAAGACAGTTGGCAGTATGTACAGGAGAGGAGTGTGGAGGGTATGATGGGGCTGTATGTACAGGAGAGGAGTGTGGAGGGTATGACAGTGGGCACTATATTTAGGTGAGGAGGATGAAGCAATCTGGGAAGGAAAAATGTAAAAGGTTTGTGGAAGGATGTTTAGGGACTGCGTAGTGGTTAAGCGGGCCATACATGGATTGAAATTAAACCAATTAAGCAGAGACCAGACATAGTCGATCTATGTATGGGCTAGCTGGTTGTACACAAGTCAATCTATTAATCGACTTGAGTACAACCAGCCTGTCAGGTTTTTCCCAAAACAATCAGTGCTGCCAGCTATAATTCGCAACACTGACCATTGTATTCTGTGGGTAGGGAAGGCTCCCCACTGGCAGAACACAATAACACTGCGGGAGTGATCCCCCCATCCACAGGTCAGCAGGTGAGAAGGTGTGTGGGGACAGGCTGGGGAGAGAGGTCTGTCAGCAGGGGGGTGTGAGGTGGTCATGGAGGGATATCAATTCAGCAGTTGGGGGAGTAACTGAGAGTGATGTCTTTTGGAGTAGGGTCTGTCATTTGCAGGTTGGGAAATGGTCACCTGTGATATAAGTTGAAGGGAGGTGGCTGACATGGGAAGTGGCCGGGGAATGACCTGGTTGGTGGGGAGTGTGAAATAGATGATGTGTTTCAAGTTTCTTTCACAATTGCGATAATGCTTACTGCCCTCTGAAAAGTGATCTGTGGTGGATTACTTTTCAACGAGTGGTATAGCAGCAGCTGACAGGCGTTCATGAGGTGCTACTGCCGCCTCCTTGTTTTCTTTTTACATTGCTGAATGTTAATTTTACATTGTTGGACTATGCTACTACTACGGGAGAGTTTGGCTTGCAGTTGCAGAGTGGCCCCATTGAGATCAATAAGCGAGTTTGACAGGCGGTGCTGCCTATCAAACTCTGCAGACTCCAAGTTGTCCATTAAGCTCAGTGCCTCTGAGAAGAAGTGAGGAGAGGCACTGTGAGCTCAACCTCTCAGTCTGCTGCAAACAGAGTATGCCAGCTTGTATTTAAACTGGTCGCTCTGTATGTAGCTTCTGACAGGATGCACAAGGAGCCCCATATTCCTGGAACCATAGATGATAGGAGCCCCAAATTTTGACCAGTGGTGGGGTAAGTCTTCAGCTACCTAAATTTGGGGTCTCTGTGACCATTGGCCACCAAGCCACGACCCTCAAAGTCAATCTTTTATTTTTTGTGATTTTTTTTATTTTTTGACAAATGGGATCTTAAGGTAAGGGGCCTGGAGCTGCAGCTCCAATATCCCCTATGTTAATCCAGCCCTGAGTACAGCCTATGGAAATTTCTGACTTTTTGAATATATTTAAATAGACATACATTAGATCTTCATTCAAACAGTGCCTAATAATAAAGGTGATATGCAAACAAATTATTGATAAAATTGACATTGTGCATTCATGCTCAATCTAAACGAATGAAAATGCAGATTAAGGCCCCTTTCACACATGTGGACCGCTTGTCTATTTGTCATCCATCCATTGATGGATGAAAAAGAGACATTATTAGTGCATCTTTATGCATAAACATATCCAGTGACTTATCTCAGCTGTCAGCGGGGTTTCCCGCTGACAGCACAGACTGAATGTAGCAGGGGGCAGTGTGTACAACAGACAAGGGAGGGAGTGGGCAGTGTGTACAGTGAGGAGGCAGTGTGTACATACAGCTTATGTCACTTGCCAGCTCTGACTCTCATTGCCGGATCTTTGTTTACTTTAAAGCGGCGAGAAGGAGCTGTCATTCGCCTCGCTGCTGAGGTAGAGAAAGGGGCGGGGTCACCCAGTAACTTCACCAGGTGATCCCGCCCATTTGTTTACTTTAGCAGCGGGACAAATGACAGCCCCTTTTCCACAGATCAGCAGGGTTCAAACTTTAGGAACCTTTCACAGGGGTGTCATCAGTTCAGTCACATTTATTGTGTAGAAAAAACAAATTCAGGTTAGGTCAGTTTACATCAGTTTGCACATCCATCAGTTCAGTTCACTTCTGTTCAGTTTACATCTATTTTTGCATCTGATTTTTATTAGTTGTCAAGGGTGACAAAAGTATAAAGAAAAAATATGTTTCTTGCCTAAAACTGGACATAAACAGAACGTACGTTATCTGTTCACATCCAACTACATTTAAAAAATGCACAAAACGGAACATCAATGTGAAACAGCCCTTATCATGTAAAAAAGGTAGGTACACCTCTACATTTACCACCACTTCTAATCCATGAAATTAGAAAGCAGGCGTTCCAAATTCAGTGCCAATGATTAAAACCCACCCAAGAACCTTTAAACATGGGGCTATTCAGCTGCAGCGCATCCCTCCTGATGTTTTAGTGCAGAGGGACAGGTGCAGCATCCAGCCCCACTGCAGGCAGCCCGACAAAATCTATGGGAGGCTGCAACTGGATGGAGCTGAACGGTGTAATGAGTAGTACCAGCACTTAGGTCCTTGTTCGTTCAAAGATGAAGATCCAGAAAGCACAAGAGCTGCTTTCTGGGAATTTGTCCCTGAATGCATAGGGCCCTAAACATAAGTACCGATCAGTACAGCGTTCTGCCCCATCCAACCGCAGCCTGGCACAGATTTAGCCAGACTGTCTGCAGTGGGATTGGATGCTGCCCCTGCTCCTCCCTGGCACACTAAAATGCTGGGAGGGACGCACTGCAGCTGGACTACCCCATTTGCAAGGGGCTTTATGCATACCTCCCAACTTTCTAAAGAAGGGAATGAGGGGCATCTATTGGCAAAAGTAAGTAGGCATAGGATCTATTAGAAAAAGTAGGCATAGGACACACCCCTGCCACAACCCCCTTAAAAGGAGCATTGTACAAAAAAACGGTTGGTTAAACCCACACATGCTTTATTGCCTCTATTATTCCTTTATATTGGCTTTTGGAATTTAGAAAAACACCAATTTAGAAATCAGCTGAAAGGTTTAGCACTGTAAAACACTTTTTGATAGATAAGTAGTGCATGTTATATACAACTATATAAATCAGACCAAAATGAGGGACAAATGAGGAGGAAAGAGGGACAGGGGGACTTTGTTCCAAATCAGAGACAGTCCCTCAAAATCAGGGACAGTTGGGAGGTATGCTTATGGAGTATGCTAGTGGATCCGGTCTGATTTAAACCTCAGATATCTATTAGGCACTGCATTAAGAAGAATGTATTAATGTACTCAGAGGACTTATAAAGTGATAGAAATATATATTTATTGCAAAACCAATGTTTCCTTGGGACGGAAGGTGCCTTGAACATTCTTTGCTGTTTAGTTTCTCTTTTAGTGTATAAAGATGTGAACTATTTGGGAAACATACTGCTTTGTATTTCTGTGTAATGGGATGTACAGTAATTAATCAACACTTGATACACTTAATAGAAATGAACCCTGTGTTCTTAGTAGTTTTACATTCTGGGATCATTCTAAGGGTGATCTTGATGACACCCAGTAAAGGCAAAACAAATAATAATCTTTGCACGATTTTATGCCTAATTAAAAGGAGTAATCTACATAAAATAGATGACAAGATATAGGGCTTACAGTCGTTGCACTTGTGGATCCTGCATCAAGCTGGCTGCCTGGAAGAGGAGTGGGAAATAAAAACATACAGGCTCATTAATATCAATGAACAGTTACAAACTGCTACAGTCAATTGATACATTTATTGTGTTACAGTACATTCAGCTTAACCACTTCCTTGCCCCAGTCACTGATGGCATTCTGTCACTTGTATAGGAGATGTCACAGGATAAGATGTGACCCAAATGATGAATGCTCCCTCCAGACTGTGATTTCTCAGCCTGTTAACACTTTGTATGTCTAGTGAATGGGAGGGGTTAAAAAACATACTGCCTAGGCTAGTGGTTCGTAAGAAAAACTCTTAAAATTCCATTCTATTCCATTTACAAACTTATTTTAAGCGCAAAAACATACTTGGAAGCAGTGGCAGCTGGTGGTTTTTTTTTTGGGGGGGGGGCAAGCAAACCTCCTGACACCCCCCCCCCGTTCGGTCGTTGGTCAGTGGGTCGGTCAGACCCCCCCTCCCAGTCACTCGCTCTTCAGCCCGCCGGCCCTGCACTTACCCCATCTAGGTCGCGGGCAGCACTTTCTCCACGGCGGCTTCACCCTGCGTCTCCTCCTACTCAGCTTCACCCTGCATCTCCTCCTCCTTGGCTTCAAGCCAGCTTCACCCTGCATCTCCTCCTCCTCGGCTTCACGCCAGCTTCACCCTGCATCTCCTCCTCCTTGGCTTCACCCTGCGTCTCCTCCTCCTCGGCTTCACACCAGCTTTACCCTGCGTCACCTCCTCCTTGGCTTCACGCCAGCTTCACCCTGCGTCTCCTCCTCCTCGGCTTCACGCCAGCTTCACCCTGCATCTCCTCCTCCTCGGCTTCACGCCAGCTTCACCCTGCATCTCCTCCTCCTCGGCTTCACGCCAGCTTCACCCTGCGTCTCCTCCTCCTCGGCTTCACGCCAGCTTCACCCTGCATCTCCTCCTCCTCGGCTTCACGCCAGCTTCACCCTGCATCTCCTCCTCCTCGGCTTCACGCCAGCTTCACCCTGCGTCTCCTCCTCCTCGGCTTCACGCCAGCTTCACCCTGCATCTCCTCCTCCTCGGCTTCACGCCAGCTTCACCCTGCATCTCCTCCTCCTCAGCTTCACGCCAGCTTCACCCTGCGTCTCCTCCTCCTCGGCTTCACGACAGCTTCCCCCTGCATCTCCTCCTCCTTGGCTTCATGCCAGCTCCACCCTGAGTCTTCTCCTCCTTGGCTTCACGCCAGCTTTACCCTGCGTCTCCTCCTCCTCGGCTTTACGCCATCTTCGCCCTGTGTCTCCTCCTAATCGGCTTCACACCAGCTTCGCCCCGCGTCTCCTCCTCCTTGGCTTCACGGCAGCTTCACCCTGCGTCTCCTCCTCGGCTTCACGCCAGCTACACCCTGCGTCTCCTTCTCCTCGTCTTCATGCCAGCTTCACCCTGCATCTCCTCCTAAGCGGCTTCACACCAGCTCCACCCTGTGTCTCCTCCTAATCGGCTTCACGCCAGCTTCACCCTGCGTCTCCTCCTCCTCGGCTTCACGCCAGCTTCACCCTGCGTCTCCTCCGCCTCTGCTTCATGCCATCTTCACCCTGCGTCTCCTCCTCCTCGGCTTCACGCCAGCTTCACCCTGCGCCTCCTCCTCCTCAGCTTCACACCAGCTTTATCCTGCATCTCCTCTTCCTCAGCTTCACGCCAGCTTCACCCTGCGTCTCCTCCTCCTTGGCTTCACCCTGCATCTCCTCCTCCTCGGCTTCACGCTAGCTTCACCCTGCGTCTCCTCCTACTCGGCTTCATGCCAGCTTCACCCTGCGTTTCCTCCTCCTCTGCGGCCAATATGATTGCCTCCTGATTGGCTGGAAGGAGAATCAGGAAGACAATAGCGAATATTAATTCTCTATTGTCACACAACTGAGTGGGCTCAGGGCGCAGTGCTCTGCGCCCCAAGCCCACCCTTTTTTGAAGCCAGTTAGAGCCTCAGGCTCTAATCATGTGCTTCGAATAAAAAAAATAACCCCATTGAAATCCATGCATCCGGCGCCCTGCATGTATATTAGGGGCCGGGCGCATGGATTAAGAGGGCGGCACCCCTGCGCCCCTTATGGACGGGCCGCCACTGCTTGGAAGTACATTCTATTGCTATCAGCCTCCACCAAATCTCCAAATTCACGTTTTTTCTAAACTCCTGTTAGAGGGTGGCTACATTTGCTTTCCATCATCCCACTGAATGTAGCCACCCTCTCTTGCTCGCTCCAGAGATGGACTAGAGGCTATGGACTATGGGATTTGTAGTATGCATAGACCAGTGCACATGACCACAACTGCACTGCTCATTCCAAACAAATAGAAGTGAGGGGGCAAATGAAGAGGACTGGGATTTCAAGGAGGACATAAGAAGGAGGCACTAAAACACAGTAAGAAATGATTTCCTGAAAAATAGATTACCTGACCACTAACTAGTGGATGTGTATGAATTATTTTTAGATAAGGATATCGTTTAGAGCCCCTAATTATGTATTCTAAATTTGTCTTGATATCAGCCAAATGTAATCTCTTATGCAACAGCGCTGGAAGAGGGAGGGGCAGCAAACGGAGACAATCAGGCACATCTGGTAAATATTTTCTGATAGAGAACATATGGACAGAAGTAAAGACCAAAGTGAGCTGAGTTGATGACTACATTTAATGTCTTATTAACAGGTTCTGTCAAGTTGATGGTAGAGAATTACAAATCCTTCAGCACGTAAAGCAGTTCCCATACATGTATTTCAGGAAGTTATTTAGCTGCTTGCCTTGAGTTCCGTTTTAATTCAAAGGTGGTGGCCCAAAACAAAAATCTATACTCAATTTTAACATTTGATCACCTAAGGCTGGGTTCCCACTGGTGCGACACGACAGCCGTCCTACTTTGGATCCGACTTTGCCCTGCGACATGAAGCCGGCATGTGTCCGACTTTCAATGAACGGGGATCAGACTTGGATCCCCGCCAATGCCCGGCACTGTGTTTGGTGTGAATCTTAGGGGGAACTCTGCGCCAAATTTTAAATAAAAAATCGGCATGGGTTCCCCCTCCAAGAGCATACCAGGCCCTTGGGTCTGGTATGGAGCTTAAGGGGAACCCCCTACGCCGAAAAAACGGCGTGGGGGTCCCCCCAAATCCATACCAGACCCTTATCCGAGCACGCAGCCCGGCCGGACAGGAATGGGGGTGGGGACGAGCGAGCGCGCCCCCCCTCCTGAACCGTACCAGGCCGCATTAATAAGGGGGCCCCCAGATCCCGGCCCCCCACCCTATGTGAATGAGTATGGGGTACATGGTACCCCTACTCACTCAACTAGGGAAAAGTGTCAATTAAAAAAAACCCACAATACACAGGTTTCAAGATTATTTATTAGGCAACTCCGGGATCTTCTTCCGACTTGGGGGGGGGGTGTCTTCTTCCGACTTCTCCCGGTCTTTCTCCTCTTCTCCCGGGCTCCGCCGCTATCTTCTTCCAGCTCTTTTGCCAGCAGGGGGCCCCGGTCTGCTGCCGCTGTCTTGTCGCCGCTGTCTCGCCGCTTCTTCTCTTCATCTCTTCTTCCGATGTTGACACGACACTCTCTCCGGCTGGAATACTCTCTGTGCGCTCTGCTATGGCTTATATAGGCCATGACCCCGCCCCCTTATGCCGTCACAGTCCCTGGGCATGCTGGGACTGTGACGGCATAAGGGGGCGTGGATGACCACGCCCCCTAAACCGTCACAGTCCCAGCATGCCCAGGGACTGTGACGGCATAAGGGGGCGGGGTCACCGCCTATATAAGTCAGAGCGGAGCGCCCAGAGTGCATTCCAGCCGGAGAGAGCGTCGTGTCAACATCAGAAGAAGAGAAGAGGGCAGAAGGCAGAAGACCGAACACCGGGCTCCTCCGTTATAGCAAAAGAGCGGCAAAAGAGCAGAAGATAGCGGAGGAGCCCGGCAGAAGACCCAGAGAGCGCGGAGAAGAACCGGAGAGACCCCCGAAGAGAAGAAGGCAGCAGACCGGGCTCCTCCGCTATAGCAAAAGAGCGGCAAAAGAGCAGAAGATAGCGGAGGAGCCCGGCAGAAGACCCGGAGAGCGCGGAGAAGAACCGGAGAGACCCCCGAAGTCGGAAGAAGACCCCCGGAGCTGTCTAATAAATTACTTTAAAAATCTGTGTAGTGTTTTTTTTTTATTGACACTTTTTCCCTAGGTGAAAGGGTAGGGGTATGATGTACCCCATACTCATTCACATAGGGTGGGGGGCCGGGATCTGGGGGCCCCCTTATTAAAGGGGGCCCCCGGATTCCGATAAGCCCCCCGCCCGCAGACCCCGACAACCAACGGCCAGGGTTGTCGGGAAGAGGCCCTTGTCCTCATCAACATGGGGACAAGGTGCTTTGGGGTGGGGGGGCCCGCAGCGCACCCCCCTCCCCCAAGGCACCAACTCCCCCATGTTGAGGGCATGTGGCCTGGTACGGTTCAGGAGGGGGGGCGCTCGCTCGTCCCCACCCCCATTCCTGACCGGCCAGGCTGCGTGCTCGGATAAGGGTCTGGTATGGATTGGGGGGGACCCCCACGCCGTTTTTTCGGCGTAGGGGGTTCCCCTCAAGGTCCATACCAGACCTAAGGGCCTGGTATGCTCTTGGGGGGGAACCCATGCCGTTTTTTTATTTAAAATTTGGCGCGGAGTTCCCCCTCAAGATCATCTGAGCACAAGTCGCGTGCCGAAGTCGGTTCATGCGAGACGGCAATCCGACTTTGATCCGACTTCAATGATAGTCAATAGGCTGAAGTAGGATCAAAGTCGGACCAAAGTAGTACAGGGAGCATTTCTAAAGTCGGAACGACTTGTGTCGGACCAGTTAGGATGGCTCCCATAGGGAAACATTGGATTTCACACGTCATGCGACATGAGCTCCCAATGTCGGAGCGTTTATCGGACCAGTGTGAACCCAGCCTAAAGACCAATGCCTGCCAACCAGTCATCTGACTTTTTTGGACTTCTTTGTGTTAGGAACATGCTGGGTGATATACAGGATCTCTAGCAAAATACTGTAACAATCAACTACCATGGCATCCAATTTAGTCATTTAGTTTGGCTTTAGTTGACTTTAATTAACAAGGATCAACAATAATTGTTCCAGAGCATAAATGTAAAGTACAGGAACATCTCACCATGCTCACGAAGGCTGGGTTATTCATGAGACTTGCCATATCAAATCCAGCACTTGTCTATAGGAAAAGCAGAGGTGAATTATACAAGAATGCATTTAATACATCTGGATAATAATATTTATAAGAAAGAACACTGTAGATTTCTGATCCAGGGAGTATCTGATGTATCTGAGCTTTGGAGGATCGGGGAGAATTTTTTCCCCCTGTTGGAGTAAATCGGACCATGATTTTTAAGCATTTTTTTTGCCTTCCTCTGGTTTATCTGAGGGTTTCGGATTCTGAGGATACAGATTTCATTTATGTATTTGTGTCCTTCAGTTGAACTTGATGGACACGTGTCTTTTGTAACCTATTTATTCTTTTTTAACCTATTTATCTATGTTAACTATTATTAGCTGTCCATTTTCGGGAAGGCATGCAAGACAGCCTTTATTCTTCTAAAATGCCTGCATCTCCAATAATAACCTATAAACATATCAAACCATTACATTTCACCCAGCACATGGTATTAACTAAACCATGTGCTCCTTGCTGCAAAGGCCAGTTATAGGTTGGGGTGGTTGCCATTTGGATACCTTCGCTGCCATTGTGCTATTGTTGGGTGTCCAGTGCGTCCCTATACCTTTAAGGAGAGGTGGGCTCCCTCCAGGCATACCTGCTCTTAATCTATTCATTATTATATATGTGCTCCAACTCAGGAGACTCTCAAATTATAGCGTTAGGACTGCAGTACACTGAGGCACTTTGATGTGCCCGCTGCAGCTTGCGCATGTATTTACAAATTACCGCAAACTGTTAGACGGGGTCACTTCGGTTTGTTACAGGCTGGCATGTGTCGCCCTTTAATGGGCTTCTTGCTGCAAAGGCCAGTTATAAGTAGACATGCGCACTGCCAAAAAAACTAGTTCGTTTTAGTTTTTGTTTTATTGGTTTTGGGGGGGGGGGGGTTTGGGTCATTGGATATGATCAAAAGTCGTTATTTTGAATAAATTCATAAATTCGAAAATTCGGAAAATCAACAACCTAAAATTCGAAATTTCAAAAATTTCCGGATTTTCAGATTTTCTTTCTTATTTTTGCATTTCTGAATTCTCGAATTATAGTATTTTCGAATTTCTGGATTTTAGAATTTTCGAATTTTAAAAAAATTTGAAATTAAGAAAATCCGAAAATTCTAAAGAATGAAAATAAGAATGAAAAACCTGAAAATTCAAAATAATAACTAACTAACTAGTAATAACTAACTATTAAAGTATAGGTATTATAGGAATTTTGTTTCAAATTTGGCTGTTAGTGAACATAACAAATACGAATTTATCCGAAGTTACGAATTATCCGAAATAACAAATGCCACATCTAAACGAATGCAACGTAACTAATTAATAATAAATAATAATAAAACAACTTTAATTTGGATTTTCAAATTTTCAGATTTAATTTCCGATTTTTCGGATTTTCGTAAAAGTTTGTTAAACGGGTTTTCGTTAATTCAAATCTTTCCGAAAAACGAATTTAGAACAAAACTAATTATACATGTCTAGTTATAGGTTGGGATGGTTGCCGTTTGTTTGTATTAACTAAACTAGGCCTACCCTGGTCAGGTCCTCCCCCGTTTCTGCCTTGCTTGGATGTCTGCCATTATCAATGGAAGTTTATTTATAACCATCTATCTAATCAATGGTCAACGGTCACATTTTTGCAAAACAGGAACACAGGCAAAATTGTGCATGTTTCTGCGGCACACAAAAACATGCATCCCTTTTTTACAGGTGCGCTGTGGTTCCATTCATCCTTAATGTCACCCCAAATCGCCTTTTGTTGAAGTGCGTAAGAAACTGTGAGCAAAAATGTATAGCAGCAAAGCACTATGCGTTTTAGTGCAGGACAATTTATAAAAAGGTTTGTGTGATTTTAGAGCGTAAGAAAGCCCATTGAAAAAAAGAAGGGATGCCCTAAACACTCCGCACCTAAGTGCATAAAAACACAGACGCACAGGTGTGAATAGAGCCTAACTGCACTTTTAATTCACCTTTAAATGCCCAGGTAAATCAGCAGGTTACTCCTGCTGTACTTATTGCTGGGCAATAGTAACAAGAAACGATCACAGATTTAACGAGCTTTCACTTGAACGCAATCTCTTCACATAATAAAGAAAACGTTTGATTTGATTTTACTCAATTGGCCTCCCTGCCACAACTGATAGTCCCTTTTACGGTCTTCAATCAAAATGATTGGTTTGCCTTAAGAAACTGTACTTTGTTCATGAACAGTTCTTCATGGTTCCCTTTATTACAGGATAAAATGATGTACAACACTGGTCTCTTATTCTAAAAAGTTATATGAAAAAAAGGCATCGCTGTCACCTCTTCACTTGTGCATATCGACCTCAGCAACCTCTCTATTAACAATCAGAGATGCACAAGGATCCCAAGACATCTTGCTCTCTAGCGCCCTTCTTACTTCCCCCCATGCTCGCCTGCAGGAGTTCTCCAGAACCTCTCCCATCCTCTGGAACTCTCTACCCTAGTATGTCCAGTTAGCACCTACCCAGTTGGCCTTTAAGTGATCCATGAAAACTAATTTATTCAGGGAAGCCTACCCCATCTTCCCCTAAAAGCTGTTCTTGGCCCACCTCCATCAGATCATCCCTTCACTATCACTTTTTGTACCACCTCCCCCCTCCCTTTAGAGTGTAAGCTCCATGAGCAGGACCCTCCTATTCCTTCTGTATTGAAATGCATTGTAATTATACTGTCCCCCTTTATATTGTAAAGCACTAAACAAACTGCTGGCGCTATTTAAATCCTGTATATTAATAATAATAATAAATGGGAGCCAGGGGGACTTTTTTTCATATAATACAAACAATCATTGCAGCTTCTTTCTCTTTCTTTTTCACTCAACAGATTGTGGTTAATATACTTTGCAAGGTAGATTTTTACTTAGCTTAGTGAAAAAGGTGAAGCTAGGTTGACTTCAAACAATCAATCCTGTGCAAGTAAAAATCCTGCTTTTTTTCCTTGCATATGATTGAGTATTCACAGCACAGCTTTGCCTCATTCACTAAGCCAAGCTAAATTCACTCTGCAAAGTGAACATAGTCTACTACCATAGCAAATCAGCTTCATTACCTTTTTTTGTACACGCTTCTAAATGCTTTACTTAAAGTGCTTGTTAACCTAAAAAAAAAAATATCCTGCTCCCTTAAAGCATGTTATACAGCACAGTGCTTGTGCTGTGTCATTTGGCCCTTTGTATCACCTGTAATATCTGGCTGATCCCGTCTGGCTATGCCCTCCCCTTTGTAAACTGACCAGGGTATATCATGGCTGCTGAGCCCTAACACTGTGGTCAGTTTACGTGCCTCCTTCTCCCGCAGCCCTGCTCTGTCCTTCTCCCCCCTCCCCTCCCTGCCTGTCTGCTCCTGGATCAGTGTGAACACCCCCCCCCCCCCTCCTGCTGCTTAAAATCTCATATAATCCTGCTTGTTTCTTAATGGCAGGCGCTCCTGTCTCTTTGGTTTATAAAAATTAGTTTATACCTTTTTTTGCTAGAGCCGATCAGCGCTCACGTGACCCACCAACTCTCTCTCTGCTTTCCTTCTTTCGTCCTGGCTGACATCAACGGGGGAATCTCAGCCCCGCCCGCTGTAGTTGTCAGCTGGGCAGAGGAGAGAGCCAGCGGGTCACATGAGCGCCGATCGGCTCTAGCAAATAAGGTATAAACTGCATTTATTTTTATAAAACAGAGACAGAAGCACCTGTTTGAAACAAGCAGGATTCTATTAAAGTGGTTGTTAAGCCACTTCTATAAAATGCTCCTTTCCCCTTTGTATTATAACAATAAGTTTCCTTGTGTCTGTGTTATATCATAAATATGCTTATCTGTACTGATAACACAGCGTCTTCCTGTGATCATGTGACTCCTTGGCTCTGTCTCTCCTCTCTCCTCTCCTCTACCTAGCTGACAGTTCAAGTGGGTGGGGCCGAGCACTGCAGCTGACGTCAGCCGGAGAGGAGAGACAGAGTCGAGGAGTCACATGATCACAGGAAGAAGCTGTGTTATCAGTACAGATAAGCATATTTATGATATAACACAGATAAAGGGAAACTTCTAGTTCTAATACAGGGGGGATGGGGGCTTTTAATGTTAACTATGAGAGCAGCAGGAGCGGGGGGTGGCGGGTGCTGACACGAGCAGACACTCAGAGAGTGGAGGGGGGAGAGGACACAGGAGACAGAGCAGGGCTGCGGATGACGGAGGCACGTACTGACTCAGGTGTCAGGGCTCAGCAGCCCTGATATATCAGAGTCAGTGTACAGGGGAAAGGTAGAAACTGGCAGCCAGGTATTACAGGTGATACAGGGGGGCAAATGACACAGCACAAGCACAAGCACTGTGCTGTATAACATGCTTTAAGGTAACAGGATCTGTGGTTTTTTTTTGGGTTAACACAAGCTTTAAGTTATAGGCAGTGGTTAACAACCACTTTGAGACCCCTTTCACACTGGGGCGCTTTGCAGGCGCTACAGCGCTAAAAAAAGCGCCTGCAAAGCGCCCTGAAACAGCCTCTGCTGTGTCTCCAGTGTGAAAGCCCCAAGGGCTTTCACACTGGAGCAATGCGCTTGCAGGACGGAAAAAAAACTCCTGCAAGCAGCATTTTTGGAGCAGTGAAGGAGCGGTGTATTCACCGAACCTAAACCGCTCCTGCCCATTGAAATCAATGGGGCAGCACGGCTATACCACCGGCAAAGCGCCGCTTTGCGGGCGGTTTTAACGCTTTTTCGGCCGATAGCGGGAGTTAAAAACACCCCGCTATCGGCCGAATAGCGCCGCTAAAACTACGGTAAAGCACTGCTAAGAATAGCAACGTTTTACCGCCGATGCACCCACCACCCCAGTGTGAAGCCTGCCTAAGGCACTTGCTTTATACAAATGTTAAGTTACTGGTACAGTAGACAAGGAAGGATAGTATTATTAGATAAATAACAGTTACATTTTCCTTTATTTCACCAATAAAGCAGTAAAATATTGCACTTACAGGACTGGGGACTTGTCTGACTTTCTGTTCTGCAATCTTCAGATAGGACTTATAGGATTCATTTTCGGGATCTAGATCCAAGGCTTTCTGGTAGCTGCTGATTGCTTCTTTGTATTTATTTAAGGCTGCCAGGGCTCGTCTGTACACAAATGGCACCATAAGACATTATTTAATAAGCTTTAGAAAAGGTTTATTTCACACTTTACAACCCAACCATTTAAAGCAGAACTCCGGCCAAATTTTTTTTCCCATGTCCTTGTTGCTAATTTCCTACCTTCACCAACTTTGCCATCCATGTTCTTCTGAGCTCTGTAGTTCCTCTGTAATGTAGTTGTAGTAGTAGTAGTGGGCGGAAGGGGTCTCACAGCCCCTGGTCTGTGCTGTGCATGGAGGAGGTGTCCTCCTTCTCCTCTTTCCTCTGCTCCTGTCAGTCACCGCCCCCCCCCCCCATCCCTGCCGCACCGCCCCTACCGGCTGCTATCTCCGTACAGGGCGGGGATTATTATTAGTAATTACTTGTATGACACAGTAGGGATCCTCACAGTGTACCTGACATGGTAGTCCCTGACAAGCGGCACTGGTGGTCCCTGACAAGCGGCACTGGTGGTCCCTGACATGGTGGTCTCTGACATGGTGGTCCCTGACAAGCGGCACTGGTGGTCCCTGACAAGCGGCACTGGTGATCCCTGACATGGTGGTCCCTGACAAGCGGCACTAGTGGTCCCTGACATGGTGGTCCCTGACAAGCGGCACTGGTGGTCCCTGACATGGTGGTCCCTGACAAGCGGCACTGGTGGTGCCCGACATTATGGTCCCTGACAATCGGCACTGTGTTCCCTGACATGGTGGTCCCTGACAAGCGACACTGGTGGTTCCTGACATGGTGGTCCCTGTCGAGCGGCACTGGTGGTCCTTGACATGGTGGTCCTTGACATTAGGCAACTGGCGGTCCCTGACATGGTGGTCCCTGACATGTGGCACTGGTGGTCCCTGACATGGTGGTCCCTGACCTGGTGGTCCCTGACAAGCGGCACTGGCAGTCCCTGACATGGTGGTCCCTGACAAGCGGCACTGGAGGTCCCTGACTATTGGTCCCTGACATGGTAGTCCCTGACAAGCGGCACTGGTGGTCCCTGACTACTGGCCCCTGACATGGTGGTCCCTGACAAGCGGCACTGGTGGTCCCTAACATGGTGGTCCCTGAAATGGTGGTAGGGTTGTCACCTTTACTTCAAGTCAAACCTGAACACTTTAGTGGCCTGGGACACCTTTGGGTGCCCCAAGGAGAGTAGTAATGCGGTGCGCATAGTGTGCCACAGTGAACAGTGGGTGTGGCCAAATTGCTCTTGCTGACATCATTGGCCTGCCCCCCAGTGATGCCGAACCTGCTCCAAACAGCTGCCTTGTAACTTGGGGAGCCACAGCCTGATCTGAATAATGTGTCCGGGTTTCAGTCTGCCTGAAACCCGGACACGTGATTCAAAGCCCGGATTGTCCGGGTGAATCCTGGACAGGTGGCAACCCTACACGGTGGTCCCTGACAAGCGGCACTGGTGGTCCCCGACATGGTGGTCCCTGACATTGTGGTCACTGACTGGTGGTCTCGGACATTCGGCACTGGTGGTCCCTGACTAGTGGTCCCTGACATGGTGGTCTCTGACATTCGGCTCTGGTGGTCCCTGACATGCGGCACTGGTGGACACTGATAGGCTGCACTGGTTTGCATTTATATTAAATGCATTAAATGTATTAATTTACATTTATTTATTAAATGCATTGAATTCATATTATATTAATATGCATTTATATTAAAATGCTTTGCATTTATAAGGCTGTAACCTATCATACTGTGTGTTATGTATGGCTTGCTGGCTGCAGAATGAGGGGTATGATTTATGTTAAAGTTTTACATTTACATGTACAAGCCTAGTGTACCTCCTACATTCACTCCAATCCCAAGGATTCATGGGAAATGTAGTCTGATTACAGTTAGAGAGAGAAAAGAGGATATGATGCATTCACTGTTCTAAGAGATCCTCCCTGCCAGAAAAGATGATGCATTTTTTGAATCACAAAACTGAATTCCTGAAAATTCAATCACAAATCTCTTAAACGGTAAGAAAATTCACAAATGTAATGACTGTTTAATGTTTTGTGTAGGGGGGGGGGAGGGTGTACTAATGAGGATTTTTTTGAAAATCCCAGAGTTCTGCTTTAACCTTGACTGTATTAAAACAATATACCTAGAGACAAAATTTTATGTAGCTCTGGACAGAGCAGAGAAGTATGAAAACTCTGGTAAGATTTTTACTAATGTGTGTGTCCTTGCTGAGGAGATTCACATTCTCTGTTTGTCTTGGTGACGATGATTAACAATACAGGAAGTGATGTAAAATCAAACATGTTATTGTTGTCACCACAACAGAAATAGAGGGAAAATCTTTCAATGAAGACATCTGATTAAAAAGTCTCCCAATTACACATTGCGCTCCGGGTGCACTACACCCCGCTCAGACTGCATAAGATGGTTAGGCGGCCAGACCCCCCTATGCGACAGGTGTAGGCAACACCAGGAAGATCTAATTCACCTGCTCTGGAGATGCCCAAAGCTCCACCAGTACTGGAATGCAGTGCATGGGAAGCTTAATCAAGTGTTCCAGACAACCATGCCCTTAGACCCAATTCATTGTATCTTGAGAGTTCTAGAAGAAGTTATCCCGAAGGAGGTGGTGAGAATAGCATTCTCTAGAGCACTGTTCCAAGACGGAAAAGTCATCCTGCTGGGATGGAAATCGATCTCACCGCCCACAGTCACCTCATGGATAACACATATGGGAAACAGCTTGATCATGGAAAGATATATCTACCAACACAGGGGAAGCCCAGGTCGATTTGAAAGAATCTGGTCGCCATGGTTAGACACCCCTGGACTAAGTTCCAGGGAACTGGTGATGTCCAGAATCTTACAAGGTCCTACGGGAGGACCCCAATCAGCTAGAAATGTTCAACACCAGCTGTAACATATAAGTGTATGTGCCTCAATACATTATAGACCTGAAGGTCGTGATGACAAGATAAATGTAAAGGGCGCTAAGATGACCACGAAATGTAAATGTAACCATTTGCTAATGCATTGCTTGTACATTGGAAATTGTCTACACTTGTTCAATAAACACCTTTTTGATTTAAAAAAGAAAAAGACATCTGATTGGTGAAAACTGTCAAACATTGGATCCCTCCTTCACTTTGAAGAGACTTTCTCTCACCTCCTGTTCTGCCTCTGGGACAGGAAGAGAAGCAAAATCTCTTCTATGGGACAAAAACAGCAAAAAAAAACAAAAAAACACCTGACTTGACAGGATTTTTACTGTTCCATACTTGATCCAAAACTTTCCAAACAAAATTTGGCTTCATGCTATGAGGCCTCATGTACACTGGACGTCTTGCTATCTCTCCCAGATGCCGTTCCTCTTGGGAGTTTGGTGTTTTGGCACTTGGGGATTAATTCATTTCATTGGCCAAAATAAAATTGTATTCTGGCCATTGAATTAATTAACACTCAAGAGCTAAACGCATCTAGTGCTTAGGCACTTCTGCCAACACGCCACACATAGGCTAAGATGCAGGGGCATTTAAAAACAAAAACAAAAACACCAGATACCCCTAGGAGCAGCGTTAAAAACGTCCAGTGTGCATGAGGCCTAAATATAAAAGAATAGGTAGATTTAGAAAGGCTTATTTCACACTTTACAACCACATCCCTGTGTAGAAAATTATAATAACTTAATTATATTTCATACAATACACATATAATAAGACTGTAATCAGATTCAAGTAAATATATTGCTTACACACTCCTCATGCAGCAGTGCTGGAGCTTAGTGATTAGCCAAATACTAGTCGCATAGAACTTGCTCCTTAATACCCAAATTACTAGGTCATTTCTTCTCTCCTAGCACTATACAGAGTGGCAGGTAGTGCCTACCATAGACAAAATACAGGTTTGCTTTAAAGTGGATGTAAACCCCAAATTTTTTTTTATTTTTTTATCATACTGTAGAGCAGGGGTGTCAAACTCAATTTCATCGTGGGCCGCATCAGCATTATGATTGTCCTCAAAAGGGCCGGTTGTATCTGTAAGTTTAGATGTCCAGCGCATCTCCTCCCCTTACATTAGAGGTCAAGAGCCACCCCACCATCAGAAGTTGAGTCTCCTACTCTCCCTAACATCACAGTGCACCCCCTTTCCTTACTCTGCTGCTGGGAAGAAGCTGGATGCATTGCTTGAAAGCAGAAAGTAGGGGTCTGGAGGAGGACCAGAGGAGGGCTGGAGCTCTCCTGCAGCTGCAAGAGAGGTGCAAGGGCCACATGAAATGGCCTGGAGGGCCGGATTCGGCCCGCGGCCTTGTGTTTGACACCTGTGCTGAAGAGTATAAGATTTCCTATCATTTGAGCCCAGTCTTGCCACACAAAGTTAATCCATCTCTGAGCAATCCTCTTTTATTGTTCAGTGAGAAAAATCTTGACAAACTGAGAAAATCCTCCCCCTTGCTGTGAGTGACAGGTGATTTACATCGTGTGCAATAGCCTAAGACACAGGCGTTATTTTTTAATTCCCTTCCACTCCTTTCTTCAGCCGCTCTGCAAGGATTGGCTGTTCCACACCTCAGCATGATTTGGCATGCTGAAGTCATGTGGTTACTTTCCTGTCTTTTCATTGGATGTTAGAGATCATAGCAGAAGTTCAGCAGAAGTTCAGCGTTAGAAATACACAGGAGAAAATGCATATTGACAAGGGGAGTGTAGAGGTGGGCGGGGAGTCTACTGACATCACGACTCCACCCACCGAGCTCCAGACAACAGACCCACCCACAGAATATGCAGTTTTTTGGGTCTCATAACAGACAGAGGGGAGACATTTGACAGGTAAAGATACATGCAGGAGGCATGTATATCCTTATAGATAACCCCTATGGCAGTAGTTTAGAAAGGATGACATTGGGTTTACATCCACTTTACAGATCTTTACCCATATTTTTGCCCATAGAACAGATGCCCTACTTTTCATTACCACATATATGTGGATGCTATGCAGCGCTCTTAATGCAGATTTAGTGGTATCAATGCATGTGGAATTTTATGTACTGAATGTTAAAAAAATGTGCAGGAACCGATCTTTGTGAAAACAATACATTAAACTGAAGCTGCTGGCTAAAAAAACAAACAAAAAAAAACAGAACAAAACAATATGAACAACTTACAAGCAATGTGCATCCACATAACACTACCATGGAACTGAAAAATAATTGTTAGGTGGTATCTTACCCCATTCTCCCGTAGGCTTTGCTGTATTTTTCATCAATTGATATGGCTTTTTCACAGTCTGTTATTGCATCTTCATGGTGACCTAACTGACTATGTGCAGCAGCCCTTGAATATATGCAAAAATGTAAAAAAAAAAACAAAAAAAAAAACAAAACAGACATAAAAAACAGCTGTTTTGTAATACATTTTAATGGAAGTAAAAATGAACAAATTATTTGGAGGTGTGCCCTCCCTTTACCTCAGCAAAGGCTACCTGGAAGCTTAATGCTTTTTGGTTAAACCTCTTCCCTTCCAATGAATGCATAGTGGCTTTAATTACTGATCTTTGGAGTACTCAGGCTGAAGTCACGAGTGCAGGCACTACTTGGGAGGCCTTAAAGGCCTTCCTTAGAGGCAGAGGCGTAGCTTGAAGCTTGTGGGCCCTGATGCAAAAGTTGACATGTCCCCCCCCCCCCCCACTACCACCCACCACTTCCACCGTGCTTGCAGATACACTCACCGCATGCCAAGATACTCAAAGTGGCTTAAGAGTTTTGAGTTCCCAGAGTTCCTCCTTACAGAGGAGGAGCAGTATAGAGTGCCGTAATGGGAAAGGAGCTCAGCAGCCGGGCATAGCATCCAGGGTGGAGGGGGTGGTCAGGGGGTTTTGGGGGGGCTCAACTTAGATTGGGGGGGCAAAGCCATGTGACACAAAATCTGGAGCCTGCAGCCCCTCAGGGCCCCCTTATGAGGTGTTAAGGGATTTGTTTTAGCAATTTCTGAAGGTTTCTTTGTCAGTGTTGGCATGTGTTGGGGGAAGGTCACCTCCCAGAGGTGTGTCTTTTTCCCAGTTGTCAGGGAAGTGGGGTAGGCAGACATCTCTGGGTGGGGGGTACAAAGAATCCCAGCTGGTGACTAGGAGACACTGAGCGGTGTCTTACCTCACCAGTAACATCTGTCCCATCGTGGCTACAGGACAGCACTCTTCTCCTCTTAACTCGCTGAGCTCGGTTACCATTAAATGTTGCCAGCACACAAAACAGACACTTCCCCATTCTGGGCTGTTCTCACTCCATACTCCTCTCCATTCAGGAAAATGCTTACAGCTTCTCCCCAGGCAATGAGAACAGAGGGGTGTGGACTGTGGAAGACAAAGTGGAAGCCCAGTATTGGAGCATGGCTGTGGGGCCCTAGGGCAGATTGGAGCTGAACTTTGTGGAGGATATGATAATATGACAGGGAGGCTGCAGGGGCCCCCTGGAGCTAGGAGCGGGGTTGTGATTGTGACCCCTGCAACCCCTTATGCTACACCCATGCTTAGAGAGGGGTTTTTATCACAGAAGTTCAGGCTATTAGGAAGAACACGGGTGCCCAGAGGGAGGGAATGGAATGGTTGGCGAGTGACTTGGAGGCAAAATTTATTGATAATCCCACTGATGAACGAAGAGAGGCATGGATATCAGCCCAGGATGCATTGAGACGTATTACCGCTTCTGCGGCAGAGCGGAAATGTTTTTTTAGTAGGCTGGCCTTCTATGAGGAGGGTGAACACACTGGGCACCTGTTGGCAAAGATAGTGCATTCGCAACAAATATCCCTATTCATTGGAGCGTTGAGAATGCATAATGGACGGGAGACTAACTCACCCGATCTTATAATGTCAGAACTAGTGGGTTATTATTCATCCTTATGCAGGTCCAAACAAACTTATTCAACGGAGTCCTTAAATGCCTATCTTGACACTATTCCATTGCCCAGTATGTCCTCCAGAGGACAGTTGGATGCTACCCTGACTTTGGAGGAACTGCAGATGGCAACTAGTCATTCATTTATTGGTTTTTCGTGTAACATTTTCATGCTCCCTCCACACCATTGGGACTGTGAAAGGCATGGACTTTTTCTTCTTGTTTAGCCAATGACACGGATAAATTGCACATGTAATGCAACAATAATGAGGGGCCCAACTCTTGTCCTGATCCCCTATTTTGCATCCAAAATATAGGTGGTATCTCTTTTTTACCACTATCGTCATACTGCACTTTTGAGATGCAAATATAACCTGGCCACAAATGTAGCAGAAGTTATCTGCATTGTTTACACAGTTTCAAGACATCTTGGCTTCTGAGGGAAAATATCATGCAACTGTTCCTTGGAAATGTTAGGCAATGACACTTTCACAAGCCACCAGATGTAACTGTATGATGCATAGATCTGACCAAAAGAAATTTACCTTGCAATAAAAGAACAATAAATTAGTTAGGTAATAATATTCAGTCTCCAAGTGAAGATAAATGTATATACTTCCATGTGGTACCATTTTCATTGTTCTACCGTACTTTGTTGAGAAGTTACAAGGCATCATGATCATCAGACACCTCCCTCCCTTGTAGGCAAACATACTCGCCTGTGTATAAATCTTTATTAAAACTTTAGACAACCAGCACCTTTATCTCCTATTTTCTAATTCATCTAATCAAAATATATAAGAATTAGCACATTTTATCTTGAAGGTCAATAATTTCCCAAAACGTATAGACCAGTGTAATTAGATCAATAAGCCCCCTTTCACACCGGTGCGACTTGTCATACAATTTGACAGTTTAAAATCACATGACAAGTCGCACCCTTTTTGTGCCTATGGAACCGTTCAAATCGATGTGACTCTGACCTGTAATTTGAAAAAGGTTTCTCCACTATTTTTGGCGATTTCATGCCCGACTTGCATAGACATCTGTGCATGAAGTCGCACAGATGTTGGTAAGCCGCACATGAAATCGCACTGACTGGCGACTTTAAAATCACACTGAAGTAGCACAATTTTAAAGCCACATTCAGTGTGACTGGGGTGTAAAGTACAAAAAAAAAGTATCACAGTTCACAAAATATTAATATTCTGAGACAAGAACACACTGGAGAAAAGTAGAACATATTTAATAAGGAAATAGTACCTGTTGCAGTAATATACCGCATTGTTTGGATCCAACTCAACTGCCTGTGAATAACATTCTACAGCAGCTTCATAGTTCTGTTCCTTCATGTAATTGTTACCTGAATCAGAAATATGCTTCAGTTAGAAAATCCAAAGAGAACTTTTGTTTCTAACTACAGTACATTTTTTTCTCTAAAGCTGGCTCAGGCCTGGCCCACACCTAGAAACAAAAAAGAAGGAGGGCGCACCGACCTAGTGCATTACTACTGGTAAACTTTATTACAGCATAAAAACAGCAAAAAATATACTCACAAACGAGCTATCAAAAACGGCTTTGACAAGGGCGCAAATGCGGATCGACACACCAGGACCTAATGCCAAGAGGGTCAGACCGGTACGAATGGCCGATGGCTAACGCGTTTTGGGGGAGCACCCCTTTCTTCAGAGCCTGAGCGGGCAATGGCTGGTCTCTCAAAGTTACCTCTATATAAATGTGTGTGTATATGCCTGTGTCTGCCACGCCCAATTGGTAGCGATGCCCCCCAATAGGCAACACCCACCCGTTTGTCTTTTCTCTAGGAACTCTGGCCCCGAAAGGCCTGAACAAGATAGATAGATATACTTTATTGTCATTGTATACATACAACAAAATTTTTTCGGATACCCTTTACAGCAGCAATAAAACATTATTCGAACTGCACAATGTGGTATAACATCTTCACTCCTTGTCAAAGCCCCCGAGTCATTTGTGCCACTAGCCAGGTCAATCATGGTTTGACCTTTCTTGTGTGCTCCTTGCCATTGGAAGATTCACTTTGGGGCTCATTATTGAGTCTTATGTAGTATATTAGGTTCAGTGACCAGGATCCGGGACAGATAGTTTCGACAGGTGGAATAGTCAGGTTTTTAGTTTTTAGTTTTATGTGTAGAAGCTAGTTTTCAGGTTTTGGTTAGTTTTTAGGAAGCTTATACTTTTTTAACATAAGGTATGTTTATGTCATCATATGTATATCACCACCATTGGTATGCAGTGCAATATTCCCATTAGGTGCGATCAGGCAATGGTCTTTTTCTAGTACGTTAGTCCGCAGAGGTATCCTCCAGGGCATATGTTGGGTAGATTGCTATAATCGCTTCGATGAATACCCTATATATGACATGTTATATTCTATCATATGTTATATATTTTATCATATTTTATATTTTATCTTTATTTGCATGGGGAGGTGTGCAGCCCCTCAGTAGCTACATTCTATTGCTGTTTTTTAATGGTGTTATTAATGGTATAGGCCGATTATCTGTATTCATTTATAGACCTCTCATTTATTAATTATAATCCTTTTATATGGACTATTTTCTTGGTATCATCGTGCTTGATTTTTGTTTCTTAGTCTTATTTATATGGCTAATTGTTATGAATTTCCATATTTTGACTTTTAATACTAAGGTACTATATCTAATGATGAATTATATATATTATATATGTTATATAACCTATCGCTCCTTGGAAGGATGCTTCTGTGGACCGCAACAAGTAAATATTAACCATTTCTATTATTATTATTATTATTATTATTTCTATTTTCTAACTTACCTCTTCATTTTTGGAATTGATTTTACTTTTAATTTTATTAATTAATATTTATTCACCTTCCTAATCAATTTTTAAAGAATGGTTTCCTTGTAGAAAAGTGTGTGCTGTGAGCTGCCTGTAGCCTCGGTTGGTATGCCGCCTACCCTGTGCTGTCAGTGTCTGTGTATGATAACTGATAGCATTAGAGATGCTGGTGTGAGGCGCGCGGACTTACGGTGATGCGCGCGCATGCTTCACCAATAATCTTAGCTACTCTTAGGCAACCACATGGCGGCCGGAAGCATTGGGTGGAACGCAAACACACAGCGTCCTTTGACGCTTGCGGAAGGGAAACTGACGTCGCGATCGGCCGGAAGTTGTGGGTGGAACGCAGGAATGCCCGCACTTCCTGGTCTTTCGAGCGGCGTGCGTTCCACACGCTGCAAACAGTGCCTTTATGATTCCTGGGAGCCGGAGAAGCCCCGTACTATCTCCCGAAATCCGCCCACAACATGGAACCATCACCGGAGCAACATACAGGAAATAAGGTATGTGGGTTCGGAGCCCCCCCTGGGGGTGTGTGTCCTGAGCGGCTGTACATTGTGATTTGTGATCCATGCCGATGGTGCTGCAGATCTGTTGGCTCGGCATGTAGCAAACAACATAAAGTAGTATTTGTTTTTAGCTGTTAGTATAAGGATCACACTCAGAAAGATGGGGCCAGGGAGGGGAAGCCCAAACGGGTGGGTGTTGCCTATTGGGGGGCGTCGCTACCAATTGGGCGTGGCAGACACAGGCACATACACACACATTTATATAGAGGTAACTTTGAGAGACCAGCCATTGCCCGCTCAGGCTCTGAAGGAAGGGGTGCTCCCCCAAAACGCGTTAGCCATCGGCCATTCGTACCGGTCTGACCCTCTTTGCATTAGGTCCCGGTGTGTCGATCCGCAGAACAGTGCATTTGCGCCCTTGTCAAAGCCGTTTTTGATAGCTCGTTTGTGAGTATATTTTTTGCTGTTTTTATGCTGTAATAAAGTTTACCAGTGGTAATGCACTAGGTCGGTGCGCCCTCCTTCTTTTTTGTTTCTTTTTAGCTTGAATACCCATTGTTCAAAGGAGGGCTGCAAGACGTCAGGCATTACCTTATTTAGGTGGTTGCACCACATATTCAGTCCCTGGACACCTGAGTGCAGGAGAGATTTCTACTGTTCTGGCCCACACCTATGCAGGTTACAGCTTGCATATTCCAGATGCATTTTGCGTTTTTCAATACACGTTTTTGATACATTGAAGTCTATGGAAGCAAAAACCAGAAAAAAGTCCCTGGCCTTTTCCATAAAATGCATATATGTGAAAGTCATCCATAGAAAACCATGTCAAATGGACTGTAGTGTGTTTCTGCAAAACTAAAAACGCACTAAAAAATGCATAGGTGTGAACCAGGCCTTAAAGAATAACATAAAAAATGTATGAAAAATAGGTAAAAAAAAAATATATGAACTAAAATCCCTATGTTATTATTAGTCTACTCCATTGGGACAGATTCTGTATTCTGGATAAGCTCAAAGTTCCTTCATTTCACAAGGATTATGTGTGGTACAGAAAAAAAAACACTATTGTGTATTGTCTATTAAACATTGAAATTTCATTTTGGACTATGGATCTTAGAAGGATTTTCTCTTTGCGACTATTGTAAAGTGAAACTGAACTCAAAAAGTAAAGATTTCCCATGTTATAAGGAAAATTTAGTTGTGCTATTGTAGTACACTGAAAGGGTATCTTTTGTCTGCAATTCCTCTTGAAAAATAGGGCTGATATTTGAGGGTACCTAGGTAGTCCTGTGCCTACAGACTCATAGTTGTATATCTGCAGTGTAAGATCTAAGGCACTGCAACCACTGACTGCTAGTCTCAGGAGATAGGGAGTGAGATTTGTTGATATCACTACTGTTCTCATTGGTGTTTGATATGAGGAAGTAAAGCCCTGCCTTCACCAAGATTGCTGCCTTCACACAGTCACAGAACACAGTCGGAGTGCAGAACAAGGCACAGTAAGTCAGTAATGAGGAAAGATCAGCTGCAGAGTACCTATGTGCAATACTGGTAACTAGGAATGAGCTCTGTCATGTTTGTATTCTCCTGCAAACCCATATGAGTGAGCCCACAAGTAAGCAGTCACTGTACCGGGCCAGTCATAAACGCAGTGTCGGGCCATCCATTAAGGGCACACGGGCGCCGCCCCCTCTATCATGCCAGCCCCCTATATGTATCATGGATAGATGCATGCATAGCATGCATCTATCCATGGTCACCGCAACCACCCCCTGTCCAGGCATCCGGCCCCTTTTAGGACGCCGGGCGCTTGAATTACAGCGGTGGGGGTGCTTTTTTGAAGCACCTGATTACAGCTATAGGTTCTAATAGGCTTCAAAATAGGGTGGACTCGGAGCACAGAGCATTGCACTCAGAGCCCACCCAGGTGTGTTAGAAAAGCAAATTAATATTTGTTTTTCTAAACACTGAACTGCCTCTCCGCCAATCAGAAAGCGCGGGTCTAATACCCATTACCTGATTGGCTGAAAGGACAGACACTCCTATTGGATGCCTAGTAGGAAGAAAGAAGAGATGCATGGAGGACACAGCTTGCTGCTGCCTGACCCGCTGCCCGTCCCGCAGCTCACCATCACCCGCTGCCTTACCCGCCACCAAGATGGGGTAAGTGCCGGTCAGACAGCGAGTGGGCGGGGTGGGGGGTCACAGTGGCTGCATTAGATTGGCACAGTGGCTGCAATTGATGGGCACAGTGGCTGAAATTGATGGGCACAGTGGCTGCAATTGATGGGCACAGTGGCTGCAATTGATGGGCACAGTGGCTGCAATTGATGGGCACAGTGGTTGCATTTGATAGGTGGGCTCACTCACATGGGTTCAGACTAGGATTCAAACATGCTCGAGCTCATTCCCACTGGTGGTTAGTACTTTGCTCACTGTTTGCCTTTTTTTTGGACACAGTGCTTGACATAAACAACCTACCTTCATCTTTTAGCTGTTCAGCCTTTTCTATGTCGGCTGGGGAGACTGAAGGGGATTCTGCTGGTGTCAATTCATCGTTCTGCAGAAAACAATACATTTAACGTTTGGCTCCAACAGAAAGCACAAAATGCATAAAAAGGTTCATTTCACAAACCCAAACAAAAGAGAACAAGAGAAGGATCAGGTGGAACCTGTTTTTGAGGAAGGATTAGGACCTGTGCTGTTTGTTGCCCTATTGGGAGGTTGTCCAATCACTTTTATCACACCTCTAAGGAGAAAGCAAGGGTCATTGGGACAATATAAAATGTAAAGTCGAGACCTTTGTTCTTTGTATTGTAAAACTTTAATAAAATAATTGAAACATAAAAATAAATAGTTTATTAAATGATAAAAAAAATAAATGAATAAATAAAAGCATCTTTTGCTGCAATACTCACCTTTATTTATTGTTGCCCCCACAGTAATTTTTCCTGTTACCAGATGTCATCAGTCTGACAGCTATCATCATTCAACCCACTTCTTCTGAGCGTAGGCTACAATGGATCATGGACCTGTTCTAGACCATGACTGGACAGTAAAGAAGAAACAGCACAGCGATGAGCTCATCTCTCTGCCACTGATTTCTCCTCCTATCAACATACTCATTGTAAGCCTATTAACTGATTATGATTGGCTCTTTGTGCTGCTTCTTCCACTCACACTCCTGTCCTGCTCTACAGGGACTGCTAAAGACAGAAAACAGCCCAAATGTATGTGTACTTACACTGCTTGCAATAGAAAATGCATTTAAAGGTGTATTAAGGACTGCAGAGCTGAACCAATCTGTGTCTTTTATATGTAGCCCAGTCTGCAGCTCTGCAGTCTGCAGTTAGAAATACTGAGTCTCACATGGAGATAGAGAAAGGGAAGCTGCTGGTGTGGTGAGGCTGATGAAGCTGCTAAATGCCAGAGCTCCCTGTGTCTTTAAATAGGGACTGAACTGTTGCACCTGCCAGTGACCATGATGTCAGAGGAGAGCCAGCTTGCAAGAATTCTGAGGCTGCGAGGAGATCGCTGCACCTGAGTGAAAGAGGGACACAGTTGCAGCAATTCCAAACATAATAGGACGTCCTGAATGCTGGTTGAGCCTGCTGCCTGAGTGTAAAGAAGCCGGACGCTGAGGTCACTCATTGGGGTACACTTTGCCATTGAGCAGAAGGATATTCTGTTGCAGAGTGATGAGAGGCCGCTGGCCAACCCTGCATTACACGTTTGTAAAAGAGTGACAGAGTTGTCTGTAAGAAATACAGTGGCAGTGCATGCACCCGTTCTTAAAGGGATATTAACATGAGCTCTCCACCATAACAGTGAGGCCCCAACAAGCTACCCAGCAGAAGAAATGGGGAAATATACTACTGACTGCCGAACAGTTATTGTGGCATATACACTATATATATATATATATATATATATATATATATATATATACACACACACACAGTATATACATATACACATACACACTCCCCCCAGTATTATACCAATTATTGTTGCTGCAGCATAATACTCCTATTACTTGATTATTGTTAATACTTGTTTCTATTACTTAACCAGTTGCTGTGTCATTCCTAGTGTCTATGCCCCTTGAGCCATTGGCGTGTATATACAGATATCTGCAGTAAACATTCCCCGTTCAGCCAGGTGCGTAGCCAGGGTCCTGGGCACAGGAACAGGGGACACAACACATGAAGCGGCTCCTTTGGGGGGTAAGCGCTACATATAGCTGCCTAGAGTTTAGCATTAAAGACCCTGACCATCTCCCACCATTTGCTCCTCATAGGGTTTGCAGGTTTGGCCAGCAACTACAATACTCCATTCTTACAGTAAAACTGTGGCCAGGATATTCCAATATTTTCATGTACAAGTGATATAGAAGCTTAAAAAAAAAAATCCCTACCGATCTTTATAGTTATAGCCTTTGTGGAGCAATTCATAATGAAAACTCACAACAGAAACAGTGAAGTATTTTGGTCTTAGAACTTTTCTTTCTTCAGCTGTTCCTGCGTACCTGCTCTGTGTTTACAGATTAGAAGTATTGCAGGCTTCAACCTCAATGCTGGGAGGAGGGAACTGAGCTACAGAGAGAAAAGCCTCGTACACACGATCGGATTTTCCACAGACAAAGCATCTGACTTTTGTCAGAAGGGCGTGTGCCGTGAACTTTTCTTGCATACAAACGGTACACAATTGTGGGCCAACAAACACGAGCATAGTGACGTACTACAAGGAATTTCAGCTCTTAAATGCCACCCTTTGGGCACCTTCTGCTAATGTCGTGTTTGGTGAGCATTGATTCCGAGCATGCGTGTTTGTACTTTCAACGCTTGTGTGACGGACTTGTGTACACACGATAGAAAAATCTGACAACAGACCGTTGTCCGCCGAAAATTTACTAGCCTGCCATCCATTTGTTGGCAGAAAGTTGGCCAACAATTGTCTGATGGAGCGAACTAATGGAGCGGAAATTCCTGCACATTAAGTGAATTCCTTGGGCCCCCCTCTTCGAGTCATCAAAACTAGTGTTCCCATTGGAAAATTTCCCCTCTATTCCTGTTATAGAGACAGCCCAAATTTTCTTTAACTTTCAATGATAATGGTAAACAGGACAAATAGAGGAGGGTGAATTTCCCTAACGGGGGCACAGACAGCAATAAACCCTGACAGGTATTCTAATCCCACTCCACTCTATCCAAAACTAAAAAGAAAAGTTTTGTCTTTAGTTATACTTTAACATGGCAGTTAACTTCTAGCAATTACCCCTGCCCATACTTTGTGTATCAGATAATTCAAATGATATTAAAAGCTCATGGGTTTTTAACCGGTTCCCGACCGGCGCACGCCGATGTACGTTGGCAGAATGGCACGGCTGGGCAAATGGGCGTACCTGTATGTCCCTTTAAATTTGTGCGCGCCGGCCCGGGAGCTCCGTGAGTCGGGTAGTGGGTCCTGCGGACTTGATCGCCGCGGGGATACCCGCGATTGCCTCACGGAGAGGAAGAACGGGGAGATGCTGATGTAAACAAGCATCTCCCCATTCTGCCTAGTGACAGTGTCACTGATCTCTGCTCCCTTTGATCGGGAGCAGAGATCAGTGACGTGTCACATGTAGCCACGCCCCCCCCCCCCAGTTAGAAACACTTCCCAGGACATACTTAACCCCTACACTGCCCCCTAGTGGTTAACACCTTCACTGCCAGTGTCATTTACACAGCAATCAGTGCATTTGCATAGCACTGATTGCTGTATAAATGACAATGGTCCCAAAAATGTGCTAGTAAAAATGTACTAGTAAAAAAAAAATATCAATAAAAATTCCATTAAACCATCTCCTATTTTGTAGATGCTATAACTTTTGCACAAACCAATCGATAAACGCTTATTGCGATTTTTTTTAACAAAAATATGTAGAAGAATACGTATATGCCTAAACTGAGGGAAAAAAATGCTTTTTTTAATATTTTTGGGGGGATATTTATTATAGTAAAAAATAATGCGTTTTTTTCAAAATTGTCGCTATTTTTTTGTTTATAGCGCAAAAAATAAAAACCGCAGAGGTGATCAAATACCACCAAAAGAAAGCTCTATTTGTGGCAAAAAAAGGACATCAATTTTGTTTGGGAGCCACGTCGCACGACCGCGCAATTGTCAATTAAAGCGACGCAGTGTTGAATCGCAAAAAGTGTTCTTGTCAGAAAGGGGGTAAATTCTTCCGGGGCTGAAGTGGTTAAAAAATATAAAACATTTTATACATACCTGCTCTGTGTAATGGTTTTGCACAGGGCAGCCCCAATCCTCCTCTTCTCGAGTCCCCCGCTGGCGCTCCTGGCCCCTCCCCCTTGCCGAGTGCCCCATAGCAAGCCGTTTGCTATGGAGGCACTCGTGCGTGCTTACTCCCGAGCTGCCCCTGTGGGTCTATAAGACACACAGTGTGCAGCTCGGCCCCTTCCCCCGCTCCCTCCTCACTGGCTGTGATTGACAGCAGCCAATGGCTCCCGCTGCTGTGTATCAGCCAATGCGGAGGGAGAGACCCCAGAGAGCTGCCGCTCTTGTGCACATCACTGGATCAAGATGGGACTCGGGTAGGTATGCTACACACAGAAGGTTTTTTACCTTAATGCATAGAATGCATGAAGATAAAAAAACCTTCAGCCTTTACAGCCACTTTCAATATTTGAATTTAATACCTGAATCAAGTACAGACACAGATAATTTCGAGCTTGTAAGGTTTTAAATAAGTTAATAACGATTTAAGATTTTTTTAGCCATAAGAATAATAGATTCAACGTTTTATTGTACATGGGGTCCAAGGAGAAAAACGTCAAAGCCCATAAAAATTGAACCTAATACATTAAATCCTTCAGAATGATTTTGCTTCTAGCAGTTAAGAGGGCAAACTCTTATCCTTTCAAATAAAGGAACAAGCTTTGACGTCTTAAGATTTCCCTGGAGGTCGCCAACAAGAAAACCTGGGGCTCTGTGGGTGTGATCAAGATTAATTAGATAATTAAAAGTTAAAATTAGATGTTTGACTAACTGAAATGTTTCCAACTTATTCCTGTTGGAATAAAGCAGTTTTAATTAGACTCCCACAGCTGGCCATATTTGTAATAGGTAAAAATCTAAAAGCCCATATCTATGTTTTTATGCATAGTTACACAAAAAAGAAGAGAACTGTAAGTTACACAAGGACTTCATATAAACAGGGTTAATAAACTGTCCCAGTCGATTAGGTCCCTACAATAAAATATTGAATACCAGGCCTATTACTCTTTTGCCGCGCACACACGAGCGGTCTTTATGGCAGACTTTGTCCGGCGGACTTTGGCGGACTTTACGACGGACTTTCCGAATGAACGGACTTGCCTACACACGATCAACCAAAGTCCGACGGATTCGTACGTGATGACGTATGACCGGACTAAAACAAGGAAGTTCTAAGCCAGTAGCCAATAGCTGCCCTAGCGTGGGTTTTTGTCTAGCATACAGACAAGCGGACTTTTCGACTGGACTCGAGTCCGTCGAAAAGATTTGAAACATGTTTCATTTCTAGGTCCGTCGAACTTTTGGGGAAAAAAAGTCAGCTGGAGCCCACACATGATCGAATTATCCGACGGACTCCGGTCCGCAGGACCGTGTATGCCGTAAAGTCCGGTCGTATGTACGCGGCATTAGTCTTCCCAAAGCAGAAGATGCATCCTATTTTAGAAAATAAGACACCCTAGAATCGCGCTAAACATAAAAAGTGAAATAAATGTATTCTTATATACCGACCAATTAGGTGAATGGTCATATATCCGGTAAATAAAATCATATAAATGTAAAGCAAGATAGAATACAGGATATAAACAGTCGAAAAATAGACAACCCCACCTTAATATGTGGGGATGTCAAACCAATAATCTTGTGACAGTGTCATGAAGAAAATAGCCACAAATAGTGTCCAAATGAGCCTAAACGGCAGTATCACCCGTGATTAAAAAGTCCAGCCATACATGGTGCCACTTTTCCAATTGGTAGAAGGAACTAGTGAAGAAATCCACCACCGGTAAGTAAGGGGTTACTGCTTACCAAAAGCCCACGATCCCCCACTACAGAGGATCCTGTATATAGAAAAACCTCGCAGGACGCATCAGGTGGATCAGCTGTTCTCAGTAGAGTGGGGATGATGCTGCGATCTCCAAGACACCCCAGCGAGGCTCCTGGCATTCAAAGCTCTCCTCATGCCATTTAGGAATCATGGATGGATATACATAGCAGGGAAAGAAATGAACACTCCATAGTGTAAAATCTTCTTAATTTATTTACCTGGACGACGTAGCCTATTACGAAACGCCGCGTAGGGCGGAGCGATGCGCTGAGGTCATCTCATGTTGCCATCAATCGTTTCAACAGGACAGGTTGGTCTGTGTGCTACCGGCTGGCGCACCAGACACTAAGGCTTGTTTTTCTGCTTCCTATGTAAGTGCAATAGATTTTACTATTTAATAAATTAAGAAGATTTTACACTATGGAGCGTTCATTTCTTTCCCTGCTAAGTATATCCATCCATGATTCTTAAATGGCATGAGGAGAGCTTTGAATGCCAGGAGCCTTGCTGGCGTGTCTTGGAGATCGCAGCATCATCCCCACTCTACTGAGAAAAGCTGATCCACCTGATGCGTCCTGCAAGGTTTTTCTATATACAGGCTCCCCGTGATCCTCTGTAGTGGGGGATCGTGGGCTTTTGGTAAGCAGTAACCCCTTACTTACCGGTGGTGGATTTCTTCATTAGTTCCTTCTACCATTTGAAAAGTGGCACCATGTATGGTTGGACTTTTTAATCACGGGTGATACTGCCGTTTAGGCTCATTTGGACACTATTTGTGGCTAATTGTATATTTTGTTTAATGACACTGTCACAAGATTATTGGTTTGACATTCCCACATATTAAGGTGGGGTTGTCTATTTTTCGATTGTTTATATCCTGTATTCTATCTTGCTTTACATTTATATGATTTTTTTTACCGGATATATGACCATTCACCTAATTGGTCGGTACATGAGAATACATTTATTTCACTTTTTATGTTTAGCGCAATTCTAGGGTTTCTAATTTTTGTGCACTGTATTTATGTTATGCAGGAGAATTGCTGCTGTTTTCACTTGCTTATTCATTTGTCAATTTTGAATGGGTTTTATTTTTCCCTACCTAGCGCAGTTTGATTTCTCTTTTCCTATTTTAGAAAATACACATATACTGTAGATAATGGGGTGAATTATATCTTCAGACTTGACTATGATAAACTGCACCTATTCAAGACCAATCACTAAGTAAAAATTTCGATTTCATAAAAAATACACTATGAAAAATATGTCAGGTAGTTTTAAGGGCAGTCAAACTTCCCCACCATTTGTAACAATAGAATTAATCTCAATGATCTTTAAATCTGTTTCTGATCGCCCTACTCTACACCAATCATCTGGTGGTTAAAATGGGTCAAAGGACCTCTCATATGTACTCGTCAGCAGTGCTAACTATGTCTGCCCTTTCTGCCCCCCTCCTCCAGTCAAAGAAGCTCTACTACAGCTTTCATGAATGAAAAGCAATCTATGAATGGATGAGGTAGACCTTCGCAAAACAAAACCAAAGAAATTCCCAGCTCAACTTACCGACCAGCCTGCTAACCAACCGAATTGTCCTGTCTAATACCCTGTACACACGATCGGACATTGATCGGACATTCCGACAACAAAATCCATGTATTTTTTCCGACGGATGTTGGCCCAAACTTGTTTTGCATACAAACGGTCGCACCAAGTTGTCGGAAAATCCAATCGTTCTGAACGCGGTGACGTAAAACAAGTACGTCGGGACTATAAACGGGGCAGTAGCCAATAGATTTTGTCTCTTAATTTATTCTGAGCATGCGTGGCACTTTGTGCGTTGGAATTGTCCGCATACGGTCGGAATTTACGCAAACGGATTTTGTTGTCGGAAAATTTTATAGCCTGCTCTCAAACTTTGTGTGTCGGAAATTCAGATGGAAAAAGTCCAATGGAGCCCACACACGGTCAGAATTTCTGACAACAAGCTCCGATCGCATATATTCCGTCGGAAAGTCCGACCGTGTGTACAGGGCATTACAGTATGCGATAAAAACAGGAGTTTCATTTTGCAAATACATGTGTAAGCTACAGAACCCCACCAAGGCACCCTAGTATGTTCTGTAGTCCATACTCTAAATTTTGAGATCCTCCACAGTGGAAGCACGTGCATTATAAAGTATAGGCAGAGGGCAGGTGAGCCTGGAGGGAGCCCACCACTCCTTAAAGGCACTAGGGTGCACTGGACACCCAGCATATAGCACCACGGCAGCAAAGTCCAGTGTCCAGTATGTCCCCTCACCAATGTTTCAACAGTAGAAACAAATGGCCACTGCCCTCACCTATAACTGGCCTTTGCAGCAAGGAGCACATGGAAGGGCAACGCATGCAAAACAAATCCAAAGGAATTCCCAGCTCAATTAACCAACCAAATTGTCCTGTCAGAATGCGTTAAAAACAGGAGTTTATTGCACACATTTGCAAATATATGCGTAAGTTACAGAGCCCACATCTCCTTGTTTACAGGGGCCCTGAGGCTCAGCTTCCACTGACCGGCACAATGCGAGCCACTGTTAAGGCTTGAGACTGTGTTCAGAGGTTGCTGGCACCTGCTTCTACTGCCACATCACCAGCCTCACCATTATGGAGAAACCCCCGTTTCCCCATCTGCTCATTATACCGAAACCGATTATCTAGGTATCAAGAGGGATTAAAACTTTGGGGAGGCGAGCTGTTACCGTTTTTAGATCTAAAACAGAAATTTGAGCTTCCAAATCTCTATCTTTTTTGTTACCTCCAATTGCGCCACGCTTTTGTGTCCCAATTTGGCTCCACTAAGCTGGATCTCAGGTCTTCCACTCTGGAAAATATTCTATTGGATGACTCCATGAAAAAAACGCTATCTGAATTATATAAGGAGCTGTTTCCTATATCGCCTTCTTCGGTGGTCAAATGTAGGGAGCAGTGGGTGGAGGAGGTCCCAGATTTGGTGCAGAGGAGTGGAACGATATGTGGAGCATTCCCTTTACTCACTTAGTATCTGCTAGAGATCGCTTAATTAAATTAAAATTGCTGCACAGGATCTACTACACCCCAGCAAAGTTATCTAAAATCTACATGGGTGTGTCAGCTGAATGCTGGCGTTGCTCACAGTCTCCAGCCAACTTTAGCCATGTGTTTTGGCATTGCCAGGTGGTCAAGGAGTTCTGGTCTGATGTTGGGCGTTGCATAACGGAAATTACATCTATACCTGTGTCCTTGACGGTGGCAACATACTTACCTGGCTTGGTGGAGGGCTTGGCACCTATTAGGGCCCAGCGTACCTTGCTTAGCTTATTATTGTTTTATGCGTGCAAGGCACTGATTCTCTGCTGGAAAAAACCCAAGCCACCCTCTTTATCGTACTGGAAGGGGCTTGTTAATAGTGTGATACCATTCTATAAAACAACATACCTGAGCAGAGGGTGTCCTGAGAAATTTGACAAAGTCTGGAAGATTTGGTTAGACAGTGATCTTTCGATAGCCTAATTACTATATAGATTCCATTGTGAAGGAGGAGGTTATCTGCATGGTGATGGAGCCTATAGGGCTCTCTCATTCTTGCACTACCATTGGGGCTATTCTGGGATTGCTTGCTGCTTTAATGTATGTATATGGAGATGATTGCTGGCCTTACTATTATAAGAACTGTGCTGTCGTTATATTAATGTCTATGATGTTGTATAAAGTTATGATGTTGGAATGCTTATCCCTTTTGTTTTTAGGGGATTTTCATCCGAGTGAGTGGATTTGTCCACAGGGTGGTGCACTTGGATTGGGGGGGGAGGTTAGGTCTTTTCCAGGATTCCCACCCTACGCGGTGAGGTTGTTTACTTTCTCTTTTTGTACTATGCAAAACATTAATAAAAAGAAATTTGCAAAAAAAAAGTTACAGAGCCCCGTCAAGGCACCCTGGTATTTTCTGTAGTGCTAACTCGAAATTTAAGTATAAGTCCACAGTGGAAGCGCATGCATTATAATGGATAGGCAGAGGGCAGGTGACCTTTCATTCATGCGCCCGTCCTCCATTCATAGAGCGCTTTTCATTAACAGTAGCTGTAGTACAGCTTCTATGAATGTAGAAGAGGTGCGGAAAGGGTGGGCATAGTTGGCACTCTTGATGTGTGCCTGTGACAAGACACTCTGCTCATATTAAGCACCACAGCACTGGAAGATTAAAGCTATGGGGTAGAGGGTATCATCTGAGGGTGAAAGATTTCAGCTAAATCTGCAGCTAGCAGCAGAAAGGGCACTTCTTATTAACTGTAAGCACCGTCCCGTGCTGAATATTGAAATATTTTGAATAAACTTAAACTTTAATGGTAAATCATTCACTGAAAATAAGTAAGTGAATGATTAATATGTAAAAAATATAATAGAATGAACCTCTGTCCCTCTGTGAATAATGTGCAAAAAAGTGTTGTTAGTTGCTGTACACCTTTTCCGAAATGGAAAATAGTAAAGCAGTTCAAATATAGTTGGGTTGGTGCAGCGCTCTCAACAAAAACATATACTACTCTATTGCGGTCTCTATCCTGGTAATTCCTTTACATGTATCTGGAGGCGGAGCAGGGAAAAGCTGGAGAAGGTGCCATATGGAGCCAAACTGGAGGAAATAAAGGCTGTTAATAAAGCGCTGTGGACAAGGTGATAGCTGGCAACCACCTGTAGCAAATGTGATTTATTTATTTTTAATTCGGTATATTTGCATTTAGTATGTGTTTCTGTTGAGCACGCTGCACCAACCCAACTATATTTGAAATGATTAATATGTATTACTTACAAACATTTTTTTTCATTTTGGATAGAGTAAGGGAGGGTTATAAACCCCATCAGATTTTTGTTGGCCACTTTTGTCTCATTGGGGAGATTTCCCTTCACTTTCTGTCCCATAGCCAAAACAGGAATTAAGGGGAAACCCCTCCAAAGTGAGGGAATCCCTGGTTGTCACCAAGGTCATCTGAAACAGTGCCCCCACTCGAAGATCTCCCCTCTATTAGGCTTCATGTACACGGGACTTTTAAAACCTCTCCTGAACGATTTAACTTGACAGATAGTTACCGGCGTTTAAAACCGCCCGTTGTGCCGCGTTTACATGCCGCATTTGCGTTTAGAAGCATTTTTTGCATTGCAAATAGTCAAAAATGTATCTCCACTAAAAACGCCAGTTTACGTGTTACACGTGTTTACAAGCTGTTACAGGCATTTGGTGTTTACTTTCCCTAAAATGCTTCTAAACTCAACTGCCTAGAAACGACTATAAACGACCTTGTGTACATGTACTGATAAGATAACATAGAGAAGAGTTCAGGAGCAGTTGAAAACAAGGCCTAACTGCTCCTAAACGTCCGTTTAACAGCAGCATGAGGCCTAATGCCCTATTTGTTGTCGGAAAATCCTATTGTGTGTACAGGGCATAACTGTTCTGGGGACAACCCAAAGTTTGGGACTTCTTTAATTTTCACATTGGGTGATAATAGTAAACATGATAAATAGGGAGGGCAAATTCCCCCATACAGACATCATTAAAAACCTGACAGGTATTCTAATCCCCCTCCACGCTATCCAAAAACTGAAAAAAAGTTTGCCTTTAGTTATACTCTTTTTTTCAGGTAAAAGTTATAAATTTAATGAACACATGTCGGTGTGTATATATATATATATATATATATATATATATATATATATATATATATATATATATATATATATGTGTGTGTGTATGTGTGTTGCGTGTGTATGTGTGTTGCGTGTGTATGTATGTATGTATATATATATATATATATATATATATATATATATATATATATATATATGAAGTTTCTGTGGAATGGTGGTAATCTGGTGGTATTTTGATTAATATCAGCTGGAATGTTTAGAATGATGTGTGAAGAACATGACAGGTATGCATTATGTGGGTGGTTTAGTCAGAAAGGGGAAGCATATTTGAGGTTTTCAGAGTTCTCTACATGATTTGGTGCATTTTATTCAGACTGTTTGCAATAACATTTGTAATCTCCAATGTGGAAATGAGTGGAAAATACTCTATTCTTGTGACTCGTGTAGCACTGTTTAGTAGAACTTTCTGTTATCTGGTAGGATCATAGACATATTACTGCACACATGGAAAGCCTTCCCTTGACTTTGTCCTAAATTGCTTATAGCTCTTCATGAGTGTTATTACACTCTGTGTGACATCGTGTCTAGAAGATACTTTGGGGTGATTTATCAGTTATGCCACACAGAAGGCAGTACAAAAGGGGCCAGGACACAGGTTAAAGAGAATACAGAATGGTTATGTATACGTTTTTAAATGTATATAGAGCTACCCCCACAGGGGTTGCAGATATTGGCTCGTTCTTTCCCAAACAGCACAGAGGCTGCAGGCCCCCAAGCAGCAGTCCAATCACTCTGGCTCCAGTAAACTGTCTGGTTGTCCTTTTTTGTAATTTTTTGCTTGTATAATTTGTAACAGAAGAGGGATTGGGACAAAATGCTTCTTCAAAAGTAACATTGATCAGAGGACACTCTTCTCCATGTGAATAAGGGACAATCTAAAGCCTCACAGCTGAACACCATGAGGCAAGTTTCTTTGGCAACTGGTTACCCTGCATGACTGCACAGCTACAGGTAACCAGTGCAATTTAAGGGCGCCACATAGTCAAAGGGAGGGTCAGTGAGGGTTTTTACTTAAGAGAGACTCCCTCTTCTCCAGGCCCAATCCTCTTGTAGAGAAATCCAGCATCCAGCTTCAGATTAGTCCCAGGACTCCAGCCCTGCCACAGCCAAGACCCAGCAGAACAGCAGCTCAGTCAATAGGGTGCTTCAGAGGCAAGCAACTCCCAGAAGCTCTCGGAAACATCCCCGCTGGGGAAAAAAGAACAGTCTCTGCAGGGCTCTAGATTATTTACCACCTCTCAGACCATCTTATGGACACACATCCCCAGGGATTAGCCAGGGCATTATAAATATTGAGACTAGTTCTTTGAAATTTCCTCACTAAGCTCTGGAAGCTTCTTCCAGAGGCAGAGGGAAACAATCAAACTCTCAGCCTGTGAAACCCTGAACAGACCAGAGCATGTGATTGCTGCTCCCTTTATTACAGAAGGAGCCATTTACCTAGCATCCTACACTAGGAGGGTGTTACATTTATTCAGGACTACAAAATTCTTATTTTAAATGTTAAAATATTATTCTTCTATCCAGCCAGCATAGAGCCTTATGCCGCGTATACACGAGCGGACTTTACGGCGGACTTTGCCCGGCGGACTGGATTTCGTCGGACAATTCGATGTGTGTGGGCTCCAGCGGACTTTGTTTTCTCAAAAGTTGGACGGACGAAAAGTCCGCTCGTCTGTATGCTAGTTCGACGGACAAAAAGCCACGCTAGGGCAGCTATTGGCTACTGGCTATGAACTTCCTTGTTTTAGTCCGATCGTACGTCATCACGTACGAATTCGACAGACTTTGGTGGATTGTGTGTAGGCAAGTCCGTTCATTCAGAAAGTCCCTCATAAAGTCCGTCAAAGTCCGCCGGGCAAAGCCTGCCGTAAAGTCCGCTCGTGTGTACGTGGCAATAGACTCCTTTTCACATGCCAGGCATTTTATTATTCTCAGTTACAGTAACAAAAGTCTACCTTTTACAAGACACTTCATGACTTACCGTAGTAATGTAATAATTCATCCCTTATCAAATAGCTAAATCTCAGGTCAGATCAGGTAAACAAAGCCTCAAAACAAGCTGTGTCTACTGTGTAGTCTCCTTAGCTAACTTACAGTGCTCTGGAAGCCTTTGTCATATTAAATGTTTATTTTTTTGAAACAAATGTTATATAGTAAAAACTTGTATAGGACAACCATTTCAAAATCTATAACATGAAAATAAACTCTAAAATATAAATACAATTGCTAAAAAGTTATAATTGCTGTTTTGAGTGGTTTATTTTTCTCTAAGAAAATAGGTTGAAGAGTCTCATGCCGCGTACACACGAGCGGACTTTACGGCGGACTTTGCCCGGCGGACTGGATTTCGTCGGACAATTCGATGTGTGTGGGCTCCAGCGGACTTTGTTTTCTCAAAAGTTGGACGGACTTAGATTTGAAACTTGTTTAAAATTTATCCGTTGAAATCGAGTCCGGTCGAAAAGTCCGCCGTCTGTATGCTAGTTCGACGGACTAAAAAGCCACGCTAGGGCAGCTATTGGCTACTGGCTATGAACTTCCTTGTTTTAGTCCGGTCGTACGTCATCACGTACGAATTCGACGGACTTTGGTGGATTGTGTGTAGGCAAGTCCGTTCATTCAGAAAGTCCGTCGTAAAGTACGTCGAAAAATCCGCCGGGCAAAGTCCGCCGTAAAGTCCGCTCGTGTGTACGCGGCATTAGTAAATTTACAAGAGCTTTCTTGGTCCAGTCTCTTCTAAATTTTCTATGAAGCTTGTAGTACTCAGGAAAGGTCAGAGCTTACTTTGTCTTATTTTTTTAGTTAAATTGGAAGTCACAGCTTGAAATCTCTTCACTGAGCTGATAAACCATGATCATCTCAGTGTGTAAATCAATGAAAAATTGTTCTAATCATGTCAGACATTTCGGCTGATTTCACACAGACGTTCTGTTTTTTTGTTCAGTTCAGTCACGTATGAAAAACGTATACGAATGTCAATTTTTACATCGGTTTTCATATCCGCTGACATCCGTTTTTTACAAAATAAAAAAGGGACTGAACGGAACTTCAAACACTATATATGGATGGTTGCTAAGGAGGGGGTCGCCGTGTCCTTAACAAGCGATGAGTCATCAGCTGTCAGTGGGTTCCCTGCTGACAGCTAAATGTGAAAAAAGAAAAAATTGCCGGCAAAAAAAAAAAAAAAAAAATCAGGCACAGGGCCCCCCCCCCCCCATGTCCATACCAGGCCCTTTGGGTCTAGTATGGATTCAGAGGGGACCCCCCCACGCCCACATTTTTTTTTGAATGGCGAGGGAGCGAGCACAGCCCCCCTCCTGAACCATACAAGGCCACATGCCCTCAACATGGGGGAGTGGGTGCTTTGGGGCTCTGATCCCCCCACCCCAAAGCACCTTGCACCCATATTGATGGGGACAAGGGCATCTTCCCGACAACCCTGGCCGGTGGTTGTCAGGGTCTGCAGGCGGGGGGCTTATCGGAATCTGGGGACCCCCCTTTAAAGTCGCATGAAAAGTCAGAGCCGCTTGATTTCAATGACACCCGTTCCCATCTATGCGACTTTGAAAATCAGCGACTTTGAAAAGGTACCTGCAATGCTTTGATGTGACTTGCATCCAGAGAGTGTAAAGTTGGATCAAAGCTGCACTCAAAGTCGCATGAAAGTCACACTCTAAATCATGCAACTTTGGGGTTGCAATAGTGGAAACGTAGACTAAGCCTCTGTTTCCACTAGTATGACTTGTAATGCGACTTTGGACACATAAAGTTGCATGACAAGTCACAGCCCATTGATTACAATGGCACCCATTCCCATCTATGTGACTTTGAAAAGGTACCTGCAATGCTTTGATGTGACTTTTGATGCAACTTTGATCCAGAGAGTATAAAGTTGAATCAAAGCTGTACTCAAAGTTGCATCAAAGTCACACTCCAAAGTCGCACTTTAGCCTTAGGCTACGTTTCCATTAGTGCGCTTTAGAGTGTGACATTGAGTGCAGCTTTGATCCAACTTTACACTCTGGATCAAAGTCGCATCAAAGTAGTGCAGGCACCTTTTCAAAGTCGCATAGGTGGGAACATTTGCCATTGAAATCAATGGGCTGTGACTTGTCATGCGACTTTATGAGTCCAAAGTCGCATGACAAGTTGCACTAGTGGAAATAGAGCCTTAAACTCATTACTCACAGGTAGCTCCCTCAGCTGGGTGTGTGCCACATTATGCACACAGTGCCCATCACAATGCCACACCATGCACACGGTGCCCATCACAGTGCCATACAGAAACAACCACGTGGTTGTACACTGTAGAAAATCTGCACCATGTTGCATTGGTATCTATTTTACAGTTTCTAACAAACAGAACATACTTCCAAAGCCTGTCCTTCTCTCTCTCTCTCTCTCCCCCTCTCCTTCTCCCTCTCTCAGGAGAAACTGGTATCCAAAACAAGGCTATGAAGAATGGGGGGAGATCTGAAGAGGAGAGGAGGGATGGGGGTGGGGGTGGGGCTGAGCAGGTCTAGGATGTCTGTCTAAAAAGGAGAGGAGGGATGGGGGTGGGGGCATGTAGAAGAGAAGGACAACGTTTTCAGGAAGTGAGAGGCCCCATGCAGAATTCAGAAATAAGGAAGTAAGGTTTTCCCTGAAGAACAGGAAGAAGCTGATTGTCTGGCTTTTATTAGACTTTCTAAACTTGTCAATCCGATATACAGAAAATGAATAATGTCAAAGATAAAGATATTTTACATATAATTAATAGAAAAATGTTCATTTTATTTTTTTGACTGGACTTCCACTTTAACGACCTCCCCCCCCCCCCCCCCGCTACCTTGCTGGGAACGCGCTCTCAGCATGGTAGGCTGTTAACCAGGGCCACATATATACAGCCACTCAGCGTTAAGGCCCACCCGCCGAGCAGTCGCTATGTGTGCGGCTGGTGTCAAGAGGTTAAACACTATGGATATAGGACAGTCTAAGGCCACACAGTTGGGGACCATGAGGCTAGTCACTTTAGCACCTGGTTACCCTGCACAACAGTACAGCTATTGGTATCCAGTGCAATCTCACGAACAACTCACAATACAGGGAGGCACTCTTCTCAAAGATCACAGATCCGAATCTTCTTAAGGACAAGGGAATGGCCAGTATTAAAAACCTTATGTAGCACCCTCTACCTTAGGTAGGATGTGCTAGAGGTAGTGATTTTGTTTTTACAGTCAGTGCAGGTAAATTTAGGCAGGCCAAGCAGTGAGCTGGGCCTGTTTGTCTTGACCTGGGGGCTGAGAGTGGTTTTGAGAGTAGCAGCAGGTGACTGACATTCACTTCATCTCTCTGGCACCTCCTCTGTTTCTGGAAGGTTCTGGAAAAGAGTCAGGGCAGAGGATTGGAGTGGCATGGAGTGTATCTGGGAGCCCTGACCAATCCCCAACTAGGATTGGCAGGGGGCAGACCTCCTATATATACTCATGGTCAGCCTGCTGTGGGAGGAGTTGTCGGTGGAAGAACTAGTGATGGAGTGTTAGGCTGTCGTGGCCCTGTGGGAGCCCCCTTTCTGGGGGGGAGTGACTCTGGGTCTGGAGCTCAGGAGCTAGGAAGGAACCCCTTCATACAAAGCTACCTCGGGGTGTCCAGAATAGGAGCAGTAAGAGGACAGCGGGGAGCACTGCTGGACAAGTCACTAGGAGGGATCCATTCTGGGGTCGGTGAGTGACAGGCACAGCGTGGAGATCTGGAAGAGACATGCCAGGATTGGATGTGAAGCCAGAGGTAGAGACTGTGATGTCGCTGGTGTTTGAGTCAAGTTGCTGCAGCCAGGAGGGTTGGCAGGACTTGCACAGGACTTACTGGGACCAGTAGTCCACCAAGATTCAGTTAGCACAAAAGTACTTCTTTTCATCGCTATTGGTTGCTACACCGAAGGGGCCTGCAAACCTCTGACAGCAAATGGCAGCTAATGGACAGTTGGGACTTATTCAGAGTGAGGCCTAACCATGTGCTAACTGTGACAGGATTCTAGGATTGCGCAGTAGAGAAAGTGGAGCTGACTCAAGTGATGTGCTGGAGGAGTAAGGATCTTTAGAGACTGCAGATGCAAAAATGTTTGTTCAAATTACAAGATCAATTATCTGGGCATCCCATTTCCCCTTTCCCAACCCAAGGTAAATCGCCTAAATAAAAACAACAAAAACAAGCTGAAGAACTGTTCATTGTCTGGCGATGTGTGTCTGGAAGTGAATGCCTGGCTGAGCAGGGTGACATGTGGAACTACTACACTCAGCGACCCCACGGGGGCACCGCTACACTTATGAGAGTTATCTCAGTCCAAGCAGCCTCTGGCACTTAGATCCCAAAGACTACACTATCACCAGGAGTCAGTTCAAGGACACTACTCACAAGTCTCCAGGACAGCTGCCAGCTTCATTTCACACCTCCCAGTTGGTCAGATAATCCTTCTACAGAACAATTTCCTTGGTGGCGTTCTGCAGCTAGTTTCAGATCACTCCCAGATCTCAGCTATGCCACCCTGAGACCCTTCAGATCAGCAACACAGTCCATAGGTTGCCTTAAAGGGCAATAGCTCCCCTAAGGGGGGAACTCTCCTCCACAGGGAAAGACTCCTCCAGGTTTTCAGACTATTTATCAGCTCCCCTAGCCATCGTCTGGGCACACCTCCCCAGGGGTTGGTCATTGGTTGAACTAGATGGACTTGTATCTTTTTTCAACCTGACTAACTATGTAACTATTGTAACATGGGGGACCATTAGCTCTTGTAGTAGATGCTTTTGCCAGTGATTCAAACCAGTCAGGAACTATATTTTAGGGCATGGTAGCCCATTTTAATTAAAAAGGGAAATAAAAGTCTGTAACATAAAGGTTTCCCACGCAGGGATTCTTCTCCAGCAAATACACACAACGGAAAATGCTAGCCCACCTGGCTCTCTGTAGCAGTACTTCTGCTCTTAATCCTGGTCACACAGACCACTGGATGCTTCAGTGTGGACAGCTTTACTTTAGCATCCACAGCTCTGCTCTGGGCTTAGTCCTCAGGCCATTTCACTGCCTCTTGCAGTCACACATGTTCTGGCTGCCTCCTGCAGCCCCTCTGACTCCTGGAGACCTCCTGTCTCTTTTGGTATTGAGCAATCTCCAACTGGGAGAAATTAGGTCTTCACACACCCTCATTATAAGGGCTGTGCGGACCTGAGCACACACCCTGCTGGTCATCTACAAAATATGGACACAGGGTTGGAGATCCCGTCCCACCCAAGACACTATGGAATCTCCAAACTACAGAGCCCCATGACAGAATATCAAAACCTGGAAAAAGCTGTGAAAGCAGTTTTCTCCAGTCCACGTCTAGGCTCTGCAGTCTTGCACCAAGCAAATGTGCACAGCCTGTGTCCCCCAAACTACCAATTTTACCGTGACAGCATCTCCTACTGTCACACTATGTAACTATGATTATTTGCATGGGAGTAGAAAATACCCAGCATGTCATTGGTTTTAATGGGAGGAATAGTGCCCCATTGCTGATATCAATGAAAAGAATAGTACCCCATTAATGGTGTCAGTAGGGGGAATGGTGCTCCATCATTGGTGCCAGTTGGTTGAATAGTGCCCCAAGGGCTAATTAAAGGCATACAAAGGGCCGCACCTGGCCCCCGGCCGCAGTTTGGAGACCACTGCACTATACTGTACTGTGCTGTTTATTGCTAGTAGTTTGTTTTTATACTCTGTTCTTTTACATACTGTTATTCTGTATTGTGCTGCCACCTATTGCCTTTGTGGGAACTACCCCTAGGCAGCCCTGTACTACAACAGTTATACTGCCTGTTATCATGCTTGTTACATACCCCTTTACCAATTTTTGGCATTGTCAGTTTATCATGTGTTCATACAATTAACTTCAAGTTGCGCATCACTGTTTGTTTGGTCATTCATGATGCCTTCACATAACAGCAACACAGATTTGTTAAAATTAGGTGACATACAGTTAGGTCCATATATATTTGGACACAGGCACAATTTTAGATTTTTTCAGGTATTTACCAAAACATAGTCAAGCTATAGTTAAAGAATGGATATGGAGTGAAAGTGCACACTCTCAGGTATAATTTAAGGATCTGCACATCCAAATCGGAGGAAGGGTTTAGGAATTACAGCTCTTAAGAATAGTCATCCCCCTTTTTCAAGGGACCAAAAGTAAATGTACAATTAAATCAAAAGCTTTTTCATGTCCAGGTGTGGGTTACTCATTCCTTATTTCTTCATCAATTAAGCAAGTAAAAGGTCTGGAGTTGATTCTAAGTGTGGTATTTGCATTTGGAATTTATTGCTGTGAACCCACATAATGCGTTCAAAGGAGCTGTCCATGCAAGTGAAACAGTCCATTGTAAGGCTTCAAAAACGAAAAAAATCCATCAGAGAGATAGCAGCAACATTAAGAGTGGCCAAATCAACAGTTTTATACATTATGAGGAAAGAAGAAGGCACTGGTGAGCTCAGCAACATAAAAAGGCCTGGACATCAATGGAAGACAACAGTGGTGGATGATGGCAGGATCAGCATCTAGACAAGTGAAGGACACTCCCCAGGAGGTGGACGTATCATTGTCAAAGTCTACAATCAGGAGAAGACTTCACAAGCAAATACAGAGGGTTCACCACAAGGTGCAAACCATTCATAAGCCTGAAGAATAAAAAAGCCAGAATAGATTTTGGCAAAAAAAAAACTAAAAAAGCCAGACCAGTTCTGGAAAACATTCTTCGTATAGATGAAACTAAGATCAATCTGTACCAGAATGACGGGAGGAAAAAAGTGTGGAGAAGGCTTGGAACAGCTCACGATCCAAGGCACACAACGTCATCTATAAAACATGGTGCAGGCAATGTGATGGCATGGGCATGCATGGCTTCCAGTGGCACTGGGTCATTGGTGTTTATTGATGATGTGACAGAAGACAGAAGTAGCCGGATGAATTCTGCAATGTTTTGAGATATACTGTCAGCCCAGATTTGGCCAAATGCAGCAAAGTTGATTGGACAGAGCTTCACAGTACAGATGGGCAATGATCCAAAACACACTGCAAAAGCAACACAGGACCTTTGGAAGGAAAAGAAATGGAATATTCTGCAATGGCCTAGTTAATCACCCGATCTCAACCCAATTGAGCATGCATTTCACTTGCTGAAGGCAAAACTAAAGGTAGAAAGACCCACAAACAAAGAACAACTGAAGACAGCTGCAGTCAAAGTCTGGTAAAACATTAGAAAGGAGGAAACCCAGTCATTGCCAGTAAAGGATTCTCAACAAAATATTAAAAATAAACATTTTATTTATGATTTTATTCATTTGTCCAATTACTTTTGAGCCCCTGAAAAAGGGGGGGGGGCGGGGGGGACTGTGTATACAAATGGTTGCAGTTGTTAAAATTTGTACTTGATATTTATGTTCAACCCCTTGAATTAAAGCTGAAAGTCTGCACTTCAAATGAATTTGGATTGTTTCGTTTTTATTTTATTCTGGTGGCATATAGAGCTAAAAGTATGGAAATTGTGCCTGTGTCCAAATATATATGGACCCAACTGTATATACTCCCATGACACTTAAGTCCATAATTTACCTGCTCAGCTTCACTCCTGCAATTCTTGGCTGTCATAATAGAGATTTAGGGATTTAGGGACTGTGTACATTGGCTTTTTTCATTTAAAAAATTGGTTAAGGGGTATGTAACAAGCATGAAAGTAAGACCCTAAAATGTGAGGTGATATTCCACCAATATGCTGACTGTGGTGTGGCAAAGCAAGGCCCGGTGCTATGAAGCCACTTCTCTCTTTGTTAAAATGTCGAGACGGGTGCAGAAAGCTGTGCCTGCATAACACAGATGTTGAGCTACATCAGTTTTACTTATTCCCCAACATAGGTGTGTGCAGCCTATTGCATTAGGGTGTGCACCCTAAAGCTCAAACACACACATCTGTCCTGCTCAGCGCACACGTGACACACCACCAGAAGAAGGCGAGGCCGGCACCATCTCCGGGGCTGGAGCATCCACATCCGGCTCACTCAAACTTAATTGCAGTACTGGAAGAAAGCAAGGGGGAAGCAGGCTCCATATTGGGGATGTTCCTCCAGTCCTTCCTATGCCGCGTACCTACGGGTGGACTTTTCGACCGAAATGGTCTGACGGACTTTCCGACGGACTTCCGACTGACTTTTGACGGACTTCCGACGGACTTTTGAACGAACGGACTTGCCTACACACGATCACACCAAAGTGCGACCGATTCGTACGTGATGACGTACGACCGGACTAAAATAAGGAAGTTGATAGCCAGTAGCCAATAGCTGCCCTAGCGTGGGTTTTTGTCCGTCGGACTAGCATACAGACGAGCGGATTTTTCGACCGGACTCGAGTCCGTCGGACAAATTTGAAACATTTTCCAAATCTAAAGTCCGTCAGATTTTTGACCGAAAAAGTCCGCTGCAGGTCCGATGGAGCCCACACACGGTTGGATTGTCCGGAGGATTCGGTCCGTCGGACCAGTCTGGTCGAATAGTCCGCACGTGTGTACGCTGCATTAGAGCTGGGAGCGCCTGAAACTGCTGGGGGAGGAGGTAGGGGAAGGAGATTCGTCCCAGTAATGTGCATGTCATCCATGATAGTTGGCAATTATGGGTGATTAGGGTGTGCCCAGGCAAACCTGGCAACCCTGTTTGCATGCCTATGTTCCGCAACATAAATAACAATTTGGTGCAAAATACATAATGAGCCAGAATGGACATAAAATCAACTCTAGCACAAAAAAGCACACTAATCCTTGTTTAATTTCACAACCAAAGTTTGCTAACCAAATGGAACAACATAAGATTTGTATCTTTGTACTAATACTAGAGTATCATGGCCAGTAGAGGGGAACAGGGTGGAATCTAGCATGTTTTGTCTAGACTACTACAAACAGGTTGTTGATTGCTGCTATACAGCCAACCGGAGCTCAGACATGCCCAGACTTTCTAGACAGCGAGTTTGGGTCCATAATAATGATAACAATCTTTGAGACACACTACTTCATGTAAATAATATAACTTTGGTTTTACAAAAATGAAAATGCACAGAAATATTGAAATATTCAGTTTAAATAAAATACCTTAAATTGTGCTTGTGAAAATAATTCTTCCAAGGAGTTGGGTGCAGAAAGATGTACATCACCAGGACCGATTTTAAAAACAGTCTCCAAACACTGTACTGCAACTAAAAGAAGAAAGAAAAAACATTAGTATCTGTATTACTAGTTTACTTAGATTAATCTTAACTTGGACAGTTCTTGAAATCTGTCCAATTTAGCCATTCTATTTAACCACTTCAGCCCCAATAGGATTTACCCCATTAATGACCAGGCCTTGTTTTGCAATACAGCACTGCATTAGTTTAACGGACAACTGCGCGGTCATGCGACGCTGTACCCAAACAAAATTGATTTTGTCCTTTTTTTTCCCCACAAATAGAGCTTTCTTTTAGTGGTATTTGATCACCTCTGCGGTTTTTCATTTTTGCGCTATAAACAAAAAAAGACTGGCAATTTTGAAAAAAACTATATTTTTTTTTCCTGCTATAATACATATTCAAAAAAATATATATATAAAAAAATGTATTCATCAGTTTAGGCCAATATGTATTCTACATATTTTTGGTAAAAAAAAATCCCAATAAGAGTATATTGATTGGTTTGCGCAAAAGTTATAGCGTCTACAAAATAGGGGATAGATTTATGGCATTTTTATTTATTTATTTTTTTTACTGGTAATGGCGGCAATCAGTGATTTTTAGCCGGACTGCGACATTGTGGCGAACAGATCTAATGCCGGACATTTTTGACACTTTTTTTGGGAACCAGTGACATTATTACAGTGATCAGTGATAAAAACATGCACTGACACTGTACTAATGACACTGGCAGGGAAGGGTTTAACAACAGGGGCGATCAAGGGGTTAAATGTGTTCCCTGTTTGTGTTTTCTAACTGTATGGGGGACTGTGTGACAGATCTCCGTGCCATCCCCTGACAGAATGAAGATCTGCCTTGTTTACTTCGGCAGATCCCCGTTGGTGGGGAAGGATCGTGGGCGGCTGGCGGCCATCGAGTCTCCCTGACCCGCTGATTGCCCCCCCCCCCCCCCGCTGGACAATCGGAGCGCGTGCTGCCAACGAAGGCTACTGCACAAATTGTTGTACCGGTACGGCGATTTGCGCAGCCGAGCCATCTTGCCGCAGTACATCTGCGGTTAAGAGTGGAATTTGGGGCTTGGTCACAAAAAACAGGAAATCATCCCCAAAGGCAGTTTCGTGCTGTCCTGAACCTATTGTAACACCTGTTTGTATCCAGATTATCTCTTATTTTACACAAAAATGCTTCTACCAAGATCACAAAAATCAGTGGGGATATCAGGCACCCCTGCCTTGTACCATTACAAATACTAAAGGGAGCGGATAGAGTATTGCTGATCTTTATTAAAAAAAAGCAACAAAAAATATTTCTGCACTAAAGTGTAATATCTTACGCAAGAGCTGCACCTATATATCACCTGAATATCTACAGTGATGTATAAACATATATACACAAATGATAGTGTGCTTCCTATTACTTTGGGTTTGGAATCATGCATCCGGCTTTCAGACTGCCTGAAACCCGGACACATTATTCAGACAGGACTAGGGCTTCCCCCAGTAAGGTTGCTGGTTGCAGTTGTCTAAACCGAGAGTGTCTGTTACGCTCTCTTTCACACTGCCCAAAGCCAGCACTAACAACTCTCCCTCCCACCCCTCTGTGTTTGCTCACACTCCTCAGAAAAGGAAGGTGGGGGCCGGAAATGTGAAGTCCAGCAGCCTCAGATACATCTGGATGAGAGGTGCTGACTGCCAAGGGGTGAGTGAGCTCACCATTCATCACTGTTTGTGACTGAAGTCCCCCCCTCTCTCCTGCCTCTTTCCTGCCTCTGAGTGAGTACACCAAGGTAAATCAGGGTTCTCAGAGCACCCCTTACATCAGAGTTCCCCTTTACACCAAAGGCCACAGTGTTCCCCCTTACATGAGAGTCGTCTCCATTCTCAGTGTTCTGCCTTAAATCAGGGTTCCCAGAGCACCCCTTATGTTAGAGACCCCAGAGTTCCCCCTAACCTCAGAGTCTGCAGAGTCCCCCCTTACAATGTAAGGGAACTCTGTGGATTCAGATGTAAAAGGGGAACTCTGTGGACTCTGATGTAAAGGGGCACTATTGTGATTAACTTCATATGATTAGAAATATTTTTTAATTTCAAAATATATGTATAGTTTATACTGTAAAAAAGTGTCTGGGTTTGACTTAAAGAAAAGATGGCAACCCTAACATAGGACTCGCATAGCACGTATCAAATGTGGAAGATTCAGACCAGACAAAGCAGCTCTTTAAGAAAGCCAAGATCTGCAGCACAGGCAGCAGGACAGGCAAATATTAAGTTTTCATTACAGGAAGCTATTCTGTTGCTTCTGATAAAAATTTAAGTGGTTGTAAAGGCACAAAGTTTTTTACCTTCATACATATGCATGAAGGTAACAAAAACCTTCTGTGTGCAGCAGCCCCCCTTAATACTTACCTGAGCCCCCTCTCGATCTAGCGATGTCCACAAGAGCCTTACCTCTCTGGAGACTCGCACTCCTGATTGGCTTTTGGCCATTGGCTCCCGCTGCTGTCAATCACAGCCAGTGAGCCATTTAGGAGACTGAGAAGGCGGGGCCTAACCACAGCTCTGTGTGTGAATGGACACACAGAGCTGCGGCTCAGGGGCGTGCCTGCTTGGGTGTGCCCAGAGCAAGCTGCTTGCTGTGGGGGGCACACGGCCACCGGAAGGGGGAGCCAGGAGCGCCAGTGTGGGACCCAAGAGGACAGGGCAGCTAAGTATAACATGTTTGTTATTTTTTTTAAAACAAGGCTTTAATATCGCTTTAAAGAAAAAAAGTACACGTCCTGCCGAGTTTTACCCATAGCTTCCTATACCTAAACAATCTCTTCTGGGAGTGCCAGAATGATGTGGGTCCCCTGCTGTGGTTCCTTCTATTAGATCCCATGTCACTACAGGAATCATTAACAACATATGGGATAGCTAATGGAGCCACAGTGCTAAGCAGGGACATCCAACACACCCGCAGAAGGGATTCTTTGGTAACAGCAGACAGCAAATTTGTGTGAACCAGGCAGTGGGACAGGTATATATACAGGTGTGTGTGTGTGTATATATATATATATTATATATATATATATATATATATATATATATATATATATATATAAATAATAAATATAAATATATATATATATATATATATATATATATATATATATATATATATATATATATATATATATATATATATATCTCTATCATGTTCTATTACTGGCATAGGCATGCACAGGGGTTTGCCAGGTGTGTCTGGGCACACCCTAATCACTACATGCAGTATAAATTCCCCCTAATGCCTGGGCTTCCCCCATGTTGTGCCCCCCAGTCCCCACAGTGCTGCTGGCTTCAGCTATAATCCAGAGATTTGTTCTGCTGCAAATGTCCTAAATCTGATGGCTAGCATCATTCAACCCATCATCCTGGATCCTCCCCAGCCCAGCATAGAATGCATTAAGATAAAAAAAAACCTTCTGCCTTTACAATCACTTTAATCTCTGTCATTCTGCTCTCTCCTTCCATCAGCATCATTTGTGATAGTACACTAACTGACTGCCTCCCATATCAGCGGTATGGGCAGACAGCTACACAGACAGTCTGCAGGAGCCTGGCATTACATCCACGATTTACTGATCACGGATGCAATGCTTTACAGGCTCCTAAGTTAAAAAAAAATAAAATAAATGCACATTTTTTCACCTGCAAAAAAAATGCATTTATTTTAATTTTTTTTAAGATGATCATTTCCTTTACCTATTTGGTAAAATTACCCCAGCACTTGCAGTTTACAACTTTCAATACTGCTGGCTCCTGCTCTATCAGTGCTGCCTTCCTGAACTTTCAGCCTTAATAGGAAAGTTTTAGCTATAACCACAGCACATTTCATTTCATTTCACACATTTTCTAACATCAGCATTGTAATAGCAATGCAAACAATAGTTATTTTTGATAATCCAATATAAGCTTACTGGAAAAATCTCCCTTCATGTTGATGCATGAGTTCTGCCTGTCTGCTGGCCATCTCTTTCCACAACTTCCCAAATTCCGTGCATGCTTTGCAACTTCTCCACTGATGTCTGCTTTCCATTTCTAAGGACTACATATCCCATGGTACCTTGCTGCCTGCAAGCAGTGATTCATGTACTGACTCCGCCTCCTGAAACTCCTCCTCTCAACACCTCTGTATTTCAGAGGGCAGGCTCTGTGAAATGTGTGACACAGCAGTGCCAAACAAAAGGTATAGTGACCACATGTCATAGAATTCAAGAAAGTAAATGAGTGGGGATCTTCACAAAGTAAGTATGGCATAGACTAAAATTAATTGAAACATAATGTGGAATTAAATCTATTATTTTACATTTTGACCGTAGATACACGTTTAACATGGACAGTGCAGTATCCAGTCAGTGTGTTTGTTTGGAAAAGGAAAGGGGTAGAAGGAAAGGAGTGTCCTTCAATCCTAGGCTACAGGGCTGTGTGTTTGTATTGATGCACACAGTGTACGGAGACACATCTCTAGTCCTTGCATGCATGGGGGGGGGGGGGCAAAGGATGCTACAAGAGAAAGGATCCACCCTAAGGTCCAGTTTACTCCCAACAGTATTCTGAATCGCACAGAAACGCGGTGCGTGTTCCCGTGCAAAACTAGCCGATGAGATTTTCAGCCTATTCATTTGAATGGGTTTAAATCGCACTGGATCACACCAAAAGTAGCGCATGCACTAATTTTAAAAACACACTGGAACCAGATCACATGGTATTGTGGTAACGTGTGATCCAATACAGGCAAACGCACTGCATTTGCGATCTGCTTTTGGGGTGTCATTAGGACAAATTGGGTCCTAAAACAAGAAACCTGGGGCAGCGGTCATAGCACCAGCTTAAACCGGAAAAATAGGCAAGGAATAGAAGATTATGTAAAAAATCAGATGTATAAAAATCCGCCCACTCATACACCCAAAAATGCTGCGCTGATGGCAAAGACCTGAATCTGAGCTGCTGCTTAAATAATAAGTATACAGTAAAAAATTGATCCACCACAAACTTGCTCCCAGTGAACTCAAAATAGCAGCGCTAAAGGCAATCCCTAATCAAATAATGAGATGTAGTGAAGAGTGATAAACTGATGAATCAACCTGTGCAATGATTACATCACATCCTCACCCCTCATCATTAATGTGCATAAAATAATATGCTCAAAACATCATAAACGAATGGTGCATCTAAACCAATTAAGTGAATAACATATCTGTGACTATGCAAATATATACATGTGAAAATTACAACTATGTGAGAGCCAATGTGAATTAACTCGTAAAAAATTATATCTATAAATTGTGTCCACCAATAATCCAAAAAATAGTCCAAAACAAAAATCCGTGACGTGTTGTGGTGCAAATCTTCTACTTAAATGAATCTTCCACCGCACCTCTGTGACTGTGAATCCACTCCCCTTAGGCGAATACACTCACCAACTTCTTTTGCCCACACTCTCGTGTCAGGGCCAACAAGCTTTTATCCCACACTCACAGGGGATAAGAACGGTCTTCAGTAGAAAGCCTGTACACCTTTACCTCTCCAAAGTGTAATGCCCAAGAGCTCTCTCCACATGAAAAAGAAAAATCATCCAATGGTGCAATAACGTAATGAAATTTATTAAAAATCAAAAGCCCCTTCACCATTGCACTCACATCCTTAAAATTCACTGCAGGCTCAACAGTAACACAGCACAGCAAGTTGTCACAGCATCAAACATGAAGTCAGTAAACCAGTGTGTGGTGGTCACGGCGGACCCAGGTACTACGTTTCTCCAAATACCCGTCTCACCCGATCCCTGGTGTAGATGTGACCGGCTTCCACCTCTCCTCGTATGGCGCTCCCTGTCACAGCGTCCTACGTCACTTAGAAACGATTGCCGTGTAGCCACGCCCCGACATGTTTCGTCATAAAGACTTAGTCATGGGATTGGCTACACGGCACGGCAATCAGTCTTTTATACCCATAGCTTCCGATCCGGGCGGAAGACCCATAACTGCGCCTGCGCGCCTTCAGTGTTTGATCCGAGCAGAGATCACAATACTGCGCCTGCGCGTTCCCTGTGTCCCCGCTCGCACCATTCACACTGTTTCTGTATAACACGGTACACTTTATGCTTGTAAGAGTCACATTATTACATATATCAGAACTATTTCATCCTATAATGTTTCTCCCGATGTCGTGATTCACATTAATACTGTTCTAACAAAATATTTCACCTCCACGTGAAGCAACGGGCTAATTCTCCCATATGTATATAGATAAAAACTCCATAAAACGTTCCTTGAACATCGCAATAATATGTAAAAGAGTTACTTTAATAACTCATAATGTTGAATATAAAAAAACAGTCAACTAATAACATCCTATCCTCGAGCAGATATATAACGCACACCCAGCCTATAACTCATACCTTCCCCTAAAAAATGGATATATTAATACACAGGACTATATCTAACGATACCTTTAACTCATAGTATAGACATGAGCCCCCACTGCAACATCATCAAACTAAAAAAGTCAAATATAAAAACTAAATAAAAATAAATAAAAAATGAATAAAAAATGTATAAGAAAAAGAAAAGAATATAAAAAAATATAAAAAAATAATGAAAAATAAATAATAAATACCAAAGAAAGCGAGAGAAATAAAAAATAAAATATACAAAATAAAATATGAAATATAAAGAATAATAAATAATAATAAACAATAAATCATAAATAATAAATAATAAATAAAATAAAATAAAAATGTAAATAAAAATAAAAATAAAAATAAAAATAAATAGAAAAATAAATAAATATATAAATAAAAATAAAAAAAAATATATATAAAAAATAATAAAAATAACTGAAAAATGTCAAAAAAATGAATGAAAAATATCAAAAAAAAATATATAAAAGAACATCATTTGAATTTAATAGTCGTTGATGAAGCAGTTGAGATCCAACTCTATGTTGAGACCCCTCGGAAAAAGGCACCTGAGCAGGAATATCCATCGGGTCTCTCGTTGGGACAGGTCCCTCACCCGATTTGACCCTCTTCAGGTAGGGTAAACAATGTCAATCCCACAGAACTGGAGAAGAGTAGGGTCCTAATCATGTTTCTCTTTAAAATGGAGGGACACGCTATGATATTTATATCCGTTCCTAATATTGGACATATGTTCAGATATCCGCACCCTTAGAAGCCGCTTGGTGCGTCCAACATAAAACAGACCGCAGGGGCACCACATTAAATACACCACATACGATGAATTGCATGTAATGAACTCCCTTATTTTAAAGGTTTCATTTTCGTGATTGGTGATGCTCTTCATTCCTCGGTTACTTGTTCTGGCTGTTTTGCAGCATATACACTTCCTACATGGGAAAAACCCATTTAAGTCTATCTTTATAGACTGGCGCCCAGGGGGATCAAGGATCTTTCTCACCACCCTATCTCCAAAGCTGGGGGCCCTTCTATAGATAAACTTAGGGAGTTCAGGTAGAACCTCCCCCAAATGCCGGTCTCTACCCAGAATATACCAGTATTTCTTAAATATATCTTCAATTTCTTTGTATTGACAATGAAAATTCGAGATGAAGCCCCACTGGTGTTCATTAGAGGTGCATGATTCTCTTTCTTTACTTCTTAGGCACTCCTCTCTTGGGACATTGGCTACCTGTTCTATGACACTATCTAGGGATCCTTCAGAGTATCCCTTTTGCACGAATCTCTCCTTTAATATATTGGCCTGTGTATAGTATTTTTCCTGCTCTGAACAGTTCCGACGGACCCTCAACATTTGACCCTTTGGTATAATCTTTATCCAAGCCGGGTGATGTCCACTTCGGATGGACAAAAAACTGTTGCGGTCAGTCGGTTTAAAAAATACATACGTGCTTAGAGAGTTCCCTCTTTTCTCAATAGTTACATCGAGAAAATTCACACTCATGTCACTTACTTGTGCCTCCAATTTTATGTTATTCCCATTAGTGTTAAGATAACTCAAGAATTCATCCAAAGACTCCCTAGAACCCTCCCAGATCAGTAGGAGGTCATCTATGAATCTTCGATAAAGTCTGAGTTGAGGTAGTCGTTTGCTAAATATAAATCTATCCTCCCACTCTGCCATAAACAGGTTGGCGAGGCTGGGAGCATACTTGGCTCCCATAGCCACGCCAACCTGCTGAGAGAAGAAGTGACCGTTCCACCAAAAATAATTATGTGACATGCAGAAGGTCAGAGCATGGCCCAAAAAACGCTTCTGCATGTCAGGAATGTCCTCTCTCCTACTTAATGCCCAATTCAATGACAAGGAGGCATCCTCATGCTGGATGACCGTGTAAAGGGAGGCTACATCGGCCGTGACCAAGTAGGTCTCGGTCGTAGGATTGAGACAGACCTCACTCAAATGTTGGAGGAGGTCAGAGGTGTCTCTAAGATATGCCTTAGTGATTTTAACACTGGGCTGGAGGAATTTGTCCAAATACTCTCCAAGCCGCGCTGTTACTGATCCTATCCCATTCACGATGGGTCGTGCTGGGGGTACTTTGGCATCCTTATGGATTTTAGGTAACGTGTAGATTACTGGAATCCTACACGCACTTGGTACCAGATATCTCTTTTCTTTCCCATTCAAAGCACCTGTGTCATACCCCCAGTCCACCAATAGGCTCAGTTGGTGCTTATATTTCTCCGTAGGATCACTAGTCAATCTCTCATAGGTAGAGCGGTCGCCTAGCATCTTCGTGAGTTGTTCCTGGTAAAACATTTTATCCATAATAACGACCCCCCCTCCCTTGTCAGCTGGGCGTACAATAATATTGTTCCTTTTTTCCAGAGAGCGAATGCCATCCTCAATATATTTTGGGTTGATATTATCTTTTACAGTCAACTGTTCTATATCATTTAGCACCAAATTTTTGAACACCTCTATACAATGATTACTAGAGTTTTGGGGGTTGAATACGGACTTATTCTTTAAGCCACTGTCCACTTTCCTCACAGATGAAACTACGTCACTCCTAGGGGCCAGCGGGTGGCTCAAAAAATATTTTTTAAGGTTCAAAGTCCGTATAAATTTGTGTGTGTCGATATACACCTCAAATTTATTGAGTGTTTTTTTGGGCGCACACTTAAGGCCCAAATTTAGTATATTCTGTTCTTTTGGATTTAATTTCACCTTACTTAAATTATATATGCCAGTTTTTATGTGTCCCTTAACCTTTTTCTTGGATTGTCGACGTCGTCCTGCTCGACAGCCCCTTCGTTTCTTAGTGGTGGTCCCATTTCCCTGTTCACATACTGCTGTGGGCCATTCCTCCCTCCCCTGTTGTTCATCGGGTGGTTCTTTCCTCTCGGTGTCCCCCCTCCCCTCCCCCTCCTCCCTCGCTGTCCTAAAAAAGAAGAACCAGGGCCCTGTTGATAGTGATATTGTCCCTGATAATCCTCGTCCAGGGGGAGATATCTATTGTGTAAGGGGGTAGGGTTTCTACCATCCCCATAATTCTGAGGGGGATAATTTTGATATACACCATGACCCTGGGGTGGGGCCCCTCCTCCCGGATAATTCATTCCATATGACTGGGAATCCCGCCATTCCCCCTGATTCGGGTTATATTGGTAATTCCCTCTCCAGGGTGGGGTTGGTCTAGGTGAATAGTGGTGATCATTATATTGATAATCTCTTTGTTGTAGAGAAGCATTGTTAGATGGTTGTCCACTCCCACTTTGTTCACCTCTACCGGTGCCACTCTTCACCCTCACTCTTTTATTTTGATCAGTTTTAGGGTCAGTGGTTGTATACACATTGTTTTTATCCTGCACAGGGACCTCCCTGGCTTTCACAACAGGGTTCTGCCATGCATAGATTTTATTGTTTTTGAAATCTGCTACGTCCCTATTGTATTTCCTAACCTTTTTCTTTTGTGTCTCTCTATCCACCTTTTCAAGCTTTCTTTTCATAGTGTTATTGAATTCTTTGAGTTGATTAGACTCATTCATAGGTTCTAATTTGCTGCGTAGCGTATTGATCTGCTCATTAATCCTACTCAATTTTTTCTGTTTCCTACTTAATACTAGGTCTTGCAACTCCCTTCCTACTCTATTAAAAAATTCTAACCATTCATCCATAAAACATTGGTCATCAAGACCATCCTGGGGGGGTATATCCCACCTCAGGCTCCTAAAAATCTGTTTTTCCTTCTGATAATGATTAAAAGTGAACACATCCCACCAGGTTTTCACCTGTTTTTCCAATAAATTTTCTAAATTCTTTAACATGCCGGAGATATCTTCCTCATAATTTCAGAATTAGCTGAGAAAATATTATCCGGATTCATCTGTCTGTTATTGAGAAAGTTAAGAACTTCCATGGCTGCACGCGTTTAAATGAATTAAGATAATGTAAAAAATCAGATGTATAAAAATCCGCCCACTCATACACCCAAAAACGCTGCGCTGATGGCAAAGACCTGAATCTGAGCTGCTGCTTAAATAATAAGTATACAGTAAAAAATTGATCCACCACAAACTTGCTCCCAGTGAACTCAAAATAGCAGCGCTAAAGGCAATCCCTAATCAAATAATGAGATGTAGTGAAGAGTGATAAACTGATGAATCAACCTGTGCAATGATTACATCACATCCTCACCCCTCATCATTAATGTGCATAAAATAATATGCTCAAAACATCATAAACGAATGGTGCATCTAAACCAATTAAGTGAATAACATATCTGTGACTATGCAAATATATACATGTGAAAATTACAACTATGTGAGAGCCAATGTGAATTAACTCGTAAAAAATTATATCTATAAATTGTGTCCACCACAAGGAATAGAAGATTACAAAAGCTTTATACTCAGTAGGTGATGATTTTTTCATCTATTAAATCTTCTGCCCTTGGATAGTAAAACATTTTTTTCCTGACAGGCTCCATGGCAGCATACGTGTTGGCTGACCCCGCCTCCATATCTACCCAATAGGACCCCTCCCTATAACCTTCAGCTGTGAGCTCCCAGCCGTGTTCCTTTTTTGTCCTCCTCTGTAGGACCATATGTTTTGGTTCTCCTACCTGAAGACGATGTCCTGCGATCGTATCGGCCGAACAATGTGATGTCACATCCCGCCGATAAGCCTTGACTGTTAGCAGGGTATGGAGCGTATTGCAGAGTAAGCGCTGAAGAGCTGTAATCATTCGAATGACAAGCGCGCACAGGCCTGTTTGCCTAGCAGTATGCAGGTGGCTGTTATCTGCCTGAAAGCCCAGTGTGTGTGTATGGACGTTCCTGGCCAAATCGATCATAGGTGGTGGTAAGCGATCACCTTCATGGCAGCAGTGTTTATGTTTGTGGTATGTTTTTTCTTGCATTGCCTGTCTTTTCATATATTATGCCTATGCAGCGGCTGGTTCCAGCCACCGCTCCCTCTACTTCCGGGTTCTGTCTGCGTTCTGCGCATGTGCCGTCCCGGAACGAAAGCGAGGCCTGGTTCGCGCATGCGCACGAGGATCGCGGGCCTGGTGCGGCCGTGACGTCACGCGGCGCCAATTTTAAAAGCCTGGGGAGGCTTGCAGATCTCGGGAATGATCGTGGGCATAGCGGCGACTTCCTTGAGCACCTGCAGAGCCTACCCCAGGTAAGTGCAATTCAGATGGGTCTGAATTTTTTTGCTTTTTCGTTTTCCTGCTGTGTCTGATGCATTCTCTGTTCACCTGCAGTGATTCCAAATATCAGTCATGGACTCTTCACTGCCTCCTGGTGGCCAGTCCTCTCGCAGCAGGTAGGATTGGAAAAGTGTTTTTTCTTTACTTGCCTGCTGGGGGGGAAGAGAGTGGAGTGTAAGCATTATTCCTGACTTTTTGCCTTTTTCTCTCTCTGTTTCTGTCTTTCCCTCTTTCTCAGTCCTTCTAGGTCTGACCAAAGACAAAGTAGTTCCCGCAGAAGGAGTGGGTCTTCTAAATCACACCACCGGCATTCCTCCTCTGGCTCTAGACACCATGGTTCATCCTCTAAGTCTAAAGACCACAGTAGAGGCTCTCCTCACCCCCCCTCAACTCATAGTAGGGGACCGGAGAAATCATGTTGGGGATGCAGGGCCCCAGTTCTTGCCAGCAAGTCTCTCTGTGACCACTGTTTCCCTAAGGCAGCTAATGAGAGAGAAGGTGCAGACCAACACCTGGAAACACTAATCAAGGGAGTCGTGAAAGAGTCGCTACAGGAGAAAGACGCTGCAAAGCCTTGTGATCTGCCAGATCCACTGATTCCCCTGTCAGAAGAGGGTCCAGTCCATGAGACGTGGGAGTCTTCTCAACCTAGTCACCAGTCAGCTCCCTCTTCAGATAGCGGGTCAGAAGCAGATGATCCTGGGATGGGCTTTGAATTAGGGCTGCGCATCTTCACTGGCCTCACGATTCGATTCGATTATGATTATCAAGTCAACGATTCGATTCGATTCGATTCCGCGATGCATCACGATGCATCACGATTACAGCGCAAGTCCGCAAGTTCTCATGGTTTTCATCAAAAAAAAATTCAAGTAGTCAGGAGGACTCCATTTTTTTTATTCTATCTGTTCTTAAGAAAAAAAGAGACAGCAGAGGAGCTCCAGGCTCTCTTCCACAATACTAAAGGAGATGGTCAGAGCCTGCGGACATGCTACAGGAGATGATCAGAGACTGCAGACATGCTACAGGAGATGATCAGAGACTGCAGACATGCTATAGGAGATGATCAGAGACTGCAGACATGCTATAGGAGATGATCAGAGACTGCAGACATGCTATAGGAGATGATCAGAGACTGCAGACATGCTATAGGAGATGATCAGAGACTGCGGACATGCTACAGGAGATGGTCAGAGACTGCGGACATGCTACAGGAGATGGTCAGAGACTGCGGACATGCTACAGGAGATGGTCAGAGACTGCGGACATGCTACAGGAGATGGTCAGAGACAGCGGACATGCTACAGGAGATGGTCAGAGACTGCGGACATGCTACAGGAGATGGTCAGAGACTGCGGACGTGCTACAGGAGATGGTCAGAGACTGCGGACATGCTACAGGAGATGGTCAGAGACTGCGGACATGCTACAGGAGATGGTCAGAGACTGCGGACATGCTACAGGAGATAGTCAGAGACTGCAGACATGCTACAGGAGATGGTCAGAGACTGTGGACATGGTACAGGAGATGAGCACAGACTGCGGACATGGTACAGGAGATGAGCACAGACTGCGGCGGACATGGCACAGGAGATGGGCACAGACTGCGGCGGACATGGCACAGGAGATGGGCACAGACTGCGGCGGACATGGCACAGGAGATGGGCACAGACTGCGGCGGACATGGCACAGGAGATGGGCACAGACTGCGGCGGACATGGCACAGGAGATGGGCACAGACTGCGGCGGACATGGCACGGGAGATGGGCACAGACTGCGGCGGACATGGCACAGGAGATGGGCACAGACTGCGGCGGACATAGCACAGGAGATGGGCACAGACTGCGGCGGACATGGCACAGGAGATGGGCACAGACTGCGGCGGACATGGCACAGGAGATGGGCACAGACTGCGGCGGACATGGCACAGGAGATGGGCACAGACTGCGGCGGACATGGCACAGGAGATGGGCACAGACTGCGGTGGACATGGCACAGGAGATGGGCACAGACTGCGGCGGACATGGCACAGGAGATGGGCACAGACTGCGGTGGACATGGCACAGGAGATGGGCACAGACTGCGGTGGACATGGCACAGGAGATGGGCACAGACTGCGGACAATAATGCAGAGTTGTGGTGTGATGAATGCACATAGAAGACAATTTATGATATGGACTTGTGTCACAGCGCCCCCCCCTCCCCCTCCCCCTCCCCCTCTGTACTCACATGCTGCTCTGCCGGTGGCAGCCTGTAATGAGCAGGGCGATCTGCCTGCTCACCATCTCCCCCCGATCTCCATTTGTGCGGCCGGTGTTCCGCCGGTTGTCACATCTGAGGTGGGCAGTGAATTCTCCCGGGAGAGCGCTCCGTGCGTAAAGCTGCTGTTAGTGTGTATATTGCGGTCATGTGACACTCGGCCGTGCCTCCCTCCTCTCACGTCTCTCCTGATGTCAGCCCCGCCCGCCTCTCTTCTGACCTGATAGCTCCAGTCAGTGGGCGGAGCTGACATCAGGAGAGACTGAGAGGAGGGAGGCGCGGCCAAATGTCACATGACCGCAATATACACACTAATAACAGCTTTACGGATGGAGCGCTCTCCCGGGAGGGGGCGGGGCCAGAAATCGATTATTCGGGTCGCATGCATCGATGCCGCATCGGGGACACAACCGAATCGCGATGCATCGATGCTGCGATTAATTTCAGCAGCCCTACTTTGAATACACCCTGGTTCCTTCTCTGGTGAAAGCTGTTAAAGACGCTCAGCAAGGAGCGTCATTATTTTCCTTTTCTCACTGAAGTAGGAGCCATAATATCTGAAGAATGGGGCAAGATGGATAGAAAAAGTTCTATGCAGTCTAAAATCTCAAAACTATACCCTTTCAAGGAAGAAGAGGTTAAACACCTTGAGTCAGCTCCCTTGGTGGATGCTGCATTAATGAGACTTTTGAGGTATGTGACTATCCCTCTCGAAGATACAGTCTCATTTAAAGATCCTCTGGAGAGACGGATTGATTCCGACCTAAAAAGGATTTATTTGACAGCAGGCACAGTGTGAAAACCTGCCCTGGCCTTAGCAGCAGTTTCTAAAGCGTTAGAGGCATGGTCAGACAATGTGAATGATTCTCTTAGAGGTATCTCTGAAGAAGCAGCCAAGAGCTCCCCTATTCAGGAAATCAGGCTAGCCTCCGCCTTTCTGGGGGAGGTCCCTATTAATGTTATTCGCCTAGTGGCTCGGGTGATGTTGTCAGTGGTCACCGCCCGTCGGGCCTTGTGGCTCCGACCCTGGTTGGCGGATCCAGCTTCTAAGCAAGCTTGGTGCCGTATTCACTTTGAGGGCTCGTCTCTCTTCGGAAACAAACTTGATAGCGCCATTACCCGGGCTACGGGTGGTAAGTCAGGATTCCTCCCTCAGGATAGGTGTTTACAGAACCAGAAACGCACCTTTTCAAGGACGCAGAACACCGATCGTGCAAGGGAAGCACGCAGCTACAGGCCTGGTCGGGAATTTTCAAGATCTTGGAAATCCAGGCAGTCCTCTTTTAAAAAGCCCACAAAAGGGGCTTCTTCGGGTAATCAGGACTCCACTAAGTCCTTTTGAAGTTGGGCCCGCTCAAGCATGCCAGGTGGGGGCTCGCCTTCTCCACTTCAGGCATGTTTGGGGCGGCCTCAGTTCGGGATTTCTGGACCGTCAAGACAGTCTCCTCAGGCCACACCTGGGTTTTCAACAGCACTCCCAGACTAAGATTTATGCCAACAAATCTTCCAAGTTCAGAGGAGAAGAAACAAGTTCTTTTAGCTTACGTAAGCTCTTTATTGGCTCAAGGCGCAGCCATTCCTGTTCCAGATGGCGAATGAGGCGAAGGCATATATTCCCCTCTATTGTTGGTGCAGGAAAAGAACGGCTCATGGAGGTCAGTGATAGACCTGACTCATCTCAACCGATTTATCCGAAAGGAAAAATTCAAGATGGAATCACTATTAACGATTCAACAGTCGATTCATCTAGGGGACTGGTTGGTGTCAATAGACTTGAAAGATGCCTACTTTCACATTCCAGTAGCGGCAGACCTCCAAAAGCTCCTTCGCTTTGCAGTGGGCGATCAACACTTACAGTTTACCTGCCTTCCTTTTGGTCTCACGACATCACCTCGGGTGTTCTCCAAGGTTCTGTTAGCTGTTGTTGCGCTGCTCTGAGTCAAAGGAGTTCGTCTTCACCACTATCTAGACGACCTCCTCCTTCTAGCCCAGGACAAGGGTCAACTTCTAGAGCACAGGGGCCTAGTAATTGGCACTCTCCAAGAGTTTGGGTGGCTCCTGAATTTGAAGAAAGGTCACCTGAATCCATCTCAGTCTCTCATATTTCTAAGTGCCCATTTCAACACGCTAGAAGACACCATCTCACTACCCGAGGAGAAGATTGTGGTGATCCGGGACAGGATCTGCTCAACACTTGCTTCATCTCACCTGTCCGCTCTTCGATGTCTGAAGGGATTGGCACAATGGCAGCCACCATTCCCCTGGTGAAGTGGGCGCAATGGCACACTCGCCCATTCCAGAAAGGGTTTCTCCAACAATGGGATTCCCCCAGCAAGAGTCAGCGCATCCTCCTCACTCCATCCATGAGAGAGTCTCTCCTTTGGTTGCTCCAAGGGAAAAATCTCCGCAACTGCCACTCGATTCTCCCCATTACATGGGTTACAGTAACCTCAGATGCCAGCAATCAGGGCTGGGGCGCTCATTGCCTGTTGGAAGTGGCTCAGGGCAGATGGAACTCACCATCTCAGGGGATTGTATCCAATATACTGGAACTATGAGCAGCCTTTCAGGCGCTCAGATCCTCCCACCATCTGATAGAAAACTCCTCAGTGATGCTCCGGTTGGACAATACAACCGCGGTGGCCTACATAAGGAAGCAAGGTGGAACTCTCAGCTGGTCTCTCCTACGAGAGGTGGCGCCATTCATGAACTGGGCTCAGAAGAATCTGTCCAACATTTCGGCAGTCTACATTTCAGGGGTCCAGAATGTACAAGCGGACTTTCTATCTCGTGTTCAAATGGACAACAACGAGTGGTCCCAACACAAAGAGGTGTTCAAATGGCTCCTGACACTGGGAGTGTCTCCAGAAGTGGATCTCTTTGCTTCCCCATGCAATTACAAGCTGACCAAGTATTATTCAAGGTTCCGGGATCCCCAAGCCTTTGGGATAGATGTCCTCACGGATCGATGGAGGTTCAACAGGTGTATGCCTTCCCTCCGGTACCTGTGATACTCCAGTTTCTCCGCAGGCTCAGAACAGAGGAGGTGGAAGTCATAACAATAATACTGTTTTTTCCCAAAAGGCCATGGTTTCCCCTCTTAACACTCCTCAGTTATCGGGATTCAATTCCTCTGCCTCTCAGGCCGGATCTTCTGTCCCAAGGCACAATCCTGCATCCATGCCCTGCTCATCTACATCTCAGGGTCTGGTTTTTGAGAGGGGAAGGCTTGAAGCCTTAGGATGTCCAGAAGAAGCCATTCCGACTCTTCTTAATGCCAGACGGAAGAGCACTAATAGAGTTTATGAGCGTATCTGGTCCAAGTTCACAGAACACATGTCCTCTAGACCTAATCCTTATGGTTCTCCAGAAGTCCAGGATATACTTAGCTTTCTGCAAACAGGGTTGGATTTGCCTCTAGCAGTGAGTTCACTTTAGGTTCAAATATCAGCCATCTCGGCATTTACAGGAATTTCATGGGCTAACCACGCCCTGGTTCGTCAGTTCTTTAAGCGTGCTACCAGGCTAAGACCTCAAAGAAAACCGAGGTTTCCTAAATGGGATCTTCCCCTTGTTCTAGATTTTCTTTCCACGCTTGGAACAGATCCTGATAAACCTCTATCAGTCAAAGACCTCACACTCAAGACCGTCTTCCTGGTGGCAGTAACCTCAGCCAAAAGAGTGTCTGAAATCAGAAACTTAGGTTCTAAAGAGCCTTTCCTGACCTTTTTTCCAGATAGAGCAGTGTTAATTCCCATGCTGGGCTCAAACCCTAAAGTAACATCTATTTTTCATGAAAATCAAAAATTGTGTTTCCTACCTTTGGCACGACAGAGGGTCAAGATGTCCATTCCCTTGATGTGGGACATACTTTGAGTCAATATTTGGAAGTTATGGAATCTTTTAGACAAACAGACTTTCTTTTCATTCTTCTACATGGAAAAAATAAAGGAAAACGGGCCTCAATTAGATCCATTTCTGCCTGGATAGTACAGACCATTCAAAGGGCTTATAAAGCGAAGGGCTTGGCTCCTCCAGAGGCAGTGACTGCACACTCAACTCGGAGTATCTCAACCTCTTGGGCGGCTTCTCGTCATGTTGCACCTGAAGTTATATGTAGAGCGGCTTCTTGGTCATCTATTAATACTTTTGTTTCCCACTATTTTGTGGAACCAGCCGCCTTGTCATCCGTTAATTTTGGTTTGAAAGTGCTGTTAGTTGACAGTGTTAAATAAATGTATTTTCTTTGCTCAGCATTGTGCCCACCCGGGTGTGTTCGGCAAGTTATTTCCCACACGTATGCTGCCATGGAGCCTGTCAGGAAAACGGAAAATTTATATCAAATACTTATGCCGCGTACACACGAGCGGACATTACGGCGGACTTTGCCCGGCGGACTGGATTTCGTCGGACAATTCGATGTGTGTGGGCTCCAGCGGACTTTGTTTTCTCAAAAGTTGGACGGAATTAGATTTGAAACTTGTTTAAAATTTATCCGTTGAAATCGAGTCCGGTCGAAAAGTCCGCCGTCTGTATGCTAGTTCGACGGACAAAAAGCCACGCTAGGGCAGCTATTGGCTACTGACTATGAACTTCCTTGTTTTAGTCCGGTCGTACGTCATCACGTACGAATTCGACGGACTTTGGTGGATTGTGTGTAGGCAAGTCCGTTCATTCACAAAGTCCGTCGGAAAGTACGTCGAAAAGTCCGCCGGGCAAAGTCCGCCGTAATGTCCGCTCGTGTGTACGCGGCATTACCGTAATTTTCCTTTCCTGATAGGCTCCATGGCAGCAGGAGTCCCTCCCAATGCTTGGAGTAGGCTAGTTACGAAACATGGCTGGGAGCTCACAGCTGAAATTTATAGGGAGGGGTCCTATTGGGTAGTTATGGAGGCGGGGTCAACCCACACGTATGCTGCCATGGAGCCTATCAGGAAAGGAAAATTACGGTATTTGATATAAATTTTCAGTTTTTTCTGCCAGTAAATACCTTATGCAGCCCACTTCCTGTTTCTTGTCTGGTCATTAGCCTAGGCCTAAGACATCATGCACAGCTCTCTCACTCTCCCTCACGTGAGAGTTTGCCAGGAAGGGATGGCGGGATGAGTCATAAGAGGGCCAGTGAGAGCTGTAGAGCTGGAGGTGTGTGTCTGTGTAAATCCAGGAAGAGAACAGGCAGCAGCTTCAGCTGCCCACAGTTAAAATGGATGCAGCCAGACTTAGTGGAGGGAGATTTCTGCAGCATATTTAGCAAGTACAGAATCACAGTATATATAAAATAACATGCATAGTGGTTGGAGGGCAGATTCAGAATGGCAAAAGATGTTTTTATTACAAAATATGTGAGCAGACTGCAGTTCCTCTTTAAACAATCCCTGGATAAAAAAAGATACATTTAAACTAGCCATGACTAAAAGCTGCATTGAGCCAAGCAATTTAGTTTACATGTTAAAGCTGATGTCCATGTTTCATTTCACTTTAAATAGATAGTTTGTACCAAGTTGGTCCAAACAAGCTGTTTGCTTCAGTAAGTGCTGCAGTGTCTCTAAGCCCCGTATATACTGCTTGTAACTTCAGCTACATAAAGTACACAATGCTGGGTTTCGGCTGTGATACAGATTTCCAGTCTCACACCGGATCAAAGCAGAGTGTGGCTGAGCAGCACTCAGCCATTCATAGGCAGTTTTGTATTCTGTGAATGAATACAAAGCTTCCTCTGATTGGCCGAGTCTGAAAGCATGACTTCATCAGCCCACTTAGCTAATCAGAGGAAGCTTTGAGAAGTTAACCCCCCTTCCCTCTGCTCCCTGTGCTGCAGCACCCTTTAACTGCTATACCTGGTATGATCAGTGGTGGCACTGGAGGTGACACGGGGGGGGGGGGGTCGATCAGCATATAAATGAGTGGGTGATTTAGATATGAATGTTGCGATATTTTCATATGGATCATATTTATATGTAAATATTGCAGCATTGATAAGTAGCAGTGTAATGCTAGACAAAGGTAGCGACGGTCTCAGGCTTCATGGTGTAATCTCAGGACAAAGCCTCAGACATAGACTTCAAGGGACAGGTGACTAAAAACTGGGACTGTCCCACCAAATCCGGGCCTGTTGCCAAGTATGTTTTCCCTGCAGCTGCTGCTCACTGACATAGGGGAAATATAAAAATAGGTAAGTATATAGATCTTTTTTACACAGGTAATGCAGTATATGTAGAAGGAGGGGGGATAGAACAGTAAGACTTAGTTAGTGTTAGGCTGGAATTCTACTTTAAAGCCCAACTTAGCTAAGACATTTTTCAGTAGAGTGAAGAAGGGTTCTAGCAGGTGTTTAACTCCTTCAGATCCATGCTATAGCCAAATGATGGCTACAGTGTGTATCTGCTTTGCCAGGAGTATGTCTATTGATGTCCTCCCCTTTGCAGGCTCGCCACGCCCCCCTGAAGGGGGCACGCGGTGCGTGCTGTGATCACTCAAGTCAATGAGACTTGGATGATCAGAGATCCGACTAAGGGGCCGATCCCGGCCCCCTACCGCGTGATCAGCTGTCAGCCAATGACAGCTGATCACGTGATGTAAACAGAGGATCGGTAATCATTTCTTTTTTCTTCTCACGCTGACAGCATGAGGAGAAAAAAAGCCGATCACTGGCTTCTGTTTGCAGGAACATCGGTCCTGAAGAGGAAGAACCTCATCAGCTCACCAGTACCGCCTGCCAGTGCCACAAATCCGTGCCCACAGTGCCCACCAATCAGTACCCACAGTACATAAGCAATCAGTGCCACCTATCAGTGCCCACAAGTGCCACCTATCAATGCCCACCAGTGGTGCCAATCAGTGCCTCATCAGTGCCACCTAGCAGTGCTGCCTATCAGTGTCACCTACCAGTGCCGATCAGTGCCCATCACTGCCACCCATCAGTGCCCATCACTGCCACCCATCAGTGCCACCTATTAGTGCCCTTCAGTGCCACCTATCAATGCCCTTCAGTGCCGCCCATCAGTGCCACCTCTCAGTGCCCACCAATGCCACCTATCAGTGCCCACCAGTGCCGACTATTAGTACCCATCAGTGCCGCCTTATCAGTGCCCATCAGTGTCGCCATATCAGTGCCCATCAATACAGCCTATCGGTGCCCATTAGGGGTGCAACGGATCAAAATACTCACGGATCGGATCGTTCCTAGGATCAGAGTCACGGATCGGATCATTTTTTGGATCAGCAAAAAAAAGACAAGACAAATCTTGTTACACCCACCGGAGTTTTAGATTTCACAGTTATTTTCAACACAAAGCGGCGCTTATATGCTTAAATACAGTATTTGTAAATCCGATGGACTGTTTAGATGTTAAATTTTAAAAGCAGCAAACCTGCTGACCTTACATGGTTGCTAATGTGACAGAACACCTCTGATTTTCACATTTAACTAAATGTTAAATGTGAAAATCAGAGGTGTTCTGTCACATTAGCAACCATTTAAGGTCAGCAGGTTTGCTGCTGCTTTTAAAATTTAACATCTAAACAGTCCATCGGATTTACAAATACTGTATTTAAGCATTTAAGTTCAGTTTTGTGTTGAAAATAACTGTGAAATCTAAAACTCAGGTGGGTGTAACAAGATGTCCGCTTGCCCCCTTCTCACTCTATCATTACTGTGCAGGAGTGTGGGGTGTAGCAAGATGGCGGTGACGAAACGTCACTTCCTAAAGAGACAGCGGCCCCCCGCCAGGTGTACCAAGATGGCCGCCGCTCCGGAGCTAGGCCGAAGCCGCTGCCTTTCCTATGGCTGAGGCAGCGGATCGCGTGATGTGCCGATCCGAACAGGTTGACCCGTTCGGATCACGGATCGGTGACGATCCGTTGTACCCCTAGTGCCCATCAGTGCAGCCTATCGGTGCCCATCAATGCAGCCTATCGGTGCCCATCAGTGTTGCCTTATCAGCGTACATCAATGTAGGAGAAAAACTACCTGTTTGCAAAATCTATTAACAAAATATAAAACGGTTTTGTATTTTTTTTTTTTTTTTTTTATTTGGTCTTTTTGTATTTTTTTAACTAAAAATAAAAAAACCACCAAAAGAAAGCTCTATTTAAAATGATAAAAATTTCATTTGGGAAAAGTGTTATATGACCGTGCAATTGCCATTCAAAGAGTGACAGCGCTAAAAGCTGAAAATTGGTCTGGGCAGGAGGGGGGTTTAGGTGCCCAGTAAGCAAGTGGTTAATGCTGCTTGTGTCTCTGAAAGACTTGCTCCAAATTCTTGCCTTAGTAATTAAATGAGAAGTACAGCCAAAGCTCGTTTGACTGTACTTCTCCTGTAGATCACAAGAATGCAGTTCGTTCTGCACTCCTGTGACCCGTTTTCAGCAGACAGCTGAAGCCCGCTGTCAGTTTATGTCACAGAGCCATTCCAGGCTCAGCCTCACAGCGAACCGCTGAGAGCCTGAGCCAGCCACTACCATCCCCTCTACAGCTCAGCGCTCCAGTGAGTGCGGGGGGTGGGGCAAAGCAGACAGAGGTTACTGACACTGAGCACTGAGAACCGAGCGATCAGCAGTCGTTGATCGCTCAGTTCTCAGTCTTACAGCCAGAGGGGGACAGATGCAGTATCGGGCCAATGCTGCATCCACCTAGGAAAGTATGATTCCCATGCTTCTCTTTGAATGTCAGACAGAATAAAGTCAGAGGACACAGACAGCAATAAAAACTGACAGACTTTATCCAAAATCATTTTGGTTGGAGTTCCGCTTTATATCTTTTTTTCCCTAATAAAATTGTCATGTGTGATATTAATTCTATGCAGAGATTTATTTATAAAATTGTTTACATCTCAGCAAGTCAGTCTGGTATAAATAAATCTATTGCACTGTATGATAAATGAGGTCACCTTAGCAGTAAAGGAAAAGGACAACTCAGCAATGTGTTAGGAAGCCAAGCCTATAACCTTTGTTCATTACTACACATGAGACACAAGGTCAGATAATGGCAGCAGCGAGGTGGACAGGAACTCCTAGGGGGGTTTTCAGCAGCACAACCGCATTCAGGCCAAAATATGATTGTAATTACATTTTCTTTCACTCTTTAACTGAGTTTCTTCAGCATGCCATAAAAATTACATCAAGACAAAAACACTCCTAGTTCTACTACACACGCTACAAAGCCCTCAGAAAAGGTCAAGATTTTTCCAACTTCACCAATGTTCCTTTTTCAAAACCTAATCTAAAAATGTCCCCATACAAAAGCACTGTGGGGTTGATTTACTGAAGGAGCAAGTGAATTTTCACCTAGTTTAGTGAATGAGGTAAAGCTAAGTGATCATTTACTTTGCAAAGAATACCCGTACAAGGTAAAAAATCATATACATGTAGCACCCTCTAGTGTGCTAGAATAGGCAGTGTTAGTTTTTTTTCAATCTGGGTTGGGCGAGTCATCCAGGGAGGGCTGGTATGACTCAGCACGCGGCATCTCTACTTCTGGAACTTGCTGGAAACGTCCAGAAGAATGGGAGCGAGGTTAGGAGGAGCTGCCTGGAGTAGAGGGCCCTGACCAATCCCCAACAGATGGGTTGGCAGGGGACAGGCCCCCTTAAATATTCTGGGTCAGCCCAGCTGGGCAGGAGAGTTTCAGTAGAAGATTTGAGATGGAGTGCTAGGAGGCTATTGGTGGGGGTGAGCCTGGGGGGGGGGGGTGACCTTGGGTCTGGAAGCTTGGGTACAGGAGGCATCCTCTGAAAACCCAACGAAGAATCCTGTCCAGTGGCACGAGAGAAGGTGTGAGAACAGCAGAAGCCAGAGTGCACGTCCGGGAGATCTTCAAGGAGAAGACAGCCAGGTGGGCTGGTGAGTGTTACAGTCAAGGAGGACTGAGAGGCAGCCTGAGAGGACATGGGTGAGAGCAGTCTGAGATGGATTCAGACTTTGCTAAACAACCAAGGGGCCAGTGGTCCCTGCCTATAAAGGGCATTTGCTACCAATCACCTAACAGTGTGCCAGCAGGTCCTAGGAGTTGTAGTGCTTCAAGCAAGTTTTGTGCTGGAGGAGCTGAGGAGTGTGTAAATAGTCTGTACAGAAGAAGTTGTCCCTGGAAAGTTCTGTTAAAGTCAAGTGGGCATCCCATAATATAATACCTCTATCCCCATCCAAGTTCTATATTGCTAATAAAAAAATAAAAACAAAGCTGCAAGGACTGTTTTCTGACTCAAGAGTGCTGTGGAAAATTCTGTGTGCCTGGTTGTGCAGGGTGGGGATCCCTTATTCACCAGCGGCTCCTGTGGGGGTAGCGCTACATAGAAGGAAAATTAAAGTGATTGTAAACCTTTTTTTTTTTTTTTTAATTAAAATAAAAAAGAGGTTATACTTACCTGCTCTGTACAAGGATATTACACAGAGCAGTGGTTGCCCTGCTGACACTCTCTGCTCCTCCTTCCTATGGGGGCAAGCTGCATGCTATGGGGTACCCGTGCAGACATGCTTCCGAGCTGTGCTGTGTGCATCCATAGACACACACGGTACGGCTCAGCCATGTCCCCCACTCTCTTCTCACAGGACTGACAGTAGGGGGATTTAGTAAGCTGCAATATATTACGTTTTTTTTTTTTTATTTAATACCACTTTAATACAGGGAACTATAGAACCATTTTAAATAAACAGGATTTTTGCTTGCACATGATTGGATGAAAGAATTTGGCATAGCTCCACCTCATTTATCAAGCTAAGTAAAAATTCACTTTGAAAATTGAACATGCGCTACTCCTTTTTTTAAACATCCCCCAATATGTAGAGATCTTTCATTAATATTGATAGGAAAAACCTTTCTATGCGATTGCTGCTCCATCAAACCCATCGAGCATAGTGAAAGGGAAGGAATAGAATTTAATGCTTTTGGTCACCCTTGCTCATGCTCACTCATTAACCCCTACATGCGTCGGTTAATGTAAGCCGTAATTAGACTACATGTACACTGGCCACCTCTAAACGTAATTCTCCTGGCAGCAAAAAAAAAAAAACTAAACACAGCAAAAAAAGTTGTTTTTGCCACAATTTTGCCGCTCTTTTTGCTAAAACATTCCTCTCCTGAACACGATTCTTCTGCATTCAGGAGAGAGACATTTAACTGTCACTAAACTTTGCTGCTCCTAAACTCTGCTAAAAGTCTATGGGGTTTATTTACTAAAGGCAAATAGGCTGTGCACTTTGCAAAGTGCAGTTGCTCTCTGCAAGAGCAGTTACTCCAGAGCTTGGTAAATGAGCAGAAGCTCTGCTGACTTCCATTATCCAATCACATGCAAGCAAAAATGCTGTTTTTTTTTTTAAATTTGCTTGCATATGATTTGGTATTCTTTGCAAAGTGAATCTTTACCTTGTTTACTAAGCTTTGGAGCAACTGCACTTGCAAAGTGCACAGGCTATTTGCCTTTAGTAAATCAACCCCATAGGCTTTTATTGAGTTGAGTTCATGGGCTTTGGCAAAAAAACGCCAAAAGCTTAAACTTACGTTTAAGAGCAGCAAAGTACATGAGGCCTTATTTTACATCAGTCACAAATCTTAAAAACCAGGCTATGTTGGCAACACGCATTACAATCTGGAAGTGCTTACTCCTGCAAATTTACAACAGTTATGTAGTATAAAGGATAGATTCCCACTTTTCCATGTGCTTTTTTACATGCATAATCAACAGCCATGCATTTCATGCACTGCAATTGTTATCAAGAGGTATGTTGGTGCATGAAAAAATGGACAACACAAGCCAATGCATTGTGAATGCGCCCTAATATCTCTTCATTCACACAGCTGATATAAGTAGTTTAAATCATTCTGAGGGAAAAGCTAGCTATTATTAAATACTGTACATACTTCATTCATGTCTCATTTCTAAGCTTTACAGCTTAAAGCGATTATAAACCTATATATTTTTTAATAACCAACATGTCATACTTACCTGCTCTGTGCAATGATTTTACACAGAGCACCCCCGATACTCCTCTTCTCGGGACCTCAGTTGGTGCTCCTGGCTTCTATCCTCTGCCGAGTGCCCACCATAGCAAGCCGCTTGCTAAGGTGGGCACTCGTGTGGACTCGCTCCCAAGCAGCGCTGTGTGTGTCCATTGACACACACAGCGCAGCTCAACCCCCCCCCCCCCCACTCCCTCCTCACTGGCTATGATTGACAGTAGCAGGAGCCATTGGCACCTGCTGCTGTCAATCGCAGCTAGTGAGGAGGGGGTCGAGCCACGCTGTGTGTGTCAATAGTCTCTGAGCCTATGAGGAGGGAGTCGCTGCTGAAGAATTGTGCGTAATAAACAATTGCCATTTTTCAGAATGAAAAACTTGTTTTCCAAATTTTTAATTTTTTGTTGCAAATCAGTGCTGCTGATCACTGCTTTACAGCCACTTTCTGTCTACAGGCACTTCATTGATGGCTGCTAGACGATTATTATGGCAACTTTCCTGATGGTGACAAGAGTGGACCATGCACGTGTGTTGAAACAGTTACTTATAATCTCCATCTGAAAGCTCATGTGACAATGTCACAATGCAGGAGCACATTTGGGAGACAGAGACAGACTGCTGTCACCATATAGAAGAAATGCTTGAAACTGAATGACCTTCATAGCAGGTATTATTGTACTGAAAGCTGCAGGTTTAAAAATATTTAAAATTATTTTTGAAATTATATTGACATTAAGGCTGGGTTCACACTATTGCGAATTGGATGCAGGTTTCCCCGCATCCGATTCGCATAGCAGCAGATTGTGACCGTCTCTCTATGGAGCCAGTTCACATATCTCCGCAGTGGCTCCGGGGTGAATTGCACAGGAGCCCTAGGTGTCTTTGGTCCGTTTCAGGTCCGAATTCAGCCCAAAATTCGGGCTGAAATCAGACCTGAAAAGGTCAATAAAGACGTATTGGGCTCCTGTTGTGAGCCGCTGTATTCTCTAGTGTGAACCCAACCCAAAGAAGAAGTATGGGCAAAGCTATTTTGATCCAATTCTCCTGTGGATCACAGGAGTGCACTTTGTTCTGCACTCCTGTGACCCGTTTTCCTTAAGCCTGCTGTCCAGGCTCTTTACAGTCGGAATCCACCCAGATGCCTGGACCAGCAGCTGGCTTAGCCTCTCAGTGAGCCGCTGGGAGACTGAGCCAGCCACCCCTGCACAGCCTGGCACTCCAGTTGGTGCTGAAGGGGGTGAACACTGAGCTCGTGACTGATAGATTCCATACACAGAGGCATAGGTCTGATGAAGGAACGAATTGCTCATGCTCCGAAACGCGTTACTGCCCCTTGAAGTTAGCTCCCATCTATACGTTCCAGCGGGGTTCCGAAGGTCCATCGGCTATCTTGCTTCCTCACTTCTCCCTCTCCTGTCACAGCTGCGAGCCAGCTCTCCCTCCCCCTAGAGGCGGAGGACTCTACAGGATGCCTATTATTCTGACTGAGATGCTCATTTGATCTACTACATTGTAAGTGTTTTTAACCACTTTTTATGAATAAATACTCCTTATTACTGCACTTAGAAGCACCTTCTATTTTTTACTTTAGTTTCCTGCAGAGTTGCTTCCTCTACCTGAAGTGCTGATGCAAGTGCTCCCCCAGTCTTTCCTCCTCCCCTTAACCTTGATATTGAAGCTGATGCTGATGTGAAAATATTGTAGTACAGTTCACTGGAGGACATTTCCCGACAGAAACGCCCTATTTCTTTTCCTTGTGGACTGACAGTCACTGAACTCTGCTCAGAGCGGAGGGAAGAACTGAGTGATCAGTGGTTTTTGATCACTCAGTTCTCAGTGCAGAGCCGGTAGGGGACAGATGCAGCATAAGATCGATGCTGCATTCACCTAAGCTAATATATATATATATTTTTTTTTTTAACCCCACACTTCTCTTTTAAAGTTTATTTAAAATTTTAGTGATTGGGTTTATATATTGTATACATATCAGTTTAAATTACATTTACAATGCAAACATAACAAAACTATAAATCATGCCATGAGCACTTTTTTTCATTTATGCATGAACCCTTCAGGAAAGCCATTATTGCAGAGTCGTCATCATGTTTTTAGTAAGTATAGCCTTTTACTATAAGGTTTAAGTGTTTCTTTGCAAGCTCTAGTATTGCTTTAAAATTCACTGTCCATGTTAATTATTTACCTTCTAAACTTTCTTGTTCATCTGCCGTGTACACATCCCGCTGACTCTGCTCTCTTAAGAATTGGATGATTGCATACACCAGACGCTTGACGGATGACATGTTTTCAGTGGATCGGCAATGCTTAAATCACTGTAACAAGGAAAGAATTCAGAAAAATTTGAGAAAAAAAAAAGAGGAAATTTATGCACTCCTATATAATTTATCATTCCAGGCTGGTGAAAATACAAACACAGATTCACTGAGGACCCAATCACACCATATTCTTTGCACTGGATTGCTCAACGCAGGCCCAAGGAGTGACAAGCCAAAATCCTTTGTTTTCAATAGGTTCAGTATAGACCAATGCACTGGGTGATAATCAAACATGCCTTCTTTCAACTCAGTGCAACACAGTACAATGCACCGCAGAGCGCAAAACGGCAAAAGTAAGTATTTTGGCTTCTGCTGTGAATAAACCACACATCACCAAAGCTCGTAAAAAAAACACAGATGTACAGTAAGCACATGTCAACTAAAGTGCTTTTAACTGCGCTAAATGTAATGTGCATGGTGCAAATCCGGCCTGAAGACCAATAGATGACATATTCCATGAAAAAAATGAATCCTATATCTTTTCTTCATTTTTATAACACTAACCACTGCTTGCCAATAGCAGTCTGCAGGCTCTTCAGCGTTCAGTGAGGTTTCAAGATGTTTTTTTTAAAAAAGGGACTTCCTACCAATAGCATTGATGCATATTGGTGATGGGCACAAAGCACTATGACATCACCAGTGTCCAGAAGGAGATGTAGGCATGGGCGGAGGAATGTGTTTATGTGCAATCCACATAAACTCTATATTGGACAAGCATGTTGTGCCACTGCCTTCGGTAAATTGGTAAAGGGGCCTTTCAGAACCTTTACCCCTTTGCCCGTAGTTACCAAACCACACAAGCCCCCTGTGATGGAAGTCACTTTGGGCGGGGGGCTTGTGGAACCCAGCTAACCTTGGAGAGTACTGCAATCTCCTTGTCCAGCTCCCCCGGCCCCACCTATGTGTAAGTTACCCTGTGTCTATTAGGGGCACAGGGTGACCAAGAACCCCAGTCTGATCTGCACTAATCAGACTCATTGTACAACCACACTGGAACATTTTTTATATATATATATATATATATATATATATATATATATATATATATATATATATATATATTGTATATTGTCTCATATACTGTTGTAGACTCTTTACTAGATCGTTTGAGGTGTGGCTGTATACAATTGTTCTATTGTTTGTGTCTATCTTGGGAGCAACCTATTATGTGATGTATATGTCTCTGTGGATTAGCAGTGAAAGGGGACTGGGGGGGATTTATCCAGCAGCCCCTCCCAAAGACAGTCTACTAATGAGAACTTTGAATACACCTGTGTCATGCTACTGGTGGAGGTAAAGTCTACCCCGCCCTGTTTCATTATGCAAAGAAGAGGGGATTGTCCTCTGAGTGTATATCTCTGTCCCTGTGTTCAAATAAACAGTTCATGTTCCAGATTTGCAGAAAACGAGTCCTGCCTAGTTCTTAGTTGTAATATGTGGCTATAATATCTAATATCTATATTCAGACTGGAAGAAGCGATATATATGATGGAAGCACTCAATCGGAGTTTGGGACATTCCGTTACATCCCCCACCTCCCATTTTATTACTTTCTGGACACTGGGGTATTATTGTATACCCAACATATAATGCCTCCTTGATAGTACAGTGCAGCATATGAGGATATCTAAACCTACAAATGAAAATGTAGATGTGGTAGCTGCTTTTCTTTTCAAACTAAGAAGATGTACAGAAAAATACCTGTTTACCCTATCAAAAACCCTTTGTCCTTCTAATTTCCTGTGCACTGAACTCATCTCAAAGAATGTTATCAACTTTTTACAGCTACCTTCTATGAAGTAGAAAGCACTCCCCTCTATGTAATGGAGATGAGGAGAGAGGAGGTGTTTGTAGTCCAAACCTGAAGAACAGTCTGCTGTGTCAATGCTGTCCCTCCATAGATACAGTGCAGTGAGTGCTGTCACCCTGGCACAGGAAGTGTGTTACTGGCAGAATCACCATGTGAAAGTTATGGGGAAAAAAAGCCAAAAAGAGAAAAACCCATGTCAGGTTGTTTGCCATCAGTGTCTTGTTAGGAAGATTTCTCTTCACTTCCTATCCTGTAAACACAACAGGAAGTGACAGGAAATCTCTTCAAAATTAGAGAAATGCCATTTTAGCCCTGGTTCACACTGGAGCGTTTTGACATGCGATTTGACATGTCAAATCGCATGTCAAATCGGCGGCAAATGCCATCAATGGCACTGTCCTAATCGGTGTGACGCCGCATCTACGGCGCTGCACCAATTTCAAAAAGTAGTTCCTGCACTACTTTTTGTGATTTACACTGCACAGATGTCTCTGAAATCGCGACTGACATGCGGGAGTGAAATCGTGTGAGTTCAGCTGAACTCGCATGGCTTCATTCCCGCAGCTCGGTGTGAACCTGAACTCAGATGACACTGAAATGTTCCCTTTGGGAGATTTCCCCATCCATACCTGTTCTTGTGACAACTCAAAATTTTTGATTCTCCCATCACTTTTGGTCTTGTTGACAGGGGTCACCAGGACAAATAGAAAGATCCATTCTCCCTACTAGGGACACAGACAGCAATACAAAGTTGAAAGTGGTTCCATTCCTTCTATACAAGTAGAGGCTGTTCAGTGGGCAAAGTGAATGTTCACTGTGTAAAGTGTTAGTAAATTAGGTGATGCTGTATTCACGTTGAATTCCCAATCACGTGTTAGCAAAAGCCCTATTTCTTTATTTTTTTTTCTTTCCCTTTCCACATGATTGGGTATTTAAAATGAACACAATTTCACCTTTTATACTAACATAAATTTTGCAATGTGAACATTCACTTTCCTAAAAGAATAGCCCTTAGTCATTTAGTAAATCAGCCCCTATGCTCTCTAAAATAAAAAATACCAGGCATAAAGTGCACCTGAAGGAACCCTTGGGCCCCTTCACACTGGTTTTCTGATCAGGTCGGTCTGTCAGTTTTTCAGGCAGACCTGATCAGACCCTCCAGTCTCCTCTATGGAGACACCCGCCGCCATCTGATCCGATACTGTCTGCCAAAAACAGACGGATGGTGGTCCTATTTTCCATCCATCCGGTGGATCAGATGGAAATGGACAGGCAGTCTGTTTCCATCCGATTTCCCCATAGAGGAGACAGGACTGTGTCTGTGTCTGCTCTGCACAGTGAACGGACACGGACCTGTCATCCACACTTGCTCAGCGGGTATCAGTAGAGCGATCCCCCGCTGAGCAAATGGATTCAGTTAGATGGAGGTGCCTATGTGAAAGTTTGGGGGATACGGGTGTTCCATCATCCAGATATATCCGCAGGCTTTTTAGAAGCTTTACACCCGTAGCAGTTTTTGTTTTTGTTCTAGAGACACGATCACTTTAAGGAGACTATGTTCGAGGCAGTTTTGAAGAGATTTGAAGAGGCCCCTGAGATAATATTTGAGTTATGTCCAAGGGAAGTACATTAGTATAATCTGCTTTATATAAATAAGAGCAGATTGACTCTGGAAGGGAATAGGCTGTACACACATTAGTCGGCTGGCAACCAAATTCTGTATGTAAGTGCAGAGGCTGTGACCTGCACAACTAAAATGTTGGCCTTATTCAATGAAGCAGTGCAAAGGGCAATGATCGTGTAAACTGCAGTAATACATAGCAAGCAGATATCAAAACAGTAAGACAATAGCATTGGTTGCTGTTAGTTACTGTAGTGTGCACATTATTTGTTGTTGAATGTTTATTAAAGTGGTTGCAAACCCTTACATATACCCAGTGAAGCACCTGTTTATCTGCAGCCTTCTCTTCTCCACATCCATTCAAAGTCCAGAATTTATAAAGCTTGTCTGAGCTGTCAGAAAACAGGGGGTGGAGAGCTGAAATTTTCCTCTGCAGAGCTCAATAGGGAGAGCTCTGACAGCTGATTGAAGAGGAGGGACACACCCTCCTTCACACAACAGACAGGAACAGAGCTAAGGCTGTCAATCACAGGCTGTGTGCTGAAGCTCCCTTGCCTGTCACCTTTTTTCTCTTGGTGTCAGAAAAACTTGTCGGAAGTGACTCATGCTGATAGCAGAGGAATGAAGCAGCAGACAGAAATGACACTATGGGGGTTATTTACTAAATGAAAATCCACTTTTCATGCAAGTGCACTTGGAAGTAAAGTCGCTGCAGATCCGAGGGTGACATGCAAGGGAAATAAAAAACAGCATTTTAGCTTGCACATGATTGGATGATAAAATCAGCAGAGCTTCCCCTCATTTCAGATCTACCCCTTAGATTTAGAGCGACTGCACTTCCAAGTGCACTTGCAGTGCAAAGTGGATTTGCCTTTCGTAAATAACCCCCTTAGTGCTCCTAATAGAGACACAGTACACACTATAGTGTGATATGCTTTCAAATTTCATGTCTGAGGTTTATAACCACTTTACCTGTTGGACAGGAGAAACTTCCACATTTTTTCAGGAGTCAGCTGGAAACATCACAATTAGCTAATTACCCGATAAGTAACACGTTCTAAACTAACTCAGGACCACAGCCTTTCCCCTTGTATAAAATATCATTGGGGATGATTTACTAAAGGCAAATAGATTGTGCACTTTGCAAGACCAGTTTCTCCAGAGCTTAGTAAATGAGCAGAAGCTCTGCTGCTTTCCATCATCCAATCATGTGCAAGCAAAAATGCATTTTTTTTTTTATTTTCCTTGCACGTGATTGGGTATTCTTTGCAAAGTAAAGCTTTACCTCATTTACTAAGCTCTGGAGCAACTGCACTTTGCAAAGTGCACAGTCTATTTGTTTTTAGTAGATCAACACTATTTCTTTTTGGTAAATTGCAGTCTTTATTTTAGTCCATATTCTAGGTCACTAATAAAAACACAGAAAAGACCTTGGCACTATACTGGTCTTTAGGACAGCAGTTCTCAACTTCTAGGGCCACGGCCTGGCCCTGGGCCACGATCTCCTTCCTGCTGGGCCATAATATCCTATCTGCTTAAGAGCCTATATCCGGGATAGCCCAGAGCACCGCACAGCATGTAAGAGGCAGTCCAACGCAGGTGCGCCCCAAACCAAAACACTTTCCAACGCAAAAGGTGTGAATGGGCCCTTACTGAATAGAGAATCAATATATAAACCAAAAAAGCGCACCAGAGAACACTTTGCTTAGCGGTGGAGAGTCCCAGTGCCGGCTGCTTGCAGACCCCCTCACTGTACCACACTATGGACAATCTTTGCCACTGTTAATACTTAGGGAAAGAGCCCCACATCAAGGGAGGGGGTGGGGGAGGGGTGGTGTCAGTGGACGGTGTCAGTAGTTTTTTTTTATTTTTAATAATTGATTTTTTTTACAATTTAATTTGTTTTTAATTTTTTTTCACAATGCTTTTTGGGGTGAGGGGGTTGGGGCAGTGGACAATGTTGGTAGGGCAGGGGAGAATGGTGTCAGTAGTTTATTTAATTTTTTTACACTTTTTCATTTTTTAGAATTTTTTTACAATATTTTTTGGGGGGCTTTGGTGAGATGTCAGGGGTCTAAACAGACCCCTGACATCTCCCCTTTGAGACAGACAAAGGGACTGAGGACACACATTCCCCAGTCCCTTTCTCAGCACTAAAGATGAATGAACAGGAGACAGAGGCTCCTGTTCATTCATAAACTGAGCAGAGTAAACACAGTTTACTCTGCTCAGTAATCACAGTACAGAGGAGCGATCTCGCTCACTGTGTCCTATTACTAGTTCCCCCCACAGCTGGCGGGGGAGGAGGGGAGCCGGTTGCGGAGGAAGAGGGGGGGGCGGAAGAGAACACGGGGGGCGGAGAAGGACACGGAGGGGGACGGACGAGTCGTACACAGAATAGCTGGGAATGATCGGTGTGGCGGGAGGGACAGCTGTGATCACGATCTCCCTGAATTGCTTTTTAGCTGACAGCCGGAGGAGGGAGAGAAGGAGAGGTGGCTGTCAGCTAAAAATCTATACAAAGGAGATCATGATCACAGCTGATCCCTGCCGCACCGATCATCCCTGGGAGATCGGGAGGCGCCGCAGAAATGTGGGAGTCTCCCGCACCTTCCGGGAGACTTGAGATGTCTGCATACACCAGCACTGCGGCCAAAACACAGAACACCAGTGTGAACCTAGCATAAGAGTTAGGCTGAGTTCACACTGCAGCACGCTCCGGCTAATAGCAGGAGTCCGGTGCGTCTCCATTTACTGTTTCAGGTCCGATTTCAGCACAAATTTTTGGCTAAATTCGGACCTGAAACGGACCAAAAGACGCACAGGACTCCTGTGCAATTCGTACCGGAGCTGCTGCGGAGATGTGTGAACAGGCTCCACAGAGAGCCGGTCACAATCTCCTGCTATGTGAATTGGATGTGGGGAAACCCTCATCCAATTCACAATAGTGTGAACCCAGCCTTAGGCTGAGGCGAAGTAAACTAAAGACACTTTTTTTTTTTAAAGTTTTGGATAGATTACAGAAGGATTATAGGACCTTTCAAGTTTCTATTGCTATCTGTGTACAGAACATCAATAGAGAGGAAATCTTCCAATAGGGACACTCGTTCCCTCACTTTGTGATTTTCTCTCACTTCCTGTTTTGGCTATGGGACAGGAAGAGGAGGGAGTTCCCACTCAATGGAACACAGATGGCAAAGACAAATGAAAGGGGTTATAATCCTCCCTTACTCTATCCAAAATGGAAAAAAGTTTGCCTATGTCCCTGTTCACACTGGTACGATACGGGAAACCCTGCGATTTAGTGCCAGTTCCCGCATCGCACCTGAATCGCATACTGGTTCACACTGTCATCTGCAAACTGCTGGGAGTGTCAGTGTAAAGTTAATGACGTCCCCAGATTGGCTCGCAGATCTCAGTGTGAACTGTCAAATGGTGCAGGAATAGTATCGTATAGGTGTGAACACCCATGTGATCCGATTCCAGTGCGGACCAAAAAAAGGGCCCTGCACCATTTTGGTGCGAATGCGCTGTAATTTCAGCCATACAGTTTGTAAGGCTAAATCTGCATCGCACAGACATCGCATGTGATCTGCACAGCAATGCAGTGCGAATCACATGCGGTGTCTGTGATCACACAAGTGTGAACCCAGCCTATAGGTCTATTTTAAAGCAATCCTGTAAAGGGTTAACTTTTAGGATCAGTGTGTTATTGTATAGTACTTACCTTTCTATTCACCCCCACATGTGTGTAGAGCTGCATTTCTGTAAGGTTAGGCAGGTTTATCATAATGTGCCAATCTGCATTTCCTTTGTTGTGTTGACTTGTGTTTTTATGCACGCTTTCAATGTGTTTTTAAACTTAGAATTTGAAGTGGATAGGGTTCACAGTCATTGACCGAGCTTGGTTAATTCCTGTTGCCAAGGTATCAAAATGCATGGTAAATGTGTTTTGATGTGCTGCCATAGACCTCATAAAGCGATGTGCAAACTGTTGGCGCTTTATAAAACCTGTATAATAATAATAAAAATAATGATGGGCCTCATAACTAGGGTTGCCACCTTTTCTTCAAGCCAAACCCGAACACTTTAGCGGCACACAGCAATTTTTCTTTTTTACTGGGGAACACTATGGACTGTGGTATAAAATGGAACTCTGATGTAGGGGGTTTCTGCTTACCAAAGCCCCCATTTACATCAGAATTCCCCATTAAATCAGGGTTCCCAAAGCTCCCCCTTACATCAGAGTCCACAGAGCACCCCTTACATCTGAGTCCCCCTTACCTTAGTGTACTCATTTGCTCAGGGGCAGGACAGAGAAGGGAGGGGGCCTATGCACTGGGTGGTTTTTAATACTTGGTTAATGGGAAGCATAGGTGTGTGCAACCCAGGCAACAAGGGGATCTGCACTGCACTGGGTAAATAGGGTGTGCCCAGTCACACCTAAGTTGGATGGGGGGGGGGGTTGCAGTCCCATCTCAATAATGTGTCCGGGTTTCAGACAGCCTGAAACCTGGACATATTATTCAAAACCCGGACTGTCCGGGTGAATCCCGGACAGCTGGCAACCCTACTCATAATGCACTAAAAGCAGAAAAAAAAACCCAGACATGCTGTATTTTCCAAAACACACTGCACTGCAGCATTGAGATGATAACAGACACCAGGTTTGACACTGGAAACCACAACACATGTTTTATCACGTTAAAACGCAACCATGTAAACATGACCCTAAGGAGTTGATTTACTAAAGGCAAATATACTGTGCACTTTGCATAGTGAAGTTGCTCCAGAGTTTATATAACCCTTAAATAATCCTGGACGGGCTGCTTTAAGAGGAGCTCCAGTCTCTTAAGTGAAAAGTAAAAGTCAGCAGCTGCAAAAACTGTAGCAGCTGACTGTTAATAAAGAGCCACTCACCTGTCCCACGATCCAGCGGTGTGCTCACCCCAGCTGTTTTCTCCCTGCGTCCCCTCTCGCCGGCAGCGGCACCTTTGCTATGGGCACCCGGCTGTGACAACTTGCGGTTTCACAGCTGGGTGCCCACTGCGCATGTGCAAGCGGTGCTGCACACTGACCGGTCTCGCAGTCTTCTGGGACCTGTCATGTGTCCCAGAAGACTTCAAGTGGAGTTCCACTCATATGTAAGTTTATTAAAAGTCAGCAGCTACAAAAAGTGTAGACACTCACCTGTCCCACGGTCCAGCGATGTGGCCGCCCGGAGCCCCGCTCCTCTCCCCCTCCTCTCCACGGCACCGTCATTGCAAGTGTGAGCACCCAGATGTGACAGCTTCACACTGCGCATGCACGAGTCGCGCTGTGCTCTTAATGGCCAGGCAATCTTCTGGGACCTGTGATGTGTCCCAGAAGATTGCAGCGAGGGAGGGGGAGAGGAGGAGTCGCCTAGGTGACGGAGGAAGGGAGTGGGACAGGAAGTACCTGACAAAACTAGGTACCCACTCCCCCCCAAAAAAATTACATGCCAAATGTGGCATGTAAGGGGGCGAGGAGTGCTTAAAGTGGAAGTTCCACTTTTGGCTGGAATTCCGCTTTCAGGAGGGAGGCAGGAAGAAGAACTTCAGCTTCCGATCGCCTAGGCGGTTGGAACAAAAGTAGGGGCGGTACCTGTCAAAATCGAGTACCCTCTCCCCCCCTCCTCCCCAAATGCTCCATTTCACAAACAGGAGTCGGGGAGGAGACCTTAAAGCGGAACTTCCGCTTTTTGGTGGAGCTCTGCTTTAAATTGGCTGTAGTATGTGTGTGAATACATGTGAGGTATGGTGTTTAAAGAGGAAGTAAACCCTGATGGGTTTTACTTCCTCTTTATTTCCCTGCAAGGGTAAAGCATAATGGGCTACTGTGCACCGCATAGTAGCCCATTATGTGTCACTTACCTGACACAGGAGCCTGCAATGTCACCGCTGTCCCCTCTCCCACGAAGCGTCCATCTTCCTTTTGGGTATCGCGGCTCCAGCGCTGTGATTGGCTGGAGCCGCGATGATGCATGCGCAGGAGCCACCACTAACTAACGATCGCCATTAGAAATGGCATGCTTAGTGCACCTGCGTGCCGCTGCCTATGGCACATGCGCTATAGACATCGGTGCCTGTCTTTTGCAAATATCTCCTAAACCGTGGAGGTTTAGGAGATATTTCTTGCACTTACAGGTAAGCCTTAATATAGGCTTACCTGTAGGTAAAAGTGGTCTGTAAGGTTTTACAACCACTTTAAGCAGATGGTTTGATTTTCATTTCTTCCAACATGGGTGGAAGGAAAGAAAATCACTCAAATCCCCCATCATCACAGTCAGTGTTGATGGGGAAATGCCTCCCGCAGCACCATTGTGTTCTGCCAGCAGGGTGGCCTTACTGGCCGGCAGAACACAATAATTACTGCTGGCGGCTAATGTAAAAAATCTGACAGGCTGGTTGTACCCAAGTCTATCAATAGATCTACTTGGGTACAATCAGCCTGCCTATAAATGGATCGAATATCGATCCATGCACAACCAGCTTTAGATTTTAAGTTCCTTGAGAGCAGGGCCTGTTGTGAATGTACAATATAAATAACATACAGTATACGTATAATATAGACTCTTGACACAAACATCTGCTGGGATACAAATACACAGTTATCATTGCTCTTGACCCTTGATAGCCCTGAAGCCACAATTACAAAGCAGTAAGTTCCAGTCTGGAGCCATACGATTCTGTTTCTGAATGGACTGTTCATATACTGGCCAGCATGCCTGAATATTTCTGGAAACAAAACAACGGTATTTGCTGAATTCAATTGCCTGTGCTCTTTGCTTTTCAGTGCATACACCACCTAATTATTGCAAGAGCTGTTCTGAATATTTTGCATGTCCTACAACAATGACTGTCTGCCTACCCTACCTGAACAACCCTAGTCCATCAACTGATCATCTCAATTCAGAGTTATGTTGGCCTGGGAAGAGCAGCATGTGAATACAATATTACACGAGTACCTTTCATCAGCCACAAGCATTTCATATGACACAGCTATTAATTCTTCATCCCATCATACATGGACTTTGCATTCTCTCCCTGTGCTTATGCATCATCAGAGAACTAGGACACAGCATCCCTTATGCAATGCACAGTCCCTTTACAACACTGCCAGCCACGCCGCTTATCACTACCGTTAAGAACTTAAATCCCCTTGATAGGGACCTGTATACTGTAATGGTGACATCATTTAGCAAGTTCCTCTTACTCTACTCCCAATCACATGCATGCATTCACACCAGCTGTTGATAGCATCATTAAAATTGGGATGTGAAGAAGGCTCTCTCCATTATGTATGCTGCAATAGCCATTATCCCAGGAGCCTGTATTAGCAGTGGGTGTCGGGCCTGATCAGTTGTCAGCATGCTGGGCACAGCTCATCTAATGCATAGTAGCAGCAGAAGCAGCCTCCCTTACCATGCACACCTGCAGCAGAGCAGTCTGTGGACTGAAAGGAGCAGACTGTATCACAGAGGGAGGCGCTTTGCTGACAATCAGCAGCCCTCAGTCACAATAGGTCCACTCTGAAAAGCTCCCTCCCTGCCGCTACCCCATCACTTCCATTCATTAACCTTTCCTTTACCGCTCCTCTAAAATAGTCATTCAGCAAGATCCTCTACTGTCACTTCATACGCACAACCTCCTAGGCTACAGTCACATTGGTTTCCTGCGTTTGGTTTATTTAAATGCAGGGGAAATTATGTAGGAAGTATAAATAAACCTAATGCTTCCCAGATCACGTTCTCCTGCATTTAAACGTACTTGCGCTTACGTGACCTTACATGCGGTGAGGACCCATTCAGAATAACTGATCTGCCCCTGGATGCATGGAATTCTAAAACACAGCTAAATGCACTGCGGGGTTCAGATTCAGAATACTTTATTAATCCCAAAAGGAAATGACATTCAACAAAGACAACACAAGATCACAATAACGCACGGAACAAGACACAGTGGGGTTGATTTACTAAAGGCAAATAGACTATGCACTTTGTAAAGTGCTGTTGCACTCTGCAAGAGCAGTTGCTCCAGAGCTTAGTAAATTAGCAGAAGGTCTGTTAACTTCCATCATCCAATCATGTGCAAGCAAACATGTTTTTTTTTTTTTTAATTTTCCTTGCACGTGATTGGGTATTCTTTGCAAAATTAAACTTTACCACATTTACTAAGCTCTGGAGCAACTGCATTTTGCGTCAGATGATTATCCTCACTTCATGTTACAAAGTTCTCCACCACAGTCCCAAAGCTCCCAACTGTCCCTGATTTCATTAACCGCTTCAGCTCCGGAAGAATTTACCCCCTTCCTGACCATAGCACTTTTGTCGATTCGGCACTGCGTCGCTTTAACTGACAATTGCGCGGTCGTGCGATGTGGCTCCCAAAGAAAATTGTTGTCCTTTTTTTCCCCACAAATAGAGCTTTCTTTTGGTGGTATTTGATAGAGTCTGCGGTTTTTACTTTTTGCGCTATAAACAAAAAAATAGCAACAATTTTGAAAAAACGCATTCTTTTTTACTTTTTGCTATAATAAATATCCCCCAAAAATATATAAAAAAGCATTTTTTTTCCTCAGTTTAGGCCGATACGTATTCTTCTACATATTTTTGGTAAAAAAAAAATTGCAATAAGCGTTTATTGATTGGTTTGCGCAAAAGTTATAGCGTTTAAAAAATAGGGGATAGTTTTATGCCATTTTTATTATTAATTTTTTTTTTTACTAGTAATGGCGGCGATCAGCGATTTTTATCGTGACTGCGACATTATGGCAGACACATCGCACATTTTTGACACATTTTTGGACCATTGTCATTTATACAGCAATAAGTGCTATACAAATGCACTGATTCCTGTGTAAATAACACTGGCAGTGAAGGGGTTAACCACTGGGGGGCTAGGGAGGGGTTAAGTATGTCCTGGGGAGTGTTACTAACTGTGGGGGGAGGGGCTACGTGTGACACGTCACTGATCTCTGCTCCCGATCACAGGGAGCAGAGATCAGTGACACTGTCACTAGGCAGAACGGGGAGATGCTTGTTTACATTAGCATCTCCCCGTTCGTCCTCTCCGTGAGGCGATCACGGGTATCCCCGCGGCGATTGAGTCCGCGGGACCCGTGACCCGACTCAAGGAGCTCCTGGCCGGCGCGCACGCAATGGCATGGCGGCAAATTCAAAGGGACATATGGGTATGCCCATTTGCCCAGCCGTGCCATTCTGCCAACGTACATCGGCGTGCGCCGGTCGGGAAGTGGTTAAAAAAAAAATGCCCTTTAAGAGCTATGTCAAAACGTCACTTCTGCCCTGCAATGATATGGAGACGGGTGGGGGCCATCTTCCCCTCACTTGTCTCCATGTCATGCCACAAGAAGAATGCGATCGCCTCCGCCGCTGCCGATGGCTCCAGTAAGCGGCGGAGGGCACCGGAGAGCGGCAGGAGGCCCTCTCCCGCCGCCAATAAAAGTGATCTTGGGGCGAATCCCCCGCAGAGACCACTTTTATCTTAAACCGGATCGCTCACTGAAGAAGAAGATACCGGGGTTATGGCAGCTAGCTGCTGCCATAACAACGATATTCCTCATCAATCAGCCGAAGTATAACGATGACGGGCGGTCCGGAAGTGGTTTAAAGCCAATATAAAGGAATAGTAGTAGTAAAATACTCAGTCTCTTCCCCATCCCCAATACATCCCACTACCGCAGAGTCATCAAAAAACTTCTGAAGATGGCAAGACTCTGGTAACCGAAATCAGTTGATTTACTAAAAGCAAGTAGACTGTGCACTTTGCATGTGCAGTTGCTCCAGAGTTTAGTAAATCAAGGGAAGCTCTGCTGGCTTCCATCAGCCAATCACGTGCAAGCAAAAATGCTATATGTTTATTTTCCTTGTATGTCATTGGGTATTCTTTGCGAAGAGAAGCTTCACTTCATGTCACTTGCAAAGTGACTCGCCTTTAGTAAATGAACCCCAGTGTGAATTATACATGTAAAATCATTACATACCTTCCCGATAATGGCATACGCTGTACCATGCCGACTCCACCTATGTTGCATAATGACTTTTCAGGCGCTTGGATATTCTGTGTTTACCTTTTCTGGACAAAAAAATACCTAAAAAAAATTAATAAAGCTGTATTACAATCACTTAAGTATTACACGTATGAACAAAAATCATTGCAGTGGAACCTCAGTTTGCGAGTAACACGGTTAACGAAAATTTCGCAAACCGAGCACTGTATTTCTAAAAATCCTAACTCGGTTTGCGAGTGTTGTCTTGCAAAACGAGCAGGTTTCAGGCCAAAAGCGGTGTGCAGTATCGCTTTTGGCCTGAGGTGGGGGCGCCAGAGCCGAGCAGAGCCGAAAGTCGCCGATCGTTGGCGTACAGAAATGCACGGAAAGACCCGAGGACAGTTTGGCTGACCTCGGCAAACCTCGGAAAGGCTTGGGAACTGAGTCTTTCCAAGGTTTGCCGAGGTCCGCCGAAGTGTGCTCGGCCTTTTCGGCCGTTTCCGAGGCTCTCCGGCGTCCCCCGCCTCTGGCCGCATGCGGTATTACATCCCATTGAAGTCAATGCGGAACTAATTATTTTCGTTTCCCTTGACTTCAATGGGAAAACTCGCTTTGATATGCAAGTACTTTGGATTACGAGCATACTTCTGGAACGGATTATGCTCATAATCCAAGGTTCCACTGTACATACGTTTTAGAAATGTCCTATGAAAACATTTGTCATCGCCAATGTGGATGAGGCCTTAGGCACCTCTTGTCTGTTGAGCACACACATTCTTCACCAGTATTTTAAATACTGCTCTGGCCATTCATTCTGCAGTTAGATGTTATTACTATGTCATTACTATGAGAATAAAAAACAAAATTCTTCTGTAATATTTTATTATAACATGACCATTAAAGTGTAACAACTGATGCGTTTCGTGAACTTAGCCTTTACCATTACTATGCTCTACCTTTTACTATAATATTAAATGTATGTGTCAATGCAGCGCTATAAACAAAATACTACTACTACTAACAAATAGTGTGCAAATAACTGCAATATGAAACAGCAAATAAAGTGCAATATGGAACAGCAAACTATAAGTGCAATATAAGACAGCAAATATTTAAACATGCATGTTCCAATAAGAAACTGTAAATAAAGTGCCAGAGAGTGCAATATGGAACAGCATTTAATAAATTGCGGATATACATCTGTAGCGGGTACCTCTCTAAGCTGGCCGCCGCCAGATTGATTCCACACAGAGGGAGAGAGCTGCCTGCCAGCAGCTATAAGGGGCACACACAGACATCAGCCCTCTCTGCTCTTTCTCTCCAGTCTCACTATTGGCAGGAGGACAGAGCCAACAAGCAGCATTTGCAGCCAAGGATTATGGGATATGAAGTCCCCTGACAGAGCAGCTTCACTGACTCTTAAAGGGGCGGGACTACAAATCCCAGAGGAGTTTGCAAAACAGGGGGGCTGGCTAAGGACTCCATTCTGGAAGGCTGAGGAGAGATCTCCATGAGGCAGAGAGAGGCACAGATGTGATCTGAGAGGCTGCTGTTACCCACAGAGGGGATCCATCCAGCCACAGTTCCAGAGATCGGTGTGCTGATCCTGCCACAGTTCCAGGAGTCGGACGGTGATGGATATCCAACCTGAGAGGGATCCCGGCTATATCTCCAGGCGCTCCTGAGGGCATGGGTCGATCTAGTTACAAGGTGGCCAGTCGGGCCTTTCAGGAAACTTGACGCTTGATCGTATGGTTGCAGGACGGGTGAGTGGGCGTTTGCCCATCTTTAACCACTTCAATACCAGGCACTTAGACACCTTCCCGCCCAGCCCAATTTTCACCTTTCAGTGCTGTCGCAATTTGAATGACAATTGCGTGGTCATGCTACACTGTACCCAAACTAAATTTTTATCATTTTGTTCCCACAAATAGAGCTTTCTTTTGGTGGTATTTGATCACCTCTGCGGTTTTTATTTTTTGCGCAACAAATAAAAAAAGACCGAAAATTTTGAAAAAAAACAAGTTTTTCTTTGTTTCTGTTAAAACTTTTTGTAAATAAGTACGTTTTCTTCTTCAATGACGGGCACTGATATGGCTGCACTGACGGGCACTGATACGGCGGCACTGATGGGCACCGATCAGGTGGCACCAATGAGGTGGCACTGATGAGGTGGCACTGACGGGCACTGATGATGGGCACTGATAGGCGGCACTGATGGGCACTGATAGGTGGCACTAATGGGCACTGATAGGTGGCACTGGTATGCGGCACTGATGGGCACTCATAGGTGGCACGGATGGGCACTTATAGGCGGCACTGTTGGGCACTCATAGGTGGCATTGATGGGCACTCGTAGGTGGCATTGATGGTTACTTATGGGTGGCACTGATAGTTGGCACAGATGGGCATGGATGGGCACTGATATATGGGCACTGATGGGCACGGATGGGCACTGACAGGTGGCATGAATGTACACTGATGGGTGGCACTGATGGCACTGCTTGTTGGCAGTGATGCCCCTAAGGGTGGCATTGCTGGGCATCACTGCAACATGATGGTGCCAATCAGTGCCCATTTGTGGGCACTGATTGGCACAGATTTGGCACACTGGGCACATGTGGATGGCCATGGGGTACATACCTGGCCATCCACATGTTGCCCCTTCCCTGGTGGTCCTAGTGGCGATCCCTGGTGGTCCAGTGTGGTGATCTGAGGGGGGGGCTGCGCTGATAAACAATCAGCGCAGACCCCCCTGCCAGCAGAGCCGCCGATCGGCTCTCCTCTACTTGCGTCTGTCAGACGCGAGTGAGGAAGAGCCGATCAATGGCTCTTCCTATTGACAGCGTGATCAGCCGTGATTGGACACGGCTGATCACGTGGTAAAGAGCCTCTGCCGGAGGCTCTTTACCAAGATCGGTGGAGCGGTGTGTCAGACTGACACACCGCTCCACCGATCGCCGCGATGCGCGCCCCCGGGGGCGCGCTGCGGCATGTTATCCTGCTGGACGTCATATGACGCCCAGTCAGGATAACAGAACCACTTCCCGGACGTCAATCCGCCATAGGGCAGGCGGGAAGTGGTTAAAGACACGGTAGTCAGGCAACATTGCCTCACCAGTGCCCACATTTGTAGGAACACTTGCACCCTGCTGAACAGTCACTACATTCTACTTTGCTTACCAGGATACTGCTAGCATCCTATGTCTAATTTTTGCCTACCAGGATACTTTCAATTACTCCTTTGTTTATCCTGCTTAAAGGGACACCAAGTGCACCAACACCAGGCTAGCTGAAGATCCTGGATATCTCCATTGTGAGGACCCTTTCTATTACTCCATCAGTAAACAAAAGTAAAAATACCACGCTATACAACAACAAACCATGTGCAGCTGCTGCTATAAGTGAGATACAGCCAATATTATAAAGAAAAAAGAAACAATAGCTAAGATTGATAAACATGTGAATAAAATTAATAATAATAATTGGTGAGCATCAATGTTAAACGTTAATGTCAATTATTAATTGAGTGATTCATTTATTATCTATAACGTAAAAAACCTTACCCCTAGGGGTATAGATTAATTGAAAAATTGAAAATTTAATTATTAAATAAGATATTAAATAAAGAATAACCAAGGGAATATTCAAAAATGTACAAAAGTATAAAGTTCAAATATGATGGAAATAATTCCGTGACAAATCCACCACCGTATCCAAGAAGTGACCACCATGAGAAATGAAGGCTTACCAAACAGCAAGCAAAAGAAGCTTGTGACCATAAGAGAAGTGTCAGTGGTGGATGTGAGTTCTGAGCTCTCCTCACCTTCAGGATTTAGAACTCACATCCACCACTGATACTTCTCTCAGAAGTTCTCCAGGGGCCCCAATACAGAGCAGGGCCCCAATACAAAGCAGGGCCCCCACCCACACCCAGTGGTGCTCCAGTTTTACCTGGACAGGATCTTCAGCTTGTATCGGACCCTCTGCACACAGGTTATTATTGTGAACTCGATGTGGGTCAACGATTCGGAATATCAGCGAGAATACTTGGTTTTATGTGACGGTATGTCGGAGGTCTCCAGCCCGCGAGAGTTAGCTGACCATTCATATCATCTGATGAACGATGAATTTCCCTGAGACATCCGCTCTGTCCCTAAGACCAGCTTGGCACTCAGAGTAACCTGCCTGCCTTGGGATAAAGGCCCTGACCGGGTTTATGGTCACAAGCTTCTTTTGCTTGCTGTTTGGTAAGCCTTCATTTCTCATGGTGGTCACTTCTTGGATGCGATGGTGGATTTGTCACGGAATTATTTCCATCATATTTGAACTTTATACTTTTGCACATTTTTGAATATTTCCTTGATTATTCTTTATTTAATATCTTATTTAATAATTAATTTTTGATTTTTCAATTAATCTATACCCCTAGGGGTAAGGTTTTTCACGTTATAGATAATGTCAATTAATAATTGAGTGATTCATTTATTAACGTTTAACATTGATGCTCACCAATTATTATTATTATTTTTACTCACATTTTTATTACTCCATCAGTATCAGAAATTTAGTGATTCCAGTGACTACCTTTAAAGGGGACCTCTCACGTTAAATGTTAAAGTGATAAATTGCATTTGTGGCCTATAGCCTCACATTTAATTGCATGGGTCTGTGATTTCAGGATTTGGGGGAAACAGACTGACCGTTGTTAAGTCAGATCAGTTCCCCTTTATGCCTGAGTGCATAGGCCACTCTAGATCTATTTAATTTGTTTGACTGTGCTATTTTGAAGTCTGCATTTTGGGTTTGATTAACATTATTAACCGTTTGCCGACCACCCGCTGTCATTATACTGCGGCAGGTCCGCACCATCCCGCGAACCGTTGTAGCTATACGTTGGCTCGCGGGATCGGGATAGCAAGCGCGGCATGCGCCTGCTGCACAGCAGGGGTGTCAATGCTCGTTGCCGATGGTCGCGATGACCGCCGATCGCGAGCACGAGGGACAGAACACGGAATTGTGTGTGTAAACACACAAATCCGTGTTTTGTTCTGATAGGAATGACAGATCATGTGTTCCTATTAACTAGGAAACACGATCTGTCACTTCCTCTATTCAGTCCCCTCCCCCCTCAGTTAGAATCACCTCCCAGGGAAGACAGTTAACCCCTTGATCGCCCCCTAGTGTTAACCCCTTCACTGCCAGTGACATTTTTACAGTAATCAATGCATTTTTATAGCACTGATCGCTGTATAAATGCCAATGGTTCCAAAAATGTGTCAAAATTGTCCGATGTGTCCGCCATAATGTCGCAGTCACGATAAAAATCGCAGATCGCCGCCATTACTAGTAAAAAAAAAATAATAAAAATGCTATAAATCTATCATCTATTTTGTAGACGCTATAACTTTTGCGCTAACCAATCAATATGCGCTTATGGAGATTTTTTTTTAACAAAAAAAATGTAGAAGAATACATATCGGCCTAAACTGAGAAAAAATTTGCTTTTTTTTTTAAAAAAAGGGAATATTTATTACAGCAAAAAAGTACAAAATATTGGGGTTTTTTTCAAAATTGTTGCTCTTTTTTGTTTATAGCGCAAAAAATAAAAACCGCAAAGGCGATCAAATACCACCAAAAGAAAGCTCTCTTTGTGGGAAAAAAAGGACGTCAATGTTGTTTGGGTGCAACGTCACACGACCGCGCAATTGTCAGTTAAAGCAATGCAGTGCCGAATCGCAAAAAAATGGCCTGGTCATTCTGCAGCCAAATCTTCCGGGGTTAAAAGTGGTTAAAGAAACATCATAGTCTTCTTTATAAGAACCTCAACATCATATAACATCATGTACTCAGAACTATAGATGGCACTGTAGTGATATACTAGCATTTGTGTGTTTATATATGCTTATATATTCTGCACAGGAAAGAAGTTTTTGTTTCACTCTGCTCTCTATGCTGTTCTCACACAAGTAAAGCTGAATTCTACATTCAATCTACCCCATACTCATTCACATATGGGGAGGTCAGGATCTGGGGCCTCCCCCATGTTGAGGGCATGTGGTCTGGGTCAGGAGGGGGGGTGCTCGCTCGTCCCCCCCCCCTCGTTTCCTTGCAGGCCAGCAGGGTGCATGCTTGGATAAGGGTCTGGTATGGATTTTGGGCTGGACCCCACGCCATTTTTTTTATTTTGGTATGGAGGTTCCCCTCAAAATCCATACCAGACCTAAGGGTCTGGTATGGATTTAGGGGAGGGAGGGACCCCACTCCGTTTTTTTTTTTTAAATGTTGGCGTGGGGTTCCCCGTAGCCTCCCTGGCGGTTTTCCCGAGTGTGGCTCGGGGTTAAAATTCAGGACCATTAGCGGTAACCCCGAGCCACACTCGGGATTGCATCGCAGGATCCTGGTGCCTCCTTACTTACCTTGTCCCAGGGATCCTGCGATGTCCCCCACTGTGTCTGCGGGCTCCGTCCTCCTCAGAAGCCTCTCTGTGCCAGGCTCCGTTCCCTGCGAGCGTCGCGACGCACGGGGGCGGAGCCTGGCGGCAAATTCAAAAAAATGTAAAAATCATAACACATACAGCACTGTAATCTTACAGATTACAGTACTGTATGAAATGATTTCACATCCCCTTTGTCCCCAGTGCTTTGGCCCATGCCCTGCATGCAGTTTTATATTGCATATACTGTTCTTTCTGCCTGGAAACTGGAGATTTCCATAGCAACCAAAAAGTGTCCCTTTACATCAAAAATGGCTTTAGACCAGCTAGAAAACAGCGATAGTAAATTAGAACACTTGCAGAATTGAGCGATAGTGAATCGTGTGGAAATTTATTTTATTACTATTTATTTTTATTTTTTTTAATTATTATTTTTTTTTTATTATATTATAATTTATGTTTTTGTGTTTCAAACTTTATCATACCCGGGATATCTACTAGACTCTTGTTTGGACAGATTTAAGTGTGTTATTGTTAAGAATTACAGACCTACAATATAAAATGCCAAATTTCCATGCAAAATAATTGTACCGCTTTCAGCACCTAAAATCCGAAATAATCATACCGCCAGGGAGGTTAAAATATGTACCAGACCCGAAAGAGCCTGGTATGGTCTAGGGCTGCAACGAACGATTATTTTCATAATTGATTAGTTGGCCATTTATTGTTTAGATTAATTGGATAATAACCTTAAAAAAAGTGTGGTGTATAATTTTGTTAATATGTAAAGTTTAAAAAAAAGGCAATTTATTCTTTAATACAAAAAACACAGTCCCTTCCAGCGCTAATAGGTCTTCCAAGGTTTGGAGTAACAGATGTCAGATAAAATAGTGGTGTGAAAGGTATATATGGTATCCCAAAACTAGGGGGGTGCTACCTTCCTCACATGGGGTAATCCAAAAGGAACTACAAGAAAAACAGAAATGGAAGGCGTGCACACCTAGTGCATTACCAAAGATAATTTAATAATAAGAAATTTTTGTATAAAAGAGGATACTCACAAAATGCAACTGACAAAATGCCATAAACACAGTGCATGTTAAAAAATTAAAGACTGTTTTGCCGATCATGAGCAGATGGCTTGATAAAAGCTACCTGCTCTTGCTGTCACTTATGCTGGCGATACAAAAACAATGTGTTCCTTCAAAAAATGTTTAATTTCGCTAGATTTTCTAATCATTATTGGGGTCAAATTGACGTTTGTTTTCGACCACAGTGATGGGAAAATTCGAAGAAGCAGGACGTAAAACTTCTTAGTCAAAGGAATTTTCAGACAGTGTATGTGGTTTTCATTCAGAAATGACATTCAATTTAAAACTGAATGTTAAAAGCAAGAGAAATTTTCAAACAACATTCTTTCAACGAATGTACAAAGATTTTTCGTATGAATTGTACAATGGAGGGGGAGTTGGGACTTTAAATGAGGCGCACTAGTCGCCTCCATCCCGGTATCTACCGACAGGTATATATAGAAAGGGATTTGGGACTTTAAAATGAAGCAGTTGAAATGCGGAGGGTTAAAATTGTAAATTTATTAATCATAGTAAATATAGTAAAAGAATTTCATATATATACACATACACAAATAATTGGCACAAAAATATAGGCATAATCGATGGACAAGTACACACAGTTGAATACATGGTTCCACAGAGTAGATAGTGGTCAAAGTGGTATTGGTACAAAATAGCATATAGCCTGTAGGTGCCAATGGTGGCATGTCCGGTAACTGATAATAAAGTTGCATAAAGAAATAATGTAGTCATAATATTATTGAACAATGATGGCATCAAGGTACAATGGATAAAGTAGGCATCAAGTATAGCTCGACGCGTTTCGTGGGTGATTTTGTCCACTCATCAGGAGCTGATGCATAATAATCCTGTAAAATATGTACATATAATAAACCTCAATCCATATAGGGAGGAATTGAAAAAAATGTTGGAAAAGTTTGGCCAAAAATACACTTACCAACCCTGACATTGAGCGCGGCGCATGGCAGATGGCATGGAGTAGGCCGGGGGCAGCAAGCCTCGCGGCGGGAGCTGAGGCAGCATGTGGTGTCTGAATGGCATCAGGTAATGGGGTGACAATATATGAGTAGTGGGGTGATCTCCATTGATGGAACGTAAATTGTCAGAAAGAGAGGATATCTGGGAATGGATATTAGAAAATAATATATCAGTATATATTATTAAAAATAAAATAAAATAGATTATGTTGAGTAATATGTAAATAGTATACCCAGAGATACTCGTATATGGAGAGTACTGGTAAGTAATATAATGAAAATTGTATGGTAAAGAAAATCTGATTGAAAAAATATTTGTAACAGCAACAATGTAACATAGCTTGTCAGAAAAAAGAGCGGGGATATCTGGGAATAAATACTAAAAGTAATGTGTGAGTGTATGTTAATTAGAGTAAAGTAAATTACGTTGAATAATATATAAGTAATATATCCAGGAATGCCTATATATACAAAGTGTTGGTGAGTGATATAGTGGAGATCGTGTGGTAAAGGGAATCTAATTGAAGAAATGACTAGTGGAGAAAGATTTTTCGTATGAATATTCTCGTCCCGAAATCGATACGTGTGTGGCCAGCATAAGGCTCGGTTCACACCTATGCAGTTTGCTTTTTATCCGTTTCTACAGTGCAGTTTTGCACACATGATTTTGCTGCGATTTGCATTTTGCATTTTCTTTCCTTTTTTGGCCAATTTGTTGTTGGGCAGGTTAAAAAATGCAAATCACGGCAAAAACGCACTACATGCTTTTCTGCAGCTTCTCCGTTGATGTCTATTGAGCCAAACAAGCAAAAAAAGCACCGATTTGCTTTGGAAAAAGTCCCTGACCCTCTCTAAATACGCAGCGGCTAAAAAAAGCATAGATGTGAACGTGTCCCATAGGAAACCATGTTAAATGAACTGTAGTGTGTTTCTGCAAAAAGCACCAAAAAACGCCAGTAGTTTTGCAGTGAGTTTTTCAAAGTTTTTCAGCGTTTTTGCAATAGCGTTTATTAGTGTTTTTTAGTGTTCGCGTTTTTAAGCGTTTTTTTTTCAATAGTATCAAAAACGTTGAAGGACGCTGGTGTGCCGCGTTTTTGAGAGTTTAGCTGCGTTTTTTGATGTTAGAGTGTTTTTACGGCTGAAAAACTCCTCTCAGAATGCACTAGTTTTGGGGTTTTTTTACAGCCAAAAAATGCCCCAGCCAAAAACAGTTGATAACAGCCTATGTGTGCATAAACACATAGTATAACATGCTGGAGAGTTTATTGACTGTAGAAAAAAAATATCTGAAGCCAAAAACAGCAGCTGTAAAAACGTCCAAAAACATCCAGTGTGCATAAGGCCTTAATCACAGTTCGTCAAGAATGGTATTAATGGCTCATCGGTACATTCAGTTACGTATATCAAATAATTAATCCAATTTCTTCCCCAAACAAGACTGGGGGTTCTGCATTCGTAAGTGTAACGTCTGCCTGTGCATGGATGTGGGATGTTCCGGGCACTTGTTATGTTATCTGGGGCTCTTCTGGCCATGCAGTACATATAGTACTGCAGTATGGGATGTGTCCGGAGGTATCCAGGATCAGCGTGAAGCACAACTGACTGGCATTTGAGGCCGTTCGTAAGTAGAAGTCGTTCGTAACTCGGGTGTTTGTAACTCAGGGACTGTCTGTAGTACAAATTATATTATATTTCTGAATGTTATAATGAGAAACTATAATGATCAATTATAATTAGAATATAATTGGATCAATTCCGATTTGTTTTATTTTAAACTGCTGTTACAGTACAGTGGGAAAAATTATTATTTGATCCCCTGCAGATTTTGTAAGTTTGCCCACTTACAAAGAAATGAAGGGTCTATCATTTTTATCATAGGTGTATTTTAAATGATAGAAACAAAATATCAACCAAAAATTCAGAAAAAAACCCATATAAAACAAATGTTATAAATTGAGTTGCAGTTCAGTAAAAATAATTATTTGATCCCCAAGCAAAACATGACTTAGTACTTGGTGGAGAAACCCTTGTTGGCAAGCACAGAGGTAAGACGTTTCTTGTAGTTGATGACCAGGTTTGCACACATCTCATGGGGCGTACACACGGTCGGACTTTTCGTCTACAAAAGTCCGACAGCCTGTCCGACAGACTTCCGGCGGACTTTCGGCGGACTTGCGGCGGACTTGCGGCAGACTTTCTAACGAACGGACTTGCCTACACACAACCACACAAAAGTCCGACGGATTGGTACGTGATGACGTACACCGGACTAAAATAAGGAAGTTGATAGCCAGTAGCCAATAGCTGCCCTAGCGTGGGTTTTTGTCTGTCGGACTAGCACACAGACGAGCGGATTTCGGGGGCCGTCGTAGTTACGACGTAAAGATTTGAAGCATGTTTCAAATCTAAAGTCCGTCAGATTTGAGGCTGAAAAAGTCCACTGAAAGTCCGGGGAAGCCCACACACGATCGGTTTGTCAGCCAGCTTTAGTCCGTCGGCGTCCGTCTGACTTTTGTAGCTGAAAAGTCCAACCGTGTGTACGCCCCATCAGGAGGGATTTTGGTCCACTCTTCTTTACAGATCTTCTCTAAATCCTTAAAGTTTCTTGGCTGTCACTTAGCAGCTCGAAGTTTCAGCTCCCTCCATAATTTTTCTACAGGATTAAGTTCTGGAGACTGGCTAGGCCACTCCATAACCATAATGTGCCTTTTCTGGAGTCACTCTTTTGTAGCCTTGGCAGTATGTTTTGGGTCATTGTCATACTGAAAGACCCATCCATGACCTACCTTCAGTGTTCAGGCTGAGGGAAGAAGGTTCTCATCCAAGATTTTACAATACATGGCCACGTCCATTGGCCCCTCAATGCGGCAAAGTCGGTCTGTACCTTTAACAGAGAAACAGCCCCAAAGCGTAATGTTTCCACCTCTGTGCTTGGTGTTCAGGAGTGACAGCATCACCTGTGACCGTGGCCAGTGGGGCTATTGAAGAATATGAATTTGTGGAGAACATCCAAGCCATGGACAATCCCACTATGGACTCTCATCTCATAGAGGTATGCCTGGGTCACTACATTATCTTAGGATCAGGGACAGGATGTTGTTCATATTGAACTGTCATGCTACCTTTTTACAGTAAAGTTATATTAACCATTATGAGCCTGGTCTGAAGTTACTCAAAGGGTTGCATGTTGGTACTGGCATATTCCAAAGCACCCGGGCCTGTAAAACACTATGGGGTACAAAGTAATGCTACTACAAAGGGTTAACTTGCTAAGACAAAAAAAGTCATGTAGTTGCTATAGGTAACCAAGCGAAGGATAAACCTACAAGCAATAAGTCATTAGGCGTAGTCCTTGGGTAGTGAGAAGGGGTTGTTGTCTGGCTCCCTCCCCATCGGTCGGTATCAAACCGGATTCAAACTCACGTTACGGAGATCTATGGCCTGGTCACAAGGTAGGTAAGGGAATAGTTAAGTGAGAGCAGACATGAGATCTGCACTAGGTGCACAGCAGGACCCTATTCTATTTCTGGGGGGCAACAGACGTATGCTGGACTGGTGGGATAGGCTCAGCACGTTCCTCCTAATGCAACATACAAGTTATACATCATAACATGGGACAACTCACTTTTCAGAGGAACTCTGCACTTTATTACAGCACACAGTGAAAACCCATCTTTAAGTTGGGGAATTGCCTTAATGTTAGATTTTTCACATGACCGCAGTCTTCATCTGGTCCAGGCATTGATGAGCGCACTCCGCGCGAGAGGTACTCCCATGTGCACGGGCGCAGTAGACCCGCCTACACTGATCAATCAGCCATAACTTTATGACCACTGACAGGTTAAAGAGGAGCTCCAGTCATGTTTCTAGAAAATTAAAAGTCAGCAGCTACAAAAACTGTAGCTGCTGACTTTTAAAAAACAGACACTTACCTGTCCCAGGATCCAGCACTGTGTTCACCCGAGCCGTTTTCTCCACCCCTCTTCGTTCCTCAGCGCCGACTTCTCATATGCATCAATGAACATTGACCACCCATGACCCTGTTGCTGGTTCACTATTTTTCCTTCATTGGACCACTTTTGGTAGGCCCTGATCACTGCAGACCCAGGAGAAATCACATTAGTGTGTGAATGAGGCCTTAGTAAATGAGAGTACTCTACTATTACAGAGATAACATACATCAATCAGTCATAACATTAACAACACTGACAGGTAAATTTATTATTTTGTGACAACAGCACCTGAAAGTGGGTGGGATATGTTGGGTAGCAAGTGAACATGTTGTCCCTGAAGTTGCTGTGTTGACAGCAGAAAAAAATGGGTGATCGAAAGGATTTGCGTGACATCGACATGGGCCAAATTGTATGGCTAGATAACTGGGTCAGGACCTACCAAAAAGTGGTCTAAGGAAGGAAAATCAGTGAACCAGCAACAGGGTCATGGGTGGCCAAGGCTCATTGATGCACATGAGGAGCAAAGGTTGGCCCATGTAGTCTGATCCAATTGCAGAGCTGCTGCAGCTCAAATTGCTGAAAAAGTTGATGTTGGTTCTGATAGAAAGATCTCAGAACACATATTGCAGTTTGTTGTGTATGGGGCTGTGTAGCCACAGACCGGTCAGGGTGCTCATGATGACCCAAGTCCACAGCCAAAAACACCTACAATGGGCACTTGAGAATCAAAATTGGACCACAGAGCAATGGAAGAAGGTGGTCTGGTCTGATAAATTCAAGAATGATTTCAGGAACACAATGAGTTCAAGGTGTTGACTTGGCCTCCAAATTCTCCAGATATCTATCTAATCAAACAAGTCTGATCCATGGAGGCCCATCTTGCAAATTACAGGGCTTAAAAGATCTGCTACTGACGGCTTGGTGTCAGATACCACAGCATTCCTTCAGAGGTCTAGTGGAGTCCATGCCTCGACAAGTTTAGACCCCATTCACAGGGCTGTAAAGAAAAACACACTATTATGCTGCGTACACACGATCAGAATTTCCGACAACAAATGTTCGATGGAAGCCTGTTGTCGGAAATTCCGACCGTGTGTAGGGTTCATCGGACATTTTTTGTCGGAATTTCTGACAACAAAAATTTGAGAGATGGTTCTCAAATTTTCCGACAACAAAATCCGTTGTCGGAAATTCCGAGCGTTTGTAGACAATTCCGACGCACCAAATTCCACGCATGCTCTGAATCAAGTACGAGACGGAAGTGCTTGATCTGGTAAAACTAGCATTCCTAATGGAGATAGCACATTTGTCACGCTGCAAATTTAATAATCTTTTAATGCAGCGCATTCTCTTCTTCTTTATAGTGCTGGAATAATGAAGTTGTTTTGCTGCTGATATTCACACAGAGTTCTGACAAACTGATTTCTTTATTATTTCTCGTGATCTCCTGAATATTAGTTGTTATTTTTTTCGTCAGATCTCCATTATAATGTTTAGAATTTATTTTTATAGTGATCTTTTTTTTTTATCAAGATCTCCATTTTTTTTGTTTTTTATGAAGATCTCCTGTTTTTTTTGGGGTTTTTTTCTACCGATCTCCATAATATTTTTTGTCGTTTTGTGTGTCAAGTTACCACAACACCATTATTAATTTGTATTTTTTAACCTCAAGGAGGTTATTTGGGGTTGGTGTTCCTTGTTAATTTGACATTGTATTTTTGAAATGTACCTGCCTACTCACAAACAAACTGTCCTTTTTGAAGTAAAACACATAGGCAAGTATTTGTGAAAAAAAAGTAGCCATTTATTAGGGGTCATAACAAAATAAAGAGGAAGGCAACGCTGGATAAACTGGTGAAATTGGCGAAGCCTTTGTACCTCAGGGCACACATCAACTGTTTTACAGCCAAAATTGGTAGCATGAAGAGTCCATATAATAGTGAGCACAATCCGCTCCAGGACTTCCAGAGATCAGGAACAGCAGCAGATGACATATATGTCCCCAGGCTGTGGTCTTACAACAGCCTGCATCTCTTGTCAGACCAGACTGAACCCAGGCCATCTTTTTCTTGTCTTCCTTCCACGCTTGCTTCCAGGCTGTTGCTCTGGTGTTGGAGTTGTGACAGGAGGTGGAGGAGGAGGACGATGGTCGAACTCACAAACCTGGCTTTGGCTTGTGAGTTCACCCCTCAACCCCTTATTTAGGGCTTGTAATATAACTTCCTCACAGAAGAGGCATTGGCCCGCATCCATTTCCTGCATTTTGCAGGCTGCCATGAAGGCATAGTCCTCTTGAAGATTGGGGGGGGGGGGGGGGTCCTGAGGGCTGCAGCAGCCTGCCAAAATAGCCCAAGTGCTGCCTCCTCCAGGTTTCTCCCCTTCCTGGGCCTTTTTTTTTGAAGGCAGAGGGTAGGGACCTGGGATTTGGTCAGGCTACTGGGCCCGGCCACCTCCTGGCTGCCACTTACCCCCGCCACCTCCTGGCTGCCACTTTCCACAGCCTCCTCCTGGCTGAGGCTTTCCTGTGTATGAAAAAGGGACATAGTTTTAGTTTTTGGTCCATCAATCACACACAATTTTCAGCTCATGACTGTTGCAAATTGAAAGTTAATAAATAGAAAAGACTATCATTCTGACCCCAGCATTTTTCATTCTTGTCCCAATAATTTGTGGCCACTACTGTCTATTGATATGTAAAACACTTTGTTAAATCAGAAATTAGTGATCAATAATAACATCTAGTTAACATCATTAATTTTTGGACAAGAAACATGTTGAACAATGCTATACCTGGCTCAAGCTGGGCTCCTCCACATCTTCCTGGCTGGAAGGCCCAGGTTGGACGTCGGAAGCCTCAGCTGGGGTGGAAGGAAGTGTTGAAGGAAGACTGGAGAGTGCTGGCCTGGGTTCCCTCTGGTCTGCCAGAAAATGCAGTCTGTCATAGTACCACAGCCTGGGGACATAAATGTCATCTGCTGCTGCTCCTGATCTCTGGGAGTCCTGGACCTTCTTGCGCTCCTTATTATAAGTAGAGGTTGACCGATATGGGTTTTTCTCTGGCCGATGCCGATATTTAGAAATCGCGGTGGCCGGTGGCCGATGGCCGATATGTGATGCTGATTTTTTTGGGCTGATATATTAGGCCGATTTATTTTTTTTTTCCCTTCATCTCATAAAATCTAATAGTTAGACCCCTTTCACACTGGGGCGTTTTTCAGGCGCTTTTGGGCTAAAAATAGCACCTGTAAAGTGCCTGTAAAACGTCTCCCCTGCAGTCTCAGTGTGATATCCCGAGTGCTTTCACACTGAGGCGATGCGCTGGCAGGATTATAAAGAAAAGTCCTGCAAGCGGCATCTTTGGAGCGGTGTATACCGCTCCTCCACTACTCCTGCCCATTGAAATGAATGCGCACCGCTGCCGAAGCGCCTGCAAAGCGTTTCGGCAGCGGCGCTTCAGGGGCGCATTTAACCCCTTCCTCGGCTGCTAGCTGGGTTATAAGCGCCCTGCTAGCAGCCGAATAGCGCCGCTAAAATGACGGTAAAACGCCGCTAAAACGAGCAGCGTTTTACCGTCAACGCATGCCCGCTCCAGTGTGAAAGCAACCTGAAGTGATACAGAAAATTTTTTACATTTAAACATTTATTAAACAAAACAAACCTCCAATCAGTTCACTTGTATGTAGAATTTAGATTAAAAAAACTAAAAAAAAAATTATATCTTAAATATTAAATACACAAAAACAGGTAATCAAAACTTTTGGATGAAAAAAAAATGGGCTAACTTTACTGCTTAGTTTTTTTTTTTAAATTTATTCGTGTATTTTTTAAAAAAATATTGCGTTTGAAAGACCGCTGCGCAAATATCGTGTGACATAAAATATTGCAACAACCGCTATTTTATTCCCTAGGGTCTCTGCTAAAAAAAATATATATATAATGTTTGGGGGTTCTAAGGGATTTTCTAGCAGAAAATACAGGATTTTTACGTGTAAGCAACAAGTGTCAGAAAAGATTTAGTCTTTAAATGGTTAAACTGAGAGCTTCTACACACAGAGCTTAATTCATTCATAAGTGTAAACATTGTATCACTTCGGGTTCTTTTTATCAGATTTGGCAGGCTGCCCAGAGGAGGAGAAAAGTGCTTCACAGAAGATTTCAGGCAACTTGTATTGACTTCTATTACAGAAGTCATTTGCAAGTCTGCTGATATCGGCCTTTTTTATCATGACAATCGGGCCGATGCCAATTAAGTAAAAAACACCAAATAGCGGCCGATATATCGGTCCAACTCTAATTATAAGTGCTCCTCATGCCACCAATTGTGGCCTTCAAATAGTTGATGGTCGCCGTGGGGATCTGCGACTTCACTAATTCCAACAATTAATCCAGTGCTGCCTTCCTCTTTCTTTGATTGGTATAAAAGGGGTGGTTTACCTGTCACAGACAGGGCAGTCCTGATCATTCAATAGATCCATTTTCTCTGCAAGACACAACACAACACAAAAACCCTAATGTCAGGCTAAACTCTCCTAATCTTGTCCCAATATAGGCCTCAATCTATAAGCAGTATAGGCCTAGTTAAAATTGTACCTTTGTTAGCATGATCGGCGCTTCCGCTACTCCTTCCTCCGCTCACAGATCGTACATACAATGCACGCGTGTTACACTTTATATACACTGCGCATGCGTGAAACTCCGCCTGCCCCTGACCTTCTATCTTGTATATTCCCCGCCCCTTCTCTTTTGGCATAGTGGGAGAGCACATGGCGGAGAAAGAACAAGTGCATGAAGACAGCAGCAATGACGAAAGCCCGGAGCCACGAGCGTACCGATCTCGGAGGAGATTTAAAGCCTCAAATATGTCCTTTGTAGAGATGGTGGAGATGGTGGACATCTTGAAGAGGGCCGACTATGATGGGAAGTGTTACGGACCATACCCAAACCCAAATGTGAGAAAGGCCAAGATCATGGCTAAAGTTGTGAAAAGTCTGCACAGGAATTTTGGGGTACGACGATCCAAGGATCAATTGAGGAAACGCTGGTCAGACCTGAAATTGATTAGTAGAGAAAGATCAGAAAACTGCTTCTAAAAAGTAAGTAGTTGTCGTGTGTTCCTATTATGATTATTTTTACTTTAGTGCTGCTCCATGTGCTTTTGTTTACTGTTGTACAGTTTAAAATGGCAACTTTCAGGTTCATGGGCACAGTAATAGTTCGTAGTAAACATCATTCGTTCGCCCACTAATACAATGTTTTTGGCAGATACAGGTTAACTACACTTGTTCAGGCCTATTTGTATTCAAAGAAGTTTAGTACATTGTTGTCTAGATGGGTTTGTAACTAGAATTAAATGCAAACTTGATTCAGTGTAAGGAGAGGACACTCAGCAGCTGTTTACACATCTGGACACAGGAGCACTAGTGTGGAACACCAGAACAAGCTTTTTAGGGTGTCCCACACAGGTGCTCCAGTGGATACTAGGAGTGTCTCCATGTGTGAAACTTGACCAAAAAAGGTAAGTATTCCAGCTTGAAGAAAGAGAAAAAATCATGTCTTCAGCTTGGAACTCTGCCAAAACAGACAATTGTACGACACTTCCAAGCAATCTTTCATATTCCTATTTCTGCCCTCAAATATCTGTGTGCTAAGTATACTTTTTTTATTCACATAGGGGAGAAAAGACTCAGGACATCAGAAAACACCGGGGACCCCCCACCTCCTAAAGAAGGGGAAATCCCCACACCACAACCAGAGGATGTGGAGGAAGGAGAGAAGGAGAGGTATATGAAGTGGGCGAAATAGTGTCCACAACAGGTGAGTGTCTAAGACCACAGCTTCAGGTAATAGATGTATGCCTGCATATTTATAATACATGGCGTGTGTTTTTATTTTAGGGGATGTGGATGCTGTGGAAGAAGAAACACATTTCACAAGTGCAAGTGCACAGATCCTCATTGGGGAGATCATGGTGTGCAATTGGGATTTACAGAAGATCAAGGAAGACATCAATGATGTGGAAAAAAGACTCAAAAACATCACTGATGTTTTAGGCAGAATTTAAAACACACCAAAATTTTTCAAATTGTTTTTATTTTTCTAACTTTTCTACAAAAATTTTAAAGCCAAATTTTGAAGATGCACACAATGTGTCAACATGTGCTATCTGCCATCATGGGATATCAATGTACACCTTTTGTGGGTGCAACCCCTTCCTTGCAACTAAAGTAGATAAGAGGAAGGGGTTGTTACCCGGAAAAACGACCATTGATCCCCCATGATGGGAGCTAGCACATGTTGACCTTAGGCATGGGATCAGGAGGGAAATCCCCATTTTGACTCTCAATTTGTGTGCATCTTCAAAATTTGGCTTTCACAGGGGTGACATCACCCCATCTGATGAAGGCAATATCAACACAGTTTGGACATACTAATGTCTGATATTGCCTTAAATTTATCAAAGTTGCACTTTGTAAGTACCTGAGTTGTGTATTGTTTAATGGTTTTAAAAACATGCCTGTTTACCACAAAAAAGGATATTTCTACTGTCCAAAAAAAATGTAATTCCAAAAATATGTTGGTTTGTTCAAAAACCCTTCTCTAACGCACATGTGAATGTGCACAGAGAAAAAAATTTTCTACTCAACAATGTGTGGCTTCTTCTTTCAATGCTCAATAGCAATTTTTTGAGTAAGTTGGTGTTTACAGTGGCAATAGGGGTTATTTACTAAAGGCAAATCCACTTTGCACTACAAGTGCACTTTCAGTGCAGCTTCAGTGCACTTTTCCAGTGCACTTGTAGTGCAAAGTGGATTTTCCTTTAGTAAATAACACCCACAGTGCTTTATAATTTGCAACAATCAGGCCATTTTCGTCAATCCAAAAAATTAATTCACGGTGCTGAAAATGATGAATATTTTTATCAGTAATGCATTACATACATTAACAACAAAAACAAGGTGTATGTGTAGCAGACCCACAACATAATAGTTAGCTGAAGAAGAGATTGCCACCTCACGTATCAAAGAAATTACGTTTGCACTATTGAAGAAAATGGCCAAAAAGAAAAGCCCATTGGATAACCTAGGAGACAGCTAAAAGAAATACTAGCAGTAAATCAAAGGAAATATTATTTCAGTTTAAAATACATTTAAAAAAAAATGTTTCTTAAACATTTTCTGGCATATCAGTGGCCCCCTTACCCGCAAAGTACTCCATATATTTTAGACGGAACTTGCGGTCGCTTTGGGGGGGCAAGCGCCAGCAGGGTTTGGTCTTGAAACCTGGCCTCAGGCCCAACTGAGGACACCTAGTGCATAGAATTTCTTCTTAAAAAGTTGTGGAGAATGCAGCATGCAAGGATTAGATGGTTAAGTTTATATTCCGCCATGTTGATTGGTGTAAGGAATAGGCGGAACCGGCTGGCCATTATCCCAAAAGCATTCTCCACCACTCTTCTGGCTCTGGCCAGCCGAGTCCTCATCGGGAACGGCCGCATCAGGTGATCACCCAGCCCAAACGCTTCATCAACGACAAAGATGAACGGCAGACCAGCCACGGTGTCTTCTGGAGGTGGCAATCCCAAGCCACCACTCTGGAGCCGTTGGTAGAAGCCGGTCTGGGCGATGACTCCACCATCTGACATCCGGCCATTCTTCCCTACGTCCACATAGAGAAACTCATATGTCGCCGGCACCACCGCCAACATCACAATACTATTAAACCCCTTATAGTATGGCCCCCGAGTTGGGGGGTGGGACTATGTGGACGTGTTTCCCATCTATTGCCCCTCCGCAGTTGGGAAAGTCCCACCGCTGGGCAAATTGGGAAGCCACAGTCTGCCATTCCTGTGACGTTGAAGGAAACTGTGGAGTGAAACAAGAAAAAAATAAATTAGTACTTTTGCACATAACATTGCAAGCAGATTAGACACAAACGTTCTTGGTCAACATCAGTATAACATTGATTTGAAAGAGTATTTAAAGACAAAAGAATAAGGTCCACTTATCAGATTCCTCACCCCCTCTGATGGCCCATTGTAAACATTTTAGGGGGAAGAGATGTTTTGGACAGGTAACCCTCTCCACTTCATTGAGAGCTGAATGCATAAATAATGTGTGTTACTTTGGCCAGCCCCTCCTTACTTACACTATTGGCAGCCCACTGGACAGATAAGAAGTGTCATAATCCAAAAATATGAATACACAATGTACAAATTGAAGCACATTTTTACATTCTGCAATTACCTATCAAGATAATTGGAGAACAAAACTTTAAACAGTAGCATTTGAACGTATTCAGGCAGGCCCTTTTACTACATGCTTTGGTGAATTCATCCCTAAATCTGACCACAAAAGAGGTAGGTATAGTGTGTATGGGTTTGGCAAAGTCAGCAGATAGAGGATTGGTATTGGATGACTTAGCGGTTGGGGGGAGGGAGGATTCCAAATGAGTTTGGGACCCCCAAAAAAAAGCCTCTGGCACTCTGCCTGAATTTAAGCACACAAATAACATTTGTACACATTTTAGGGGGTGTTTATGGTAAGCACTACTATGGAGCTGACAAAATACATTGTTAAGTGACTAGGCTAGGTGTGTATGGGCCCAGGATAGCATGCTGGGGAGGTTAGTGAAGGCAAATATGCATGAAGGACAAAAAAGGAACTTTAAAAACTTCCAGCATGCATAAGGATAAAGAGGACATTCACAGCATATTACAATCATGGTAATTAGGGAATGATGAAAGAAATACAATACATTAGCAAACATTAAATACCGTATATACTCGAGTATAAGTCGTTCCGAGTATAAGTCGAGGCCCTAATTTACCACAAAAAAAAATGGGAAAAACTTATTGACCCGAGTATAAGACGAGGGTGAGAAATGCGCAACTACTGTAAGTGGAAAAGATGGTCAACAATGCCCATTTGCAGCATCACTGTGACCATTTGCAGCCATAGGTCCCCTGAACTTCAAACTCGGTAGTTAAGGGTTCCTAGATGCCCCCTAGCTGCAGCCAAAATTTGGGGTCTCTGAACCCAAAGGGTCCCGAAATGACATTGCTGCAGATGGACACAGTTGACCGAATTTGGGGCCCCGTATCTCGGGGCCACTTAGTGCTAAGAACCCCAAATTTGGTGTGCAAACCCAGTGGAACTAGCTCCATAAAATTTCTGGGGTTTCTAGCACCAAGTGGCCCCGAGATACAGGGCCCCAAAAATCAGTTCAGAAAATGTCAAGCACTTTTCTGCAGCAGAGAATGACATTTTCCGAACCGATTTTGGGGCCCTGTATCTCGGGGCCACTTAGTGCTAGGAACTTCAGCTTTGGATATGTTATGGTACCACATACATGTTTGCACACCAAATTTGGGGTTCCTAGCATCAAGTGGCCCTGAGATACGGGGCCCCAAAGTCGGTTCGGAAAATGAAATTTTTTGCTGCAGAAAAGTGCTTGACTCGAGTATAAGTCGAGGGGGGCACTTTCAGCACAAAAAAATGTGCTGAAAAATTCGACTTATACTCGAGTATATACGGTACATATAATGTGATGTTAAAGGAGAAATCTTACCTTAATATAGTCCTTCTGCAGGACCTGTATGATGTCGATGGCAGAACAGGTCTCTGGAATAATGATACCAAAAAAACCTGGGGAATGCCCAGGAAAAAATTCCAAGCCTACTTACCACCAACTCGCAGACAACCAATTGACCTGTCTAACAGTATGCGTTAAAAACAGGGGTTCAGTCCGCACGCATTTGCAAACGCATGCGTAAGCCACAGAGCCACGTCACGGCACCCTGTAATCTGTGGTCCTAACACTAAAATTTGGGTGTCCCCACAGTGGAGGCACATGCATTCTAATGGATAAGTGAGGGCAGGTGGACTGAAGGGAGCCCACCCCTTCTTAAAGGTACAGGGCACACCAAACACCCAGCAGGTAGCACAATGGCTGCAAAGGTGCTGGTGCGTTGCTGGACCAGTACACACACCCACGTGATTGCAAAAAACTTGCCACCACCCTCACTTATAGCTGGCTATTGCAGTAAGAGGCATTGGAAGGCCACAAACAGATACCAAAAAAACCTGGGGAATGCCCAGGAAAAAATTCCAAGCCTACTTACCACCAACTCGCAGACAACCAATTGACCTGTCTAACAGTATGCGTTAAAAACAGGGGTTCAGTCCGCACGCATTTGCAAACGCATGCGTAAGCCACAGAGCCACGTCACGGCACCCTGTAATCTGTGGTCCTAACACTAAAATTTGGGTGTCCCCACAGTGGAGGCACATGCATTCTAATGGATAAGTGAGGGCAGGTGGACTGAAGGGAGCCCACCCCTTCTTAAAGGTACAGGGCACACCAAACACCCAGCAGGTAGCACAATGGCTGCAAAGGTGCTGGTGCGTTGCTGGACCAGTACACACACCCACGTGATTGCAAAAAACTTGCCACCACCCTCACTTATAGCTGGCTATTGCAGTAAGAGGCATTGGAAGGCCACAAACAGATACCAAAAAAACCTGGGGAATGCCCAGGAAAAAATTCCAAGCCTACTTACCACCAACTCGCAGACAACCAATTGACCTGTCTAACAGTATGCGTTAAAAACAGGGGTTCAGTCCGCACGCATTTGCAAACGCATGCGTAAGCCACAGAGCCACGTCACGGCACCCTGTAATCTGTGGTCCTAACACTAAAATTTGGGTGTCCCCACAGTGGAGGCACATGCATTCTAATGGATAAGTGAGGGCAGGTGGACTGAAGGGAGCCCACCCCTTCTTAAAGGTACAGGGCACACCAAACACCCAGCAGGTAGCACAATGGCTGCAAAGGTGCTGGTGCGTTGCTGGACCAGTACACACACCCACGTGATTGCAAAAAACTTGCCACCACCCTCACTTATAGCTGGCTATTGCAGTAAGAGGCTGGAATAATGATCCCCAGAGCCTGGTGGGAGATGCCAGTCGAGAACTTGATGTCCTGCAGACCTCTCCCCGTTGCCAAGTACCGCAAGGTGGCGACTAGCCTCTGTCCAGGAGTGATGGGTTGCCGTATGCAGGTGTCCTGTTTCGTAATATAAGGGGACAGCAAAGCCAACAAACGATGAAAAACGGGGTCCGTCATCCAGAGATAATTCCTGAAATCATCAGGATTATTCTCATGGATCTCCCGCAACAAAGGCATGTGAGAGAATTGGTCACGCTGGAGCAACCAATTCTTCGTCCATGAACTCCTCCCCGCCCTGTTCATGGACTGGGCTTGGGTCAAAGTAAGAACCCCAACACCAAGCCCCTGCACAGCACAAACTCTACGATGAGTACGTACCCTGCAACATGGCTTCAAAATGGTCGGCTGGTCAGAACGAACTGAAAATCAGAAACGAGCAGACAAGAACGCACTAAAAATGTACTATGTATGTATGTACTAGGGTTGTCCCGATACCGATACTAGTATCGGTATCGGCACCGATACCGAGCATTTGCCCAAGTACTTGTACTCGGGCAAATGCTCCCGATGCCTCCCCCGATACCTTGACTGTCAGCTGTGATCGGCGCGTGGGGGAGTTACAAGATTCTCCCCCCGCCGGCTTTCAGCTGCTTTAGTGACATACAGCGGTGATCGCTCACAGCTGACTGTCACTGCATCCTCCTCCATGCCCCCTCCTTTCCTCTGTCCCTCTCAGCTGTCCCCTCCGTTCTGCTCTTATCTGTCCCTCTCAGCTGTCCCCTCGTTCTGCTCTTATCTGTCCCCTCCATTCTGCTCTTATCTGTCCCCTCCGTTCTCCCCCTCAGTTCCTCCGTCCTCCCCCTCCTCCTTCCTTTGTGTATGGATAGAGTCAGCTGACTCTGTCCATTCACATAACTGAAACATTGTAATCTTCTGTGATTACGATGTGTCAGTTTATGAATGGAGAGAAGCTGCGGTCTTCTCTCCATTCATTGTCAGTGCAGCTGACGCTGCAGAGAAAGGGACTGGGGATTCTCTATCCTCTGTCTCTTTCTCTGTCTCAAGGGGGAGATATCAGAGGTCTGTTAAGACCCCTGATATCTCACCAAAGCCCCCCAAAAGGGCTGATTAAAAAAAAAAAAAAAACAATAAAGAATAAAAGAAATATTATTGTAAAAAAATAAAAATTGTAAAAAAAAAAAAATAACACACACATACAACGTTCACCCCCTCCCCCCCCCCCAAAAAAAGCAAGCACTGTTAAAAAAAAACAAAAAAAATGAAAAAAAAAACACTGTCACGTGACATTAAAAAAAAAGTATCGGTAATCGGTATCGGCGAGTACTTGAAAAAAAGTATCGGTACTTGTACTCGGTCCTAAAAAAGTGGTATCGGGACAACCCTAGTATGTACTATAAAAATACACACTGAAAACCAGATGCGAACTGTCTACACGCACTGGAAACCAGATACGAACCAACAAGCACAAACTGAAGAGCAGTAACGATCTGAAAAGCACGAGGCTGAAAAGCGTGAATCGTCTCTTACCAAACTTCTACTAACACAAGATAAACATGAGATTAGCAGAAGGAGACCAAAGGGTGGCGCCAAGCACACTACACGCGTCCCACGTGGTAGCAAGTAGGGTGACTCCTCCCACTTGTTCTTTCAGTCATGTAGCTAACGGGCCTCTTCTGGCGCCCAGCGTCTACGCACCCAAAAGCAAAGTCCTGCAGTTTAACCTTTCCTCTTCCTGAAAAGATTTTCTCAAAGTCCAGCTCTCTCTGTAAAACTCCCGGTAAAACACTCCACTGGGTTGCAATAATTGTCGGTCAACAAATCCCGGACGAGCCCCCACATGTAGCACTAACTCACGGTGGAGCTGCTGGTTTAAGCGGGTCTGTTACCTTCACTTTGCTTCCCTCTTTCACCGGCACCGGGTCTAGGGGTTCCGTTGAGTTTACTGCTAGACGACACACGCACCAACACTGGAGTACGTTTTCAATGCTTTATTAAACAGTCAAACTTTAGGAAGTAGCAGGAAAGAGACGGAAAAGGAAACCTTCAGGAGAAACTCAAATATCTTCTTGCAAAATCTTAGCAACAAATGTCCCGGTAGAATTCAGATACTGAAGCACTCTTTGCTCGTCTGGATAGGCCTCTCTCACCGGTCTAGCAGCCAGTACGCAGCACGAATCTAAAATCTCTGCCACAGACTTACTTGGGGGGGTAAATCTGCACGATCCTCTGCCACAGGATGTATCAGATCTTCTGCAGTGAACAGTCAGTCACAGTGCCTGAACCTTTAAGCCGAACTGGCGACACTATGCTGTATAATTACTTCTTTTGGATACGTCCTGCAACCGAGTCACCAGGCCCCTCTATCGACCAGCACGCTGCATGATCTCTCCAAGATGGGTCCTCCCCTGGGATCTCCTCGTCTGTCCAGCTTCGTCACACAGGACCGACAGCTCAGGACCATTCCTTGGCCCGGTGGTAGGCCCCAGACAAGCCTCTGGACCCACCCCTACGCCGTAGCATTGCGGGCCTCCCGATCGGAGGACCACGAGGTAGCTCCTTAACGCATACCTGTCGGCCAGGAGGGCCAGCAGGTGGCTGTAAAAACGAACCTAGAACATGGCGTCTGTCCCATAAATACCCTCGCCCAGAATGCAACTCGGAGGACCACCTCCACCGAGCGTGCCTCCGGGACAGAGGAGCATCCATACGCTTCGACACGTTGCCCTTCCAACACTGACTAATGGTAACAGTGACACCCACCGGTCAGCACGGAAGCACACACAACGTCAGCCAAGCTGGAACAGAGGCGAACTTTTAACCTTCCTAACACCCAATTCACTAAATTTACCTAATCTGCGGTAGATTGTAAATCTACACTTGCAAGGGAGATCATGCAGTAGGAGCATCAACAACTGGTCACCAGGGAAAAAATGGAGACCACAGAGGGTGCAGCCTACCACGCACCCTCTCCTGCCCATGAATTCACTGAACCCTGGGCACCTGTTCTATGTCTCCCTTGTCCCTGTCCGACACTCAGTGGGATCTGCGCAGGGAATATGATCTGTGGGACCTACTGGGAGATAAGCTATCATTTGTAAACGCAGAAGCTGGACTTCAGTGTTACCAAGTGATAGTGGTGAGCAGGGAGCAGAAGACTTGAGCCTGAGGTGGTGGAACTGAGTAGCCCCTAGTTCCTGCTGAAAAAAAAGCCCTGCGTGTGCGGGGATATGCACTCTGAAAAACTGGTAAAGAACATCCTATTTTTATAAAAAACAGGCACAGGGGCACATAGGTATATTAAACAGACAGGATGGGGTTAAAGGGGTTGTAAACCCTTGTGTTTTTTCACCTCCTATGCATTAACCACTTGACGACCGCCTCACGCCGATGTACGTCGGCAAAGTGGCACGGACAGGCAAAATCACGTACAGGGTACGTGATTTGCCTTCCGCGGGTGGGGGGTCCGATCGGACCCCCCCCGGTGCCCGAGGTGGTCGTCTTTTGTCCAGCGGCGATCGGTGATGAGGGGGAGACCATCCGTTCGTGGCCCCCCCCTCGCGATCGCCGCCGGCCAATGAGAATCTTCCTTTGCTGCTGTATGCTAAACAGCAGCAAAGGAAATGATGTCATCTCCCCTCGGGTCGGTATTTTCCGTTCCGGCCCGAGGAGAGAAGACATCAATGTGAGTGCACAACACACACACACACAGTAGAACATGCCAGGCACACAAAACACCCCGATCCCCCCCCCGATCGCCCCCCGATCCCCCCCCAATCACCCCCCCCCCCCTGTCACAAACTGACACCAGCAGTTTTTTTTTTTTTTTTTTTTTTTTTTTTTTTTTCTGATTACTGCATAGTGTCAGTTTGTGACAGTTACAGTGTTGGGACAGATACTGTTACCCCCCTGTAGGTCTAGGGTACCCCCCTAACCCCCCCTAATAAAGTTTTAACCCCTTGATCACCCCCCGTCACCAGTGTCACTAAGCGATCATTTTTCTGATCGCTGTATTAGTGTCGCTGGTGACGCTAGTTAGTGAGGTAAATATTTAGGTTCGCCGTCAGCGTTTTATAGCGTCAGGGACCCCCCTATACTATCTGATAAATGTTTTAACCCCTTGATTGCCCCCTAGTTAACCCTTTCACCACTGATCACCGTATAACTGTTACGGGTGACGCTGGTTAGTTTGTTTATTTTTTATAGTGTCAGGGCACCCGCCGTTTATTACCGAATAAAAGTTTAGCCCCCCGATCGCCCGGCGGTGATATGCGTCGCCCCAGGCAGCGTCAGATTAGCGCCAGTACCGCTAACACCCACGCACGCAGCATGCGCCTCCCTTAGTGGTATAGTATCTGATCGGATCAATATCTCATCCGATCAGATCTATACTAGCGTCCCCAGCAGTTTAGGGTTCCCAAAAACGCAGTGTTAGCGGGATCAGCCCAGATACCTGCTAGCACCTGCGTTTTGCGCCTCCGCCCAGCCCACCCAAGTGCAGTATCGATCGATCACTGTCACTTACAAAACACTAAACGCATAACTGCAGCGTTCGCAGAGTCAGGCCTGATCCCTGCGATCGCTAACAGTTTTTTTGGTAGCATTTTGGTGAACTGGCAAGCACCAGCCCCAGGCGTCAGGTTAGCGCCAGTACCGCTAACACCCACGCACGCAGCATACGCCTCCCTTAGTGGTATAGTATCTGAACGGATCAATATCTGATCCGATCAGATCTATACTAGCGTCCCCAGCAGTTTAGGGTTCCCAAAAACGCAGTGTTAGCGGGATCAGCCCAGATACCTGCTAGCACCTGCGTTTTGCGCCTCCGCCCGGCCCAGCCCACCCAAGTGCAGTATCGATCGATCACTGACACTTACAAAACACTAAACGCATAACTGCAGCGTTCACAGAGTCATGCCTGATCCCTGCGATCGCTAACAGTTTTTTTGGTAGTATTTTGGTGAACTGGCAAGCACCAGCCCCAGGCAGCGTCAGATTAGCGCCAGTACCGCTAACACCCACGCACGCACCGTACACCTCCCTTAGTGGTATAGTATCTGATCGCATCAATATCTGATCCGATCAGATCTATACTAGCGTCACCAGCAGTTTAGGGTTCCCAAAAACGCAGTGTTAGCGGGATCAGCCCAGATACCTACTAGCACCTGCGTTTTGCCCCTCCGCCCGGCCCAGCCCACCCAAGTGCAGTATCGATCGATCACTGTCACTTACAAAACACTAAAAGCATAACTGCAGCGTTCGCAGAGTCAGGCCTGATCCCTGCGATCGCTAACAGTTTTTTGGTAGCGTTTTGGTGAACTGGCAAGCGCCAGCGGCCTAGTACACCCCGGTCGTAGTCAAACCAGCACTGCAGTAACACTTGGTGACGTGGCGAGTCCCATAAGTGCAGTTCAAGCTGGCGAGATGGCAAGCACAAGTAGTGTCCCGCTGCCACCAAAAAGACAAACACAGGCCCGTCGTGCCCATAGTGCCCTTCCTACTGCATTCGCCAATCCTAATTGGGAACCCACCGCTTCTGCAGCGCCCGTACTTCCCCCATTCACATCCCCAACCAAATGCAGTCGGCTGCATGAGAGGCATTTTTATGTCCTCCCGAGTACCCCTACCCAGCGAACCCCCCCAAAAAAGATGTCGTGTCTGCAGCAAGCGCGGATATAGGCGTGACGCCCGCTATTATTGTCCCTCCTGTCCTGACAATCCTGGTCTTTGCATTGGTGAATGTTTTGAACGCTACCATTCACTAGTTGAGTATTAGCGTAGGGTACAGCATTGCACAGACTAGGCACACTTTCACAGGGTCTCCCAAAATGCCATCGCATTTTGAGAGACCCGAACCTGGAACCGGTTACCGTTATAAAAGTTAGTTACAAAAAAAGTGTAAAAAAAAAAAAAATCTGAAATAAAAAAAAATAGTTGTTTTATTGTTCTCTCTCTCTCTATTGTTCTGCTCTTTTTTACTGTATTCTATTCTGCAATGTTTTATTGTTATTGTTATTGTTATTATGTTTTATCATGTTTGTTTTTCAGGTGTGTAATTATTTACACTTTACTGTGCTTTATTGTTAACCATTGTTAACCATTTTTTTGTCTTCAGGTACGCCATTCACGACTTTGAGTGGTTATACCAGAATGATGCCTGCAGGTTTAGGTATCATCTTGGTATCATTCTTTTCAGCCAGCGGTCGGCTTTCATGTAAAAGCAATCCTAGCGGCTAATTAGCCTCTAGACTGCTTTTACAAGCCGTGGGAGGGAATGTCCCCCCCCCCCCACCGTCTTCCGTGTTTTTCTCTGGCTCTCCTGTCTCAACAGGGAACCTGAGAATGCTGCAGCCGGTGATTCAGCCAGCTGACCATAGAGCTGATCAGAGACCAGAGTGGCTCCAAACATCTCTATGGCCTAAGAAACCGGAAGCTACGAGTATTTCATGACTTAGATTTCGCCGGATGTAAATAGCGCCATTGGGAAATTGGGGAAGCATTTTATCACACCGATCTTGGTGTGGTCAGATGCTTTGAGGGCAGAGGAGAGATCTAGGGTCTAATAGACCACAATTTTTTCAAAAAAGAGTACCTGTCACTACCTATTGCTATCATAGGGGATATTTACATTCCCCGAGATAACAATAAAAATGATTAAAAAAAAAAATATGAAAGGAACAGTTTAAAAGTAAGATTAAAAAAGCAAAAAAATAATAAAGAAAAAAAAAAAAAAAAAAAAAAAAACACCGCTGTCGCCCCCTGCTCTCGCGCTAAGGCGAACGCAAGCGGCGGTCTGTCGTCAAACGTAAACAGCAATTGCACCATGCATGTGAGGTATCACCGCGAAGGCCAGATCGAGTGCAGTAATTTTTCCAGTAGACCTCCTCTGTAAATCTAAAGTGGTAACCTGTAAAGGCTTTTGAAGGCTTTTAAACATGTATTTATTTTGTTGCCACTGCACGTTTGTGCGCAATTTTAAAGCATGTCATGTTTGGTATCCATGTACTCGGCCTAAGATCATCTTTTTTATTTCATCAAACATTTGGGCAATATAGCGTGTTTTAGTGCATTAAAATTAAAAAAAGTGTGTTTTTTCCCCAAAAAATGCGTTTGAAAAATCGCTGCGCAATTACTGTGTGAAAAAAAAAAATGAAACACCCACCATTTTAATCTGTAGGGCATTTGCTTTAAAAAAATATATAATGTTTGGGGGTTCAAAGTAATTTTTTTGCAAAAAAAAAAAACTTTTTCATGTAAACAATAAGTGTCAGAAAGGGCTTTGTCTTCAAGTGGTTAGAAGAGTGGGTGATGTGTGACATAAGCTTCTAAATGTTGTGCATAAAATGCCAGGACAGTTCAAAACCCCCCCAAATGACCCCATTTTGGAAAGTAGACACCCCAAGCTATTTGCTGAGAGGCATGTCGAGTCCATGGAATATTTTATATTGCGACACAAGTTGCGGGAAAGAGACAAATTTTTTTTTTTTTTTTTTTTTTGCACAAAGTTGTCACTAAATGATATATTGCTCAAACATGCCATGGAAATATGTGAAATTACACCCCAAAATACATTCTGCTGCTTCTCCTGAGTACGGGGATACCACATGCGTGAGACTTTTTGGGAGCCTAGCCGCGTACGGGACCCCGAAAACCAAGCACCGCCTTCAGGCTTTCTAAGGGCGTGAATTTTTGATTTCACTCTTCACTGCCTATCACAGTTTCGGAGGCCATGGAATGCCCAGGTGGCACAAAACCCCCCCAAATGACCCCATTTTGGAAAGTAGACACCCCAAGCTATTTGCTGAGAGGTATAGTGAGTATTTTGCAGACCTCACTTTTTGTCACAAAGTTTTGAAAATTGAAAAAAGAAAAAAAAAAATGTTTTTTCTTGTCTTTCTTCATTTTCAAAAACAAATGAGAGCTGCAAAATACTCACCATGCCTTTCAGCAAATAGCTTGGGGTGTCTACTTTCCAAAATGGGGTCATTTGGGGGGGTTTTGTGCCACCTGGGCATTCCATGGCCTCCGAAACTGTGATAGGCAGTAAAGAGTGAAATCAAAAATTTTCACCCTTAGAAATCCTGAAGGCAGTGATTGGTTTTCGGGGTCCAGTACGCGGCTAGGCTCCCAAAAAGTCCCACACATGTGGTATCCCCATACTCAGGAGAAGCAGCTAAATGTATTTTGGGGTGCAATTCCACATATGCCCATGGCCTGTGTGAGCAATATATCATTTAGTGACAACTTTATGAAAAAAAAAAAAAAAAAAAAAAAAAAGTGTCACTTTCCCGCAACTTGTGTCAAAATATAAAATATTCCATGGACTCAATATGCCTCTCAGCAAATAGCTTGGGGTGTCTACTTTCCAAAATGGGGTCATTTTGGGGGGTTTTGTGCCATCTTGGCATTCCATGGCCTCCGAAACTGTGATAGGCAGTGAAGAGTGAAAGCAAAAATTTACACCCTTAGAAATCCTGAAGGCGGTGATTGGTTTTCGGGGCCCCGTACGCGGCTAGGCTCCCAAAAAGTCCCACACATGTGGTATCCCCATACTCAGGAGAAGCAGCTAAATGTATTTTGGGGTGCAATTCCACATAGGCCCATGGCCTGTGTGAGCAATATATCATTTAGTGACCACTTTTTGTAAATATTTTTTTTTTTTTTTTTTTTGTCATTTTTCAATCACTTGGGACAAAAAAAATAAATATTCAATGGGTTCAACATGCCTCTCAGCAATTTCCTTGGGGTGTCTACTTTCCAAAATGGGGTCATTTGGGGGGGTTTTGTACTGCCCTGCCATTTTAGCACCTCAAGAAATGACATAGGCAGTCATAAACTAAAAGCTGTGTAAATTCCAGAAAATGTACCCTAGTTTGTAGACGCTATAACTTTTGCGCAAACCAATAAATATACGCTTATTGACATTTTTTTTACCAAAGACATGTGGCCGAATACATTTTGGCCTAAATGTATGACTAAAATTTAGTTTATTGGATTTTTTTTAGAACAAAAAGTAGAAAATATCATTTTTTTTCAAAATTTTCGGTCTTTTTCCGTTTATAGCGCAAAAAATAAAAACCGCAGAGGTGATCAAATACCATCAAAAGAAAGCTCTATTTGTGGGAAGAAAAGGACGCAAATTTCGTTTGGGTACAGCATTGCATGACCGCGCAATTAGCAGTTAAAGCGACGCAGTGCCAAATTGGAAAAAGACCTCTGGTCCTTAGGCAGCATAAAGGTCCGGGGCTCAAGTGGTTAAGGTGAAAAAACTTCTGACAGTGACCGGCCCCCCAGCCCCCCCCCATTTTACTCACCTGAGCCCATCGTTCCCTCGGCGGAGACGCGCTGGACCTCTCTGCCCGGGGTTCTCGGCTCTTGATTGGATAGATAGCAGTGCAGCCATTGGCTCCAATGATGCGGGCGCCGGGGGGCATTCTTTGTCTATGCAAGCAAATGCTGGACCCGGGAGCGCGCCCGCAAGGTAACCCCCTGGGAGAGCGCCTCTCCCAGGGAGTTTACCGATGAGAGGAGGAGCCCAGAAGACGAGGATCGGGGCCACACTGTGCAAAACGAACTGCACAGTGGAGGTAAGTATGATATGTTTGTTATTTCAACAAAAAACAAAAAAACAAAGGTTTACAACCACTTTAAGTTTAATTGAAACTTCAGCAGCAAGAGGGGAGGGGGTGGACCCTGACACAGGAGGAGACAGGCAGAGAGGGAGGGGGGAGAGAGGACAGAGGAGGACAGGAGAGCTTCTGCTGATGGAGACACGTAAAGTGACCACAGTGTCAGGGCTCAGCAGCCATGATAAACTGTGGTCAGTTTACAGGGGGAGGGCAGAACCAGGCAGGATCAGCCAGGTATTTCAGGGGTAAGCCTAGGTTCACATTTTAGCGATTTGGCATGTCAAATCGCATGCTAAATTGGCAGCAATTGCCGGAAATGGCCCCATCTGAATCGGTGTGACACCGCACCAATTCCCAAAAGTAGTTTCTGTACTACTTTTGGCAACTTTGGGGTGCAATTTTCATAGACATCTGTGCAGCAACCCGAAGTCAGGACTGACATGGGGGAATGAAATCGTGCGAGTTGAACTTGCACGATTTAATTCTCGCTGTCAGTGTGAACCTGGGCTTACAGAGGGCTAAATTACACAGCACAAGCACTGTGCTGTATAACATGCTTTACCACTTGCCGACTGCCTTATGCATATATATTGCAGCAAGGCAGCTCAGCTGCGCACGTGGTACTGTGGGCACGTGTGCCGTGGGAGCTCGCCCGTGGGTCCGGCTGACTTAGGGTTCCCACCTTTTCTTCGAGCCAAACTTGAATACTTCAGCGGAGCTTGCCACTTTTTTTGTAGAATACACTATGAGATTGTACAATACATGGGACACCTCTGTGTGCCCTAGGGAAGTAGTAATGCGGCACGCACAGCGGTGAACAGTGGGTGTAGCCAATTGCATATAGTGCAGGTGTCTGTAATGTACAATATAGTGTATATAGTGCAGGCGTGTGTAATGTACAATATATGCAAAGATGTATTATTATTCCTGCGCTATCATGTGTATTGCAACAGAGCTAATGGAAAAGCTGCCTGCACCAGATAGGGTACAACCTGACCCTAATTGCCAGTAAAAAATAAATATTAAGTGGTGCTGTGCTAATCCAGCAACAGACAAAAAATAAAAATAAAATTAAAGATAAAGTGACAGTGCTAATAAGATACAGCGCTAAAACATACAAACTGAAGGATAAATAGCGGCTAGTATCAATAACAAGGGGTAAATAAAAAGCATGTGACCAATCATGTAAAAAACAATTACAAGTGTATTGAAAGTGCAAAGTGCAATCACAATAGGTAAAAATATCACCGGTGAATATACTTAATCAGGAAATGTACCTGTGAAATGCAAAAAGTGCAAATTGCTGCAAAAAACCTTTCTTAGATAAAGTGCAAAATATACAGTGTGGACAGTATAATACTGTGTGTAACATGCACACAGCAAACATACGATAAAAACAAAGTGACTTGGGCAAAAGTAAATCCTCGTGACTGCTAATCCATAATGTCCAAATATAATAGTCAGTGAACATATGAAGGTCCTCCTTCACAGCGTGAAACAGCTTCCTGACATGCACATACTGCAGTGAAGTGCTTAAATGGATCAACAATGGTGTTCCTCTTCGTGCAACAAACCACACACTTATAAGTAATGGCCCCTTACCTTCAGGTAATGGGGTAACAGCGTAAAACCAGTGTTGGGAGTAACTACCTTTTATCCTGTGCTCGACATCTTAGTGCAGGATAGGGATGAGCCGAACACCCCCCGGTTCGGTTCGCACCAGAACCTGCGAACGGACCGAAAGTTCGCACGAACGTTAGAACCCCATTGACGTCTATGGGACTCGAACGTTCAAAATCAAAATCATAGTGCTCATTTTAAAGGCTAATTTGCATGGTATTGTCCTAAAAAGGGTTTGGGGACCCGGGTCCTACCCTAGGGGACATGTATCAATGCAAAAAAAACTTTTAAAAATGGACGTTTTTTCGGGAGCAGTGATTTTAATGATACTTAAAGTAAAAAAAAAAAAGTGAAATATTCCTTTAAATATCATACCTGGGGTGTGTCTATAGTATGCCTGTAAAGTGAGGCGTGTTTCCCGTGTTTAGAACAGTCCCTGCACCAAATGTCATTTTTAAAGGAAAAAATCTCATTTAAAACTGCTTGCGGGTTTAATGTAATGTCGGGTCCTGGCAATATGGATGAAAATCAGTGAGACAAACGGCATGGGTACCCCCCAGTCCATTACCAGGCCCTTTGGGTCTTGTATGGATATTAAGGGGAACCCCGCACCCAAATTAAAATAAGGAAAGGTGTGGGGTCACCAGGCCCTATATACTCTGAACAGCAGTATACAGGTGGTGCAAACAAGACAGGGACTGTAGGTTTGTTGTTAAGTAGAATCTGTTTGTAATTTTGAACGGGTACATTTTGTAACGTGTTTAGCTCCAGCCAAAAAATCTTTTTTAAACTTTTTGGAAAACATAGGGAAGGGTTATCACCCCTGTGACATTTGTTTTGCTTTCTTTCCTCCTCTTCAGAAGATTTCACCTCACTTTTTGTCCCAATGAAAAATGTTTTTTGAAAATTTGGGTTTTTTTGTGGAACAAGGATTGGAAAGCATCAGTGGAAAGGAGAAATGTTTTTCCCATATTAACTCTTACAGGAGAGAATTTCCCTTCCTAGGGGTAGATTTCATCTCACTTTCTGTTGTCTCCTTCCGTTTGCAAGTAGGAGTCGTTTGTAAGTTAGATGTTTGAAAGTAGGGTCCTGCAATATATACTCAGCAGAAATTTGGGCCTTAGGTGTTGTTGTGGCCACAACACTGTAAGCCCTCACAGGGCCCTGCTGTGAAATATTAGATCAAGAATTGTAATTACATGCCCCTGTTGAACAGGAGCTGAAAAATTAGGCCTTAGGCACTGGTGCTGGTGCCACAACACTGCAACCCCTCACAGACACTCTAGTTGGAACGCAGGAACGAGCCCTGCTGCAAAGTATTGCATCAAAAATTGTAATTACACGCCCCTGTTAAACAAGGGCTGAAAAATTGGGCCTTAGGCACTGGTGCTGGTGCCACAACACTGCAACCCCTCACAGACACTCTAGTTGGAACGCAGGAACGAGCCCTGCTGCAAAGTATTGCATCAAAAATTGTAATTACACGCCCCTGTTAAACAGGGGCAGAACAATTGGGCCTTAGGCACTGGTGCAGTTGCCACAACACTGCAACCTCTCACAGACACTCTAGTTGGAACGCAGGAACGAGCCCTGCTGCAAAGTATTGCATCAAAAATTTTAGTTACACGCCCCTGTTAAACAGGGGCAGAACAATTGGGCCTTAGGCACTGGTGCGGTTGCCACAACACTGCAACCTCTCACAGACACGCTAGTTGGAACGCAGGAACGAGCCCTGCTGCAAAGTATTGCATCAAAAATTTTAATTACACGCCCCTGTTAAACAGGGGCTGAAAAATTGTGCCTTAGGCACTGGTGGTGGCGCCCAGAACCAAAAATGTTCTTACAAGCTATCAGCGTGATGATTGAGGAGGAAGAGGATAATTACTCAGGGATAGTCACTCAGCATCAGCATAGGCAGTCTTTGAAGGGATCTGAGATTTCAAAAAAAAATATTCGGTTACATCAGCATCAGGTGCTTGGTAGCTGGTGGTGATCCAAGACTGATTCATTTTTATGAAGGTCAGTCGATCGACCGAGTCGGTGGACAGACGCACCCTGTGATCGGTTACCACGCCTCCAGCAGCACTGAATGTGCGTTCCGAAAGAACGCTGGATGCAGGACAGGCCAGTAGCTCAATTGCATACTGTGCAAGCTCTGGCCAGTGATCCATCCTCAAGACCCAGTAACCCAGAGGATTTTCGGTGGGAAAGGTGTCCAAGTCTGATCTTGCCCCTAGGTATTCCTGCACCATGTAAAACAGACGCTGGCGATGGTTGCTGGAACCGATCATACCTTGGGGCTGCGGACCAAAAAATTGTCTGAACGCATCGGTCAGACGGCCACCTTCTCCACCGCTCCTTCTTTGACTGACCGAAGCCTCAGCAACACGTTGTCCAGAAACAGGAGTTTTTAACCTCCCAGTCTCTGGGAACGCGTTGCACAGACCTTTCTGCAAGGCCTCCCGAAGATGTTTCATCCTCTGCTCCCTCTGCGATGGCAAGATAAGGTCCGCAACCTTACCCTTGTAACGTGGATCAAGGAGGGTTGCCAGCCAGTATTGGTCTTTCTCCTTGATACCACGAATACAAGGATCCTTACGCAGGATTTGCAGGATCAGGGAGGCCATGCAGCGTAGGTTTGCTGAGGCATTCGGTCCGGAGTCCTCTGGGTCACTAAGGACGACATGGTCCGCAGCCACCTCCTCCCAGCCACGTACAAGTCCATGTGTTTCTTGGGACTGATCCCTTAAAGGCTGCTGCTGATGCTGAGTGCCAGGCTCCACCTCCATACTGACACAATCTTCCTCCTCCTCCTCGTCCTCTTCCTGTGTGATCGGCGGGCACGCAGGAACACTGTCTGGATAAAGGTGGCCTTGAGAGCTAAGGAAGTCCTCCTCTTCCTGCCTATGTTCTGCCTCAAGTGCCCTGTCCATTATTCCATGCAGCGTGTGCTCCAACAGGTGGACAAGGGGGACAGTGTCACTGATGCATGCACTGTCACTGCTCACCATCCTCGTGGCCTCCTCAAATGGTGACAGGACAGTGCATGCATCCCTGATCATGGTCCACTGGCGTGGGGAAAAAAAAACAAGCTCCCCTGACCCTGTCCTGGTGCCATAGTCGCACAGGTACTCATTGATGGCCCTCTGCTGCGTGTGCAGCCGCTGCAGCATGGCCAACGTTGAGTTCCACCTGGTGGGCATGTCACAGATTAGGCGGTTCTTGGGCAGGTTAAACTCCTTTTGGAGGTCCGTCAGCCGAGCACTGGCATTATATGACTGGCGGAAATGCACACAGACTTTCCTGGCCTGCCTCAGGACATCCTGTAAGCCCGGGTACCTGCCCAAGAACCGCTGCACCACAAAGTTAAGGACGTGAGCCAAACAGGGCACATGGGTCATTTGTCCCTGTCGGAGGGCAGAGAGGAGGTTGGTGCCATTGTCGCAAACCACCATTCCTGCCTTAAGTTGGCGTGGCGTCAACCACCTCTGAACCTGCCCCTGCAGAGCTGACAGAACCTCTGCCCCAGTGTGGCTCCTGTCCCCCAAGCACACCAGCTCAAGCACCGCATGGCATCTTTTGGCCTGCGTACTTGCGTAGCCCCTTGAACGGCTACGGAGCACCGCTGGTTCAGAGGACAAAGCACAGGAAGAGGCCATGGAGGAAGAAGAAGAGGAGGGGGTGGAGGAGAGAGGTGTGTCACAATCATTAGCATTTTGGAGGCGTGGTGGCAGAACAACCTCCAACACTACTGCACCTTGTCCTGCATCCTTCCCAGCTGTCAGCAGAGTCACCCAATGCGCCGTGAAACTTAGGTAACGTCCCTATCCATGCCTGCTGGACCATGAGTCAGCGGTAATATGCACCTTACCGCTGACCGCCCTGTCCAGCAAGTCATGGACATTGCCTTCCACATGCTGGTAGAGAGCCGGAATCGCCTTCCGTGAGAAAAAGTGGTGTTTGGGTACCTGCCACTGAGGAACCGCACATTCCACAAACTCACGGAAGGGGGCAGAGTCTAACAACTGAAAAGGCAGCAGTTGAAGTGCTAGCAATTTTGCCAAGCTAGCATTCAACCGCTGGGCATGTGGATGGCTGGGAGCAAACTTCTTTCGGCGGTGCAGCAGCAGGGGCAGGGAAATTTGCCTGGTACAATCTGACGTCGGTGTACCAAAAGCAGATTGCCCACAAGTACTTGGCTGTGACACACCTAATTCTACACCTTCATTCCTCTCAGTGCAGGTCTCAGAGAGGACTGGAGGTCTAGTGGGGTTGGAAATCTCAGCTGATGAAGAGCAAGGAGAGGTCCTCTTTGTTCTTTGGTGTGGGTCTTTTAGATACGCTTGCCAATGAACTGCATGCCAGGTCAACATATGTCTGGTCAAGCATGTGGTACACAAGCGGGAGATGTTTTGGCCACGCGAGATACGCTTGAGACATATGTTGCAAATAGCAGTGGTGCGATCTGATGCACTCGTCTCAAAAAAGGCCCACACCAAAGAACTTTTTGAATAACGCGCAGAGACTGCAGCGCCCTGCACATGTGGAGCTTTGGGGTGTGATGCAGTCAATGTGCTGCCCTTAGGCTGGCCCCTGGAGAGCATCCTGCCTCGTTGGTGATGTGCCGCCTCCTCCTCCTCTCTCCTATCAGGCACCCACGTTGAGTCAGTGACCTCATCATCCTCTCCCTCCTCATCACTGGAGCAAACCTGGCAGTATGCTGCAGCAGGGGGAGCATGACTGCCAGATTGCTGTCCTTCTTGGGAACCCCCTCTGTCCGTGCTCATGTTACTGCCTTCATCGAGCTCGGTATCATCATCAGAGCCTTCCAAACGCTGGGCATCCTCCTGGAGCATGTACCCAACACTGTGGTCAAACAGTTCGAGGGACTCCTCAGGAGGACATGGTGGGGCTAGGGAAGGAGTCACTGATGACATTTAGCCGGGGGAAGAGGCCGCTGCTTTGCCAGACAAAGTACCCTGGGCATGGGTGAGAGAGGATGAGGAGGATGAGGACGGCTTGGTCATCCACTCGACCAAGTCTTCCGCATGTTGCGGCTCAACACGGCCAGCTGCCGAAAAAAAGGCCAAGCGTGTCCCATGGCCACGTGCTGATGAGGATGCACCGTCTCCACGACCAGCACTAGACACAGAGCCTGCTTGCCCTCTCTTATTGGCTTGTGACTGTCTGCATCTCCTTCTTGGCCTTCCAGACATACTAATGGCCTGTAGCTGCACTAAGCTGGGATATATATATATATATATATATATATATATATATATATATATATATATATGTACTGATACTGCAGCTAGCAAAATCAACTGCCTGCCTGTAGTATGAGAACACCACCAACCTTCTACAGGTAGCTTTAGCTGAACACTGTGAGGTGGACGCACCCCACTGACTTGTAGGTTTAACTGAACACTGTGAGCAGGACGCACTGCACTAACAGTAAATAGTCTAGCTGCCTGACTGTGGTACTAATAGGATCAAAAGAACACCAGCAATTTTCTTCAGGTAGCTGTATGTATTTACTGTAACAAGACAAGCCTGCCTGTCAGTAAGAAGATAACAGGAACGGATCTAGCTGAACACTGTGAGCAGGACGCATCCCACTAGCTTGTAGGTTTAGCTGAACACTGTGAGGTGGACACACCCCACTAACTTGTAGGTTTAGCTGAACACTGTGAGCAGGACGCACCCCACTAACTTGTAGGTTTAGCAGAACACTGTGAGCAGGATGCACTGCACTAACTGTAAAGTCTAGCTGCCTGACTGTGGTACTAATAGGATCAAAAGAACACCAGCAATTTTCTTCAGGTAGCTGTATTTACTGTAACAAGACAAGCCTGCCTGTCAGTAGGAAGATAACAGGAACGGATCTAGCTGAACACTGTGAGCAGGACGCACCCCATTAGCTTGTAGGTTTAGCTAAACACTGTGAGCAGGACGCACCCCACTAACTTGTAGGTTTAGCAGAACACTGTGAGCAGGACGCACTGCACTAACTGTAAATAGTCTAGCTGCATGACTGTGGTACTAATAGGATCAAAAGAACACCAGCAATTTTCTTCAGGTAGCTGTAAATACTGTAACAAGACAAGCCTGCCTGTCAGTAGGAAGATAACAGGAACGGATCTAGCTGAACACTGTGAGCAGGACGCACTGCACTAACTGTAAATAGTCTAGCTGCCTGACTGTGGTACTAATAGGATCAAAAGAACACCAGCAATTTTCTTCAGGTAGCTGTATTTACTGTAACAAGACAAGCCTGCCTGTCAGTAGGAAGATAACAGGAACGGATCTAGCTGAACACTGTGAGCAGGACGCACTGCACTAACTGTAAATAGTCTAGCTGCCTGACTGTGGTACTAATAGGATCAAAAGAACACCAGTAATTTTCTTCAGGTAGCTGTAAATACTGTAACAAGACAAGCCTGCCTGTCAATAAGAAGATAACAGGAACGGATCTAGCTGAACACTGTGAGCAGGACGCACTGCACTAACTGTAAATAGTCTAGCTGCCTGACTGTGGTACTAATAGGATCAAAAGAACACCAGCAATTTTCTTCAGGTAGCTTTATATACTGTAACAAGACAAGCCTGCCTGTCAGTAAGAAGATAACAGGAACGGATCTAGCTGAACACTGTGAGCAGGGCGCACTGCACTAACTGTAAATAGTCTAGCTGCCTGACTGTGGTACTAATAGGATCAAAAGAACACCAGCAATTTTCTTCAGGTAGCTTTATATACTGTAACAAGACAAGCCTGCCTGTCAGTAAGAAGATAACAGGAACGGATCTAGCTGAACACTGTGAGCAGGATGCACTGCACTAACTGTAAATAGTCTAGCTGCCTGACTGTGGTACTAATAGGATCAAAAGAACACCAGTAATTTTCTTCAGGTAGCTGTAAATACTGTAACAAGACAAGCCTGCCTGTCAGTAGGAAGATAACAGGAACGGATCTAGCTGAACACTGTGAGCAGGACGCACTGCACTAACTGTAAATAGTCTAGCTGCCTGACTGTGGTACTAATAGGATCAAAAGAACACCAGCAATTTTCTTCAGGTAGCTTTATATACTGTAACAAGACAAGCCTGCCTGTCAGTAAGAAGATAACAGGAACGGATCTAGCTGAACACTGTGAGCAGGACGCACTGCACTAACTGTAAATAGTTTAGCTGCCTGACTGCGGTACTAATAGGATCAAAAGAACACCAGTAATTTTCTTCAGGTACCTGTAAATACTGTAACAAGACAAGCCTGCCTGTCAGTAGGAAGATAACAGGAACGGATCTAGCTGAACACTGTGAGCAGGACGCACTGCACTAACTGTAAATAGTCTAGCTGCCTGACTGTGGTACTAATAGGATCAAAAGAACACCAGCAATTTTCTTCAGGTAGCTGTATTTACTGTAACAAGACAAGCCTGCCTGTCAGTAGGAAGATAACAGGAACGGATCTAGCTGAACACTGTGAGCAGGACGCACTGCACTAACTGTAAATAGTCTAGCTGCCTGACTGTGGTACTAATAGGATCAAAAGAACACCAGTAATTTTCTTCAGGTAGCTGTAAATACTGTAACAAGACAAGCCTGCCTGTCAGTAAGAAGATAACAGGAACGGATCTAGCTGAACACTGTGAGCAGGACGCACTGCACTAACTGTAAATAGTCTAGCTGCCTGACTGTGGTACTAATGGGATCAAAAGAACACCAACAATTTTCTTCAGGTAGCTTTATATACTGTAACAAGACAAGCCTGCCTGTCAGTAAGAAGATAACAGGAACGGATCTAGCTGAACACTGTGAGCAGGACGCACTGCACTAACTGTAAATAGTCTAGCTGCCTGACTGTGGTACTAATAGGATCAAAAGAACACCAGCAATTTTCTTCAGGTAGCTTTATATACTGTAACAAGACAAGCCTGCCTGTCAGTAAGAAGATAACAGGAACGGATCTAGCTGAACACTGTGAGCAGGACGCACTGCACTAACTGTAAATAGTCTAGCTGCCTGACTGTGGTACTAATAGGATCAAAAGAACACCAGTAATTTTCTTCAGGTAGCTGTAAATACTGTAACAAGACAAGCCTGCCTGTCAGTAGGAAGATAACAGGAACGGATCTAGCCGAACACTGTGAGCAGGACGCACTGCACTAACTGTAAATAGTCTAGCTGCCTGACTGTGGTACTAATAGGATCAAAAGAACACCAGCAATTTTCTTCAGGTAGCTTTATATACTGTAACAAGACAAGCCTGCCTGTCAGTAAGAAGGTAACAGGAATGGATCTAGCTGAACACTGTGAGCAGGACGCACTGCACTAACTGTAAATAGTTTAGCTGCCTGACTGTGGTACTAATAGGATCAAAAGAACACCAGTAATTTTCTTCAGGTACCTGTAAATACTGTAACAAGACAAGCCTGCCTGTCAGTAAGAAGATAACAGGAACGGATCTAGCTGAACACTGTGAACAGGACGCACTGCACTAACTGTAAATAGTCTAGCTGCCTGACTGTGGTACTAATAGGATCAAAAGAACACCAGCAATTTTCTTCAGGTAGCTGTAAATACTGTAACAAGATAAGCCTGCCTGTCAGTAGGAAGATAACAGGAACGGATCTAGCTAAACTGAATACAGTGTATATATATATATGCAACACCTGGGATGCATATATATATACACAATACACTGTAAGTGCAGCTAACTGACTGACTGTCCTGCCTAATCTAGCTAACTCAAATGAAATGACACTGTCTCTCTCTCTCTCTATCTCTCAGCACACCGGAACACACTGCACAGGGCCGCCGTGTAGGTGGCCTTATATAGTGTGGGGCGTAGGGTTGCCACCTTTTCATCAAGCCAAACCCGAACACTTTAGCAGGGCACGGCAATTTTTTTTTTTGTAGCACATTAAATTCATTACCTCTGTATAATGCAATGAACTGCATTTTTTTTATGTCGTATACACTATATATATAGTTTTGTGATTAAATAACATTTCTGGAGGGTATGACGGGGGCAGTATGTACAGGAGAGGAGTGTGGAGGGTATGATGGGGCAGTATGTACAGGAGAGGAGGGTGTGAAGGGGGCAGTATGTACAGGAGAGGAGTGTGGAGGGTGTGAAGGGGGCAGTATGTACAGGAGAGGAGGGTGTGAAGGGGGCAGTATGTAAAGGAGAGGAGTGCGGAGGGTGTGAAGGGGGCAGTATGTACAGGAGAGGAGGGTGTGAAGGGGGCAGTATGTACAGGAGAGGAGTGCGGAGGGTGTGAAGGGGCAGTATGTACAGAAGAGGAGTGTGATGGGGGCAGTATGTACAGGAGAGGAGGGTGGAGGGTGTGATGGGGCAGTATGTACAGGAGAGGAGTGTGGAGGGTGTGATGGGGGCAGTATGTACAGGAGAGGAGTGTGGAGGGTGTGAAGGGGGCAGTATGTACAGGAGAGGAGTGCGGAGGGTGTGATGGGGGCAGTATGTACAGGAGAGGAGGGTGTGAAGGGGGCAGTATGTACAGGAGAGGAGTGTGGAGGGTGTGAAGGGGGCAGTATGTAAAGGAGAGGAGTGCGGAGGGTGTGAAGGGGGCAGTATGTACAGGAGAGGAGGGTGTGAAGGGGGCAGTATGTACAGGAGAGGAGGGTGTGAAGGGGGCAGTATGTACAGGAGAGGAGTGTGGAGGGTGTGAAGGGGGCAGTATGTACAGGAGAGGAGTGCGGAGGGTGTGATGGGGGCAGTATGTACAGGAGAGGAGGGTGTGAAGGGGGCAGTATGTACAGGAGAGGAGTGTGGAGGGTGTGAAGGGGGCAGTATGTAAAGGAGAGGAGTGCGGAGGGTGTGAAGGGGGCAGTATGTACAGGAGAGGAGGGTGTGAAGGGGGCAGTATGTACAGGAGAGGAGGGTGTGAAGGGGGCAGTATGTAAAGGAGAGGAGTGCGGAGGGTGTGAAGGGGGCAGTATGTACAGGAGAGGAGGGTGTGAAGGGGGCAGTATGTACAGGAGAGGAGTGTGGAGGGTGTGATGGGGGCAGTATGTACAGGAGAGGAGTGCGGAGGGTGTGATGGGGCAGTATGTACAGGAGAGGAGTGTGGAGGGTGTGATGGGGGCAGTATGTACAGGAGAGGAGGGTGTGAAGGGGGCAGTATGTACAGTAGAGGAGTGTGGAGGGTGTGAAGGGGGCAGTATGTACAGGAGAGGAGTGTGGAGGGTGTGATGGGGGCAGTATGTACAGGAGAGGAGTGCGGAGGGTGTGATGGGGCAGTATGTACAGGAGAGGAGTGTGGAGGGTGTGATGGGGGCAGTATGTAAAGGAGAGGAGTGTGGAGGGTGTGACGGGGGCAGTATGTAAAGGAGAGGAGTGCGGAGGGTGTGATGGGGCAGTATGTACAGGAGAGGAGTGTGGAGAGTGTGATGGGGGCAGTATGTAAAGGAGAGGAGTGTGGAGGGTGTGACGGGGGCAGTATGTAAAGGAGAGGAGTGCGGAGGGTGTGATGGGGCAGTATGTACAGGAGAGGAGTGTGGAGGGTGTGATGGGGGCAGTATGTACAGGAGAGGAGTGCGGAGGGTGTGATGGGGCAGTATGTACAGGAGAGGAGTGTGGAGGGTGTGACGGGGGCAGTATGTAAAGGAGCGGAGGGTGTGATGGGGGCAGAATGGGGAGGGATTTCTTGCAGTGTCTGTGGGGTGACCATGGAATGATGTCCCTCAGCTGGGGGGTAGGAAGCTGCTCTGAGTGATATCTGTATGAAGTGGTCTGATGTAAGCTGGGGGGAGTTGGGGGCTGAGAAGTGGTCAGATAGTAATGTCTATAATAAAAAAGCTATTGTGGTCATCTACAAAAATATACAACAATAATACTCAATGAAAACAATCTGTTATAAGATGCCAGCCCCCAGAACTCTGTATGTCCAGATGATGTGAAGGTAATTGATGACCATTGATATAACCCTGTGTTATCCAGGCTCTGAGTCTGGGCAATCAGAGGTGTAGACTTACCACATACACACAGGGTTAAGTGAATGGTCATAAATTACATCACATAATCTGGACAGAGGATGGGGGATGTTCTTATCTGTAGATAAGTGTGCTGCTTGGGAGATACTGTGAGTGGGCTGGCTGTGATCGGGCTACAGACTCTTCAACCACCTCCCCACACACACTCACTTGCTGTCTCTTCTGATTCTCCCTGTCCTAACCCTTCAATGCAATGCAAAAGAAATCCTCCTGGAACTTTGCACCCTAGGAAACTTTCGTTTCCTAAAAAAGATAAATCAGCTCACCTCCTAGTGAGCAGCGGCCAGCCCGACAGCAGCTCCAGTGATCTCCTCAGCTCCGCCCCCTCTTCTCTCAGAAAACGGCACTAGTGATTGGAGAGGGGGGATCCGAGATAACAGAGACTGCAGGAGCCTGGAGGGGGGAGACAGAAGGCAGCTTCAGATTCCCAACACACACACCAGCACAGTGTGTGTATTTAGAGAGAAGAAATGACACTGCTGGTGTGACTGACTCCACAGTGACAAGTATGTTAATGAAGCTCCCCCTCTGCCAGAATGGTCTGTCCGGGTTTCAGGCAGTCTGAAAACCGGGCAGATGATTCAGAACCCGGACTGTCTGGGTGAATCCCGTACAGGTGGCAACCCTAGTGGGGCGTGTACTAAATCCCCTGAGCCATAATTGGCCAAAGCCTCCTTGGCTTTGGCCAATTACGGCTCTCTGTTCAGGTGGCGCTGTGATTGGCCAAGCATGCGGGTCATAGTGCATGCTTGGCCAATCATCAGCCAGCAATGCACTGCGATGCCGCAGTGAATTATGGGCCGTGACACGCCACACGAATTTGGCGCGAACGGCCCACATGGGTTCGACTCAAACACGAAGCTCATCCCTAGTGCAGGAGCTCAATCCCTCAGGAGGTACAGGGGGGCACAAAAATAGAAAAAAGGAAAGTCCCAGATAGTGTAGTATTGTAGGCTAAAAACTTGATTTTATTAACACAATAAAAGTACTCACATTACATCAATGAAAAAGTGCCTTATCTCTGACGAGCTGCTAGCTCGTAAGCTTCAGTCAGCATAGAGTGCCTGTCCCGTCCCTATGCGTGAGTTCACACACCACGTGACTTATGAAGTGGCTCTTCTTTTATAGTACAGGCGTGTGTAATGTACAATATAGTTTATATAGTGCAGGTGTGTGTAATGTACAATATAGTGTATATAGTGCAGGCGTGTGTAATGTACAATATAGTGTATATAGTGCAGGGGTGTGTAATGTACAATATAGTGTATATAGTGCAGGCGTGTGTAATGTACAATATAGTGTATATAGTGCAGGTGTGTGTAATGTACAATATAGTGTATATAGTGCAGGCGTGTGTAATGTACAATATAGTGTATATAGCGCAGGTGTGTGTAATGTACAATATAGTGTATATAGTGCAGGTGTGTGTAATGTACAATATAGTGTATATAGCGCAGGTGTGTGTAATGTACAATATAGTGTATATAGTGCAGGCGTGTGTAATGTACAATATAGTGTATATAGTGCAGGCGTGTGTAATGTACAATATAGTTTATATAGTGCAGGCGTGTGTAATGTACAATATAGTGTATATAGTGCAGGCGTGTGTAATGTACAATATAGTGTATATAGCGCAGGCGTGTGTAATGTACAATATAGTGTATATAGCGCAGGCGTGTGTAATGTACAATATAGTGTATATAGTGCAGGCGTGTGTAATGTACAATATAGTGTATATAGCGCAGGCGTGTGTAATGTACAATATAGTGTATATAGTGCAGGCGTGTGTAATGTACAATATAGTGTATATAGCGCAGGCGTGTGTAATGTACAATATAGTGTATATAGCACAGGCGTGTGTAATGTACAATATAGTGTATATAGTGCAGGCGTGTGTAATGTACAATATAGTGTATATAGCACAGGCGTGTGTAATGTACAATATAGTGTATATAGTGCAGGCGTGTGTAATGTACAATATAGTGTATATAGTGCAGGCGTGTGTAATGTACAATATAGTTTATATAGTGCAGGCGTGTGTAATGTACAATATAGTGTATATAGTGCAGGCGTGTGTAATGTACAATATAGTGTATATTTAGTGTGTAATGTACAATATAGTGTATATAGTGCAGGCGTGTGTAATGTACAATATAGTGTATATTTAGTGTGTAATGTACAATATAGTGTATATAGTGCAGGCGTGTGTAATGTACAATATAGTGTATATAGTGCAGGGGTGTGTAATGTACAATATAGTGTATATAGTGCAGGCGTGTGTAATGTACAATATAGTGTATATAGTGCAGGTGTGTGTAATGTACAATATAGTGTATATAGTGCAGGCGTGTGTAATGTACAATATAGTGTATATAGTGCAGGTGTGTGTAATGTACAATATAGTGTATATAGTGCAGGTGTGTGTAATGTACAATATAGTGTATATAGCGCAGGTGTGTGTAATGTACAATATAGTGTATATAGTGCAGGCGTGTGTAATGTACAATATAGTGTATATAGTGCAGGCGTGTGTAATGTACAATATAGTTTATATAGTGCAGGCGTGTGTAATGTACAATATAGTGTATATAGTGCAGGCGTGTGTAATGTACAATATAGTGTATATAGTGCAGGGGTGTGTAATGAACAATATAGTGTATATAGTGCAGGCGTGTGTAATGTACAATATAGTGTATATAGTGCAGGTGTGTGTAATGTACAATATAGTGTATATAGTGCAGGCGTGTGTAATGTACAATATAGTGTATATAGTGCAGGTGTGTGTAATGTACAATATAGTGTATATAGTGCAGGTGTGTGTAATGTACAATATAGTGTATATAGCGCAGGTGTGTGTAATGTACAATATAGTGTATATAGTGCAGGCGTGTGTAATGTACAATATAGTGTATATAGTGCAGGCGTGTGTAATGTACAATATAGTTTATATAGTGCAGGCGTGTGTAATGTACAATATAGTGTATATAGTGCAGGCGTGTGTAATGTACAATATAGTGTATATAGCGCAGGCGTGTGTAATGTACAATATAGTGTATATAGCGCAGGCGTGTGTAATGTACAATATAGTGTATATAGTGCAGGCGTGTGTAATGTACAATATAGTGTATATAGCGCAGGCGTGTGTAATGTACAATATAGTGTATATAGTGCAGGCGTGTGTAATGTACAATATAGTGTATATAGCGCAGGCGTGTGTAATGTACAATATAGTGTATATAGCACAGGCGTGTGTAATGTACAATATAGTGTATATAGTGCAGGCGTGTGTAATGTACAATATAGTGTATATAGCACAGGCGTGTGTAATGTACAATATAGTGTATATAGTGCAGGCGTGTGTAATGTACAATATAGTGTATATAGTGCAGGCGTGTGTAATGTACAATATAGTTTATATAGTGCAGGCGTGTGTAATGTACAATATAGTGTATATAGTGCAGGCGTGTGTAATGTACAATATAGTGTATATTTAGTGTGTAATGTACAATATAGTGTATATAGTGCAGGCGTGTGTAATGTACAATATAGTGTATATTTAGTGTGTAATGTACAATATAGTGTATATAGTGCAGGCGTGTGTAATGTACAATATAGTGTATATTGTGCAGGCGTGTGTAATGTACAATATAGTGTATATAGTGCAGGCGTGTGTAATGTACAATATAGTGTATATTAGGGCTGAAACAACTAATCGATTAATCGACAACTAATCGATTATTAAATTAATCGATTACTATTTTGATAATCGATTAATCGGCCAGTAACATAACAGGGTTAAAAAAAACTAAAATGAGCCCTTTATAATACAAAAAGAACACAAAACTGTGCTTTTTTTGGCAATGGAGAAGCTGCAGAAAAACATGCAATGCGTTTTTGCAGCAATTTGTGTTTTTTAATCTGCCCAACAACAAATTGTCCAAAAAAAATGCAAAATCATGTGTGCAAAAAATCAAAATGCACAGCAAAAAGCACTGCAGAAACAGATCAAAAGCAAACTGCATAGGTGTGTAACGAGCCTTTATGGTGGCCACACCGATCAATTTTCAGATGAGAATATTCAGACAAAAAATCTTTGTACATTCGCCGAAAGAATTTTTCATTTCATGAAATTTTCACTTGTTTTTAAAATGAATGTAACTTCTGAACGAAACCCACATACACTGTCTGAAAATTCCTTTGACCAAGAAGTTTTCTATTTCCAAATTTTCCCATTACTGTGGTTGAAAATGAATGTCGATTTGACCTCATTAACGATTAGAAAATTGAACGAACGTTCTTAAAATTACATTTTTTTTTTGAAGGAAGATATTGTTTGTTTGTTTTATGAAAATAAAAAAAAATTTTGATCCGAGTCTGATGATATTTACCAGATTCACCCTTTAATATACTGTTAGAGGATATATACTGTATATACTATCTCTCCTCTAATAGTATATATACAGTACATCTCCTCTAATAGTATATAGAGTATATCACTTCTGTCTGTTATTCTCAGAGTGGATTAGAGATTTTGCTCCCTAACCATATAGTTGGTTATTTACATTTACTACTGCATAGAGATATTTAAGAATAAATTGCCTTTTTTTTAAAAACTTTACATATTAACTAAATTATACACCACACTTTTTTTAAAGGTTATTAACCGAATAATCGATTAATCGAAATAATAATCGGCCAACTAATCGATTATGAAAATAATCGTTAGTTGCAGCCCTAGTGTATATAGTGCAGGCGTGTGTAATGTACAATATAGTGTGTAATGTTTGGTGGGGAGCATCCCAGTGTAATTTTGGGGGGAGGTCTCCTGGTGTAGTATGGGGGGGGACAGGGGAGAGAAGGGGGGCTGACAGAGAAGAGGGGGGCTGACAGAGAGGAGGGGGGCTGACAAGTGTAGGAGGAGCTACACCGACTAGAGACCCCGGCGCTCCGTGATATGGAGCAGAGAGGTGCACAGCCGCCACCGGCCTAGGGTGACCACATTTCCAAACTGCCATTCAGGGACGCCCCCCCCCCCCCCCGCGCCGCCCAAAAAGGATGGTTTTTGATACTTTTTTTTTTTGCCAATTTTTGGGGAAAAAAAGCAAACAGTGGTAACCAGTTTAGACAGGTGGTATGCAATGTGCACCTGCCTTAACTAAGTCACTTAGTGACAACGGCGTACTTTGTACACCACTTACTCTGGCAAGTTCACTGCATCAAAGTAATAATAATTAAGGAGTGAATAAGTTGCTTTGTGGTGTCATTAGTCAAGAAGAGTCTAATTTTGGAGAGGTTTTGGAGGTTAAGGCGGCAGGATTTAGCCAGCGATTGGATGTGGGGGCTGAAGGAGAGATCAAAGTCAAGGATTACACTCAGCACCCTGACATGTGTGGAGGGACCAATGGTTGTGCTGTTTATCTTAATTGTAAAATCATGGGGTGGGGGGGGATGGACCGGCAAGGAGGAAATGTAACAAGCTCCGTTTTAGAAAGACTGAGTTTGAGAAAGTGGTGTGACATCCATACCGATATGTCATTCAGTAAGTTTAGGATCCGTGAGGAGATCGAGGGGGTGAGTTGAGGAGTGGACAGATAGATCTGGGTGGGGGGGGGACAGCAGGATGGAGGGGGACACGGAAGAAGAACGGAGGGGGACAGCAGGACGGAGGGGGACAGCAGCAGAACGGTAGGGGACACGGAGGAAGAATGGAGGGGGACAGCAGGACAGAGGGGGACAGCAGCAGAACGGAGGGGGACACGGAGGAAGAATGGAGGGGGAGAGCAGATTTCAATTTACAAATACTGTACTGGTGACCCCACAATAGGGATAAAACTTTTTCGCAGAAGAGAGTTTATTAAGACTCGTGGCCACTCATTACAATTAGAAGAAAAGAGGTTTAACCTTAAACTACGTAGAGGGTTCTTTACTGTAAGAGTGGCAAGGATGTGGAATTCCCTTCCACAGGCGGTGGTCTCAGCGGGGAGCATTGATAGCTTCAAGAAACTAATAGATAATCACTTGAATGACCGCAACATACAGGGATATATAATGTAATACTGACACATAATCACACACATAGGTTGGACTTGATGGACTTGTGTCTTTTTTCAACCTCACCTACTATGTAACTATGTATGTAACTATGTAACTATGTAGCAGGACAGAGGGGGACAGCAGCAAAACGGAGGGGGACAGCAGAATGGAGGGGGACAGCAGCAGAACGGAGGGGGACAGCAGCAGAATGGAGGGGGACACGGAGGAAGAACGGAGGGGGACAGCAGCAGAACGGAGGGAGACACGGAGGAAAAATGGAGGGGAACACGGAGGAAGAACAGAGGGGGACACAGAGGAAGAACGGAGGGGGACAGCAGGACGGAGGGGGACAGCAGCAGAACGGAGGGGGACACGGAGGAAGAACAGAGGGGGACAGGGAGGAAGGACAGAGGGGGACACGGAGGAAGAACGGAGGGGGACACGGAGGAAGAACGGAGGGGGACACGGAGGAAGAACGGAGGGGGGACACGGAGGAAGAACGGAGGGGGACACAGAGGAAGAACGGAGGGGGACAGCAGCAGAACGGAGGGGGACACGGAGGAAGAACGGAGGGGGACACGGAGGAAGAACGGAGGGGGACAGCAGCAGAACGGAGGGGGACACGGAGGAAGAACGGAGGGGGACACGGAGGAAGAACGGAGGGGGACACAGAGGAAGGACGGAGGGGGACACAGAGGAAGAACGGAGGGGGACAGCAGCAGAACGGAGGGGGACACGGAGGAAGAACGGAGGGGGACAGGGAGGAAGAATGGAGAGGGACACGGAGGAAGAACGGAGGGGAACACAGAGGAAGAACGGAGGGGGACACAGAAGAAGAATGGAGGGGGACACAGAGGAAGAACGGAGGGGGACAGCAGGACGGAGGGGGACAGCAGCAGAACGGAGGGGGACACGGAGGAAGAACAGAGGGGGACAGGGAGGAAGGACAGAGGGGGACACGGAGGAAGAACGGAGGGGGACACGGAGGAAGAACGGAGGGGGGACACGGAGGAAGAACGGAGGGGGACACAGAGGAAGAACGGAGGGGGACAGCAGCAGAACGGAGGGGGACACGGAGGAAGAACGGAGGGGGACACGGAGGAAGAACGGAGGGGGACAGCAGCAGAACGGAGGGGGACACGGAGGAAGAACGGAGGGGGACACGGAGGAAGAACGGAGGGGGACACAGAGGAAGAACGGAGGGGGACACAGAGGAAGAACGGAGGGGGACAGCAGCAGAACGGAGGGGGACACGGAGGAAGAACGGAGGGGGACAGGGAGGAAGAACGGAGAGGGACACGGAGGAAGAACGGAGGGGAACACAGAGGAAGAACGGAGGGGGACACAGAAGAAGAATGGAGGGGGACACAGAGGAAGAACGGAGGGGGACAGCAGGACGGAGGGGGACAGCAGCAGAACGGAGGGGGACACGGAGGAAGAACAGAGGGGGGCAGGGAGGAAGAACAGAGGGGGACACGGAGGAAGAACGGAGGGGGACACGGAGGAAGAACGGAGGGGGGACACGGAGGAAGAACGGAGGGGACACAGAGGAAGAACGGAGGGGGACAGCAGCAGAACGGAGGGGGACACGGAGGAAGAACGGAGGGGGACACGGAGGAAGAACGGAGGGGGACACGGAGGAAGAACGGAGGGGGACACGGAGGAAGAACGGAGGGGGACACAGAGGAAGAACGGAGGGGGACACAGAGGAAGAACGGAGGGGGACAGCAGCAGAACGGAGGGGGACACGGAGGGAGAACGGAGGGGGACACGGAGGAAGAACGGAGGGGGACAGCAGGACGGAGGGGGACAGCAGCAGAATGGAGGGGGACACGGAGGAAGAACGGAGGGGGACACGGAGGAAGAACGGAGGGGGACACAGAGGAAGAACGGAGGGGGACACAGAGGAAGAACGGAGGGGGACACAGAGGAAGAACGGAGGGGGACAGCAGGACGGAGGGGGACAGCAGCAGAATGGAGGGGGACACGGAGGAAGAACGGAGGGGGCAGCAGCAGAACGGAGGGGGACACGGAGGAAGAATGGAGGGGGACACAGAAGAAGAATGGAGGGGGACACAGAAGAAGAATGGAGGGGGACACAGAGGAAGAACGGAGGGGGACACAGAGGAAGAACGGAGGGGGACACAGAGGAAGAACGGAGGGGGACAGCAGGACGGAGGGGGACATCAGCAGAATGGAGGGCGACACGGAGGAAGAACGGAGGGGGACAGCAGCATAACGGAGGGGGACACGGAGGAAGAACGGAGGGGGACACGGAGGAAGAACGGAGGGGGACACGGAGGAAGAACGGAGGGGGACACAGAGGAAGAACGGAGGGGGACACAGAGGAAGAACGGAGGGGGACAGCAGCAGAACGAAGGGGGACACGGAGGAAGAATGGACGGGGACGCAGAAGAAGAATGTAGGGGGACACAGAAGAAGAATGGAGGGGGACACAGAGGAAGAACGGAGGGGGACACAGAGGAAGAACGGAGGGGGACAGCAGCAGAACGGAGGGGGACACGGAGGAAGAACGGAGGGGGACACGGAGGAAGAACGGAGGGGGACAGCAGCAGAACGGAGGGGGACACGGAGGAAGAACGGAGGGGGACACGGAGGAAGAACGGAGGGGGACACAGAGGAAGGACGGAGGGGGACACAGAGGAAGAACGGAGGGGGACAGCAGCAGAACGGAGGGGGACACGGAGGAAGAACGGAGGGGGACAGGGAGGAAGAATGGAGAGGGACACGGAGGAAGAACGGAGGGGAACACAGAGGAAGAACGGAGGGGGACACAGAAGAAGAATGGAGGGGGACACAGAGGAAGAACGGAGGGGGACAGCAGGACGGAGGGGGACAGCAGCAGAACGGAGGGGGACACGGAGGAAGAACAGAGGGGGACAGGGAGGAAGGACAGAGGGGGACACGGAGGAAGAACGGAGGGGGACACGGAGGAAGAACGGAGGGGGGACACGGAGGAAGAACGGAGGGGGACACAGAGGAAGAACGGAGGGGGACAGCAGCAGAACGGAGGGGGACACGGAGGAAGAACGGAGGGGGACACGGAGGAAGAACGGAGGGGGACAGCAGCAGAACGGAGGGGGACACGGAGGAAGAACGGAGGGGGACACGGAGGAAGAACGGAGGGGGACACAGAGGAAGAACGGAGGGGGACACAGAGGAAGAACGGAGGGGGACAGCAGCAGAACGGAGGGGGACACGGAGGAAGAACGGAGGGGGACAGGGAGGAAGAACGGAGAGGGACACGGAGGAAGAACGGAGGGGAACACAGAGGAAGAACGGAGGGGGACACAGAAGAAGAATGGAGGGGGACACAGAGGAAGAACGGAGGGGGACAGCAGGACGGAGGGGGACAGCAGCAGAACGGAGGGGGACACGGAGGAAGAACAGAGGGGGGCAGGGAGGAAGAACAGAGGGGGACACGGAGGAAGAACGGAGGGGGACACGGAGGAAGAACGGAGGGGGACACGGAGGAAGAACGGAGGGGGGACACGGAGGAAGAACGGAGGGGACACAGAGGAAGAACGGAGGGGGACAGCAGCAGAACGGAGGGGGACACGGAGGAAGAACGGAGGGGGACACGGAGGAAGAACGGAGGGGGACACAGAGGAAGAACGGAGGGGGACACAGAGGAAGAACGGAGGGGGACACAGAGGAAGAACGGAGGGGGACAGCAGGACGGAGGGGGACAGCAGCAGAATGGAGGGGGACACGGAGGAAGAACGGAGGGGGCAGCAGCAGAACGGAGGGGGACACGGAGGAAGAATGGAGGGGGACACAGAAGAAGAATGGAGGGGGACACAGAAGAAGAATGGAGGGGGACACAGAGGAAGAACGGAGGGGGACACAGAGGAAGAACGGAGGGGGACACAGAGGAAGAACGGAGGGGGACAGCAGGACGGAGGGGGACATCAGCAGAATGGAGGGCGACACGGAGGAAGAACGGAGGGGGACAGCAGCATAACGGAGGGGGACACGGAGGAAGAACGGAGGGGGACACGGAGGAAGAACGGAGGGGGACACGGAGGAAGAACGGAGGGGGACACAGAGGAAGAACGGAGGGGGACACAGAGGAAGAACGGAGGGGGACAGCAGCAGAACGAAGGGGGACACGGAGGAAGAATGGACGGGGACGCAGAAGAAGAATGTAGGGGGACACAGAAGAAGAATGGAGGGGGACACAGAGGAAGAACGGAGGGGGACACAGAGGAAGAATGGAGGGGGACACAGAGGAAGAAGGAGGGGGACAGCGGGACGGAGGGGGACATCAGCAGAATGGAGGGCGACACGGAGGAAGAACGGAGGGGGACAGCAGCAGAACGGAGGGGGACACGGAGGAAGAACGGAGGGGGACACAGAGGAAGAACGGAGGGGGACACGGAGGAAGAACGGAGGGGGACACGGAGGAAGAATGGAGGGGGACACGGAGGAAGAACGGAGGGGGACACGGAGGAAGAACGGAGGGGGATACAGAGGAAGAACGGAGGGGGACACAGAGGAAGAACGGAGGGGGACACGGAGGAAGAACGGAGGGGGACACAGAAGAAGAACGGAGGGGGACACAGAAGAAGAATGGAGGGGGACACAGAGGAAGAACGGAGGGGGACACGGAGGAAGAATGGAGGGGGACAGCAGCAGAACGGAGGGGGACATGGAGGAAAGATGGAGGGGGAGAGCAGCAGAACTGAGGGGGAGTGGGGGGGACAGCAGCAGATCTGAGGGGGGTGGGGGACAGCAGCAGAACTGAGAGGGAGTGTGGCTGTGTGGGGGACACAGCAGCAGAACTGAGGGGGGTGGGGGTCTGGGGACAGCAGCAGGTTTGAGAGAGGGAGTGTGCTGTGTGCATGCATTGCTCACTGACTGTGGAAGTTACACTAACCTTTCAGGACGTACTCTGGCGGGCGGACCTCGTGGGCGGGAGGGAGCCGGAGCCCGGAGGGAGGACTCGGACGAGGAGGCGGCTCAGTCAGGACTCAGTCACGGCGGGCAGGCGGGCAGCTCGGAGTGGACCCGGGTTGCGCTGCTGGCTGGCCGCTGGCAATGTGCGGCTGCTGTAGTCGGCTCGGCGGCTGCTCAGCCGTAGAGTCTAGAGTGCGCCGTGCGGGTGCCCACTGCACTGACTCTCCCACGTGACTGCTGAGTGCTGACGTGACGTCACTGGTTGCTAGACGCGGGGCGGGCGGCCCTAGCCTAGCAACCAGTCAGCTGCCATATCTGTGTGTGTTTAAGGAAGAACTGTACTGTAAAATGATAAGGGTGGCAGTCGGACTGGTGCAAGCCGGCGGTGTGTGTTTTTTTTCATTCCGGGACACTGTATTGTCCCGGAATGAAGGTACCCGGGACACAGGACAAAAAACTCAAATAAGGGACAATCCCGGGCAATCCGGGACACGTGGCCACCCTACACCGGCCACATAGTTAACATAGATCTACGGGGCGGAGGACGGGACAAACCGGGACACAGACAGGCACTGGATATATGTTGTGCCCGGGTTTCCAGGGGACAGAAACCCAGGCACAAGTTGCCAAACCCGTACTGTCCGGGTCAATCCCATATGGGTGGCCACCCTAGGCGGACTCGATGTCTGTTTGACACCCGCAGAATGTAAACAAGGCGGATCACCATTCTGACAGGGGACAATACTGAGATCTGCTGTTCCTAGTGACCAGGAACAGCGATCTCTGCGTTGTCCCAGTAAGCCCATTTCCCACACAGTTAGAACACACCCAGGGAACACAGTTAACCCCTTAATCGCCCTCTAGTGTTAACCCCTTCCCTGCCAGTGACATTTATACAGTAATCAGTGCATTTTTATAGCACTGATCGCTGTATAATTGTCAATGGTCTCAAACGTGTCAAAATAGTACAATTTGCCCGCCGCAATATTGCAGTCCTGATAAAAATCACAGATCACCGCCATTACTAGTAAAAAAAATAATAATAATAAAAATGCCATAAATCTATCCCCTATTTTGTAGACGCTATAACTTTTGCGCAAACCAATCAATATACGCTTATTGAGATTTTTTATGTATAAAAGAATACATATCGGCCTAAACTGAGGAAAAAATGTTTTTGTTTTTTTTTAAATCTGGGATATTTATTATAGCAAAAAGTAAAAGATATTGTGTTTTTTTCAAAATTGTCGCTCTTCTTTTGTTTATAGCGCAAAAAATAAAAACCACAGAGATGATCAAACACCACCAAAAGAAAATTCTATTTCTGGGGAAAAAAAGGATGTCAATTTTGTTTGTACAGCGTCGCACAACCGCGCAATTGTCAGTTAAAGCGACGCAGTGCCGTATCGCAAAAAATGGCCTGGTCATTGAGCAACCAAATCTTCCGGGGCTGAAGTGTTTAAAGCAGAGTTCCATACATTTTTTAGTTTATTAAAAGTCAGCAGCTACAAAAAGTGTAGCTGCTGACTTTTAATAAACAGACACTCACCTGTCCCACAGTCCAGCAATGCGGCCACCCGGAGCCCCGCTCCTCTCCCCCTCCTCTCCGCCGGAGCCGCCATAGACACTGTGGGCATGTGGCCGTGACAGCTTTCGACTTCACGGCTGGGCGCGCAGCGCATGCGCGCACTGCGCATGTGCGAGTCGCACTGCACTCTGCTAGTGGCCAGGCAATCTTCTGGGACCTATCACGTGTCCCAGAAGATTACTGGCAGGGAGGGGCCACCTAGGGGGAGAGGAGGAATCGCCTAGGTGGCCAAGAGCAGGAAGAAGGAAGTGGGACAGGAAGTCCCACTCTAAACTAAGTACCCACTCCCCCCAAAAAAATGACATGCCAAATGTGGCATGCCAGGGGGTGAGGAGTGCTTAAAGCGGAAGTTCCACTTTTGGGTGGAACTCCACTTAAATAAAAAAAACATTTGCAGTGAATTTTTTTTTTAAACTTACAAGAAATGCCCTGTTGCTAGGTGGTGGCACTTGATCTGCCACTTCCGGCTCCGCGGCGCTCCGCATCACTTCCTCCCTCGCCTGTGCTCCTGGGAAATGTGAGTAATAATTTCCCAGGAGTCAGTGGGCAGGACTGTGTGAAAAAATCGCGTACACCCCTCACATTTTTGTAAATATTTTATGATATCTTTTTATGTGACAACACTGAAGAAATGACACTTTGCAACAATGTAAAGTAGTGAGTGTACAGCTTGTATAACAGTGTAAATTTGCTGTCCCCTCAAAATAACTCAACACACAGCCATTCATTTCTAAACCTCTGGCAACAAAAGTTAGTACACCCTTAAGTGAAAATATCCAAATCGGGCCAAAGGGGCAATATTTTGTGTGGGCGCCATTATTTTCCAGCACTTTTGGGCATGGAGTGCACCAGAGCTTCACAGGTTGCCACTGGAGTCCTCTTCTACTCCTCCATGATGACATCACAGAGCTGGTGGATGTTAGAGACCTTGCGCTCCTCCACCTTCCTTTTGAGGATGCCCCACAGATGCTCAATAGGGTTTAGGTCTGGAGACATGCTTGGCCAGTCCATCTCCTTTACCCTCAGCTTCTTTAGCAAGGCAGTGGTCATCTTGGAGGTGTGTTTGGGGTCGTTATCATGTTGAAATACTGCCCTGCGGCCCAGTCTCCGAAGGGAGGGGATCATGCTCTGCTTCAGTATGTCACAGTACATGTTGTCATTCATGGTTTCCTCAATGAACTGTAGCTCCCCAGTGCCGGCAGCACTTATGCAGCCCCAGACCATGACATTCCCTGTAGGCAAGACACACTTGTCTTTGTACTCCTCACCTGGTTGCCGCCGCACACGCTTGACACCATCTGAACCAAATAAGTTTATCTTGGTCTCATCGGAACACAGGACATGGTTCCAGTAATCCATGTCCTTAGTCTGCTTGTCTTCAGCAAACTGTTTGTGGGCTTTCTTGTGCATCATCTTTAGAAGAAGACCAATTTGATGCAGTGTGCGGCGTATGGTCTGAGCACTGACAGGCTGACCCCCCCACCCCTTCAACCTCTGCAGCAATGCTGGCAGCACTCATATGTCTATTTCTCAAAGACAACCTCTGGATATGATGCTGAGCATGTGCACTCAACTCCTTTGGTTGACCATGGCAAGGCCTGTTCTGAGCGGAATCTGTCCTGTTAAACCGCTGTATGGTCTTGGCCACCGTGCTGCAGCTCAGTTTCAGGGTCTTGGCAATCTTCGTATAGCCTAGGCTATCTTTATGTAGAGCAGCAATTCTTTTTTTCAGATCCTCAGAGAGTTCTTTGCCATGAGGTGCCATGTTAAACTTCTAGTGACCAGTATGATAGAGTGAGAGCGATAACACCAAATTTAACACACCTGCTTCCCATTTACACCTGAGACCTTGTATCACTAATGAGTCACCTGGCACCGGGGAGGCAAAATGGCTAATTGGGCCCAATTTGGACATTTTCACTTAGGGGTGTACTCCTTTTTGTTGCCAGCGGTTTAGACATTAATGGCTGTGTGTTGAGTTATTTTGATGGGACAGCAAATTTACACTGTTATACAAGCTGTACACTCACTACTTTACATTGTAGCAAAGTGTCATTTCTTCAGTGTTGTCACATGAAAAGATAGAAGAAAATATTTACAAGAATATGAGGGGTGTACTCACTTTTGTGAGATACTGTATATATATATATATATATATATATATATATATATATATATATATATATATATATATATATATATCGTAATCTATAATTATAAAGAGTATTTGTGCCAAGATCTCAGGAATACTTCACCTTATCCAAGCACTGCAAATTATTGAGCTGCTTGGAAGGATAAGGCTTCCTGGTTTTGCTCTGCATAGGAAATGATATCTATCTATGTTGCCATAATAATGGGGCGGGACATTCCTCCATCGCTGCCCGTTGTTATGGTAACTTGCTAAACAATCGTCGCTAGGGCCGCCGGGGCATCGCACATGCGCAAGATCGAGAGGTGCATGCTGGTTCCCCATTTTTTACTACTGCAGTGTGAGGGGGATGCCTGAAAAAAAAAAACTCTGTGGCCGGAACTCTGCTTTGACGACCCCCCTCCCTTAGTAAAAGCACCACAGAGTACACAAAAACACTGGTTAGGCACACAGTTAACCCTTTAATAATCCTAGATGTTTAACCCCTTCTCACCCAGTGTCATCAGTACAGTGACAGTGCATACTTTTTAGCACTGATCACTGCATTAGTGTCACTGGTTCCTGAAAAGTCTCAGTTAGTGTCCGAATGTCCGCCGAAATATTGCAATATAAGTTGCCAAACGCCGCCATTACTGGTATAAAAAAAATGAAACAAAAATTCCAGTATATATCCCAAAGTTTGTAGATGTTTGTATAACGTTTGTGCAAACTAATCAATATACACTTTTTTGGAATTTTTTTTTTACCAAAAAATATGTAGCAGAATACATATTGGCCTCAACTAACTAAATTTGATTTTTTACATTTTTTTTTGAATGGGCAGCGCTTCCAAAGTGCCGCAACATGGAAGTTTTTAACCCCTTTTTGGGGGGTAAAAGCGCCCCGCTAGTGGCCAAAAAGCGGTGCACAAACGCTGCTTAAATATCGGTAAAGAAGCAGCACTCTACCACTAACGGCTGGTGCTTTCAGTGTGAAAGCAGCCCTATAGAGGTCAACTGTGAGTGTTTTTGTTACAATCACAACTACTGGTCAGCACTGTTCATGTAATCTGACAATAGTAGGTAGTGAGGTGAACATACACATACAGCCCTCACAGTGCTTGGCTCTAGGACCATGTAGAATTAGTGGGTGGCCGCCATCTTTACTGAGGGCACAGTATAGCACAATAGCAGGGGGGGCTGCCTAAATTCCTACCCGGCCTAGAACATAAATCTTTATTTTCCCTAAAACTAGAGCTAAATCACGTCCGCAGCACCTTCACAGTCTCTGGGCGGCCAAATCCTATAACGCTTCGCCTATGGCGGCTCTGGTTTGGGTCAGTCAGTGTGTAGCTCGGGCAGGATGGTGAAGGATGGAGAGACTTTGCCAGTATGAGGCGCGGCGGCCATGCTTCTCGTATCACGTGACGTGTGGTAGACATGCCGGTGGTGTGTGCACGCTGAGTCCTACAGAGTCCCGGCCATGTATGCAGCTCGGCTGTGTGTGTGCACCGTCCGCAGGTACTTGTATGCTTCTTCTATCACCATTGTGTATATATAGAGAGAGAGACCAGGGGGAGAGGAGCCATGGAGGGGAAGGGTCTCCTGTCACATCACAGCCAGGTCCTGGTGACACAAAGGGACATGTGAGGTCACACCTTGTCACCCTGTGTCCTGCATTGTCACCTCTCCCCTGTGTCCTCTACACTTCATCCAGGCCTCATGCACATTGCTCAAGCAGCTCAGCGCCTCTAAATGCCTTTTCTCCTGGCAGGAGGAGCGCTGCTTAACCACTTAAGGCCCGGAAGGATTTACCCCCTTAATGACCAGGCCATTGCTCTATAAACAAAAAAAGACCAACAATTTTGAAAAAAACCCGATATTTTTTGCTATAATACATATAAAAAAAAAAATATCCTTCATCAGTTTAGGCCAGTATGTATTCTTCTACATATTTTTGGTAAAAAAAATCACAATAAGCGTATATTGATTGGTTTGCGCAAAAGTTATAGCGTCTACAAAATAGGAGATGGACTTCTGGCGTTTTTATTATTATTATTTTTTTTTTTACTAGTAATGGCGGCGAGCTGCGATTTTTAGCGGGACTGCAACATTGCAGCGGACAGATCAGACACTTCTTTTGGGACCAGTGACATTTATACAGCCATCAGTGTTATAAAAATGCTAAATGCCATATAAATGACACTGGCAGGGAAGGGGTTAACACTAGGGGGCGATCCAAGGGTTAAATGTGTTCCCTGGGAGGTGTTTCTAACTGTGGGGGGGATGGGACTGACGGAGAGATCGCTGTTCCTAATCACTAGGAACAGATGATCACTCTGTACTCCCCTGTCAGAACGGGGATCTGTTTGTTTACATTGACAGATCCCCGTTCTGGCTCTCTGTGGAGCGAACGCGGGTGGCTGGTGGACATTGCTGCTGCCGGCCACGCACATCTGCTCCCCCCGATGTGTAGCAGGCGCGCGCCTGCTATAGCTGTTAAAGAGACCGTACAGCTATAGCGATTCGCGAGAAAGAGCCGACCTGCCGCCGTATAATGACGGCGGCTGGTCGGCAAGTGGTTAAGAAAGCGTGTTAAATTCTGCGTTTTGCGTGCGTAGTTATGTGCATTTGATGTCAATGTTTTCTGCTGCCCAGAATATTCATCTAAAATGCATTAATGGGCAGACGCATCTAAACTCGTCTAGCGTTAACATGTGTTTATGTGCATTTACGTGTGTTTTTGCTCAAAAGCTCTTCTCAATGCGCTGGTGATTTTATTTTTATTTTTTTCAGCCTATTAAAACACTCCTCTTCTAAAACACCTGTAAATACCTATGTGTGCATGGAGTCACATAGAGGGACTTTTGTAGGCTGAAAATATAAACACTTTTTTTTTCCCTGCCAATTGCGCATGAGGATTTAACTACCTCTTACCCGCTGTATAGACAAATGACGGCGGTCGGGATGCTCCGTTGTTCTGGGGTGACGTCATATGATATCCGCACGGCGATCGCGGACACGCTGTGTCGCAATCCCGATCTCGGTAAAGAGCCGATGGCGCAGCTCTTTACCCATGTGATCGGCTGTGTAAACAGGGAAGTGCGGTTTATCGGCTTTCCTTGCCTCACACTTACAGATTGTGAGGTGAGGAGAGCCGGTCAGCTGCATCTCCTCTAGGGGTGCGCATCTTCACTGACCTCACTATTCGATTCGATTACGATTATCAAGTCAACGATTCTACTCGATTCCGCGATGCATCACGATTACAGCGCAAGTCCGCAAGTTCTCATGGTTTTCATCAAAAAAAATTCAAGTAGTCAGGAGGACTCCATTTTTTTTTATTCTATCTGTTCTTAAGAAAAAAAGAGACAGCAGAGGAGCTCCAGGCTCTCTTCCAAAATACTAAAGGAGATGGTCAGAGCCTGCGGACGTGCTACAGGAGATGATCAGAGACTGCAGACATGCTACAGGAGATGATCAGAGACTGCAGACATGCTACAGGAGATGATCAGAGACTGCAGACGTGCTACAGGAGATGATCAGAGACTGCGGACGTGCTACAGGAGATGATCAGAGACTGCGGACGTGCTACAGGAGATGATCAGAGACTGCGGACGTGCTACAGGAGATGATCAGAGACTGCGGACGTGCTACAGGAGATGGTCAGAGACTGCGGACGTGCTACAGGAGATGGTCAGAGACCGCGGACGTGCTACAGGAGATGGTCAGAGACCGCGGACGTGCTACAGGAGATGGTCAGAGACCGCGGACGTGCTACAGGAGATGGTCAGAGACCGCGGACGTGCTACAGGAGATGGTCAGAGACCGCGGACGTGCTACAGGAGATGGTCAGAGACCGCGGACGTGCTACAGGAGATGGTCAGAGACCGCGGACGTGCTACAGGAGATGGTCAGAGACCGCGGACGTGCTACAGGAGATGGTCAGAGACCGCGGACGTGCTACAGGAGATGGTCAGAGACCGCGGACGTGCTACAGGAGATGGTCAGAGACCGCGGACGTGCTACAGGAGATGGTCAGAGACCGCGGACGTGCTACAGGAGATGGTCAGAGACCGCGGACGTGCTACAGGAGATGGTCAGAGACCGCGGACGTGCTACAGGAGATGGTCAGAGACCGCGGACGTGCTACAGGAGATGGTCAGAGACCGCGGACGTGCTACAGGAGATGGTCAGAGACCGCGGACGTGCTACAGGAGATGGTCAGAGACCGCGGACGTGCTACAGGAGATGGTCAGAGACCGCGGACGTGCTACAGGAGATGGTCAGAGACCGCGGACGTGCTACAGGAGATGGTCAGAGACCGCGGACGTGCTACAGGAGATGGTCAGAGACCGCGGACGTGCTACAGGAGATGGTCAGAGACCGCGGACGTGCTACAGGAGATGGTCAGAGACCGCGGACGTGCTACAGGAGATGGTCAGAGACCGCGGACGTGCTACAGGAGATGGTCAGAGACCGCGGACGTGCTACAGGAGATGGTCAGAGACCGCGGACGTGCTACAGGAGATGGTCAGAGACCGCGGACGTGCTACAGGAGATGGTCAGAGACCGCGGACGTGCTACAGGAGATGGTCAGAGACCGCGGACGTGCTACAGGAGATGGTCAGAGACCGCGGACGTGCTACAGGAGATGGTCAGAGACCGCGGACGTGCTACAGGAGATGGTCAGAGACCGCGGACGTGCTACAGGAGATGGTCAGAGACCGCGGACGTGCTACAGGAGATGGTCAGAGACCGCGGACGTGCTACAGGAGATGGTCAGAGACCGCGGACGTGCTACAGGAGATGGTCAGAGACCGCGGACGTGCTACAGGAGATGGTCAGAGACCGCGGACGTGCTACAGGAGATGGTCAGAGACCGCGGACGTGCTACAGGAGATGGTCAGAGACCGCGGACGTGCTACAGGAGATGGTCAGAGACCGCGGACGTGCTACAGGAGATGGTCAGAGACCGCGGACGTGCTACAGGAGATGGTCAGAGACCGCGGACGTGCTACAGGAGATGGTCAGAGACCGCGGACGTGCTACAGGAGATGGTCAGAGACCGCGGACGTGCTACAGGAGATGGTCAGAGACCGCGGACGTGCTACAGGAGATGGTCAGAGACCGCGGACGTGCTACAGGAGATGGTCAGAGACCGCGGACGTGCTACAGGAGATGGTCAGAGACCGCGGACGTGCTACAGGAGATGGTCAGAGACCGCGGACGTGCTACAGGAGATGGTCAGAGACCGCGGACGTGCTACAGGAGATGGTCAGAGACCGCGGACGTGCTACAGGAGATGGTCAGAGACCGCGGACGTGCTACAGGAGATGGTCAGAGACCGCGGACGTGCTACTGGAGATGGTCAGAGACGGCGGACGTGCTACAGGAGATGGTCAGAGACGGCGGACGTGCTACAGGAGATGGTCAGAGACGGCGGACGTGCTACAGGAGATGGTCAGAGACGGCGGACGTGCTACAGGAGATGGTCAGAGACGGCGGACGTGCTACAGGAGATGGTCAGAGACGGCGGACGTGCTACAGGAGATGGTCAGAGACGGCGGACGTGCTACAGGAGATGGTCAGAGACGGCGGACGTGCTACAGGAGATGGTCAGAGACGGCGGACGTGCTACAGGAGATGGTCAGAGACGGCGGACGTGCTACAGGAGATGGTCAGAGACGGCGGACGTGCTACAGGAGATGGTCAGAGACGGCGGACGTGCTACAGGAGATGGTCAGAGACGGCGGACGTGCTACAGGAGATGGTCAGAGACGGCGGACGTGCTACAGGAGATGGTCAGAGACGGCGGACGTGCTACAGGAGATGGTCAGAGACGGCGGCGGACGCGGCACAGGAGATGGTCAGAGACGGCGGCGGACGCGGCACAGGAGATGGTCAGAGACGGCGGCGGACGCGGCACAGGAGATGGTCAGAGACGGCGGCGGACGCGGCACAGGAGATGGTCAGAGACGGCGGCGGACGCGGCACAGGAGATGGTCAGAGACGGCGGCGGACGCGGCACAGGAGATGGTCAGAGACGGCGGCGGACGCGGCACAGGAGATGGTCAGAGACGGCGGCGGACGCGGCACAGGAGATGGTCAGAGACGGCGGCGGACGCGGCACAGGAGATGGTCAGAGACGGCGGCGGACGCGGCACAGGAGATGGTCAGAGACGGCGGCGGACGCGGCACAGGAGATGGTCAGAGACGGCGGCGGACGCGGCACAGGAGATGGTCAGAGACGGCGGCGGACGCGGCACAGGAGATGGTCAGAGACTGCGGCGGACGCGGCACAGGAGATGGTCAGAGACTGCGGCGGACGCGGCACAGGAGATGGTCAGAGACTGCGGCGGACGCGGCACAGGAGATGGTCAGAGACTGCGGCGGACGCGGCACAGGAGATGGTCAGAGACTGCGGCGGACGCGGCACAGGAGATGGTCAGAGACTGCGGCGGACGCGGCACAGGAGATGGGCACAGACTGCGGCGGACGCGGCACAGGAGATGGGCACAGACTGCGGCGGACGCGGCACAGGAGATGGGCACAGACTGCGGCGGACGTGGCACAGGAGATGGGCACAGACTGCGGACAATAATGCAGAGTTGTGGTGTGATGAAGGCACATAGAAGACAATTTATGATATGGACTTGTGTCACAGCCCCCCCCCCCCTCTGTACTTACATGCTGCTCTGCCGGTGGCAGCCTGTAATGAGCAGGGCGATCTGCCTGCTCACCATCTCCCCCCGATCTCCATTCCAGCCACCGGTTGTCGATCCATCGGATCTCTCCTGAGGTCAGCAGTGAATTCTCCCGGGACAGCGCTCTGTGCGTTAAGCTGTTATTAGTGTGTGTGTGTATATTCTGGTCATGTGACTCTCGGCCTCCCTCCTCTCAGTCTCTTGATGTCAGCACTGCCCGCCGCTCTTCTGACCTGATAGCTTTAGTCAATGGGCGGAGCTGACATCAGGAGAGACTGAGAGGAGGGAGGCGCAGCCGAGAGTCACATGACCGGAATATACACACACACACACACACACACACACCAATAACAGCTTTACGCACTGAGCGCTCTCCTGGGAGGGGGCGGGGCCAGAAATCGATTATTCGGGTCGCATGCATCGATGCCGCATCGGGGACACCCGAATCTCGATGCTGCGATTAATTTCAGCAGCCCTAATCTCCTCACAGGGGAGACCTGTACAGATAATCGGGGTACTGATGATCAATGCAGCCCCAACTGTGCCCATCAGTGATGCAAGTCGGTGCTGCCTTTGAGTGCCACCTATCCGTGCTGCCTATTAGTGCTGCCTCATCAGCACACATCAGTGAAGGAGAAAAAATACTTATTTACAAAGTTTTCTGACAGACACTAACAAACTTTTTTTCTTTCAAAATTTTCTGTCTTTTTTTCATTTTTTTTTAACAAAAAATAAAAAACCCAGCAGTGATTAAATACCATCAAAAGAAAGCTAGATTTGTGTGAAAAAATGATAAAAATTTGGGTACAGTGTTGCATGACTGCGCAATTGCCATTCAAAGTGTGACAGCACTGAAAGCTGAAATTGGGCTAGGCAGAAAGGGGGTAAAAGTGCCCAGTATTGAAGTGGTTAAAGCGGTACTAAAGCCTTAATGTGATTGAAAAGTCTCGTCTTTAAAAAAAAAAAAAAATAACAAACATGTTATACTTATCTGCTCTGTGTAATGGTTTTGCACAGAGCAACCTGGATCCTCCTCCTTCTTGGGTCCCTCTTCGGCCCTCCTCCCTCCTCTCGAGTGCCCCAACAGCAAGCCGCTTGCTATGGGGGCAGCTGAGCTGAGCTGCAGCTCCGAGTGTCCATTCAGACATGGGGCTGCCGTTCGGCCCCACCCTTCTCTCGCTGCTGCTGTGTCTCAACCAGTCAGGGGGGAGAGTCCCGGGCGGCCGAGAAATTTGTGGACATCCTTGGATAGAGATGGGGCTCAGGTAAGTATTGGCGGGGGCGGGGGGGCTGAGGGAGGTCCTGCACACAGAATGCTTTTTTTCTTAATGAATAGAATGCATTAAGATAAAAACCTTCTGCCTTTACATCTCCTTTAAGGTGTTTTACCTTAATGCATTGTGTGCTGCACCTCCCCTTCATGGAGCGTGGTCGAACTTTGAATGACAATTGCACAGTCATGCTACCAGTTTTCACACAAATAGAGCCTTCTTTTGGTGCTATTCATTCACTACTGGGGTTTTTATTTTTTGCTAAACAAACCATAAAAAAACAGGTAATTTTTCTCCTTCATTGATGTGCAGTGATAAGGCAGCACTGATGGCACTGATAGGGTAGCACTGATAGTTGGCACTGATCTGCACTGGTAGGTGGCACTAATTGGCACTGGCAAGTGCCACTGGTGGGCACAGATGAGGAGGCAGTGGCTCTAGCTGTGCGGGACTGATGTCCCTCTGACAGAAGCCAGTGATCGGCTTGTTTTTTTCTCCTCATGCTATCAGTGTGAGGAAAAGAAATAGCAGATTACCAGCTCTTTTTACATTATGTGTGATCAGCTGTCATTGGCTGCCAGCTGATCACATGGTAAGGGGTCGGGATCGGGCCCTTTCTCCAATCTATGATCAGCCGAGTCTCGTAGACTCAGAGTGTGCAGCATGCACCCCGCAGGCAGCTAATGCACAGGAGGACGTACATGGACGCCCTTCCGGCAATTTAGACCCACGCTCTAGCCGTCTTTTGGCTATAGCGCGGGAGAGAAGAGGTTAACATTATGCTGCAGCAGAAGGATAATAAATGAATCTGATGTTCATGTGCTTGGGTTGCACGTTTTGCAGATTGCACAGTAAATGATATGGATTATAAAGGGAGAACATTGTTTTATACTTGGTGTTTAGAAAGGTTCACTTGAATATTCCACCTAAATATGTACAGATGTCAGCCTCAGCCTTGCTCTGTTTGGTGATGTGATTATTTATTTATTTATTTTTTGCTACTCCCTTTCTGCTGTTTTTTTATGAATTGTGTGTTTTATTTCTAATGATTGTGTATATCAGTCATAGAAGTCAATGATCTATTTTGCGCTTGTTCTTTATCTCCTGCAATCTACCGTATATCAATACGTTAAGTGAATTATCATCTTTTGACTCACATTTTATGACCTATATAAAGATACTTGTTGTATCCGTAGGGAATGTATTATATTGGGACCCATATTATTCTTTGTATATCTGCACTTCTGCTGGAGATATTAAAGGGGAGCTGCAGTCCCCCCCCCCCCCAAAAAAAATTAAAAGTCAGCAGCTACAAATACTGTGTGTGTATAAGGACACTTACCTGTCCAGGGATCCAGCGATGTCCTCACCTGAGCTGATTCTTTAATCTGCTTTCGGTGCAGGCGTCGGCATCTTAGGTAAGGGAAACCAGCAGTGATGCCCTCCAGCTTCACAGCCGGTTACCTACTGTGCATGTGCGAGCCGCACTGCGCTTTGTAAATAGTCCCGCAGTCTTTTGGGACCTGTGATGTGTCAATTGCCAAATGTGGCAGTAGAGGAGAGGAGGATGCAAACAAGTGTAACTTCCCCTTTTATGTGAAGTTCTGGTTTAAAGTATATCTAAAGCAGTGGCGCCTGGCCCATAAGCCCCCTAGGTTGCATGCGGGGCACCGGAATAATCGCTTTCTCTGAGGTCTGTCATTTTTTTACAAGCACGTGATTAGAGCCTGAGACTAATTTGGCTTGTAAAAGGTTGTCCTTGGGGCGTAGAGCACGGCCCCTGGAGGGGTTTGTTTGCCCCCCCCCCCCCCCCAAAAAAAATGTTTAGCACCAGCTGCCACTGATCTAAAGACAAAACTTTATATAATTTTGAATAGTAGGGGAGAGTTGAAACTGGTGTCAGGTTTTAATTTTGTCATCTGTGAATCATTAGGGAGATGTCCCTTTACTTCCTGTACTGTAGACTCAACAGGAAGTGAGAGGATATACAGTGCTGTAAAAGAATATTTGTCCCCTTCTAAAAAATTTTTGCATATTTGTCACACTTTATATTATTCAGATCATTACACAAAGACAACCCGATTAAAGGCGAAATGCAGTTTTTAAATGACAATTTAATTTATTAAGGGAAAAAGTTGTCAACCTGCCTGGCCCTATGTGAAAAAGTAAACACCCCCCTTTGCTAAATCATGAATGAACTGTGATAAACCACTTTTTTTTTTTTTTTTTTTTTTTTTTTTTTTTTGGAAAGCTGAGTTAAATTTCACTTGCCACACCCAGGTCTGATTATTGCCAGACCTGCTGAATCAAGAAATCGTTTAAATAGAAGCTGTCTGACAAAGTTAAGCACGCTAAAAGATCTCAAAAAGCAACATATCATTCTGCGATCTAAAGATATTCAAGAACAGATGAGAAACAAAGTACTGACATTTATCAGTCTGGAAAGGGATACAAAGCCATTTCTAAAGCTTTGGGACTCCAGTGAACTATGGTGAGGGCCATTATCCACAAATGGAGAAAACCTGGAACAGTGGTGACACTTCCCAGGAGGGCCCGGCCTACCAAAATTACTCCCAAGAGCAAAACGCCAACTCATCCAGGAGGTCATAAAAGAACGCAGACTAACATTATTAATAAAGCACTGCAGGCCTCAGTGGTTGTTAAGCCTCTGTGTTGTCTTCAAATAATCCTCTGTGGGTAATAATGTTAGGTGCCCCAGTGTCTGTGTTTTATTAAAAAAAATGCCTATACCTCATTTCAGAGCGGCGCTCACATGACCTGCCTCTCTCGACCTGACAACTACAGCTAGAGGGGCGCGAAACCCCCGCTAATGTCAGCTGGGAGGAGAGAGGCAGCTTGTCACATGAGGGCTGAGTGGTGCTCTGAAATTAGGTATAGAATGGCATTTTTTTTTTCTTTTCCATACATCGTGGGACACAGGCTAATATGCATTACCTGCTGGGTTATACTCCATCATTGGGTGAATGGACAATGGTAGACCGAAGGAAGTGATCCCCTATATAACCCCTCCCATACAGGAAGTACTTTGGGTTTTTTTGCCAGTGTCTGCAAGGTGGATGTCACGGTTTGTTTGAGCTTTCTGAGCTCCAGTTCTCTAGTCCCACAAATGGTTCAAAAAATGAATCAAGGGATTGACTGATCGGATCCATTTGACACAGGCATTTATGCTTAGATAAATGGTACCCGAACCTCGCAAAGAAGACTCAAGATCCTGCAAGGTTTTGCCTGTAACGTGGCCTCCGGGCGCTGGACCCTGTGGAGTGGAAATCCTGGACACCACAGCGCTAAGGCACTTCCTGCAGGGTGCTGTACAGGTCCAAGGGAGTGGACCCTAAACATAAAATGGTACCCAGTCCTTGAAGGTCCAAGTGACAGGAACCCGTGAAGGGTGAAGATTTGGCCCTTGGTCTTTAAGTGGCCCTGCGCCCGGACGGGTAAGTGAAATCCCTTTATTTTATTATTGTGGGGTGTCCCAGTGATTGTAACAATCAGTCAAGCTAGCTAAAGGCTGGACACCTTTGTGCGGTGACCATATGGGGAAGTTCGGGGCTAGCTGTGGTTGTTTGCAAAGTGTACCTTTTTTTTTTTTTTTTTTTTTCTTTCTTTTTTCCTTACATGGCGCATGTACGTTCGCAAGAGCGCTGCTGGGCTCAGCAGTTTGTTTGGCGACCATGGTGCACGCAGCATCGCTGCACATGCGCAGTAGCCTTTATCTGGGCGCAGAACTTGTGTACAGTCGCGCCCACTCTCCAGGACCACGCACATGCGTGTGTGCGCACGCATAGAACTTTCCGGCGCACACCCAGCTTATTTAAGCTGTGTAGGCCAAGCATGTGGAGCTTCCAGAAGGCAACTGTGACACAGAACAGGCTCTGAACACTTGCAGGCTAAAGGTGCTTAGCAGGATTGTTGCATAGGGGCTTGGTGAGCCCTATTAAAGGGTCTCCCTTTTGGGGTGTTTTAACTACACCCAAGTACTCCTTCTTTTCTTTTTTCTTTTTTTTTTTTCCTGGCATTGAATGTCTTCCAAAAAGAGGAGTGGGACTAACACCACAGGGAAGGGCACACCTATGTCCTCAGTAGTTCCTGATGAACCTAGTCGTATCCCCTAAAAAGACCAGAGGCTACCGGGCAAGCTGTGCCGCTGCTCTGGTATTGTGCCTACAGTCAACGCTGCTGCTTCACCCTTTATCACTAAGAATGAACTGTCCTGAGCTCTAGCCGGGCTAGAGCACAGGGTGGCAGGAAGCGTGACAGATCCCCCTCCCCGGTGTCTCCTTGTCTGGATCAGGAATGGGTTGAGGATGGGGAAGAGCTTAAAGCTCAGGATTCAGTGGAGTGCCCTGCAGATGAGTCTTCTTCCGAGCAATCTGGATAAGAAGATATACACTCGATGTCTGCCTCTCAGTCGCAGCGGCTTTTGATCCTGACTCTGACCGAAATGGTTCATTCTGCCTCTTTGGGAACTCTGAGACCTTTTCAGGTCGCACAGACTTTCCCAACCCCCTGTTGGAACGGGCAGTGTATGCTGTTTGGGAACATCCTGACAGGACTTTTTTGCCTAATAAAAGGTTTTCCCTTTTTATATCCCATGGATGAAAAGTTTGTTAAAAAATGGAGCATGCCAGCAGTAGATGCAGCAGTCCCTTCCTTAAACAAAAACGTAACTTGTCCGGTAGATAACACACAGGGCTTGAAAGACCCTGTTGACAAGAAATTGGAGTTCTTATTAAAGGCTTCCTTTTCTTTGGCCAGTTCAGCTATTCAACCATCTGCTGCAGCAATTGGTATCTGCCAGTCCGTAAATGATCAGGTCAAACGGCCGGATAGGCCTAACCAGGAGGAGGATCTGCCTGAAAATAAGACGGATATTCCTCTAGCGCTGTGTTTTACTGTTGATGCTTTAAAGCAGAGATATGCAATTAGCCCTCCAGCTGTTGCAGAACTGCAAGACTCTGACAGCCACAAGCATGACACCCAGAGGCAGAGGCATGATGGGACTTGTAGTTTTGCAACAGCTGGAGGTCCGCTAATTGCATATCCCTGCTTTAAAGGATTCAATACAGCAGGTTTCTTGTCTGGCTCTCTTGTCTGTACATATGCACAGACCTTTATGGCTTAAGAACTGGTCAGCCGAGCTTCCTTGTAAAAAAAAAAAAAAAGTTATTGCTAGGTTTCCCGTTTTCATGGGGAACATTTATTCGGTGATCACTTGGACAAATATATCTAAAAGATTTCCGGAGGGAAGAGTTCTCTATATCCTGTGAAGAAAAGCACCAAATGTCCCTCATTTTAAAAACCCAGGGACTGCTTCCTCAAATGTCTCAGCATCAGGGCGGTTCTGCCGCCAACAGGGCGCTAGGGCCAGGGGCAAGCCACAAGGCCAGAAAATTCTTCTAAACCCAGCACCAAGCCCTCTTTTTGAGGGGACGCCCCCACTCCATCAGGTTGGAATGCAATGCAGACATTTGGAAAACAACAATTCAGGACGTGTGGGTCACCTCAATTATATCTCATGGTTACAAGCTGGAGTTATTGGGATCCCCCTCAGAGGTTTCTGAGATCCAGCGTTCCCTCGGATCCTCTAAAAAGAAACCTTATTGCTTCAGGCACTACATCATCTAGTGCATCAAGGAGTGATTGTAGAGGTTCCGGTATCCGAAAGGGGCACAGGGTTTTACTCCAAACCTGTTTACGGTTCAGAAACCAAACGGGGACACAAGGCCCATTTTGGATAGAAGATCCCTGAGCAAGTATCTACTGTATCTATACCCAAGAACAGGGATTTGATTAACAAGAGCTTTCAAGTCTTTCAACATAGTGGCTGCATTAGGCTGCTTTCACACTGCTCCATTAAAGAAATGCATCAAAAACACATGTGTTTTTGCCACGATACGTTAAATTTAATGCAACCCATAATGGATTTTTGCTCTGTTTGTGTTGCGTTTTCCCCCATATCACTTCTCGCTATATACACCAATGAAATGCGATTTTCATGTGATTTCCAGTGCAGTGCAACTTTGATTATATTTCGATGCAACTTTACTCACAAACGTCACATCAACATTAGCTAAGCATTGCTAAGAGACATTTTCATAAGACCAGTGTTTTTTTTGTTTTTTTTTAATTCATTTATTTAATCCTCACCTCCCCTCTCAGGTCATCTTTGCTGCATAAAAACTCCCCTCCCAAGCACATTCCATTCACACCCGAGCATAGCGGAAACACACATTCCTGATGATGTTTTTTGTGTACGCTTTTTATGCATATAAGCACGTCGCACATAGAGCTGCCCTACGCGTGACAGATCCCCCGAAGTACCTTCAGGGATGTTTTTGGTCATGGAGCATCGCATGTTTTTTCAGTGTGCATTTTGGAGCGCATTTTGTCGCCAGGCAAAACATGTGTCTGCTGATTAAGCGTCCTTCACAATTAGGCTGCTTTCACATGTGTGCATTTCTGAACATGTGGCAAACCGCCCAGAAAATTCACTCTTTGCCATGTATTTGAGGAATGCACTGCAAACGCACATCGCGCTTGTGCTGCCATACATCGCATCTGCACGATTCCAACCGTGCGGCAGCCAGCAGTTGACCTCACTCTGGCCTGCTTGGTGATTTATAACTTGTAGCGCAATCATTGTTTTTGTACGTAGGCGCCCAAATGCATGGGTTTTTATATGTATATGTTCGTACGTGGGGGTGGGGGGCTCAAGCTTTTTTTTTTTTTTTTTTCGTGCTGCTTTAAATGTTTGTTTATTTTTTAGACTTTATTGCTATCACATAGAGAACCAATAGCCCCCTATGTGATAGCATATAGGTGACAGGCCCTCCTTTATGGCTGCAGTGGGGTCAGTGTGTACATAAAGGCTTTGTCATTGCTTGCTCTGAATATAGTTGTCATAACTTTGAATACTTATAGCAACAGAGAAGGAGCTGTCATTAAGCAAAGGGACAACAAAGGGACAGAATCACCAGGTGGCCACACCCCTTTCTTTACTTCAGCGATGGGCCAAATGAAAGCTCCTTCTCTGGCACTATAATGTAAACAGAGTCGACAATTACATTCAGAGCCAGCAAGTGATATAGCCTGTATGTACACACTGCTCTCTGTACACACTGCCCACCCCTCCCTTGTCTGTTGTACACACTGCTCCTCTCTGTACACACTGCCCACCCCTCCCTTGTCTGTTGTACACACTGCTCCTCTCTGTACACACTACCCACCCCTCCCTTGTCTGCTGTACACACTGCTCCTCTCTGTACACACTGCTCACTCCTCCCTTGTCTGCTGTACACACTGCTCCTCTCTGTACACACTGCCCACTCCTCCCTTGTCTGTTGTACATACTCCCCACCCCCCTTGTCTGCTGTACACACTGCCCCTCTCTGTACACACTGCTCACCCCTCCCTTGTCTGCTGTTCAAACAGCCCCTCTCTGTACACACTGCTCACCCCTCCCTTGTCTGCTGTTCAAACGGCCCCTCTCTGTACACACTGTCCCTCTATCAGGAACCATGAATCGGACCGAGACAGAAGTAAAGTTAAATGACACTTGTTTAATAATAATAATAAGGTAAACAGAGTAAGTGTACTCAAAACAAGCCAGAGTTAAGTAATCGGATCAGGTAGTCAGCCAAGCAAATGTCAGAGAGCCAGAGATAAACGTAGTAGTACAGCAAGCAGGATCAGGAGCCAAAAGGAGCATCAGCTGAGCAAGACTTCAACAGGAATGCAGGAGAAAGTCTCTGTGATGTTGACAAAGGTGAAGGCAGAGATCAAGTAAGCTGGACGACTTTTAGTGCCGGTTCACACAGGGGCGACTTGTCAGGCGACCTAGCCGCCTGACAAGTCGCCTCCCGTTCTGTACTATGGAACCGTTCTAATAGGAGCGACGCAAGTCGCTCCGACTTAGAAAAAGGTTCCTGCACTACTTTGGGGGCAACTTGAGGCGACTTGCATAGACTTCTATACAGAAGTAGTTTTGCAAGTCGCCGTGGAAGTCGTGTGCAGGTCGCCTCGGTGAGGCGACCTGCAAGTCGTGCCGCGCCTGTGTGAACCGGGGCTAAGTAGGCAGAACTGGCGAGCAGAATCGACAACAGCTGGGTAACTGTGGAGAGAGATGGGAGCTGGAAATTAGCTGACAGCTTAGCAGCCAACTCAGAAGGAAGGGCTAAGCCCAGCCCTGACACCCTCTCTGTATACACTGCTCCTCTCTGTACACATCACTCACCCCTTCCTTGTCTGTTGTACACACTGCCCCTCTCTGTATACACTGCCCACCCCTCCCTTGTCTACTGTACACACCGCTCACCCCTCCCTTGTCTGTTGTACACACTGCCCACCCCTCCCTTGTCTGCTGTATAAACTGCCCCTCTCTGTATAAACTGCCCCTCTCTGTATAAACTGCCCCTCTCTGTATACACTGCCCACCCTCCCTTGTCTGCTGTACACACTGCCCCTCTCTGTACACAGTGCCCACCCCTCCCTTGTCTGCTGTTCACACTGCTCCTCTCTGCACATACTGCTCCTCTCTGCACACACTGCCCAGCCCCCCTTGTCTGCTGCACACACTGCTCCTCTCTGTACACACTGCCCACCCCTCCCTTGTCTGCTGCACACACTGCTCCTCTCTGTACACACTGCCCACCCCTCCCTTGTCTGCTGCACACACTGCTCCTCTCTGTACACACTGCCCACCCCTCCCTTGTCTGCTGCACACACTGCTCCTCTCTGTACACACTGCCCACCCCTCCCTTGCCTGTGCACACTGCTCCTCTCTGTACACACTGCCCACCCCTCCCTTGTCTGTGCACACTGCTCCTCTCTGTACACACTGCCCACCCCTCCCTTGTCTGTGCACACTGCTCCTCTCTGTACACACTGCCCCGTTCTGTGCACACTGCCCACCCCTCCCTTGTCTGTTGTACACACTGCCCTCTCGCTGTACACACTGATCACCCCTCCCTTGTCTGTTGTACACACTGCCCTCTCGCTGTACACACTGCCCCCTGTTGTGTTCAGTCTGTGCTGTCAGCGGCAATCCCCACTAAGAGCAGATATGAGTCACTGATAGGACGCCAGCGGGTGCCAGCTCCTAACAACCAATGCAAAAACAGATGCAGAAATAAACCGTTTGTCCGTTTTTACATCCGTTTTTCATCTGTTATTTTTTTTTTAAGGAACAAAAATAGGGCTTTTATCAGTTCCAAAAAACGGATGTTGACAGATGCAGATGTACATGGATGATTATCCATTTGCATCTGTTTTTCCATAGAGATGCATTGATATCCGTTTTTCATCCGGATGGATGGAAAAAGGAAAAATGGTCCACATGTGTAGAAGGGGCCTTAGTGTTCTTTTTTTAGTTTTTGTTTTACCTTTATTTTTTCACCTGGTGATCCAGCCAGTAACACAATTCTTTTCCTAGGGTGACATTCACTTACTGTATTGTATCTATGGAGGGACAGCCTTGTCACTCTGGTCATCCTTGCTCCTAATTGGAACTACAGATAATTAACCCCCTCCCGCCGCCTCTATATAATGTGGGAAAAGTGTTCTGTAGTCCATAGGGATAACTTGAGCAGGGCTGATAAAACTCCTTGGGATGTCGGCAGAGGTACTGTGTTGTCAGCTCAAAGGAAGTTAGGAGCTCATTGGATTTCATACTGGATTTTTGGTGGGGTATTTTTTTATATGCATGGCTTTTGGATGCCCTTCCCCTAAAAGGGGTGTGGCACTAAGCGGGTATTTCCACTCCTAGGACTTGGTTGGATTTTCTGCACTGGTGAGAACGGAACAGTACTGAACAGATATAACAAAATGCTTCTACTGATCCAATTAATGGACCAAAACAGAGCAAATACGTTCATAATTAGGGTTCACATAAACTTTAATGACCAGCAAATGTTTTTTCCTGCTTTATTATATAACAGTGTCTTATTCAGCTAAAACGTTTGTGACAGGCCAGCTGATATAGCAGGGTCCATTATTCACAGATCATTAAACTTGTCAGATGCTATTTAATATGTTAGGTCATGGCATGCAAAAAAGCAAGAGGAGCATCTTCCACCAAAGACACTATCCTACTATGTTTAGTATTCATTATTTTTACAGAAAAGTCATTAATAAGGAACCTGGTCAAAACAAAAGGCATTAGTAATTGTACATGATATCAGATGTCAACTAGGACTATTCTTGGCATCTTTTTATAAAGCGGAAAATGACATGGCTTTTCAGTCACTTATTTGCCAGGTCACCATTTACTTGCTTTATAAATATTCACAAATGTATTGCTCTGGTGTAAATGTATTCTCTTGTTTCTAATGGATAAATCTTAACTACTTGACCTCCGGAAGGTTTTACCCCCTTCACGACCAGGGCATTTTTCAACACTGCACTACTTTAAAGAAGAAGTATAGCCAAAGCTTGTTTGGCTGTACCTCTCCTATGGATCACAGGAGTGCAGTTCGTTTTGCACTCCAGTGACCCATTTTCAGCAGAGAGCGGGCTGAAGCCACAGAAGTCAGTCCAGGCTCCGTGCCATCGCGACAAAGTCTGGATCCACCAGGTGCCTGGACTCACACCCGGCTCAGCCTCTCAGCAAGCCACTGAGACTGAGCCAGCTGCCCCCTCCACAGCCCAGCGGTCCAGTGAGCGAGAAGGGGGAAGAGCAGAGAGCTGTGACTGATGGTCTGCAGCTCTCTGCTCAGGTAGCTGTCAGAAGCGAGTGATCAGTGATGTTCGATCGCTCGGTTCTCAGTGTAGAGGCGCCGGGGGAAGATGCAGCATTGGACCCATGCTGCATCCACCTAGGTGTAAGTATTAATATAAAAAAAAAAAAGCCCAAATCCATACTTCTCTTTTAACTAGCAATTGTGCAGTCATGCAACACTGTACCCAAATGAAATATATTTTTTTTCACACAAATAGAGCTTTCTTTTGGCGGTATTTGATCACCGCTGGAATTGTATTATATAAATGACCAAAAAAAAAAACCTTTTTATAAAACATATCCAATAAAAAAATATCAACAAATTTCTTCATAAATTTAGGCCAAAATATATTCTGCTACATATTTTTTGGTAAAAAGCAAATCCCAATAAGTGCTTATTGATTGGTTTGTATGAAAGTTATAGCACCAACAAACTATGGTATTTAAACTAGAATTTCCAAGGCTATAGATGCTATACTCTGTAATGGCCGTGATCAGCGACTCATAGTGTGACTTTGATTGAAATTGTATAGATGTAATTTCGCTGATACGTTGTCACCTGGGCACACAGACTTCCAGTGCAGACTACAAGACATTGTAAAGATATGATCTATTGTAATCAATACTAGGGAACCTGCCCTTCTGAGAAATGCCATGTGTGGGATTACAGGAAAATTGTCTGCAGGAGATAAAGGTGTCCTTTTATGAAAGTGAGGTAAAATACCGCTCTTCAGTTCGCAGGCATTCTCAGAGGAGATCGCTCTCCTCTGAGTGCCTATTTATGAAAGTGTGTAGATGGCTTCTCATGTTGAGTTGAGGAGCGATCTACAAATGCCAGGAACTCCTGAGAAACGGCTCCTCTCACTATAATCTCGCGTGATATAGCGGGATTACAGTATGAGGAACCATAAAATACAAAGTGTAACACAAATCAGCACACATTCCCCAACATATTAATAAAATAACAACGTTAAATTCCCCCTACACAATATACATTAACCTAATTATAAAAAAACATTGTTTTTATCAATATTTAAAGATCATACATGTCCTTATTTAAATGTGAATGGTGTATAGTAAATGAATGTAATGCACATATGTAATGCAGCTATACACCATTCATATAAATGCAAAATACATTTATAATCATTAAAAAAATAATTTTAATAAAGTATACAAGTATAAATATTTATTAATAAATTAAAATAAAATATATTTCATAATTGATAAGCATAAAAATTGATAAACTGGTGCAATGCGAGAACACTGCGAATCCACTGCGGGTTACCGCATCGCACCGACTCGCATGTCAGTTCACACTGCCATATGCGAATCGCTGGGGAGTGTCAATACATTGTTAACGACACCCCCAGTTCAGCTTGCATATCGCACTGCGAACTGACAGTCCGGACATGAATCGGATCGCATATGTGTGAACACACATGCGATCCGATTCTGGTCCGAACAGAAAAAAGGGTCCTGTGCGTGTTTGCACCAAATGCGGTGCAATATCAGCCATACTATCTGTACAGCTGATATCGCACCGCACAGACATCGCATGTAATGTGAATGGCAGTGTGCTGCGAATTAAATGCGATGCCTGTGCGATGTCCGGCATCGCACAAGTGTGAACTGGGCCTAAAAGTTAACAACACCCCCAAATCAGTTCGCATATCGCAGTGCGATCTGCAAACTCAGACAGTAATTGAATCGCATGGGTGTGAACACCCATGCGATCCGATTCTGCTGTGGACCAAAAAAAGGGTCCTGTAAGAGTTTGGTCCGAGGGCAATGCAAATTTAGCAATACTATCTGTATGGCTGAAATCGCATCGCACAGAGATCGGATGTGATTTTGCACTGCAGTGCGGTGCGAATCACATCCGATCTTGGACACCGCAGCAGTCGGAACTGGCCCTAAACCATATTGCATTTGCACCAAAATGGTACAGGACCCTTTATTTGGTCCGCACTGGAATCTGATCGCATGGGTGTGAACACGCATGCGATCCGATTCCTGCACCATTACATAGTTCGCACTGCGATCTGTGAAATGATCTGGGGGTGTCATTAACTTTACATTGACACCCGCAGTGGTGCGCAGATGTCAATGTAGGTGCGATGTGAAAACCCACACAGGAATCACGCTGGTTCACGCATCGCACAAGTGTGAACCCAGCCAGAGACGTGAACATCTAAAAAAAAAATATATATATATCTATATATATCTATAGCTATATCTATATATAGCTATAGATATATATATATATATATATATATATATATATATATATATATATATATATATATATATATATATATATATATATATATATATATATATATACACACACATATATATGTGTATGTATGTATATATGTACACACTATAAATTCCTATCCTGCTGGTTTTGGGGTGTGTAATGGTGGGGAAGATGTGCTCTGACTGTTTGGTGAAAGAAGTCAAAAGACTTCTTGCTTTCTCCAGAATATCAGCCAGTTTCACGCTTCTCACTCTGATTCTCCACTTCTGAAATGGTGAATCAGAAAGTGAGAATTCTGTCACAGATCGCCAGTGAGGTGCCGAGATCGCACCTTCATAAACTGGCCGTTTCTGTGAATTCTCACTGTGCTGAGATAATCAGCGGAGAACATGTTCTCCGCTGATTATCTCAGTTTCATAAACTGGTAATGAGCTGAGATCAGCGGTGAGACTCGGGATCGCCGCTGATCTCAGTTTCATAAAAGGACACCAAAGAGCACTAAGATACAACACAAAGGAACACCGAAAAAAAAATGTAAAAACCGTGATCCTAGAAATATAAATGTCATAAAGTTAGGTTTTGTTTTTTTTTTTTTTTTTAAAGCCCAATTTCAACCAAAACCAAAAAAAGGTTTTACCCCCACATTTCCACAGTTAGTCTTGACACTGGCCGCATTTCCAACACTGACCAGCTCTGGCCGCACATCGATTTGCAATTGTGACAAGTTGCGAAGTTGTACCCAAACAAAATTGTCCTCCTTTTTTTTTTTTTTTAATTTTATTGCCCACAAATAGAGCTTTCTTTTGGTGGTATTTTTTTTATTTTCTGCGCTATAAACAAAAAAAGACCTGACAATTTTGAAAAGAAAACTTTTTTTTTTTTTAACTTTCTGCTATAATACATATCCCAAAAAATATAAAAAGCCAAATTTATTCAGTTTAGGCAGGACTGCGGCTGACAAATATGACCCCAAGTGACACTTATTGGTGACCAGTGACACCAATACAGTGATCATTGCTATAAAAATGCACTGATTACTGTATTAATGGCACTTGCAGGGAAGGGGATAACACTAGGGGTTGATCAAAGGGTTAAGTGTTCTCTCGGGAGGTGCTTACTAACTGTTGGTGGGAGTAGAGAGATTGCTATTCCTGATCACTAGGAACAGCTGATCTCCCTCTCCCCTCCCCCTCCCGGAAGTGGTTGTATAATCCACTCTTGCAGTAGTGTACAATGTGTGTGTTTCTGTAATATAGATGTGCCAAATACCTCTGTTACAGCGGCGCTCAGCTGTTCTCCTCCTCTTCTCCCAGCTGTCAGCAGGGGGGGGATCTCAGCCCCTCCCTCTGCAGTGCTCGGAGTGGGGAAGAGAGCTCCGGCGGGTCACAGAAGCACCCATCAGTGATGTAACGAAGGTATTTGGCACACTTATATTTTACAGAAACACACACACATTGTAAATGGAAAAACGGGAGCTATTCCTGCGCTACCAATTTGGAAAAAAGTGTAGTAATCGTGTAGACTTCTAACTGCAATTCAAGAGGTATATAAACCATCTACACCCGGACAGCTGCATGCACCAAAATCAAGGCACAAACATAAGCCCGGAAAGAAAATTAAAAGAGAAAGGGAGGGGTGCTGCGCTAACCAGAGGGTCTATACTCATTAGTTGTGGGATCGAAGGCCTCAGTATAATAGAATACATACACATATAAAATCGCATGAGTTGGAGTATATAAAACGCATAGGTAAAGGTGGTATCTAGAAATTGGGGGGAGGGGTGGTTAGTGATAGAAGTATAAACAATATATATAAAATGGTCCAAACAAGTGATAAATATAAACAATAAAACATTGACTAAAATTCATTCAGTCCAGTAATATCCAATATGCTAAAGTGCTGGTGCTCTCGTGCCTTAAGTAAACTGAAATAATACAATGTGCTATAGACCAATAAATAAATAGAACAAAATTGCACGAGAAGAATATATCACATGAAAAATGAGAAAGGCATAATCGCCAAAATCTTCGTGTTGCTACAAGTGCAAAAATGAAAGTTCAGTGTGGGTAATCCAGTGAGTAGACAAAATACTTGCTAGTGTCCAAAAAAACTTATATCAAGTGTCCAAAACAAAAACAAAGTGCAACTCAAGGCAAATCTAATCGATGGTGCACAAAAAAAAGTGCTCAAAACTCAGCAATATATAACAGTGAGGTGATGCTATGCAGACAAAACACTCTGTGTCTTCTTCATGCAGCATGCGCTAGTGTAGGTAATGGCCCCTTACCTAGCGGTGCTAGGTCAACCGCATGTATGTTGTATAATCACAAGGTCCTGGGTCTCTACTGCGTCCCTGTGTTCCCGCTTGCCGACTCTACAGGATCCTAATTGCTGGCTGGATGTATCTAGTTATGGTCCTTGGCTGTTTCCAGTCTGGGCTCTGGGCACCCCTCTGTTCTCTGTATACATCACTCTACTTTGTTGCTCTTGATTTTCTCTCCTCTTTGTTTTGGTTTCTTGGCTCCAACATACAATCACATTGTGTTTTGAGCAGTTTCTCCTGAGCTTGTAATTCTCCGACGTCTTCCCCACCGGGTCCTGACAGGGGTCCCCGGCCGTCCACCACGTCAGCAGGGGAAAAGAGGGGTTTACTCGTCCATGCGTGTCTTACAAGGAGTCACACCAAGTGGATATTTCCCAAAACTGGGGAGGAGCATGGGGGCAAGCGAGCGACACCTGTCTCCAGAGTATATGTCAGTCTGATGAAACAGTAGGAACTAAATGCATTTGTCAGGACCCGGTGGGGAAGACGGAGAATTACAAGCTCAGGAGAAACTGCTCAAACACAATGTGATTGTATGTTGGAGCCAAGAAACCAAAACAAAGAGGAGAGAAAATCAATAGCAACAAAGTAGAGTGATGTATACAGAGAACAGAGGGGTGCCCAGAGCCCAGACTGGAAACAGCCAAGGACCATAACTAGATACATCCAGCCAGCAATTAGGATCCTGTAGAGTCGGCAAGCGGGAACACAGGGACGCAGTAGAGACCCAGGACCTTGTGATTATACAACATACATGCGGTTGACCTAGCACCGCTAGGTAAGGGGCCATTACCTACACTAGCGCATGCTGCATGAAGAAGACACAGAGTGTTTTGTCTGCATAGCATCACCTCACTGTTATATATTGCTGAGTTTTGAGCACTTTTTTTTGTGCACCATCGATTAGATTTGCCTTGAGTTGCACTTTGTTTTTGTTTTGGACACTTGATATAAGTTTTTTTGGACACTAGCAAGTATTTTGTCTACTCACTGGATTACCCACACTGAACTTTCATTTTTGCACTTGTAGCAACACGAAGATTTTGGCGATTATGCCTTTCTCATTTTTCATGTGATATATTCTTCTCGTGCAATTTTGTTCTATTTATTTATTGGTCTATAGCACATTGTATTATTTCAGTTTACTTAAGGCACGAGAGCACCAGCACTTTAGCATATTGGATATTACTGGACTGAATGAATTTTAGTCAATGTTTTATTGTTTATATTTATCACTTGTTTGGACCATTTTATATATATTGTTTATACTTCTATCACTAACCACCCCTCCCCCCAATTTCTAGATACCACCTTTACCTATGCGTTTTATATACTCCAACACACACATTGTACATTATATAATACTGTAATAGAGTGGATTATAGGATTTTTTTCAGCCACTTTAACTCGGTTCCCACTGGGGATTCCTGACAAGCAGGGAGGGAGAGGGGGAGAGAAAACCGCACATTACATGACCTACCCCGAAAAAAAGCCCTACTGTGTCTTTTGGTGCCAAAATTAATTTAAGACCCGGGCTTATTTTCGGGGAAATGCGGTAGCCACTGGATTGCTTTCACAAGTAGCTGGAAGGTGGCTCCCACCAGCTTCCACGGCTTAATTTGGCTGTTCCGTCCCACCAGGGCACCTGTTCGACCATCCGGCGCTTCCGGTGGGCAGCAACTGGTTAAATATAAAGCTCTCACAGACACCTTTTTTCATTATTATTAATTGGTAGTAATTTGCCAATTATGACTGAATAGATTAAAGGAGCCCTGTGGTAACAGCATGCACAATCATTTTATAACATAAACATTGTAATAACAATACATATCAATGACAATCCAATATAAGCTTAGGTAAAAAAAATCTCCTTTCATGTTGTTAGTGCTGCCTGCCTGCTGGCCATCTCTTTCTACAACTTCCTAGATTCCCTGGATGCTTTTCAGCTTCTGTTTACTTTAAGTTACTAAGGACTACATATCTCGTGGTACCTTGCTGTCTGCAAGCAGTGATTCCTCTACTGACTCCGCCTCCTGAAACTCCTCCTCTCAGCACCTCTGTAGTTCAGATGGCAGGCTCTGTGAAATGTGTGAGACAGCTTTGCCTACTCAAATGGCATAGTGATTACATGTCACAGAATTCAAGGAAGTAAATGTGTGGGGATCTTCACAAAGTGAGTTTACAAACTTTAACCACTTGCCGCCCGCCATATAGCAGAATGACAGCGGCAAAGTGGTTTCGAAATCCTGACTGGGCATCATATGACGTCCTCAGGATATTAAGGCCTGGGGGCGCGCGCACTGCGGCGATCGTTGCTGCGGCGTGTCAATCTGTCACACCGCAACTCCGATCTAGGTAAAGAGTCTCTGACGGAGACTCTTTACCACGTGATCAGCCGTGTCCAATCACGATGTAAATAGGAAGAGTCGGTGATCGGCTTTTCCTCACTCGTGTCTGACAGACGCGAGTAGAAGAGAGACGATCGGCTGCTCTCTTGACAGGGGGGTCTGTGCTGATTGTTTAGCAGCACAGCCCCCCCCCCTCGAATCCCGCCCAGGACCACCAGGATGGCCATCCACACTGGACCACCAGGTATGCCCCCCCCCCCCCTAGACCCCCAGGGAAATGCTAATCTGTGCCCAGGCAGCTGCCAATCAATGCCCACTCACAATGCCTGCCAGTGCCACCAGGGATGCCCAGCAGTGCCGCCTATCAGTGCCACCCATAAGTACCCATCTTTGCAGCCTTTCAGTGTCGCCCATCAGTGCCACCCATGAGTGCCCATCAGTGCTGCATATCAGTGCCGCATATCAGTGACCATCGACGGTGCCCGCTCATTCGTGCCACCTCATCGGTGCCGCCTTATCAGTGCTCATGAATGAAAGAGAAAATTTACTTCTTTACAAAATTTTATAACAGAAACAAAAGCAAAACTTATTTTTTTACCAAATTTTTGAGCTTTTTTTATTTATTTAGCAAAAAATAAAAACCGCAGAGGTGATCAAATACCACCAAAAGAAAGCTCTATTTGTGGGGAAAAAAATGCTAAAAATTTAGTTTGGGTACAGTGTTACATGACCGCGCAATTGTCATTCAAACTGCGACAGCGCTGAAAGCTTTAAATTGGTCTGGGCAGGAAGGTGTATAAGTGCCCTGTATTGAAGTGGTTAATGTTGTTCAGAATAGTATGAGTAGTCTGGAAATAATTGAAATAATTGAAAATGATTTTATATTTTGACCATAGATACACTTTAAACCAGGGGTGCTCAACCTGTGGCCCGCAGAGCCCTCTAATGTGGCTCTGGACCTCAAACCAGGGAAGTGCATGCCCTGGGGCGGCAACCTGTTGATCACGATCTGAGCCTGCCGACCTGCCATCCCAGAGCAATTAGAGTGCGCCACGCTGTCACTGGAGGAAGCAGGTGGCCATGGTGAGAGCAGGAGCCGTATAAGCCAATGCTTCCTCTCTAGCGCTGGCTGCTGTCCCAGGTGGAGTCATACTAAGTGCACTTCACCTGAGACCTTTCTATCAGTCTGTAGAACATTGCCAGCAGAAAAGGGGAGAAAAAAGGTCTGTGTATTAAACAGCACATACACTGCACTTTTGCTGTGGGCATGTCAGCACCTATAAAAGGTTTAACGGCTATTGGGGTGCTTTCACACTGATTTGTGGGCGCAGTGCATGTGCGGGTTGGCTGCACTGAGTCATAGACTTATTATATCTAGAGTATTTCAATTAGCTTAATGAATGAGGTAAAACTGTTTGCCAGAAAGAAAATACTAGAGCTAACGAAGAGCAACTGTAAGAGCACGAGTGATTATTTTCTATTATTGTTATGTACTTACCATTCAATATTTCTCTTTGCTGTTATGTAATTATTGCATAAAAGCTAAAAGGGATACCTTTTCACGCATCCTTTCATTTTGCTAGCAAAATGCACACAAAAAAACAGTTTTACAGCAAAATATATAATTAAAATCCCAATGAATAAACTGCTTAACTTGTAAGGCCTCATGCACACAGGACTTTATTTTTTTTTTACTCTCCCTAGAAGCCAGCAGCGTTTTTGCAGAAAAAACACCTGATGATTGTAAAAGTGTCTAACGCTTTTACAAGCATTTAGGCGTGTTTTAGAGGCATCAAGTGCTTGGGTGCTAATTCATATCTTTGACCAGAATAAATAATTTATTCTGGCCAATGAAGTGAATTAACGGTCTGCTGCTCCTGGACGCACTGGCAGAGGGAGTTTTGACATGGAATCGTAATCATCAATTTCCCCATAACCTGGGTGTTTTCATCATGAGAAAGTACAGTGAGGGGAAAAAAAATATTTGATCCCTCTGCTGATTTTGTACTTTTGACCACTGACAAAGAAATGATCAGTCTATAATTTTTAAGGGTAGGTTTATTTTAACAGTGAGAGACAGAATAACAAAAATATGCAGAAAAATGCATTTAGAAAAAGTTATAAATTTGCATTTTAATGAGTGAAATGAGTATAATTTGACCCCTTCACAAAACAGAACTTAGTACTTGATGGCAAAACCCTTGTTGGCAATCACAGAGGTCAGACGTTTCTTGTAGTTGGCCATCAGGTTTGCACACATCTCAGGAGGGATTTTGTCCCACTCCTCTTTGCTGATGAGGCTGAGGTTGGGAAACTTGAACCTTCAGCTCCCTCACATTTTCTATAGGATGAAGGTCTGGAGACTGGCTAGGCCACTCCAGGATCTTAATGTGCTTCTTCTTGAGCCACTTCTTTGTTGCCTTGGCCGTGTGTATTGGGTCATTGTCATGCTGGAATACTCATCCATGACCCATTTTCATTCCCCAAGCTGACAGAAGGAGGTTCTCGCCCAAGATTTGACGGTACATGGCCCTGTCCATCATCCCTTTGATGCAATGAAGTTGTCATGTCCCCTTAGCAGAAAAACACCACCAAAGCATAATGTTACCATCTCCATGTTTGATGGTGGGGATGATGTTCTTGGGGTCATAGGCAACATTCCTCCTCCTCCAAACACTGCGAGTTAAGTTAATGCCAAAGAGCTTGATTTTGGTCTCCTCTGACCACAACATTTTCACCCAGTTCTCCTCTGAATCATTCAGATGTTCATTAGCAAACTTCTGAGGGGCCTTTACATGTGCTTTCTTGAGCAGGGGGACCTTGTGGGCGCTGCAGAATTTCAGTACTTAATGGCGTAGTGTGTTACCAATTTTTTTTTTTCTTGATGACTATGATCCCAGCTGCCTTGAGATCGTTATGAGTGTCTCTATGCTTATTTTTATTCATTGACTACTAAACTTGCTACACTTAGAAGGCGCTGCTCTTTGTCCCTTTCTTCGGTATTCTGTCTCTGACTTAAAATAAACCTACCATTAAAAAATTACACTGATCATTTCTTTGTCAGTGGGCAAACGTACAAAATCAGCAGGGATCAAATACTTTTTTTCCTCACTGTTTCTAGATCAGCTAGATATCCAATAACCTGACCATAAGAACTTTGTTTGGACATGACTTGACTTTTCACTCAAACACAATCTAGGGAATTTCATAAAAAATTGATGTCACTTTTCTGTGGTTAGTTTCTGTAGTTAGTTGTAAACCACACATACCCAGTGAAGTGACTGGCCTCAGGTGATGCACAGAGATGAAACAAATCCTCCTACATAAATTGTACCTGTTTGTCCACAGTCTTCTCTACATCCGTTCAAAGTCCAGAATTTTAAAGCGTCTCTGACTGAGTTCAGAGAAAAGAGGGCAGAGAGCTGAAGTTACACTCTGCAGAGCTCAGTAAGGAGAGCTCTGAGAGCTGATTGGAGGGAAGTCACACACCCCCTTCACATAGCACACAGGAACAGAGCTGAGGCTGTCAATCAGCTGGAGATCCTTCCCCTTCACCATTTTTCTCTTGGTGGCAGGAAAACTTGTCAGAAGTGATTCATGCTAATAGCAGAGGAAGGAAGCAGCAGACAGAAATTACACTAAGTGCTCTTAATTGAGACAAGTACACACTAAAGAGGGATATGCTTTGTTCATATTTCATGTTTGAATTACTTTATGCCTATTTAGGTAGCAATTTTCCCCCCAGTAACAATACTGACATGTGCAGCCAACTCAGGTAGTTCTTAGCCCTTATGCACAGTGGGTGTTTTAAATGCTGCTTCTAGAGATGTCTTGCATTTTTTTTATGCCTCTAAATGCCCCTCAGTGTTAGCCTATGTGTCCATACACACATAGGCATTTACAGGCAGAAAAAAAAAAAAAAACGCTGCCAGTGTGTTCAGGAGCAGCAGCATTTTTGCAAAAAAAAAAAAAAAAAAATGTCTAACGTGTCTTAATGTGCTTAATCGCTAAGCTGATCAAGCGCTTAGGTGTTCATTCATTTTGATAGCAATAAATATTCCAACCAATGAAACGAATAAAAGTGCTTTTTTTATAGCAGCATATTCTTGGTAATTAACCATCAAATTAGACCATAACTGTTTAATTGTATGACCACTGGTCCCCTGCTGTATGTGAGTAATCTGTTTTTAGGTGTACTATATTTTTGTGCTTGGTCTATTTAACCCCCTTCATTTTTTTTTTTTTTAGATAACTATAATTAAAAAAAAAAAAAAAAAAAATGTATTTAAGGAAAAGTGTATATTTTTGCGTAGACCCATCATATAGCACAGGGTCTCCTAAATTTTCAAACAAAGGGGCAGTTTACTGTCCTATATAAACTTTAGGAAGTCCAGATTGTGGCCAGAAAATGGTCAGTAGGAGGAGGAATGATGCCCCATCATTGGTGTCAGTGTAAGGAATAGTGCCCCATAATTGGTGTCAGTGGGAGGAATAGCTCCCCATTATTGGTGTCAGTAGGAGGAATAGTGTCCCATTGCTGGACTCATGAGAGGAATAGTGCCCCATCATTGGTATTGATTGAAGGAATAGTGCCCAAACATTGGTGTCGGTGGGAGGAATAGTGCCCCATCATTAATTTTAGTGGGAGGAATAGCATACCTCCCAAATTTTTGAGATGGGAACGAGGGACACTCCTTAGCAAGAGTATGTAGGCATAGGACACACACCCTGCCATACCCCCTTAAAGGAGAATTATAGAAAAAAAAAGTTATTAGTTAAACCCACAAGTGCTTTTTTACAACTACTATTTACAAATGAAGCAATTATAGAATTTGGCTGAAAGGTTTAGCATTGTGAAACACTTCTTGAAAAATAAATAGTGCATTTTATATACAAATATATAGATCAGACCAAAATCGAGTACAAATGAGAAGGACGAAGGGACTTTGTTTCAAATCGGGGGAAAGGCCCTCAAACTCAGGGACAGTTGGGAGCTTTGAAAAAGTGCCCCATCATTAATATTAGTGGGAGAAATAGTGTCCCACCATTAAAGTGGATGTAAACCCAATGTCATCCTTTCTAAACTACTGCCATAGGGGTTATCTATAAGGATATACAAGTATCTTTACCTGTTTAATGTCTCCCCTCTGTCTGTTATGAGAGCTGAAAAACTGCAGATTCTGTGGGTGGGTCTGTTGTCTGGAGCTCAGTGGGTGGAGTCGTGATGTCAGTTGACTCCCCGCCCACCTCTACACTCCCCTTGTCAATATGCATTTTCTCCTGTGTATTTCTTACACTGAACTTCTACTATGATCTCGAACATCCAGTGAAAAGACAGGAAAGTAACCACATGACTTCAGCATGCCAAATCATGCTGAGGTGTGGAACAGCCAATCCTTGCAGAGCTGCTGAAGAAAGGAGTGGGGGTGGGAATTAAAAAATAATGCATGTCTTAGGCCAGTGCACGAGATATGTAAATCACCTGTCACTCACAGCAAGGGGGAGGATTTGACAAAGTTTTTCTCAGTTTGTCAAGTTTTATCTCACTGAACAATAAAAGAGGATTGCTCAGAGCTGGATTAACTCTTTGTGGCAAGACTGGGCTCAAATGATAGGATATCTTATACTCTACATTATGACATCATAAAAAAAAATAAAAAAAATCGGGTTTACATCCACTTTAATGTCAATGGCAGAAAGTATGTACCACTGTTTGTGTCGGTGGGCGGAATAGTGCCTCATATCATTAAGAGTAATTTGAACCAAGGGCTAGCAAAGGGCCGCATCTGGCCCTCAGGCTGCGGTTTGGAGACCACTGATATAGCACCTTAACAAACCCTCCATGTTCAATCTTATCCTATAAAAGGATCTATGCTTCATTACTTTTCTGCCAGAATGTTTTAGTGTTTGTATCTTTCCCACATAAGAAAATCCTTAAAATACGGTAAGTCTTGTCCATGGATGGCTACACTCCCTCCTCCACTGTGTCTATGGAAAGAGCCATGATGGTTACCCAGACTGGACTTCATGTCTGACTTTGTCCACCTCCATTGCATTGGGGGTTGCATATCTGGCGATATCAACAGATATTTTCTGTACTTGCTGGAAATGTTGTTTGTTTTAAAAAAGAAAACAAATGCATCCACTACTTCTAAGAAGTGATAAACTGTGATTTTGTTTTTTTGAGTTTAGTTGCCTATTAAAAGCACTTTTAAATATTATTGTTCTTGTCAATTCCAGGTTATACAGCAGCAAGACATTCAGAAAAATGACAATGGGCTCAAATGTCCCCAAAACCTTAAGAATGGTTTCCAGCCTGGCTGGCAATAGGAATCTCATGAGGTGGGACTTGTCACCAGAAAGCATCCAGACCCGGACAGAGGAACTCATTGCAAGAACAAAGAGTGTTTATGATGCTGTAGCTGCATTGGATGTAGAGGAAGTCACATATGAGAACACTGTAAAAGTCTTGGCGGATTTGGAACTTGAATATGCAGGTGAAGCTTTGCTACTAATAAAGCACCCTTAATAGGGAAGTAGTGTGTCAAGTTTTTAAAATGTGCACAATAAGATGGAAAAGCCCCACAGTGCTATAAGCTTTTATATACTTGACATATGTTTGCTGAGACACTATATTGTTAATAATATTAAAGTCAAACTCCAGCCTATTTTTTTAGTTTGGAATAAAGTTGGGAACTTCTAGGAAGTTTATGCTTGTAACTTTCGTGCACAGTAACAAATTTAACTGGGAAAGTTTACTTTTCAAAAAATTCCCATCAACTCGTTCTCTCTAACCAAATCTAATCCAGACACCCCCACCCAGATGGCTAGTTACATTTGCCAGACAGTAGAGGCCTCCTTTAGTGTTTGTTGGTCTTCAGCATGCACAGCTGGCCCCCATAGACTTGAATGAAGCCAAACTCCTAGAATCTCCAGTACAAGACTTTGGCTTAATACAAGTCTATGGGAACTCACTGCACAGGTACTGCTAGTGCTGAAGAAGATTTTGGCCTAGAGGAGGGTAAACACTAAAGACCTAAGGTTTTCTTTTGAATTGATTACCATGGATGAAAGGTTTCAATAAGCACAACTTGTTAGAAAATCGGTCACTGTGGAGCACTCCCAAAACCCAGGTCCCCGAAGTATGCAGATTTTAACTTTTCCAAAGGTTGATGCTGAGTAATGCCCTCAGTGAATTCCACAGTTCAAGGCGGCGCTTTAACAATCTATTGAAGAGTGCCCCAAATTGCGTTGTGGGATACACTGTGCATCAATATGGACTGCTATCATCTGCCAAAGCGTGGAGCCTAGCATTCAAGTATGTTGGAATTGACTTGTTCACTCATGTTTCAAAGGCAGCAAAGAAATAAAAAGTAGAAAGTTATTGGTTGCTGTGGGTAACATTATTCCTTCTTTTTCAGGTGCTTAAAAGAGAAGTATGGGCTTCCTTCTTCCTTTTTTTTTTTTGCTTACATCTATTCTATGTGAGCTACCGATAACTAAAAATCTTTCCAGCCCTCCCAGAAGTGCCCACATTCTGTTAAAATCGAGCTAAATACCTGTGGGAGGGTCTACATACTTTCATACAGTGTCATACTATGTATATACAATAATTCTGCGCTACCTGAAGGGGGGAATGGAACGCAGCTAACACAACCAACAAATGTGGAAAACAGACAAAAGACAAAATAAGTGTAGCGCTAAGGAAGGGAATAAAAAATGTGGTCTAAGAACTGACAGTTCAAAGTTCATATGCTGACAAAAACATCCTTGGGGAAAAGATGGAAATGTGAAGTCCTCTGGAACAAATCTCAACTTCGGTACAAATCCTCTGTAGAGGGAGCCCGAACACCACTAATGATAATAAAGAGGCTTACCAGACTTGGTGGACCCAACAAGGCATACGCCACGTGAGGTCAATCAGGCTTAAGTGGTGCTGGGCTGGAACGAGTGCAGAAGAGCAGGGATGGTGGAATGACTTCCACGTGACTGTGTCCCTCCAACGTGGTCCGGCTCAAAGGTCTTGTCACTCGAATCCGTGTTAGGATGATTGGAGGAAAAAAGGATGGGCCAAATAGTGTGAATCCGTATAAATAAAAATTTATTAAAATATAAAGCATACACTCACTTGGAAAGTGTCTAAAAAAACAGCGCTGTGAAGAAGTGGCGACAGTGGGGTCCTACCCGACGCGTTTCGTCTGCATAGACGTCATCTGGGGGGATCCCCCCACTGTAGCCACCCAAATATATATAGAGAAATCTTAAAAATAATGTTAAACAGCTCCACGGATGCTAAAACCGTCACTTCCGGTATTGGGGGAAGATGGCCGAACGGCGTGCGTTCTACGTCGGCCCACATGCGTTCCACGCCTGATAGTGATCGGCGCCGGAAGTGGAACGAAACAAAGTGGTTTGAGGTGAATGAAATACGAACCCCTGTATGTTTTAATACAGAAAAGCTCAAACACTGTTATCAAGAGTGAATATAAAAATGAATGTCGAATAGTGTGCGCACGATCAGGGAGGTGATAATGTGTACTGCGCATGCGCCGGGAGGGCGGACGACGGAATGACGTGCGTACACTGTGAGAGGAAATTATGTGTACTGCGCATGCGCCAGGAAGGCGAACGACGGAATGACGTCCAAAATCTGAACGTCATGTGAAAAAAATGTAGGACGTGTGTATAATGTGGGCCTCCCATAGGGGCGGGCAAAATGCAAATGTCTAGATGGTCATGATGAAAAACCAAAGCACCAGGGAGGCCAGGGGAACGTCCAAAATATAAAAACCGTGCGTAAAATGATACGAGCCTCCGACGGAGGCGGACTATGTGAAATAGCCAAGATGTTGGAGTGACAGGCCATAACCCCATCATTATCTAAAGGGATAGCGCAATATAAAAATACCCGTGTTTTGTATAGCTGACAACTGAGTGTCTAATGTGTGCAGCCAGGGTAGACTGGAAGTGTGATGTGTAGGCAATGAAGCCAAGTGTGCAGATCAAAAAGCTTGTGTGAGTAATAATGTGAAAATAAAATATAGTGTGATATAGGGGGGCGAAAATTCTCATGGAGACGAATTGAGGGGCTAAATTTGTAAAAGGGGGTTGGAAACAACCAATAAAAATAACCAATAGAAATACACACTCGTGGAGCTGGTTTCCATATAGGATAACTAACATAGTTGACATATAGCTATCAATGGTGAGCACAGTGATGTACTTCCATATGTGAAAGGCATCATCTTTGTATATATGGTACATATATAACCTAAGTGGTATGGGTAAATAAAAAGTGAGCATTCGTATACACAAGGTTATATAATTGTAGCTAAAATCGGGTAAACAGAAGGACAAAGAGAGAAGAAGGGAATACAATATAGATGGGACTATTTATGCAAATGGAATGATGTATAAACAATGGAAAATATATAGAAAATAGAAAAAATAAAAAGAAATTTTGAAAGAATTCAAAAAATTCCTATTATGTTATCAGTGATCAGGAAAGAGAGCGTATCAGGAAGGAGAGCGTATGTGGGCGGGGCAAAATTGATATTAAGGTGACAACCTCAGGCCTTGTTAATAAAAGCGTTGATGTCAATTTCAACATTCATGCCCAGTGGGTGGAGGGTACGGAGCTCATGGATCCAGTAGGTTTTCAAACGGGACACCCCCCCGTTTTATAACCTTGTGTATACGAATGCTCACTTTTTATTTACCCATACCACTTAGGTTATATATGTACCATATATACACAGATGATGCCTTTCACATATGGAAGTACATCACTGTGCTCACCATTGATAGCTATATGTCAACTATGTTAGTTATCCTATATGGAAACCAGCTCCACGAGTGTGTATTTCTATTGGTTATTTTTATTGGTTGTTTCCAACCCCCTTTTACAAATTTATCCCCTCAATTCGTCTCCATGAGAATTTTCGCCCCCCTATATCACACTATATTTTATTTTCACATTATTACTCACACAAGCTTTTTGATCTGCACACTTGGCTTCATTGCCTACACATCACACTTCCAGTCTACCCTGGCTGCACACATTAGACACTCAGTTGTCAGCTATACAAAACACGGGTATTTTTATATTGCGCTATCCCTTTAGATAATGATGGGGTTATGGCCTGTCACATAATGATTGAGTTATGGCCTGTCACTCCAACATCTTGGTTATTTCACATAGTCCGCCTCCGTCGGAGGCTCGTATCATTTCACGCACGGTTTTTATATTTTGGACGTTCCCCTGGCCTCCCTGGTGCTTTGGTTTTTCATCATGACCATCTAGACATTTGCATTTTTGCCCGCCCCTATGGGAGGCCCACATTATACACACGTCCTACATTTTTTTTCACATGACGTTCAGATTTTGGACGTCATTCCGTTGTTCGCCTTCCTGGCGCATGCGCAGTACACATTATTTCCTCTCACAGTGTACGCACGTCATTCCGTCGTCCGCCCTCCCGGCTCATGCGCAGTACACATCATCACCTCCCTGATCGTGCGCACACTATTCGACATTCATTTTTATATTCACTCTTGATAACAGTGTTTGAGCTTTTCTGTATTAAAACATACAGGGGTTCGTATTTCATTCACCTCAAATCACTTTGTTTCGTTCCACTTCCGGCGCCCATCACTATGAGGCGTGGAACGCATGTGGGCCGACGTGGAACGCACGCCGTTCGGCCATCTTCCCCCAATACCGGAAGTGACGGTTTTAGCATCCGTGGAGCTGTTTAACATTATTTTTAAGATTTCTCTATATATATTTGGGTGGCTACAGTGGGGGGATCCCCCCAGATGACGTCTATGCAGACTAAACGCGTCGGGTAGGACCCCACTGTCGCCACTTCTTCACAACGCTGTTTTTTAGACACTTTCCAAGTGAGTGTATGCTTTACATTTTAATAAATTTTTATTTATACGGATTCACACTATTTGGCCCATCCTTTTTTCCTCCAATCATCCTAACACGGATTCGAGTGACAAGACCTTTGAGCTGGACCACGTTGGAGGGACACAGTCACGTGGAAGTCATTCCACCATCCCTGCTCTTCTGCGCTCGTTCCAGCCCAGCACCACTTAAGCCTGATTGACCTCACCTGGCGTATGCCTTGTTGGGTCCACCAAGTCTGGTAAGCCTCTTTATTATCATTAGTGGTGTTCGGGCTCCCTCTACAGAGGATTTGTACCGAAGTTGAGATTTGTTCCAGAGGACTTCACATTTCCATCTTTTCCCCAAGGATGTTTTTGTCAGCATATGAACTTTGAACTGTCAGTTCTTAGACCACATTTTTTATCCCCTTCCTTAGTGCTACACTTATTTTGTCTTTTTACAGTGTCATACTGACAATGGTCTGGCTCTGGAGTCTGGATCCACCCACTTTCCTGTCATCTTGCTTGATTGATGTCACTGATAGTAATATGTAGAGGACATTTACATACACAGAACTATCTACCAGAGTGAAAACAATACATTTTTAACGCAGAATACACATATGTATGTGACAGCACACAGGCATTCCATGCATTACTGATATAGTAAAATTAAATAAAATCAGAGCTAACATTGTGAATGAATCCTTTTATTATCTATCTGGATTTTTATATGAGACAATGAAACCTTCCATTCACATCTACTTGTATTTTCTTACATGGACAGAGCTTTGCTCCCCCATAATTGGTGTATTACCTGGTACCCCTATAGTAGTAATTTTCCCTTCTTTGAAAAAATAGAGTATTACAGAATCACATGCCGTACAGTGCCATCACATGCTGTACGTGGATGGGGATGATGGGATTGTATAGGAGCACAGGGGATGAGGATGACGGGACTGTATAGGACTACAGGGGAGGGGGACGATGGGACTGTATAGGAGTACAGGGGATGGGGACGATGGGACTGTATAGGAGTACAGGGGATGGGGACGATGGGACTGTATAGGAGTACAGGGGATGGGGACGATGGGACTGTATAGGAGTACAGGGGATGGGGACGATGGGACTGTATAGGAGTACAGGGGATGGGGACGATGGGACTGTATAGGAGTACAGGGGATGGGGACGATGGGACTGTATAGGAGTACAGGGGATGGGGGCGATGGGACTGTATAGGAGTACAGGAGATGGGGGCAATGGGACTGTATAGGAGTACAGGGGATGGGGGCAATGGGACTGTATCGGAGTACAGGGGATGGGGGCAATGGGACTGTATCGGAGTACAGGGGATGGGGGCGATGGGACTGTATAGGAGTACAGGGGATGGGGGGATTAGGATGACATCAGTGGGAGAGGGATGGTATCAGTGACAGAGGGATGATTTGTATGTACAATAAAGGAGACTCAGGGGACATATTGGGGGTCACTTTAGATGTGGGTGCGTTGTCAGTCTCCCTTTTCTATGTACTGTACACAGGTATGCTCTCTACACATAGCACTGTGTACATTTCAGAGAACAGACACAGGGAACATGTTACTATGCTGCTCACCATGTCTCCTCTTCTGATATAACACAGTGCTATGTGTAGACCGCTCACCAGTGTTCATTTCTGTACGTGAGAAGTTTTCAGTGACTCTCCCCCCTCCCCCCATCGGCTGGACGAGACGCTGACATGAACTTTGAATGAATGAGGGGAGACGGGGGGAGGGAATTCGAAGGACACAGGAAGGAACATCAAAGCCCAGGGGAGAAGTGTTTGGAGTTTCGCAGAGGAGAGCTTGCAGATAACAGCCGGAGAAAGGTGAGGACTTCTGTGCTTGTATCTCTGCTTCTGGGATTTAGCTGGGGACATGCTGCCATGGAAACAGAGGCACATGAAGAACGTGCTCATTCTTGATAGCAATCTGGGTGTGCACCTCTTCACTAAACACACCCACATGTCCTCCAGAGGGGAGGGAGTGAAGGAGAGGCTGGATTGTGGAGCTGTATCCACCCCCTGGAAACTTTTGAACTGAGAAAGAACCGTTAGTCGGATTCTGGACACTTCAAAAGACTTTTCTGAAAAAACTAAAGGGCTGAGGAAAGAAAGAAATGCAATGCATGTATGAGGGTAGCATGTACTACCTATTTTTCATTCCCATACTTCTCCTTTAAATTTAAATGACATGCTACTAAAAGGCTGTGAATTTATCCTGATTTTTTTTTTTTCCCAACAGTAGAGAGAACCATGTTAGATTTCCCGCAGCACGTTGCCCCAAGTAGGGAATTGCGCTCATCTAGTACACTAGCTGACAAGATACTTTCTGATTTTGACGTTGAGATGACTATGAGAGAGGATATATTTAAACGTATTCTCCATTTTTATGTAAGTATAACGTTGTGTTACATATCACACACATGTTTTGATGGTATGTGTTTTCTTTACACAGTAATGCATACAGTATGTCCTTAATTGTGTCCCAACCGAAGCAATAGCTCATTATAGTCGTCCAACAACAGCTAATGTAACTTGTTGGAATGGAATGACCAGTTCATCGTCTCTAATCGCACCACCTTCTATTGGTGGACCAAGAAAAGACTACACCGCATTGGACATTTTATTGGTCCAATGATGCCCATCTCTGACCTATTCTACAGCAGATTCTACACTTCCTTCTCACTCACCTTGATATATTAAAATATTTTACACTTCATTCTAAATACGAAAAAATATTGCTTACAAGTTAATGGGAAGAGAGGAGGATTCTCAATGTTATATGCTCGCTTGAACTCCTTTACTGATAAACATACATGACTGCCTGGAAAGTGGTTCTAGGGAAAGTATTAATTTAAATCTTTGGTCCCAATGGTCCTGTGTCAAACTTAACTTCAGGGATTTATTTAGGTGACACTTGGTTCCCTCATGTCTTTCTGTCATTTATCTGGGCATCCTTATACTTCCGTGGTTGTAAAATAAGCAGAAGTATGTTTCACGTGGTGTATTTGTACCCAGGTAGCAAACTTTTTGAACAAGTTATATAATCTCATAAACAAAATCTTGGATCTTAAAGTGTTCCTAAGCCCACAACAATAGTCAGTCTGTATATGCAGTAAAGCATGCTTTTTATACTCGCTGTGGACCTAAGGGGTTAATCCTGCACATTGTGTAAAAAGGCTGTTTGATCGTGTCTTCTCTGATCCTCCCCTCACCATCTCCTTATTGTACAGAGCCTTGGGGGCACTCTGCACATGCTCAGTGTTGTGTTTTTGCTAGACAGGCGTGTGATCGGCACAGGACCAATCGGCACTGCCCAGACAGAGGGTCAGGGGTCCTGTAGGCTCATAGGTCAGAGCAGAATGAAAACTACTCCTACAAGCTTTAACCAGACACTTATAGAAGTCACAAGACTGCTATTTACTGTTGATGAGAAAGGCAGTTTATACTTACTAAAATAATTGCATATCCACGTTCTGTGTACTGTGCAAGACCAGATATAGTGAATGCAGGGTCCTGGGTTTAACACTTTAAAAAAAATATTTACCCACTAGTGGCCCTTCTAAAAAAAACCTTTATCTAATAAACACTCTCAGATCCTAGTGTTCCTTATAGTGCTGGATGAAAAATATCAGTAGCACAGAACTGAAAGACAGTATTGATTTCCATAGCTACTATCAAGATTAAAATGTAAAATTGACCAGCGTTGTATTTTATATAAAAATAAAAATTTGGCAAGGTCTGTAACCCCTGGATTTGCTACCTAAATTAAAAATGTAGTTTTATAACTGGCCCCTCTTCCACCCAAACAGATTTTTAGCCTTCTGTCTGCCCTGGCCATTGCAATTCAATAATGTAGGTGCCCCCCTTCTTCCTTTTTTATTTTTTTTTTTTTTTTTCAGCTCCTTCTTTTATCTTTTTTCTCTCTTCACATTGTTCTTCTGAATTTATAAAGCCAGGTGTATGTCTATAGTCTGGCGATACAGTGTTTTACCCAATCGACCACTTATAGTACTTTTTACAATTCTAATGTGAAATAATGACAGTAGTGGCAAATACATTTTAATTTACAACTTTTATTGTAAACCTTCAGTAAAAATCTATTGAAAGATTAACATGAAAGTAGGCTTCACTACATAACAAATCATTGTGACTAATAAAGCAAGGATCTTGCTGATTGGATCCTTTTAAAGCTGGCCATAGATGGATCGAATCTTGGCCGGTTCAGCAGGGACTGGTCAAGATTCGATCCATCAGTTGGCAGGCTGGTAGTACCTAAGTCGGTCCATTGATTTTGGTACAACCAGCCCATCAGGTTTTTACATGCGTTTACTGCCGGCAGCTTTAGCCACTAGCAGTAATCCTCATGTTCTGTCGGCCGGGAAGGTTCCCCACAGGCAGTACACAATAGGAATCTAGTGATTTTCTTTCCTTCCAGCCATGGTTATTTAAAGCGGAGGTCCGCCCAAAAAAAAAAAATTAAAAGCCAGCAGCTACACATACTGCAGCTGCTGACTTTTAATAATAGGACACTTACCTGTCCTGAAGTCCAGCAATGTCAGTACCACAGCTGATATTTCCATCAGCTGTCGGGTGCTGCCGCCGCCATTGCGGGTAAGCTAACCCGGCAGTGTTGCCTTACGACTTCACTCAGGGAACCCTACTGTGCATGCGCAAGGCCCCACTGCTCTCTCCTGGCCAGGGGACAGGGGGAGGAGGAGGGAGCCCGACAGTGACGTCATGGGCCGTGGCGTAGATTCCCAAAAGTGGGAACAGGATACCTGTTCGAAGACAGAACTAAATTTATGCACATGAGAAAAAATATATAGATTGTATGAAACAACCAACTATAACAGGAAATTCATAACGGGAATTCCAAGTGATAATTGTAGCTTAGAATTACTCTTCCATTGTGTAACCAATGTGTTATAATCATTGTTGCATCAAAAAAAATGAATCCCAATGAGCCTAATTCCAGACTGTCTAATAATATGCCTGTTAAAGAATAAATCTAACAATATCCACAGGTGAGGGCGGAAAATTTCAAATATTGCTAAAATAAATATTATTCAAGGAGTGATCTTCTAAAAGTAAACAGATAACTAAAAACAAATGTGCAAATGAATAGTGACACCATCAAATGTAAGGAAAATAAAATTACCACCAATATTGATTAATCACTCTAAATAAGTGTGGTAAGTGCAAATCAACAATACAGTGCAATATAAATGCAGTCTAGATAATATAGAGAGCATTTTCTGAGATGCAACGCTTCACAACAAAGTGTTCCAAATTAAAAAAATAAAATGAAAAATATTGGTGGTAATTTTATTTTCCTTACATTTGATGGTGTCACTATTCATTTGCACATTTGTTTTTAGTTATCTGTTTACTTTTAGAAGATCACTCCTTGAAAAATATTTATTTTAGCAATATTGGAAATTTTCCGCCCTCACCCGTGGCTATTGTTATATTTATTCTTTAACAGGCATATTATTAGACAGTCTGGAATTAGGCTCATTGGGATTCATTTTTTTGATGTAACAATGATTTATTATAACAATTGGTTACACAAAGCAATGGAAGAGAAATTCTAAGCTACAATTATCACTTGGAATTCCCGTTATGAATTTCCTGTTATAGTTGGTTGTTTCATACAATCTATAAATTTTTTCTCATGTGCATAAATTTAGTTCTTTTATCTTTTTGTACGATTTTAGTAAGCGCCGCATATTTTTATTGTTTCACTTGTTCCTGATTGGTGTGAGAACACCCTTATGTTGGCAGCTATTTAATTATTTATTAACCCCTTCTTTAGCCTATTTATTGTTTTTGGTGTGCGCACAAGTACCGTATTTATCGGTGTATAACACGCACTTTTTTCCCCTTAAAATCGGGAAAATCGCAGGTGCGTGTTATACGCCGATCCCCTGCGATCCCGAGCTGTCACATCTTCAAAATCGCCGACCGCGATTTGAAAATGCCGGCGCCGAAATACACAGAGCCGGTCCTCGGCGGCTCTCGTTCACTTTCGGCTCCACTCGTAGTCCCGAGCTGAGCTATCCGAACCTACTCTGCTAGGTTCGGATAGCTCCGCTCGGGACTACGAGTGGAGCCGAAAGTGAACGAGAGCTGCCGGGAAGAGCAGAGGACCGGCTCTGTGTATTTCGGTGCCGGCGGCGCCATTTTCAAATCGCGGTCGGCGATTTTGAAGCCCAGGATGGCAGGGATAGAGGATCGAAGGCTGCGCTGGGGAAGGCTGCACTGACAAGGCTCCACTGGGGAAGGCTGCACTGACAAGGCTCCACTGGGGAAGGCTGCACTGACAAGGCTCCACTGGGGAAGGCTGCACTGACAAGGCTCCACTGGGGAAGGCTGCACTGACAAGGCTCCACTGGGGAAGGCTGCACTGACAAGGCTCCACTGGGGCAAGGCTCCACTGGGGCAAGGCTCCACTGGGGCAAGGCTCCACTGGGGCAAGGCTCCACTGGGGCAAGGCTGCACTGGGGCAAGGCTGCACTGGGGCAAGGCTGCACTGGGGCAAGGCTGCACTGACAAGGCTGCAATGATGGGCATTTAAATGTAAGTTTTTTTTTTTTTTTTTTTTTTTTTTTTTCCCCTTCAACTTCCCTCCTAAAAGTTTTTTTTTTTCCTTAAAATTCCCTCCTAAATTGAGGTGCGTGTTTTATGCCGATAAATACAGTATTTATTATATACACCTGTTCGAAGACAGGTATCCCCCCCCCCCCCCCCCCAAAGGTGCCAATTGTGGGACTGGAGGGGGAGAGGAGACAAATGAGTGGAAGGTCCACATTTGGGTGGGACTCCTCTTTTACGCTTTTTTTCTTTTATGTAGAACCATCAGAGTGCTTGGCACTTTTTGAATAGGATTCAGTGATTTATTATGTTCCTTTGTCTTTCTGTTTAGCTGGAATAAAAAAAAAAATGATACATTTTTAAATAAATTCAATTTCTATTTTGTAAAATTCTAAGCTTGTGCCATAAACATTTGCAGCAAATGCAGGACCTGAAACAATTAGACCCGGAGGTTAGACGATATCTGGAAAAGTCTGTTCAGATTGGAAAACGGAATGGACTCCACCTTCCCCTGGAAGTACAGAGTGTGAGTACTGTAAGAAAAATCGCCATCAAACAGCTACTGTAAACAGCTTTTCAATGCATTTGTATACATAAAGGAGTTTTATATTTGGATCATCAACTGTTTTAAGTGTATGTGAACTACAGTATAACAGAAGGGAAAATGTACAATAGCACAAACACAGGAACATATTGACCATATCCTGTTAGAACAATAAAGGCTAAACTTTATTAATTACTAAGGAGCCATTTTAATCTACTGCTACGAAGAGATTTAGCAGCTTGTTGACAATTGCCTCATTTGCAGAGCATTCATTTCAGTGTACTGCAGTTTAATAGATTACCAGCAAAAGCTTTAATCCCTCAACAGTAGGAAATTAAAGTAGCGATGTAACCCTTACTGGATAACATGCAGCTTGCCAAGGCATGTATTATAAATAATTTGCTGTGTTATTTTTCCATTTAGAAAACTGTTTTCACCTTTCTTTAATCCTTCTTTTACATTTTATTACTGTTTGTCCCCTCCAGCCTCTCTGAAGGCAGAGATGGGTGCATGTCATTGCTCAGGGCGGACTTCCTGAGGGTGATTGTGATGGAACGTGACTGCAGAATGAGCGCTGGCATTGAAACTTATAGGTCTCATCTGGAAGTGTAGGTGACTGGTTGACAACATAGGAAAGCCAACTCCCTTCTTTTTACAAAAGCTGCGAAATTAAAGGATTGAACATGATGTTTGAAATGACATTAATATAATAAAGCTCATGCAAGATTTTAGTGATTAGGTTGAACGGAGAGAAAAGTTGTATGTACCATTTGACACAGCAGGCCCATTGGCGGGAGCAAAGATGTTTTTCCTTTATATAGTATTGGCTGAACATATTTTTTCATTAGTAAATAAAAAAAAATAGAAATAAAATGATTGCCAATAAGTTTATTTACATATTGTCACAATTATCAAAGCCTGGTGAGGGTCTTAAAATATGAAGTGTTCTGTTTAAAAATAGTGATCCTAGTGGGGTCACCTTGGGTGTTAATGTACCTACATGCTTATATGATGGGAATCCATCTGTGATTAATATAAATATGTTGATTGCCATACATTCTGACTCACTGACCTACAAGTAATATTTAAAGTGGCTATAATGGCAAAAGGTTTACATTGAATGTATAAAGTATATATGAACCCCCATCTTGTAAAAAAACCTATTCATTTTACAATAGAAATGAAAAGTAAAACATTTTTTGTATTTGGGTGTGTGTGTGTGTGGGTGTGTGTGTGTGTGGGTGTGTGTGTGTGTGTGTGTGTGTGTGTGTGTGTATGTATGTGTGTATATATATATATATATATATATATATGTGTATATATATATATATATATATATATATATATATATATATATATATATATATATATATATATATATATATATATATATATATATATATATATATATATATATATATATATATATATATATATATATTTTATCCTCTCTTTAAATAAGTGATCACATACCCTCTATTCTCGGATGTATAAGGATCTTATAGAGGTGGGAGAGGAGAAACACGTAGCACACTGAATATCCTGGTGAATGAGCAGGCTGAGTTCTCAGCACAGCTAGAAAACTGACCATGCCTGGCTCTCATGCCTAGTGTGGTCAATATTTAACCACTTCCAGACCGGAAGATTCCCCCCCCCCCTTAATGACCAGGCCATTTTTTGCGATTTAACTGACAAATGCAGGGTTGTGCAACGCTGTACTCACACAAAATTTACATCCTTTTTCCCCACGAATAGAGCTTTCTTTTGATGGTATTTGATCACCTCTGCGGTTTTTATTTTTTTGCGCTATGAACAAAAAAAGCGACAATATTTTTTGCTTTTTGCTATAATAAATATCCCCCAAATTGTTTTTAAAAAACACATTTCTTGAGACCATTGACATTTATACAGTGATCAGTGCTATAAAAATGCACTAATTACTGTGTAAATGTCACTTGCAGGGAAGGGGTTAACACTAGGGGGAGATCAAGGGGTTAAATGTGTTCCCTCATGTCTGTTTATAACTGTGGGGGGGGGGGTGGGACTGACTAGAGGAGGAGACAGATCGCTGTTCCTAATTACTACGAACAGCAGATCTGTTTCTCCTCTCCTGTCAGAACGGGGATTTGTAGGTTTACATACACAAATCCTCATTCTGACTCTCGTGCCCGCGATCGCAGGTGGCCGGCGGACGTGCGAGCCTGCTATGGCTCTTAAAGGAGCCGACATACAGTTACGGCGATTCGCGGGAATGGGCCGACCTGGTTGGCAAGTGCTTAATAGGAAAGCAGAGGGACTAACCGGAAAAACAGGGATTTCACCCAAAGGAAGCAATACAGAGAGAACAGGATACTGTTTAATACAAGTACATGCAAGTACATGGTGCAGCAGGTACATAGGAATAGGAAATGTTGGGTTAACATATTCTTTAAGACAACAAAATTTTTCAAAAACTGCTCCCCAGCTCCCTTTAAACAATTTACCTGAGCCTGATCTCGATCCAGTGCTGTACTTGTCTGCAGCAGCTCTTCTCCCCACTCTCTCTTCTCACAGGAGACTCTGCAGCAGCGAGCATGCTGCTGTCAGTCATATCCTGTGAGGAGGCAGCGGGTTGAGCCACGCTGTGTGTCTATGGACGCACACAGCTCAGCTCAGGATCAAGCCCACACTTGTAGAAAAGGAGAAACCAACATTGCTGGAGGGGAACTGCAGAAAAGGAGGTTCGGAATGGTTCAAAACTATTGCACAGAGCAGGTAAGTAAAACATGTTTATTTTCAGAAAAAGGACGCTTTAAATCAGAAATTCTGATTCACATATTTGTTTTGTGAGGGTGACTCACAAATCACTGAAACCACATAATGAGTCTGACAGTCAGGCAAGTAGCTTTTTCAGGGAAAAAAAAATCAGTAATGGTAATCTACATTTTTTTTCTAAAAAAAAAAAAAAAAAAAAAAAAAAAAGTGTTTTCCTTGGAATCAGCCAAGTTGCTATCCCCCAGAAAAATTCTTCCAGATGATAAAATGAATGTAAATGATACCAGTACAGTTCAATGCTGTAAATAATTGCTTAATTGTGGGACACAATGTGAACAGTGTGGGACACAAAAGCTCAGTTGCACTTACAGGACACACTGTTGCCAAACTATAATGTTCAAAAATAAAAAAACGCAAAACTAAAAAATAAAAAATGCTAAAAAGTAGATGAAAAGTAACAGGATTACAAATGCCACCAGCTTATGGTACATTCATTTGAATGCGTCTTGTTTTCCTTCTGGGACAATGGGCATCTGATTCTATTATAGCATTGATTTGTAATGGTCTTGTGTAGGTATAAGTATTGTGGGATTTGATTGATGTTGGCTTGTTCTGGCCAGTAATACTGCTGGATGTGCCATAAAAATCAGACACATCTGTTTTATTTCAGCGTGAATTTGTTGGGCAATGAAAGCAAAGCCTATTTCATTTTTTTCAAAGAATTAACAAAAATAGGGAGATACAATTATACACCACACAGTCAATGAGGGAGGAAGAATAAATTTGCTTTTGTAAATTAAGCCACCTGCTTGCTAATTTATTATGGGAAAAACATTTGGCTGTAAGAACTAATAACAAGTGAACATTCAACAGACATAAAAGATGTCTACTTTGTGCTTCAACTAACAGAACAGTCAACATTTTTCATTACAGCTCTATTCACTAAGCTAATTAAAAGGGTATTGCAGGACAGCCTTTGCTTTCCAGTGTAGATGGGGTTAAACTGAATATTCATTAATGCAGAAGTGCAGTGGCCATCTTTAAAGTGGAGCTCCAGTCCGTCCTCCCCCTCACAAAATTTTAAAGTCAGCAGCTACAAATACTGCAGCTGCTGATTAATATGAGGACACTTACCTGTCCAGGAAACTTGCACTGTCTTCACCTGAGGCGATTCTTCAATCCGCTTTGAGTCCAGGCTCCCCACTGTGATTGCATGAGCCACGCTGCGCTTTATGAATGGTCCTGCAGTCTTCTGGGACCTGTGATGTGTCTCCTGGGGAAGGAGTGGGGCCGAACTTCTGCTCGGTTCGCCATGACGATTTTACCGGAAGTGGGAGCGGGTACCTGTCAAAACCAGCTACCCACTCCCACGCCTCCCCCCCGAAAAAAGTGCAAATTATTAAAGAGGGGGGATGCAAACAAGCAGAACTTCCCCTTTTGGGAGAAAATCTGCATTAAGGAGATAACTATGCAATGCTCATCTATGAAGTGTATCCAGTGTAGTGGCAGCTATCTTGGCTGGGTCTGGATCGATCCTGAAAGTGATTAAAAGAGGGCGGAAATGGTGACAGCATCACTAGGTGGGCATTGTTAGCAGTAACGTCATCAATAGATGGGCAAAGTTAGTAGCGCTATCATCAATAGGCGGGTGAGGATAATTGTGATGTCATCAATAGGTGGGTGGGGTTAGTGACAACATCAAGTGGACGGAACTAGTAGTGTTGTCATCAATAGGTGGGAAGGGTTAGTGTCGACATTAATAGGTGGGCGGAGTTGGTGACAACAGCACTAAGTGGGCAAAGTTGGTGATGGCATCAATAGGTGGGTGAATATAGTTGCACCATCACTAGGTGGGTGGAGGTGTAACATCATTACTAGGTGTGCGCATCACTAGGTGGGTGGAGAAAGTAGTGACGTCACCAATGGTGGGTGGAGTTAGTGATGTCTTTGCTCTGTGGGAGAAGTTGGTGATGTAATCAACAGGTGGGTGGTGTTAGTAGCCACTTCTACACTAGGTGGGTGGGGTTAGTAGTGAAGTCATCAATAGTTGGACGGGGTTAGTAGTGTCCTCGTCAATAGGTGGGCGCAGTTAGTAGAGTTGCTGAGTTAGTGACGTCTTCAATAGGTTGGCAGTGATGTCGTCAATAGATGGACAGGGTTTAGATTGATTGTTGGTAGTGAAGTCATCACTAGGTAAGCAGAGTTGGTGACATAATAGGTGGAACTAGTAGTGACATCATCAGTGTGCAGGCAGAATTAGTGACATCATCAGTAGATGGGCAGAACTGTTAGTGACATCATCAATAGGTGGGTGGAGTTAGTGCAGTCATCACTAGGTGGGCCGTGTTAGTGACTTGATCAATTGGTGTGCAGGATTAGCAGTGACAGCTTCACTAGATGGGCAATATTAGTGACATCATCAGTAGGTGGATGGAGTTGGGGACGTCATCAATAGGTGTGTGCAGTTGTTACATCATCAATAGGTGCGTGTTGTTAGTAGTGATGTCATCAATAGATCAGTGGTGTTAGTAGTGACATCATTTATAGGTTTAACTACTTTGAGAGTCTGTAAAGTTTTCTCAGGTTAGACAATGTATGTAGGGTTGTATCCAAGATGAACATGCTTGGAGGCAGCCGGCTAATGAGGTATAAAACAAATCGCTGATTGCTTTAGAGAAATAGTGGCTTTAATATCAAGCATCACGTTTAAGTTATTTTATTTAAAGAGACCCTGTCACCTTGCCATTCAGGAATTTTGGTGGCAGCTGCATCAGAGAAAAGATCAGTGGGGGAACACTGGAAAGGTATATTGAGTTTACCTTCAGCTTCAGAGGCGTAGACTTTTACTATGACACTGAATGGACAAGGTAACAATGTCCCTCAAAGCAAATCTGTGCTTTTCCCATGCAGGGATCAGCAACAGATTTTCAGTATCATTTAAAACAAAGTCAGTGTAGCACAGCTCCTTATGTGTCAAAAATTACAAACCCCAAAAATGATTTAACTTTAAATATATTTGTTACCAAAAAAACATTCAATTGGTGAAATAAACGATAATCCAGTGTTCATAAAATAAATCCATATAATACAACCCCCTTATATAGTGTGGTAAAAACCAAAAACGTATAACAATATATTTTTTGCCAAAAGCATTCAAATGGTGAGAAAAATGATAGTCTAGTGTTCATCACTCTTTCTTCATGCGTCTGTGCACATCCACCACCAGGTGAAAAACCTGCTCACCTTAATTCTGTAAAAAGCAAGCACTTCTGTATCATCCCGGCAAAAAACACTCCTCAAGGAAAAAATCTCCATCCTCTTTAGCATATTAAGGGTAGCGAACCGCACCTTCCGCTTCCAAGTATGATCATAAGACTCCTGACATGTATCACATGGAACATAAAGGCATGGACATGGTGTACTCCATCTTTTAAATTTATTACAAAACGCCCGCAATAAAAATACACTCACAAAATAGTCATAATTAACAGCGCAAGGGGAATACTGTCATCAGCTCACTCACCACCGAATCTCGGCAAGTCTGTACTGAAGTATGGACCTTCAGTTGCGGGGATGCAGGAAGTGTGAATGGACTACAGATGCAGTGATAACAGCACCTGCGTTCCATTGATAACTACAAGAGCCTCTGCTGCGGTGCTGTTGTGTGGATGGAGCCACACACAGCAGCACCAAATTCAAAAAGTAAGGGAAAAGAACCGAGGGGTCAGCTGGGCACCATGTTACATATTGCACTCTAAATATGTATGTAACATGGAAAGAAAAGTGGATCTAGCCTTTAATTCTAGTAACTTGAAGGCAATTCTTGACATTAAAGTCACGATTTTTTTTTTTTCTTTCCTTGCAACAGTTTGTGATTTGGTAACTTTATACTTAAGCCTCTATAGCCTTTAAGCTTGTTCATGTGAATTAGCTCTCAGTACTATCATGCTCGGCTCTAGTAGTTCGCAGCATGCATAGGAACTGCTTAGCTTTTGGATATAGTGCATTTAGGTATCCATAGTAAAGATGCTTGTCTGCATTTATCTAGAAGGTTAACACTCATTGACACTTTAGCAGGGGCGGATTGGGCTGGGGGTATGGGGGCAACTGCGCCCTGGGCCACTCTGATGTCGCGAAAAAAGGCCGCACCGCTTCCGACCAAGACCTGCCTAAAGTCAGAGCCGTGCACATGGGGTGTGTCGGATGTGCCATTGCACACCCTAATCACTCCACGCACCAGAGTTGCCTTAATGACCCTGAAGATTTCCCCCCTCTCCCTTTCACTGACTAAAAGTATAAAAACAACAAAAGATTGCCGCGCTAGTGTCTTAAAAAAAATAAAATAAAAAAGGATAATAAATTCAAAAAAGTGTCCATATGTGTCCAAACACTCCTCGTGGTTCCGGGAATGAAGGATAACGGAGACACCCAAAGTGCACCTTCCACCATGAAGTATAAAAGATGTGCCCTTACTGAATAGATAGACTCCACATTATAGGAGCCTAACAAAGCATCAATTCACACACCCCATTAGGGATCCATCCATGGAAAGCAGATGAGGATGGCATTGAAATCAGCCTTGCTGGTTTTTCATTGTCCCTCTCATGCAATTGATATAAAAAGCGAGATCGCCACATAGTGTAAAACCTTGGTATTTATTGAATGAGTCCACAAGTCCAACCAGAGTAAAAAATGTCCTGGGTTCAAAGATTCTTCAGATCACAAAGTGGCGTGGTAAGTTGAGCATAGACTCCACCCTACTAGTTTCACCACAACTGACATCAGTTGCGCGATTACTACATTTTCTTTTTTATACTGACTAAAAGCAGCATGCAGCAACAGGGGAGAGAGAGAGGGGGGGGGGCCTTGCAGTAAACATCTCTTCCCTGTGCACATTCTCCAGATTACCTTCTCCTATGGCTCTACTTCTGCTCAGCTTTGCTCTTCCTCCTTCCCCTCCCCAGTCTCCAAGGCAGCTTGCTTTTTTTTCTCTAGATCAGCTCCAGTAGTCTGTTCTCAAAAGTGTCCAGCTTGAGAAGGGGGCAGAGACAGCAGCGCTCATTGGCTCAGTAGACAGCAGGAGGCGGATCATCTGTAGCTGGGCAGTTAACTCCTCCGTTTCTCCTTGTCATGCTGGCCTGACCTCAACCTGATAGAAGGCTGTCCCTTGTGGACAGCCTTCCCAGAAGAGTTGTAGCTGTTACAGCTGCAATGGGTGGGCCAACTCAGTATTGAACCCTACAGACTAAGACTGGGATGCCATTGAAGTTCATGTGCGTGTAAAGGCTGGTGTCCCAATATAGTGTGTGTGTGTGTGTGTGTGTATGTATATATAACATAAATATATAACACCCTAATGCAATAGGTTTTGCACACCTATGCCTTAAGACTTCCTGGTGAAGAGGAGTAAAACATCCCACTGGTCTCCTGCTGGATGAGGACAGAGTGCAGGCTGCCCCCTGGCATTAATAGTGTATGCCATGTCCAAGCAGAGGCTGGCACCAGGCCCCACGGGAGGCTCTCTTCCCCCAGTCAGCCCGACTGAGCTGGCCAGTTCAGGAAACTGGAGTCTGTGCAGCAGGCGCTGTCCAGCCTGACCTGCCCAGTCAGCAGAGAGTGCCTTAAGCAGTGCTCTAGCCTGGAATGGGTGTCTGGAGGAGGCAGGGAAGAGGGAGAGCAGGAGGGGGCCGAATCACTGCACCACAGGCATCTGGGTTGTACTTGCCCCCTGGGCCAAAAGTTGCAAGTCAGTCCCTGCACTTTAGATAGCACAAGAGACATTAAAAGACACATTAAAAATCAATTGAGGCCTAGTACAATTTTATGTGATAGACCAACACAAAAGGAGTTTGTTAGAGATCCCTTTTTTTTTTTTTTTTTTTTTTTTAAATTCAGATTTTATTTCATTTTATTTTCATTCTTCTTTATACCACAACAACATATACACAAACATAACATTGAAATCAAAACACAAATAACATACACAAGAAAAAACAAAAAACGGGGGGCAATTTTAACCCATCTTTTTTTTTTTCCCCCACTCCTTCCATTATCAAATCCATACACAATTCTTTTAACCTAATAAATAAACTTTTTTTATTTATTTTTTTTATTTTTCCATACATCTATATTCTGGCAAGTGTACCTCCTAACTCAGTCCCGTATCCATATGATCTAGCCACAGCTTCCAGATAGTATCAAACCTCTTAGATAAATTTCTCATAAAGAAAACATGCCTCTCATTGGAAATTGATCTATTCAGATCAAATATCCAATCAGATACAGTTGGAGGGTGAGGGGAGGTCCACCTAATAGTAATTTGTCTCCTAGCCACAAAGAGCGCTCGTGCAACAGTAAACCACCTTGGTGGTTTAAGCACTGCGCTATCAAGATAGCCCTGTAGACATATTAGAGAGCCTTAGTGAACAAACAGCATCATGAAGGCCAAGGTACACACCAGACAGGTCAGGGATTAAGTTGAGGAGAAGTTTAAAGCAGAGTTGGGTTATAAAAAAAAAAAGAATCCCAAGCTATGAACATCTCACGGAGCACTGTTTAATCCATCATCCGAAAATTGAAAGAGTATGGCACAACTGCAAACCTACAAAGACATGGCCGTCCACCTAAATTGACAGGCCGGGCAAGGACAGCATTAATCAGAGAAGCAGTCAAGAGGCCCATGGTAATTCTGGAGGAGCTGCAGAGATCCACAGCTCAGGTGGGAGAATCTGTCCACAGGACAACTATTTGCCGTGCACTCCACAAATCCGGCCTTTATGGAAGAGTGGCAAGAAGTAAGCTATTGTGAAAGAAAGCAGTAAGAAGTCCCATTTGCAGTTTGCAAGAAGCCATGTGGGGGACACAGCAAACATGTGCAAGAAGGTGCTCTGGTTAGATGAGACCAAAATTGAACTTTTGGGCCTAAAAGCAAAACGCTAACACTGCATATCACCCTGAACACACCATCCCCACCGTGAAACATGGGGATGGCAGCATCATGTTGTGGAATGCTTTTCTTTAGCAGGGACAGGGAAGCTGGTCAGAGTTGATGGGAAGATGGATGGAGCCAATTACAGGGCAATCTTAGAAGAAAACCTGTTAGAGTCTGCAAAAGACTTGAGAGTGGGGCGGAGGTTCACCTTCCAGCAGAACAACGACCCTAAACTTACAGCCAGAGCTACAAAGGAATGGTTTAGATCAAAGCATATTCATGTGTTAGAATGGCCCAGTCAAAGTCCAGACCTAAATCCAATTGAGAATTTGTGGCAAGACTTGAAAATTGCTGTTCAGACGCTCTCCATCTAATCTGTCAGAGATTGAGCTATTTTGTAGAGAAGAATGGGCAAAAATGTCACTCTAGATGTGCAAAGCTGATAGAGACATCTCCAAAAAGACTTGCAGCTGTAATTGTAGCGAAAGGTGGATCTACAAAGTATTGACTCAGGGGGGCTGAATACAAATGCAAACCACACTTTTCACATATTTATTTGTGTAAATTTGGAAAAACATTTATCATTTTCCGTCCACTTCACAATTATGTGCCACTTTGTGTTTGTTGGTCTATCACATAAAATCCCAATAAAATACATTTGTTTTTGGTTGTAACATGACAAAATGTGGAAAATTGCAAAGGGTATGAATACTTTTTCTAGGCACTGTAGATACATAATAGTATACGTGTCTTTATCTTAATGTGCACTGACCCATTCATTTGAACATATCTTATAGAATTTAACTGACCTTGGGCATAAACTGCATTTTAGATGCAGTAAAATGTTTTAGCAATCCCTGAAAGAAAAAGTACCTTCTTAACATAGTGGTTTCCTTTGAATTTGTACACTCTGAGAATTGGGAGTTTCTGTGCTCAGGAATGCTTAGTCTTGAACAGAAGTAAACACTCAGGGACACCGTTGAATATAGAAGCCTTAACTTTAAGCACTCGGGTAAGAGGGGAACCACGTCCCCAGAGGATCTGAGAAATTTAAAGCAAACCTATACAAGAGCAAGATGCAAAATACTTTTACATAGCCATCATTGTCATAAATACTTCCTGAGACACTGACCCAAAACAAACATGCAGATTGGGTAAGGTGACTTAGAAAAAGCCACCAGAACAGAATGACAGCCAAGTAACTAGCAATGTCAGATGAAGGTGTGCAAGGGCAGCTTCATTAATGCAAGTTTTTGAAATTCCATGACGTTAAGGTTATGTTTAACCTAATACATTATTTTTTTGTCATTTTGTCTAACGTTTCATTGCGAAAATGTTTTAATATCGTGTTTCCTGTTCTCATTCAGGAAATAAAGAGCATGAAAAAAATGATCAGTCAGCTAAGTATTGATTTCAATAAAAATCTCAATGAAGACAACACATTTCTAGTCTTTACCAAAGAGGAACTGGGTAAGAGCTTTCCCTGCACTAACATTGTAATCTTGATCACTAGGAACAGGCTAATATCTCTCTCCGTCTCCCTCTCCCTCTTTCTCTTCTTATGTTGTGTGCACATAAAAAGCTTTGACGAACGTGAGTAAACGAATTTCTAGACAAATATGTTCAGGTAGTGGATATAAACGTTGCTAAATTGAAAGCAGAAGCGTGTAGGCATTGGGACATTTCAGGCGCTAATTTGATAGATTGCACAGAAATGTAAATAACAGTTTCTTTTTTTCATTTTGGAGCTTATCTATATAGTCAACGATTAATTATTTAGCAACAGCTTTCACGTTTCTGGTACCCTGATGTACCCCATCAGTCAGCCAATTGCAAGTACAACATAGAAGACCAGTTACTTCTGATTATGTTGAGCTGATTTGTCTGATGGGATAGGGGTCAGACTCTATACGTTTCACAAACAATATAATATTTTTCTTTGGGAAATGTGGAAGATTTACATATGCGTATTAGACGTAGAATCTTGTAAATTCAGCACCCAGACCTAGCCCTCACCTGCAGGAAAAGCAGAAAGGACCTGGAAGGAGGGGCTCTCCTGGGGGGGCAACAAGTTAAGTGCCCTTACATAAGACACAAAGATCTGCTATTATCCTAATGTAGTTCCTTATATGTGTTTTCAAAAAACTCGTAATAAAGTTTCCCAAGGTTTTACTACCTGGATCATGCATTCGTAAGGATCTGTATGTCCTAAGTCAGTAGTCTCCCAACTGTGGCCCGGGGGCCGGATGTGGCTCTTTGCTTATTTTTATCCGGCCCTTGGGACACTATTCTAACCTCCTAATACAAGGCGCTATTCCCCCCACTGACATCAACAATGGGGCATTATTCCTCCCACTGACATCAACAATGGGGCATTATTCCTCCCACTGACCCCAATAATGGGGCACTATTCCCCCCACTAACACGGGTAACGGGGAATCGGGGTTTGATTCCAGAGAGGAAGCCTTGGGGCACTAATCCTCTCCCTAATACTAAAGATGAGGCCTTGTTTACTCTTACTGATGGCAAGGCATTTTCTTTTCCCACTGGCCAGAGTCTGGCCCCTCTAAAGTCCCGAAGGACAGTAACCCGGCCCTTTGTTTAGAAAGTTTGGAGACCCCTGTCTTAAACTATGCCACCACATGTATAGATAACATACCTTAAGCTTCCAAATGGGGAAATCCTAAGTCAAAAAAGCATTTTGGGGTACCGTATATACTCGAGTATAAGTCGTTCCGAGTATAAGTCGAGGCCCTAATTTACCACCAAAAAATGGGAAAAACTTATTGACCCGAGTATAAGACGAGGGTGAGAAATGCACAGCTACTGTAAGTGGAAAAGAGGGTCAACAATGCCCATTTGCAGCCTCACTGTGCCCATTTGCATGCCTCACTGTGCCCATTTGCAGCCATAGGTCCCCCGAACTTCAAACTCGGTAGTTAAGGGTTCCTAGATGCCCCCTAGCTGCAGCCAAAATTTGGGGTCACTGAACCCAAAGGGTCCCAAAATGACATTGCTGCAGATGGACACAGTTGACCAAATTTGGGGCCCCGTATCTTGGGGCCACTTAGTGCTAAGAACCCCAAATTTGGTGTGCAAACCCAGTGGAACTAGCACCATAAAATGTCCAAAGCTGGGGTTTCTAGCACCAAGTGGCCCCGAGATACAGGGCCCCAAAAATCGGTTCAGAAAATGTCAAGCACTTTTCTGTAGCAGAGAATGACATTTTCCGAACTGGATTTGGGGCCCCGTATCTCGGGGCCACTTAGTGCTAGGAACTCCATCTTTGGATATGTTATTGTACCAGGTCCACTGGGTTTGCACACCAAATTTGGGGTTCCTAGCACTAAGTGGCCCTGAGATACGGGGCCCCAAAGTCGGTTCGGAAAATGAAATTTTTTGCTGCAGAAAAGTGCTTGACTCGAGTATAAGTCGAGGGGGGCACTTTCAGCACAAAAAAATGTGCTGAAAAATTCGACTTATACTCGAGTATATACGGTAAGTTCTCTTGAAATAGCAAGTTGGTTATGTTGGCAAATCGTCAGGATTCCCCAGCAGCTTCCAGAACAGGCATTTTCACCGCAAGCTTGACTTGAACCTTCGTGTGTCATATGAAAACTAAGTGTAGATATATATTCCAGGTAATCCCACTAGCTGAATTGGAAAATGGCTTTTGAAAGGATGCATAAGTGAACTGAAGGTCCTTGTTTTGATATTTGCCTGGAAAACATTCAGTGGCAATAAAGATTTAAAGGTAAACGCCAATAAAAAAAAACCTCAATGGTTACTATAAAAATCCCTTTTCCCAGTGACACCAGATACTCCCCACAGCAGTGATCTTCAGGTGCTGCGAGGGTTAAGAGCAGCAGCTGTGACTTTGAAGGACTCACACTGTTTTCCCTCTCCTTCCTGTCCCCTTGTACATTCACAAAACTTTTATTATTCTATTTCCAGAATGCAAGGCATTTTGTGAATGGAGGGGGGAGATCATGTCACTCATCCACCCCTCCTCCTCTCACAGAATATCAAGATTTTTGTGAATGGATGAGGGGACAGGAAGAGGAGGGTAAACAGCACAAGTCCTTTACAGTCGGAGCCTCTGCTCCTAACCCTGAAGCACCAGAAGGTCACCACAGTGGACAGTATCTGGTGTCACTGGAGAAGGGTTTTTACAGTAACCAGAAGCCAGCAGAACATGGGCTATGCTTTATTAGCGGTAACTTATGTGATTGGTGCTGTGTGCTCAAAAACTGTCTTCCTGGAGTTCAGCTTTAAAATGGCTTTAAAATGTTTTGTACTGAATTTCAGTAATGGGTTTCTGATAATTTGTATTTTACAGAGGGTCTTCCTGATGACTTCATTGATAGTTTAGAAAAGACCGAAAGCCACAGCTATAAAGTAACTCTCCAATATCCTCACTATTTCCCTATCCTTAAAAAATGTTCTGTTCCTGAAACTCGGAGGAAACTGGAAACTGCCTTCAACAGTAGATGTATAGAGGTATGTACAATTCATAACTAATATCAAGGTGGACCCTTCAGTGTTACCAAAATGAATGTTCTAAGTGGGTAAAATTTTTTTTTTTTTATTATTATTTTGTTCTGCTTGCGCACCTGGCTGACAGTTGTTGCACATTTCATAGTTTATATAAGTTCATGCACTTTATTCATTCCTTTTTTTTTTTTTCTATGTTCAGGGCTAAATGTTAAACAGTAAAAAAAAAAAAAAAATATTTCTTCTTGGCTAGGTTCAAACATTTGCGTCTGTTGTGGGAATATTGATGCATTTTTTGCCATTAAAGTCCAAAAAGGCAATTTGATGCACCAAAAAGGCACCTGTAGTATTTTCCCCATTACATGGCAGCACATCGCAGAGGTGTGAATGGGCCCTACAGAAAAGAATACAAATCCTCTTGTACCTTGTTGTGCGTCAGGCAACACACGTTAAATTACATAGACGTGAACGGGGACAGACTTAGATAAACAGTAAATATTGTATATGAATATGTGATATTCATTACATGAAACTAGAAGTTGGTGCTTTAGTGTTTGCAATTCTTTGTTTCTGTAAGGTAGACACAGTATATCCCCTGTTGTGCAAAATACACACAAGTGCAGGAAAGGGCATAGTCGCACCCTATCTCTAGAGTTAAAGTATAAGTTCACCTTTTAACAAAAAATAATGCACATTTTTTTTTTAACTGAAAAAAAAAAAAAAAAAAAGTGCATTTATCGTTTGTTCTGGAGCCTCTACAGCATTGCACCATTGATCAGCAGATTGCTGGTGCCATGCAGGTCTCCTGCAGACTTGTCAGTGTATCTGTGCGCCCAAACATCGTACGGGCAAGCAGATACAATCTGACAGACTCAATGAACTACCACAGCGCTACCAGCCGAAAGCCGCAAAGGTAGTTTTCCATTCACAGAGGACTAAATGAGTGAACCAAGCGGGCAGAGCCCCGCTCAGCCGCATTTTTTTGAAAGTTGTGACAGCTCGAGGGGAGGGGGGGGGGTGGCGGGTGGAAGATCCCCGCTGGCTATTAGAGCTGGGGATAAATGGGGAACGGGGGACGGTCAGTTCATAACATGTTACACCTTGAATATGGGTGTAAAATATAATCTGTTCTAAAAGGTGAACTTATAAGTAGGATCTGTATGGAGTGTCATTTAGAGATAGTCAACCCAAATCAGTAGCTACTGCTGGACTGTCTTATTTGAAGGCCAAGAGTGCTCTAAGACCACAGAGCCATTGAAGGACTTTGTATTAAGGGTTTATCTTGAAAATGAAATATTTTGTGCAAGTGATGGAAAAAAATAATACTAATAATAATAATAGTTTATAAAAGATAGACAATCAAAATTTTGAATGTTAATGCAAAAAAGGAACCTTTAAAAAAGCCTGTATAGGACCTTGTGTTCCGTGCTTTGTCCGTATGGTGAAGCTATTAGTGTGATAATGGCATTAACTAATACATCTATCCAAATGAATAAACAGGGATTGCCTACCTCTGAACAGGAGAATTCTCCAGCATTTGGCATTCACTTTCCTGTGTCATTAATGCCTTTTTATGTTTCTGTTTCTTTCAGGAGAATACTAAAATTTTAGAGAAGCTAATTACCCTGCGGGCTAGACTGGCAGAGCTGCTGGGATACCAAACACACGCTGACTTTGTCCTTGAACTAAACACGGCTAAGAACACAAGGAAAGTGTCTGCTTTTCTAGGTTAGCTGTCTTTTTATTACTCATTAGACCACTACTTTTCGCTTTCCTTGTTTTTGAAAAATGTCATTTTAATTAATGGCTTTTTAGTTGGTGAAACCATTGTCCATTTAGTAGTACATATGTGGTTAGCACTGTGACCTTGCAGTAATGAGGATGCTGCCTGGAGTTTGTAGATCTTGTATTTGCATAAGGTCCTTCCCCCCGTGTTCTGATTACCTCCCAAAATCCCCACAAAAAATGTACTGATAGGGGAATAGACTACCACACAGATTGGCTAACGTACAGTATGTATCTGTGTTTGTGTGCATGGGTATGTGGTAAACAATTGTACTGTAAGGTATTATGAGAGAGAGGACTGCTGCAATGGGTTTATTGCACTCTGTAAAGCACCTGGGAATATGTAGGAACTATATTAATGAGTAAAATAATTATATTACTTATCTTGGTAAATAAGAGAGGATGTATTAATGCTGTGGATAACTGGCTGCTGTTTATTCACCTGTGTAGTATCTGCTTTGTCTCTTATTTAGAGATGTGCTATTCTCTTATAACAAGGTTTAGCTACTAAAGTAATGCATATATTTGAGTTTATGTCTGCTAGGTCCAGGTAGGGCTTCTGCTTCTTAAAGCTTGCTATTTCTTTGCCGTGCTTGGTTCAAACATGAGTGTTCTCTGCCAACTGTGTCAAGCCGGCCATACTTGATTAGAAATTCAGCCAGTTCACCAGGGACCAGTTGAATTTCGATCCATTTATGGGCACCCTGGTTGTACACAAGTTGATCCATCTATCAATTTGTGTTCAACCATCCAGTCGGGTTTTTCCTGAACAATTAGTGCCACCAGCTGTAGGCGGTTACACTAATCGTGTTCTGTTACCAGGGAAGACTCCCCGCCGACAGAACACCATAGCACTGCAGGAGGGATTCCCCTATCAGCACTGACTGTTGATAGTGGAATTGAACTGTTTTTTTCTTTCCTTCCACCAGAAAATGTCATGATTTACGGCCTGCCTAAGTCTGTTATCTTGCTGTACCTTTAGGAAGGGCACAGAAACCTCTAGGTATGCTGGCTAATCAGTGAGTACCTTTAGATATGCTGGCTAACCTCCTAGGTATGCTCTCTAATTCAGGGTTTTTCAACTGGGGGTGCCATGGCAAGGTGCCACAAAGCCCTGTACAGTCCAAGCTTGAAAGGGTTACTGTGTTAAGTTCTGTCTACAGAGAGGAGGGAGAGCACGTCCCATTTCTCCTCCGGACTCTCTCCTCCTGTATGGTGTTGTCTGTACTTTTACCGGAAAAAGTGAAAGCTTTCTAAGCCGCCCGCGTCCTACCAACCCGATGACATCATCGGTTGCTAAGGGAAGGTCAAGCACAGCTTTCAGTTTTGCAAAGAGGGGGGATATAGGAAGTGGGATTTGCGGCTAGAAGGGGGAATTTGTGCTAGATTGGGATTTGTTTGTGTGTGTGGGGGGGGGGGGGTGCCTGGGATTTACAACCTACAGACCACTTAAAGCAGTTGTTTTGCCCGCTTGTTGATTTTTACCTACAGGTAAGCCTATAATAAGGCCTACCTGTAGGTAAAATGAATATCTCCTAAACCTGCATGGTTTAGGAGATATTCCGCTGATGCGCTCTGAAGGTCTGGCGTATTGTGCTGGAATTTCAGGGCTCCTTGCCAGAATGGAGGGTGCTTGTGCGGGAGTGACGTCATCGCGGCTTCCGGCCACTCGCAGCGCCAGAGCCCGCAAACCTGGAAGAAACGCAGAGGGAACTTGTCAGCTCCCTCAGCGGTGACGGGTGCGGCAGCGGGGGCTTCATTCTAAGGTATTTCATAATGTGCTAGTAGGCGCTGCATACTAGCACATTATTCTGTTGTCTTGCAGGTTTTTTTGTTTTTTTTTTCAGCGATTTACTACCGCTTTAACTCTGTCTTAGAAACCACATTTAATGGCACCCTCACACATCCACCAATTGCATATTTGCTTGCACCCACTTAAACGCATGGTAACGCAGTACCATGTATTTTGTTAGGGCTCATTTTTCAAATCATGCCAGCATCTTTTTTGCATGTTTCATGAGCATAGAAGCAGCTTAATAAAAAAAATAGAACACGTAAAAAAGCGATCAGGCCTGGACGCACCTCCAAGTGTGAAAGAGGCCTAAGGCTTGTTCCCCGGGATTGTGCGCGATTCTAAAGGGTGCCTTGACTACAAAAAGGTTGAAAAACACTGCTCTAATCAATGAGTACTCATTTTTGACTTCATCTAATCTCATTGATTAGATAAAAAAAATATTCCTGAGGGGCCACTTGCAAGTGTTCCTTCTCCATGTTAACAAACGTTACCGAGACCTGTGTTTTTATGACAGATTAGAACAGAATCCCAGGCGCCAGGTCGCCATTGTGACTGGAAATTGCATCCTGGCACCTGGGCTACACTGCAGCAGTGCCCCCATGTTGGGCCCCCCAATGCAGGTGTATGGACTAAGACAGTGATGGCGAACCTTGGCACTCCAGATGTTTTGAAACTAAATTTCCCATGATGCTCCACTACACTGCAGATAAAACTATGGTAAAGCGGCGCTAAAAATAGCGCAGTTTTACTGCCGACGCCGCCCCAGTGTGAAAGGGGCCTTAGTAACCTGTTTGTGTATCTTACAGATGATCTGAAGACAAAGGTGAAGCCTTTGGGGGAGGAAGAGAAGCAGCTGATTCTGCAGATGAAACATGATGAGTGTGCAAACAGAGGCTTGGAGTTTGATGGTAGAATCAATGCCTGGGACCTGAGCTACTACCTCACACGTGTGGTGGAGACAAAGTACTCTGTGGATCAGGACAAACTACGGGAATATTTCCCTATGGAGACCGTTACAGAGAGCCTTTTACAGATTTACCAGGAGCTTCTTGGGCTCCGATTTGAATGTGTGGAAAATGCGCACGTGTGGCATGAGAGTGTGACGCTCTACTCAGTTTATGATGGAGCAACAGGTGATCTTCTCGGACAGTTTTACTTGGACCTTTATCCTAGGTAAAGAGCATCATATTACATTGGTATTATAGAGAAAATGTCACTACTATAAATGGCGAAATCTAACTACCTGTTGGCTGTAGTAATAGCATTGTGCCCTATAATGTAAAATAAATAAATTAGTCTGGAGAGGAACTCTGTAAATCTGGTTAATCCAATGTAAACCGAGCTGCAGCTTCAATAGAAAACAAAATCTTGGGACAAGCAAGTTTTATTTTTATATTCATCATGTACCTGTGTATAGTAAACTACTTGTAATCCCACATCTAAGGTATGGAGTCCAGTTTTGGGCAATGCATTGTAAACAAGACCTAAGAGTCTTGTAGAAGGTTCAGAAGCAGACCACGAAATTCATGAAAACAGATGGAAATCTCCCATTTTTGGACAAATTAGGGAATGGTAAAAACCTCTTCCAGTATTTTTTTCTGTGTGTCAATTTGTGAAGAATTTATCTCCTGTCCCTATAGCCCTGTACACATGAGCCAAATATCGGATGGCATAGGCCAGTTCAAAAGAAATCAGCTAACATTTGGCCCGTGTGTACGGCAGCCGGTCCGACAGAAGCCACCCGAATGTCCGGCTTCTGTTGAAGGGGCATGACCAAAAAAGGTCTGCTGATCGGCATCTGATCAGGGCTTTCAGTCAATGGCTGCAAGCTCTGAACGATGTGTTCTGGCAGGGGGGCTGTCCCCTTGTCAGAACACATTAGATCAGTGGAGGAGATTGCTGTATTAACATCAGATAATTAGTACAGCAGCTCCTCCCGAGCTCTTGCTTTTTTTTTTTTTTTATTATTATTATAAAAATGCTAGCATATACCAGGCTTTAGACACAATGTGGAAGTGAGATGAACTACCGGTATCTCTGAAGTGATAGAGCAGGTGCCACCATTGAAAGCTTTCTCCTTTATCCCTGTTCAAGTGAAATCTATAGCATTGGTGACGACTGACCGAAACAAAGGTGAATCTCCCCAGCAGGGACATAGACAGCAGTAAACACCTAACAGAGGTGATGGTCCTTCCCTACTTTATTAAGAAAAAAAAAAAAGATAGAGAAGCACCTTAAAGAAGAATTTCCGTAAAAAGCCCACATGTGACCATTTTCCAATTTTCCTTCTTTTTTAGGGCTTCTGTCAACAGGCTTTTGTTTGGGTCACAACTGTTTTTCTACTCCATACAAGTATTTGGGGATCCAAAAGAAACTTAAACCAGGTCAAATGCACCTGCAGTGAGTTCTGCATCTTACAAGCATCTCAAACTGGTATCAAAAAGAAGCTACATTTGCCCATTGACACAGGTCATTAAAGTGTCAAATGTCAATTTAAAGTTTAGAAGAATTACAGTATATCTTCCAATAGTCAAGTGTATTTTCCATGTGGTTAGTCTACATAGCAATTTATTGCAATATTAAAAAAAAAATCCTGCCCATTAGCAATAGAAGCTGTTGTAAAAGATGATTTATTACAGGTACTTGTAAAGCGCCATCAGTTCACGCAGCGCTTTACACATATATAGATTATAGATTCACATTAGTCTCTGTCCTCAAGGAGCTTACAATCTAAGGTCCCTAACTCACATTTATACATACAAGGGCCAATTTAGCATGTCTTTGGAGCGTGAGAGGAAATTTAAGTACATGGAGGAAACCCACGCAGGCACCGGGAGAACATGCAAACTCCGTGCAGATAGCGCTGTGGTTGGGATTCAAACCGATGACCCTGGTGCTGCTAGGTGGAAGTGCTGACCACTTAGCTACTGTGCTGCCCCACATGATGTAACCTAATTCCCTGCTTTCAGGTGTGTCCTGTGACTGCCTCACCTTGAACTGTCTGTAACTGACCTACTGTATATGTGTTCCAAATCACACTCCTAGCATGTCACAGATCTTGTAGACTAGAGGAACTTACTGACACTCAAGACAACTGTTTATCAGAAAACTTGCCCTCCATAACCTGCTCATTTATTCATCATTAGGTAGGAGAAAAACAAAAATAAAGGCAAGAAAATGTTTATTACTGTCTGTGGGCTGTTGGTAATGCATTTTTATATATTTTTTAATGTATTGTATGCTGGAGGTTTTCAAATTTGATAAAAAAAATTAATCATGGTGCAATACAGTTCTATTATCAAAGACCCCAATGGGTACTCGCATGTAAAAAAAAAAAAAAAAAAACTAACTACACTATATATTTGCTAAATGCTGTCTGTCAGCAAGCATGGTGGTGTTAGCCACTCAGACTCCACCCAGACTCCACCCAGACTCCCTCTGTAAAGTGTCTGAAACCATCACTCTTGCTAGCAGTCAGCGTTTGGCTGATACCTGCTGTATTTCGTTTATTTTCTTGTGTGAGTACCCATTGTATGCCTTTTTATAATAAAATATTTGTTTGTAATTGTGGGACGTTATTTTATTTGAATGCATTTTATACACATAAAGTGCTGCTTCTGTATAATTTTGTCAGGTTTTATTTTGGTTATCATAACCTTGTGTGGATTTATTTTGTTTATACGCATTGATAAGCTACATGATATACAGTATCTCACAAAAGTGAGTACACCCCCTCGAATTTTTGTAAATATTTCGTTATATCTTTTCATGTGACAACATTGAAGAAATTACACTTTGCTACAATGTAAAGTAGTGAGTGTATAGCTTGTATAACAGTGTAAATTTTCTGTCCCCTCAAAATAACCCAACACACAGCCATTAATGTCTAAACCGCTGGCAACAAAAGTGAGTGCACCCCTAAGTGAAAATGTCCAAATTGGGCCATTTTTTTTTTTTAGCCATTTTTCCTCCCCGGTGTCATGTGACTTGTTAGTGTTACAAGGTCCTCGGTGTGAATGCGGAGCAGTAAATACTTTATACAGCCCACTTCCTGTTTCTTGTCTGCTAAAAAGCTTAGGCTTATGACATCATGTACAGCTCTCTCTTTCCCACTCTTGTGAGAGTTTGCCAGGAAGGGAGGGGGGATGAGTCATGAGGGCCAATCAGAGCTGCAGAGCTGGAGGTGTGCCTCTGTGTAAATCCAGGAAGTGAACAGGCAGCAGCTTCAGATGCCCACAGTTAAAATGGATGCAGCCAGACTCAGTGGAGGGAGATTTCTGCAGCATATTTGGCAAGTACAGAATCACAGTATATATAAAAAATATTCAAAGTGGTTGGAGGGAAGCTTCAGAATGGCAAAGTTGTTTTTATTACAAATTACGTGAGCAGACTGCAGTTCCTCCTTTAATATACAAAATCTGCTACAGCCCGAGATCTCCCGCTCTGTCACTCGGCCGGTGTCTCGTAATGATCCCCGCTCTGCACATATAGGCATAGATAGGACCACCCATATGGACACAGATGAGACCGCATTTATGGGCTCTGATGAGACCGCACTGATATTGAAGTTTATTCAGATTTCCATACATTAGAGGGTTCCACCATTATTGTGTTATCGATTAGTAAGTTAGTGCTGCACTTTTTTTTTTTTTCTCATGCCAGCATTTTCTTGTGCCACATGCTGATGTAAAGCCTCATGGCCCGGCTGTGGTGCGGATAGGGATGTTCTCATATACACCATACCAGCAATGATTTGCTGTTAGAAAGATCTCAAAGCTGCAGCAGGAGGAGGAATATTTCTAATACTGAATTACAGCAGAGTACAGTGTATATAATATATTATCATGAGATGTGTCTACAGTTCAGTAATGATTAGACCCCTTTCACACTGGGGCGGTTTGTAGGCGCTATTGCGGTAAAAATAGCGCCTGCAAACCGACCCGAAACAGCGGCTACTGTGTCTCCAGTGTGAAAGCCAGAGGGCTTTCACACTGGAGCGGTGTGCTAGCAGGAGGGGAAAAAAAGTCCTGCTAGCAGCATTTTCGGAGCGGTGAAGGAGCTGTGGTTTTTAACCCTTTTTGTGGTTTTTAACCCTTTCTCGGCCGCTAGGGGGGGTAAAACCGCCCCCACTAGCGGCCGAATACCGCCGCTACAACGATGGTAAAGCGCCGCTAATAATAGTGGCGCTTTACCGCCGACACACCTCCCGCCCCAGTGTGAAAGGGGCCTAAGTATGAGCCGAACATCCCCCAGTTCGGATCGCACCAGAACATCCGAACAGGCCAAAATATTCGGCAATAACACACAAACACCGTTAAATTCATGAATAATCTTAAAGGCGTATATGCAAGTTATTGTCATAAAAAGTGTTTGGGGACAAGTATCAATGCAAAAAAGTTTTAAAAATGGCAGTTTTTTCGGGAGTAGTGATTTTTTTTTTTTTTTTTTTTTAATGCTTAAAGTGAAACAATAAAAATGAAATATTCCTTTAAATATTGTGCCTGGGGGTGTCCTTAGTATGCCTGTAAAGTGGCGCAGTTTTCCCATGTTTAGAACAGTACCGCAGCAAAATGACATTTCTAAAGGAAAAAAATCATTTAAAACTGATTGCCGCTTGTAATGAATTGTCGGTCTCTGCAATATAGATAAAACTCATTGAAAAAAACCCGGCATGGGGTCCCCCCCAGTCCATTACCAAGCCCTTCAGGTCTGGTATGGATTTTAAGGGGAACCCTGTGCCAAATTTTAAAAAAATGGCGTAGGGGTCCTCTCCAAAATCTATACCAGACCCTTATACGAGCACGCAACCTGGCAGGCCGCAGGAAAAGAGGGGGGGCCAGAGAACCGTACCAGGCCACATGCCCTCAACATAGGATGGGTGCTTTGGGGTGTGACCCCAAAGCACCTTGTCCCCATGTTGATGGGGACAAGGGCCTCATCCTCACAACCCTTGCCCAGTGGTTGTTGGGGGGTATGTGGGCGGGGCTTATCGGAATCTGGAAGCCCCCTTTAACAAGGGGACCCCCAGATCCCGCCCCCCCCATGTGAATTGGTAATGGGTTTTCTTTTTTTCTTTTTTCGGCTCGTTGGCAGCGTGATAGAAGATGAATGGACATTTTTATTTTTTTATCTTTTAATAAAGGACTTGTCCCAAGCTGTCTCTGTTTTTTTTTACCATTTATTACACTCTTTTTTTGTGAAATGGTAGGGTTACCATTACTAATTCACATGGGGGGGGGGCTGGGATCTGGGGGCCCTTGTCCCCCCCAAAGCACCCTCCCCATGTTGAGGGCATGTGGCCTGGTAGTGGCCTGGTACGGTTCGGGGGGGGGGGGGGCGCTTCAGGTTGCATGCTCGTATAAGGGTTTGGTGTGGATTTTGGGGCGGACCCCTACGCCATTTTTTTTAAATTTGGCGCAGGGTTCCCCTAATATCCATACCAGACCTGAAGGACCTGGTATGGATTTTGGAGGGACCCCCACGCAATTTTTTTTTTTTTTTTGGTTCGGGGTTCCCCTTAATATCCATACCAGACCCAAAGGGCCTGTCTTTTTTCAATGAGTTTTAAATGTATTGCCTAGACCCGACAATTCATTACAGCCGCGATCAGTTTTAAATTACGATTTGTCCTTTAGAAATGTCATTTTACTGTGGTACTGTTCTAAACACGGGAAAAATGCGCCACTTCACAGGCATACTATAGACACCCCCCAGGCAGGATATTTAACCACTTGACCACTGGGCACTTAAACTCCCTTCCTAACGAGACCAATTTTCAGCTTTCAGTGCTCTCACACTATGAATGACAATTACTCAGTCATGCAACACTGTACCTATATGAAATTTTTGTCCTTTTTTCACACAAATAGTTTTCTTTTGGTGGTATTTAATCACGGCTGGGTTTTTTTATTTTTTGTGCTACAAAAGAAAAAAAGACCGAAAAATCTGTAAAAAAGTGCATTTTTCTTCGTTTGTTATAAAATTTTGCAAATTAGTAATTTTTCTTCATATATTTTGCCCAAAATTTATACCGCTACATATCTTTGGTAAAAATAACCCAAATCGGTGTATATTATCTGGTCTGTGTAAAAGTTAGTCTACAAGCTATGGTGCCAATCATTGAAAATTGATCACACCTGAAGTACTGACGGCCTAGCTCATTTCTTGAGACCCTATTAAGCCAGGACAGTACAAATACCCCCCAAATTACCCCTTTTTGGAAAGTAAACATTCAAAGAGTAAGAGGCATGGTGAGGTTTTTTTAAGTTGTAATTTTTTCCCACAATTCTTTGCAAAATCAGGATTTTTTTTTCTTTTTTCACAAAAGTGTCAACATGCAGATATGTATAAATTACGTATCTAATTTCTTGACTACCTCTTGCACTTTTGAAGGCCCTGGAGCACCAGGACAATAAAAAAAACGCCCAAAAAATTACTCCATTATGGAAAGAAAACACCCCAACGTATAATCTATGAGGCGTATCGAGTCTTTGGAAGATGTAATTTTTTTCTACAAGTTTTTGGAAAATGTGGAAAGAAAATGAAAACGCATTTTACACAAAGTTGTCCATTTTTACAATATTTCTAACACACAGCTTGTACATGGCATAAATGACACCCCAGAATAGATTCTCCTACTCCTCCCGAGTATAACAATACCACATGTGTGAGACTTTTACACAGCCTGGCTGGGTGGGTGTGGATGGGATGGCTGAGTATGGATGGATGAGTATTGCTGAGGATGGATGGAAGGATAAGTATTGCTGGGTTGGATGAGTATTGCTGGGATGGATGAGTATTGATGAGTATCGCTGGGATGGATGGATTGGTGCAAGAATGGGCACAGATAAGCGCTGTGGGCATTACATATCCAGCCCACAGTGCTGCAGCACTTGATCTCTCCCCTCTCTGCTCACACTACCGATCAGTACAGAGGGGAGAGATGAACTGGACATGACGCCGGTTTGTTTACAAGTGATCGCTCCATCATTTGACGGAGCGATCACGTGGTAAACGGCCGCTATCAGCAGCCATTTACCGTGATGCGCGGGGTCCTTTGGATCACGGATATTCCCAGGGGGCGCGCGGACTCCCAGAATAAGCTGACCGCGCTGCAGCCGTCTTTCGGCTATGGCCCGGTCAGCATGTGGTTAAAGGAATATTTAATTTTTATTGTTTCACTTTAAGCATTAAAAAAAAAAATCACTGCTCCCGAAAAAACGTCCGTTTAAAAAAAAAAAATTGCATTGATATCCCCTGGGGCAGGACCCAGGTCCCCAAACATCTTTTATGACAATAACTTGCATATAAGCCTTTAAAATGAGCACTTTTGATTTTTCATGTTGGTGTCCCATAGACTTTTTTGAATTTTGCTCCGAACACCGCACATTGTTCGGTGTTCGCCCGAACATCCGAACAACCAAAGTTCGGCCTGAACTTATGCTAGGGCCGAACCGTTCGCCCATCCCTAATGATTACATAAAGCAAGTAAGGGCAATATGTTTATTTCCTGTTGTGGCTGGAGGAGTAGAGCACAGACATGCTTTGCATTTATAAGACTGTAACCTATCTATCCTGTGTGTTACTGAGCAGTGGGGCTGGCTGCAGAATGAGGGGGTGTGATTTTATGTTGAAGTGGGCTTGTTCACATTTAACATGTACAGGGCACATTCACTTCAATCCGAAGGATTCATGGGAAATGTAGTTAGCGAGGTAAGGAATTTGACAAATGTGATAACTGTTTAGTGTTTTGTGTAGGGGGTGTACTAAAAGGGGATTTTTTGCCGATCCCGGAGTTCTGCTTTACTCTCACTACTTCACATTGTAGCAAAGTGTAATTTCTTCAGTGTTTTCACATGAAAAGATATAATAAAATATTTACAAATTTGTGAGGGGGTGTACTCACTTTTGTGAGACAGTACTTAATACTGATTTATCTGATCAGGATGAATAATTACAAAACCGAGACAACAATGCCCATTATTACTGCTCACATGTGTACGTTGTAAGCTATCTGTTTGTATAATATTATTACATGTGTTATGTTCAATCCAGCTATTGATCCATCTCCCTACCATGAGCCTAACAGTACCCATCTTCTCTTAGGGAAGGAAAGTATGGTCATGCTGCATGTTTTACTCTGCAGCCAGGCTGCCACCTCCCAGATGGAAGTAAGATGATGTCTGCAGCCGCCATGGTGGCGAACTTCACCAAGCCTGCACCCGATCGGCCTTCTCTCTTGCGACACGATGAGGTTAAGACTTATTTCCATGAGTTTGGACATGTTATGCACCAACTATGTGCTCAGGTCAGTGCCTACTTTTATAATTTTACCAGGTGTTTTTTTTTTTCTTTTACCACAGACTCTAGTTTGGCACCACTGCTCTATTGAGCTGCACGATTATTCTTTAAAAAATTCTAGCATTTCTACTATTCATGCGCGGAGCCGTTGTCTACTCACAGCTGTCAAAAAAAAAAGGGCAGCCAGCAAAGTTTTTCACAACATTGCTCAGCGCTGAGAGATGCAATGTTTCTTTTTATCATTTGGTTCTTGGATCAAAAGACTAAGCCTTTTTCTGACGCTTGTTGCTTACAAGTTAACCACTTGCCGACGAGCCGTCGCAGTTTTACTGCGGCAGCATGGCACGGCTGGGCGAAACGACGTTTTGTAACGTCGCTTCGCCCTGTGGCCACTAGGGGCGTGTGCCCCTGGAGCCGATGCGAGTGCGATCGCTGATGACACACCGAGAACCAGGATCTGTGTGTGTTCATGCAAAGAGACTAATTGTATGTTCATACAAAGTATGAACAGAGATCTGTCATCTCCCCTAGACAGTCCCATGCCCCCCTTCAGTTAGAACAGAGAGGGAACACAATTAACCCCTTGATCGCCCCTTAGTGTTAACCCCTTCCCTGCCAGTGCCATTTTTACAGTAATCAGTGCATTTTTATAGCACTGATCACTGTATAAATGCCAATGGTCCCAAAAATGTGTCCGATGTGTCCACCATAATGTCGCTGTCCCGATAAAAATCGCAGATCACCACCATTACTAGTAGAAAAAAAAATAATAATAACAATGCTATAAATCTATCCTATTTTGTAGACGCTATAACTTTTGTACAAACCAATCAATATACGCTTATTGCAATTTTTTTTTAATGGGGATATTTATTATAGCAAAAAGTACAAAATGTGTGTGTTTTTTATTTTTTTTTATTTTTTTTTCCAAAATTGTCTAAGTAAATTGCTCTTTTTTTGTTTATAGTGCAAAAAATAAAAACCGCAGAGCTGAGCAAATACCACCAAAAGAAAGCTCTTATTTGTGGGTGAAAAAAGGACATCAATTTTGTTTTGGGTGCAGCGCTGCATGACTGCACACTTGTCAGTTAAAGCGACGCAGTGCCGAATCGCAAAAAATGGCCTGGTCATTCAGCAGCCAAATCTTCTGGGGCTGAATGGGTTAAAATCAGTATTTTTTGCTAGAAAGTTACTTTGAACACCCAAACATTATATATAATTTTTTTTAGCAGAGACCTTAGTGAATAAAATGTCAGTCGGAATATTTTGTCACATTGTATTTGCACAGCGGTCTTTCAAAAGCAATTTTTTGGGAAAAACACTTCAATGAATTAAAAAAAAACCTAAACTGTAAAGTTAGCCCAATTTTTATTTATAATGTGAAAGATGATGTTACGCCGAGAATCGTGATCTTCTAAGCAAAAAAATCATGATTCTCATTTTATCCAGAATCTTGCAGCTCTACTGCTCTATTACATGCTTGTTACAGTGGTGTAGTGGTAGGAAGACATTTTCTTTCTACATAATGTAAAGTCAGCGTTGTCGCTGTCCTACTTTGCTGCCATGATCCCCTTTTTTGGCTGCAGCACACCACATGCACCACTAGTATTCCCTTCAATTTTATTGTACTATATACTCTACAACATTCAGATGAAGAACATTTTCACTGACTCTATTTCTTTTGTGCCATTTATTAGCAATTCTATGATTTCATTATAATCAACATTGGCTGCCTGTCCGTACGGGGCGCAGGGGCGCTACCCCCCCCCCCCCAGACGCATGGATTTCCATGGGGTTTTTTTTTTTTTTTGAAGCACATGATTAGAGCCTGAGGCACTGCACTTGATGGTCCTGTGTCTTTTTTCAACTTTATCTACTATGTAACTATATTTTTGCCTCTGCAGTTTATGAAATGGTGGGTTACCGTTTTTACAGGGGAGAGTTACTAAACCTGAAGCACTCAGAATCTGGTGTAGCTGTGTATGGTAGCCAGTCAGCATCTAACTTCAGCATGTTCAATGAAACCAGAGTTCCACCCATAAGTGGAACTTCCGCTGATTTGGCACCTTTCGGGGGGAGGGGGGTACCTGTTTTTGCACTCCACCTGCGATTTACTGAAGTGACGGGTCACGCTCTACCACATCCAACGCGTTTCATCAGCGCGTCTGACGTCATCGGTGGTCTCATGACCCATCACCTCCAATGGTTATATACTGCCGCCCAATAAAGGATCTCCAATCCTCGTAATTCGTGAACAATTTACTTATACTTTTTTGAAAATTATTTTTATTGAAAAATGTCACTGTGGAGGTACAAAACAGGGCCATTGGGGCATACCCCGGCCAACATATTACTTATACTTAAAACAGGGATGTACTGTTTGACCCAATTCTCAACTAATTTGTACTAAATTAAATGAATATTCTAAAAATAAATATCCTTTTTTATTATTGCATATAGTTGTCATGTGACACCTAGTGGAATGTATTTTCCATTCCCAAATTTAAGTGGTTAACCCACTTTCATAAATTTACATACTCGTTTCTGTCTCTTAATGCACCCCCATGCCATCACCCCCCTCGGCTCTGTGTGTTGTTAAAAAAAATTCCTCCTTTACCGTATCTCATGGCGGCTCCCGGCGTGATTGAGACTGCCCGTGTCTCCTCTCTGCCCGTCTGACAGAAGCAGTGGGAGGGGCCGTGATTCCCCTGCTGATGTCAGCGGGACGCAAAGAGAGAGGAGACACGGCTGGTCACGTGATCGCTTGGAGCTGCTGTGAGATACGGTAAAGGAGGAATTTTTTTTATTAAAACAGACAGGGGGGCACTGTATTAGGAGACGGAACAGATAGTGTACAGGTAAATTTGTTATTCCTGCAGCAGGAGGGGTTTGGGGCGGCACTGTCACTAGGTGACACGCAGAGAGGGGAGGGGGGAGGACACACACACAGGAGAGCAGGCTGTGGATGACGGAGGCACGTAAACTGACCACGGTGTCAGGTCTCAGCAGCCATGATTATCGTGGCCAGTTTACATAGGGGAGGGGAGAAACTGGCAGGATCAGCCAGGTTTTTTGGCTGATCCTGCCAGTTTCTCCCCTCCCCTCGTTGGCTGATTCCTGCTGCATTGTCTTGAACATTCTGTGATCCAGCTTTTTATTAATAAAGGCACTTGTTAACTTGTCCGGTGTGCGGCATCCAGATCACTTCGTCCATTTCTGCTCCATTCAGCATCAGCCAGCACCTGGGGCTCTTTCCCTTCGAAGGATTTTAACCTGTCTATCCACTCATCGCTTTAGACCCACCTGAGCGGTGGAACACTTTCTGCTTCGTTTGAATTTCTGGATTTATGATCCAAAGGTTATCTAGAAATGAAACTGAATGAATTTTTAGATTAAATACACTCAATCCTGCGGTTATCAATGTTGATATAGATTTGAACTGTTTTTTGTCTAATTATTAAATTGCATTTATCTATGTAATGTAAAATTATATTGTACAAGGTGCTCTAAATCAAATTCCATCTAATTAATATTATGCAATATGGGAAACTGTTCTCTATAATTGGGCTAAGGCTAGATCATCAATCGCCACATGATGGCGCCATCATCAACCATACTCCTTGCTTTGAGATGTGTGTTGAACTTAATTTGGGAATGGAAAATACCTCCTGTCTCCACTAGGTGTTGCCTGCCAAGTATATGCAATAATAAAAAAGGGTATTTATCTTTAGAATATGAATTTAATTTAGCACAAATTAGTTGAGAATTGGATCAAACCGTACATCCCTGTTTTAAGTATAAGTAAATTGTTCACAAATTATGAGGATTGAATTGGATTGGAGATCCTTTATTGGGTGGCAGTATATAACCATTGGAGGTGATGTGTCCGGTCATGTGACCCCTGATGACTTCAGACGTGCTGACAAAACTCGTTGGGTGTGGTCGAGCATGACTCGTCACTTCCGCCCACAGTGTAATGCAGGTGGAGTGCATAACTGCGTCCCCGCATTCATTTGCTCTTTTAAGCTTTGTACACTTGTTAAAGTGTTTTTAGCGCTTCATTTTAATAAAACAACGTACTTCACCATGGGAGACTGTTCCTTTTTCATTTTTTGATCCTGTTTGGAGATTTGGCGGGTACCCTTTCTTTTGATGATCAAGTGGAGGCTCCATTGCCGGGTACTGTGACGGATCATGGGAACATCCTGCACCCTAATGCTGTATGTGACTTCTGTAATGGGGGTCATGTATATCTGTTGAGTAGACTGAGTGACCGATGTTGGTGGAGGAAGATTTACAGTCGCTTGTTTGTTGGGATCCACGAGATCACTGCACCATTGGAATTATTTGATGAATTTTTGGACTTTATACACTTATTCTTTGGACATTGCACAGATTTTGGTATCCACCTGAATATTGGGTGGTGACGTGGAGATTTCGCTATACGCTATGCGTAATCCATGTCTCTTGCGCTAATAAGCGCCCTTTCAGCCTTTTGGTATAATGCATCTCATTAAATCCGTGTCTCCCACATTTCCCCAAGGAAACAGTCATAGTCACCGTCCTCACGTTCTTAGCTCCATCACTCGACTGGCTCTCCCGAGTACAGCCACTTGGTTTTTATTCATGGACAGCGAAAGGAAATGACCAACAGGAAGTCATGGCCCCAACAGCCAATCGCTTCCTCCATGCAAAATTACATCACAGGAAATGACCACACAGGAAATGACCACACAGGAAATGACACTAAAGGGTACGGCATCCACAGGAGTGGGAGGGAGAAGTGCACGTCTCATCCACTTGAGGCATGTACACTGCCCTCCGCCCAGCCACATGCTTGCACATCCACCATCTTGCATGGAGCCCACTCAATACTGCTCAGAGTAACCAGTATCTAGTAAGATCATTCTACTTTGTTCTTACAGGCTTGAGAAGATCTGCAGAGACATTGCTACTGCTGTTGCCAATGTACGGTACGAGTATATTAACAAGGCAGATATAAATGTCCTCTTTTTAAAGCAGATGTGTATCCAAAAGGGATAGCATAGCCGCAACAGAGATTTAATGTTTCTCTCGTTATTCGGACTTCACTTCTCTAATGTGCATAGACAGACATTTGAAGGCAAGAAGCCCAGCGCATTGCGCTTGATACAAACAGGCAAAGGCCCACACACACACAGAACACGTCTCCAAGCCTATGAGAAGGTTTTCATACTGACGGTTTTTACCGCTGGTCCCGATTCAACCCAAGTGCGCTCTGCTAGAGCTCTCCTTGGTTAAATCAGACACAGGGAGACGGATGACAATCTATAAAACACACATAATAAAATTTCCACAACAGTGGTCATTTCTATGCTCATTTATTTGCACTATATACCGTATATACTCGAGTATAAGTCGAATTTTTCAGCACATTTTTTTGTGCTGAAAGTGCCCCCCTCGACTTATACTCGAGTCAAGCACTTTTCTGCAGCAAAAAATTTCATTTTCCGAACTGACTTTGGGGCCCTGTATCTCAGGGCCACTTGGAGCTAGGAACCCCAAATTTGGTGTGCAAACCCAGTGGAACTGGTACCACAACATATCCAAAGATGGAGTTCCTAGCACCAAGTGGCCCCGAGATACGGGGCCCCAAAATCGGTTCGGAAAATGTCATTCTCTGCTGCAGAAAAGTGCTTGACATTTTCTGAACCGACTTTGGGGCCCCGTATCTCAGGGCCACTTAGTGCTAGGAACCCCAAATTTGGTGTGCAAACCTAGTGGACCTGGTACAATAACATATCCAAAGATGGAGTTCCTAGCACTAAGTGGCCCCGAGATACGGGGCCCCAAATCCAGTTCGGAAAATGTCATTCTCTGCTACAGAAAAGTGCTTGACATTTTCTGAACCGATTTTTGGGGCCCTGTATCTCGGGGCCACTTGGTGCTAGAAACCCCAGCTTTGGACATTTTATGGTGCTAGTTCCACTGGGTTTGCACACCAAATTTGGGGTTCTTAGCACTAAGTGGCCCCAAGATACGGGGCCCCAAATTTGGTCAACTGTGTCCATCTGCAGCAATGTCATTTTGGGACCCTTTGGGTTCAGTGACCCCAAATTTTGGCTGCAGCTAGGGGGCATCTAGGAACCCTTAACTACCGAGTTTGAAGTTCGGGGGACCTATGGCTGCAAATGGGCACAGTGAGGCATGCAAATGGGCACAGTGAGGCTGCAAATGGGCATTGTTGACCCTCTTTTCCACTTACAGTAGCTGTGCATTTCTCACCCTCGTCTTATACTCGGGTCAATAAGTTTTTCCCATTTTTTTGGTGGTAAATTAGGGCCTCGACTTATACTCGGAACGACTTATACTCGAGTATATACGGTATTTGTTTATCGCATTTGTATAGTATTGTTACTATCGCCCTCTGGGGACACCCAGTGGTTGTTCACATTCTTGTACTTTGCACTTTATTGTACAATATACCCTAAGGGCACATGGTTCAGCACCATTTTTTAATTTTTTCACTTTTATAGGTATTAACCTTACAACGAGCAGCCCCTACCTATATAATTTTAATTTTTTACACACCTTTGCGCAGGTAGGGAATAACACAGTTACTCCCCTATTTACAGTACAAAGCCGAGATGTACATAAAGCATCCAATATTGCAAAGCTACTTTCAAGAATTGGCCATCTAAAAAAAGAACATAACATTATCCACCTAATGGCCAGAAATGTCAATTACGGTATAGTTGTAACATTGTCGTACTCCAGAAACCGATATTAGAAATCAACATTAGAGAATTTAAGACATCCTACCCCAATATCCTATCCATAACCAAATCTACTGAAGCCAATACCCTATATTGAATTTAGCAGGGCTTCCTCGATGCTGATGACTCCTCGATGCTGATGACTCGTTCATATCTAAGGGTGGTACCCATTCCTTAAATGGGATGTAAACCCTGTGAAGTGAACAGCCTCAGATGATGCACAAATCTCCCTACATAAGTTTTACATGTATATCTGCTGTCTTTCCCTTTCTATACTCTTTAGAAAGTGCACATCATGTTAGAAATCTTGTTTCCTCTTCCAGCAGTGGGTGTGGTGTCTGGGCTTACATTGGGTTTGAGCTGATTGGAGGAAAGGCACACACCCCCACTCCACCTAGACAGATGAAGGAAGAAATTGCGGAGCTGCAGTCTGAATAGACAAGCTCTCTGCTTATCTATCTCTAAGCACCCTCCCCCGACACAAATTTTCAGTTGCTTTTATCTTGTGTGTAGGAGAGCTTGTCAGAAGTTATCAGGAACGGAGCAGCAGAAAGACATGGCACTAAGAGTTTTGGAGAGAGATAAGTAAACACTACAGATATGTGCCTAGGTAAAATTTTGTGAATGGGCTTTACAACCACTTTAAGGGAAGGAGAGGAAGTGCTTTTTCAGTGATGTGAAATAACTTTATGTGCCTTAAACAGGGTTGTGGAAACAGCTTCCCTAGTACAGGCATCCAGTATATCATCTGCAACAGCCAGTAAACCACACCTGGGGTCAGAGGGAATGTCTGTTTGGAATACTCTGTTAAAGTGGTTGTAAACCCTTTTGTGTTACTTTTACCTATAGGTAAGCCTAGAATAAGGCTTACCTATAGGTAGTGGAAATATCTCCTAAACGTGCGCCGTTTAGGAGATTTTTCCCTTGTAGTGCGCTGATGTCGTCATCGGCACATGCGCTGTGAAGCAACGGACATCACTGGCCGTTTCTTCCCCAGTGTGTGCCGTGACTGACGGCTCCCACATGCATGACTTCACGCAGCTCCGGCCAGTCACAGAACCGGAGTCAGCGGCCCCGGAAGGAAGAGGGGCGAAGATGGACGCGGCCTGCATGGGGGACAGGTAAGCGGCACATAATGGGCTAGTATGCAATGCATAGTACTAGCCCATTATGCTTTTAAGTTGCAGGGTTTGCATTGAGACATAGAGAAAGTAAAACCCATCAGGGTTTACTTCCTCTTTAACAGTAGCAAGAATTAATTCCCAGTACTTGTGCAACTTAGGGCATTGCCACAACATGTGTTAAATCCCCAAGATCCCTGCTACATTTAGGGCAAACCAGGTCCCATCTTAAACAATTTTAACGGGGTATAATGCACATGTTTTATTACTTTAAAAAATAACTCTCACCAAAAGCTTGAAAATGCCTATTTATTCCCCCAGGGGACCTTGTGCACATAACAGTTGTCCCGATTAAAATCGGTGCTGTGGTTTGGAAATAAAGCGCCGTTTTTATTACTGTCCGTACTGACTGTAGTTCCTCCCCAGGCAGAAGCCTACATTCAGAAGCAGAGGCCAGCACATGATGGAGATATTAGGCTCAGTATTTTAACAGTAAGCATGGATGTAGTATTAAGAGGGTTCTGTGAATGGTTGTGGAGGGCTGCAGGACTTAGAGAGGCTGTGACTTTGATTGTAAAGCTTTGTTTTTTTGTTTTTTTTTAAAATAACAAACATGTCATACTTGCCTCCACTGTGCAGTTTGTTTTGCACAGAGTGGCCCGATCATCCCCTTCTGGGGTCCCTCAGTGGCGCTATCAGCTCCTCCCCGCATTATATAACCCCCTAGGAGAAGCACTCTCCCAGGGGCTTACCTTGCGGGTGCTCTCCCGAGTCCAGCATTTGTATCCATAGACGCAGAATGTAGGACTCAGCCCCGTCATTGGATTTGATTGACAGCAGCGGGAGCCAATGGCTGCGCTGCTAACAATCTATCCAATCAAGAGCCGAGAACCACAGACAGAGAGGAAGAGCGCGTCTCCACAGTGGGAATTACAGGGCTCAGCTGAGTAAAACAGAGGGGGCTAGGGGGGCCGGTCACTGTCAGAAGTTTTTTCACCTTCATGCATAGCATGCATGAAGGTGAAAAAACACGAGTTAAGTTCTGCCTGTACCTTCACAATAGGAATGCCCATAATTTGGGCTTACACCAAGGTTAGAGCTACAGTCAACACTGACAAAGTCCAAATTAAAGCACAGGGGATGAATCTCCAAAGTAATATATAAATTGGACACCAGAGGGCACAATCTGAGTGCAGCAATAAATCACATTTATTTGGTAAAAAAGACAAATGGCAACTCACAGAATAGCAGCTTGTCATAAACACCTGAGCAGGCACCGCTGTCATCCAAAAGTTAGCAGTATACATCCAGACTAGGTAGCATGAATCGCCATCGCAGGTGCTTCACGTGATTTGTGAAGGCATGGTTTGCCGCGTGACAATCGCAGCAGAATTGCATCGCGTTTTGGGATGCCATTGAAGGATAATGGCACACAAACAAACGCGTTATGCTGCGATCGCCACAAAATTTGGCATAATGGGCAGAATCGCAGCGATTCTGCCCACAATCTCAAATTACAAGATGTGAATGGGGCCTAAATAAAGCACTAAACCATTTATATTTGAAATCAATATGTTTTTCCCTGGCTGTGGTCCTACAGCTGACTTCCCGCATTGCTTTTGGGCTTGTCCTCTTGTCCATAACTTTAATGCTGCATACACACGGTTGGACTTTTCGTCTACAAAAGTCCGACGGACGCCGACGAACCAAATCCGGCGGACAATCCGATCGTGTGTGGGCTTCCCTGGACTTTCGGCGGACTTTTCCAGCCGCAAATCTGACGGACTTTAGATTTGAAACATGCTTCAAATCTTTACGTCGTAACTCCGCCGGACCCAGAAATCCGCTCGTCTGTATGCTAGTCCGACGGACAAAAACCCACGCTAGGGCAGCTATTGGCTACTGGCTATCAACTTCCTTATTTTAGTCCGGTGTACGTCATCACGTACGAATCCGTCTGACTTTTGTGTGATCGTATGTAGGGAAGTCCGTTCGTTAGAAAGTCCGCCAAAAGTCCGTCGTAAGTCTGTCGGACGGGCTGTCGGACTTTTGTAGCCGAAAAGTCCAACCGTGTGTACGCGGCATTGATTTCAATGGGCAGGAGTGGGGAAGGAGCGGTGAATACACCGCTCCTTCCCCGCTCCAAAGAAGCGGTTTGCAGGACTTTTTTCACCGTCCTGCCACCGCAGCTCTTCAGTGTGAAAGCCCTCAGGCTTTCACACTGAACAAACAGCGGCAGCTGTTTAGGGGCGGTTTTCAGGTGGTATTTTTAGCGCAATACCGCCTGAAAACCGCCCCAGTGTGAAAGGGGTCTTAGTGCCTGGCTAGATAAGGGAACCTGGTCATTACATTTACAGATGACCTGAAGGAATGTTTTTTTTTTTTTTTTTTTTTTTTTTTTTGTTCCGTTTATTTTCCTCTTGCAAAACTGCAGTTTCTCTTTAACAAGTGCACAGGTTAATTGACAAACCTTAATAAGCAGTTATTGCTTCTGGCACGAGATCTAAAAATAAAAGAAATTGTCTTTTCTTTGTGGAGGTATGCTGGGTCACATTCACTAGGAGGTGCTGTGTGATAAGCTATACGCCAGGCCTTCAGACACAGTCCAAGATCATGGCTGTGTGCCATTGGTGTGAAAAGATCTTCATTGCAGCGCAGTCAGAACAAATGTATATGAAGAATATACATAAAAGGCTTTAAGTCTCCCTTTCGTATGATGCCATACGCTTACTTGTCCATAAGTATGAGTGTTACTTTTCTGTACAATACAAACTATTTCAGTCGTTTTTATTTTTTTAGCTGCTGTTTCATCACACTTTATTTTACCGTAAGGTACTTTATTTCCACAGGTCTTATTATTTTACAGGGTCTTGCCAGCTGTTTTTTTGGGGTTTTTTTTTTTTTTTGTTTTTGCAATTATTGCCAGTCACAGCACGACGTCCCTGGACTATAACTGGAGTGCATTTCAAATAATAAAAGAAGTTGACACAAATATAGCAAAGGTTCTTTTGATAACTTTAATCCCTCTAGTTGCAAAAGCTAATCACTAGCATGCAAAATATTCACTTAAATAACAAAACTTTGTCAGTGTCTCTCAATGACCTCTTATTGTAGCATCATCTTTGTGGCTTTTATTGATTTGTAGTATTAAAAGAAAAGTATGGTAAAAGCTCTTTGTCATACTACTTTTTGTGAGTCACAAGAATACGCTTACTCTTGCTCTCCTGTGACCCAGAATCATCCGACAGTGGGCAAAAGGCTGCTGTCAGCTGATGTCACAGAGTCGCTCTAGCCTCTGGAAGGATCCCGACCATATTGTCAGGATCCACTCAGCTGCCTGATTTACAGCTGTGCCGCCTTTCGGTGCATGGCTCAGAGCCTAAGCCAGCTCTGCCTGCCCATTCTCCAGCCTGGAGCTCCAGTTTCTCCTTGACACTGCTTATGACTGACTGGAGGCCTGTAGCAGAGAGGGTGTCTTATGCCCATAGAGGACAGCCTTAGGAGGCGCTGAAGCATTTCTGCCTAGTGTCCTACTCCTGTAGGTAGGTGGCCAACACTTTGAACCACCCCAAGGGGTGCCCAGGACACTGGTCATGGATAAAGAAGAAGAAGCTGCATCCGTCAATGAACTCGGAGAACAAAAATTCCCATTTTTAGGATACCATCATTTTAAACCAAATGGGAATAATAGAAATATACTGTATATTCATCAGATACCCGTTTTTCTTAACACTCTCTTTACCTTTATTTTCCTATTACAGCAGTTGTATAGAGTGTGCAGTCTAATAGGCATTATAAATGACCCAGTGCCCTCAGCAAATCACACACAACCCTTTCCTCTTCCATATAATACAAGCCTGTGAGGAAGCTTGAGTTGAGGAGTTGGGGCTGTTGCTGAACTCTGCTAGCACAGAGCACTGCAGTTGAGGTCTGGAGATAGCATTTTCTCTGAAAATTAAGGGTATTTTATGAAGAATTTAATTTTAAGCACAAATCAGTGACAGATTCTAATCTGTGGATGCATGGGACTGTGAAAGGAGTAAAGGAAGTGGGAAACATTAAGGTCCAAACTGTAATGCAGTATACAAGGGACAACTTTAATTCATATTCACATGGCATGGTATATTGTTGGTATGAAAATTTGATTGAATTTGCTGATGGGTATGAATTGCAGACACCAATAGGTGATGGGGATTGAGCAAGCTCCCACACTGCCATCTGTGGGATGCGCTAGAAAAACCACCACAGCATACCCTCAGAGGTCTAGTGGAGTCCATGCCTCAATGGGTCAAGACTGTTTTGGCAGCCATCATGTTACGGTGGATGGTCATAATGTTATGGCTGGTTGGTGTACATGACAGCAGTAAAATGGTTAAAAAAAACATTCTGTAGAGAAAATGTTTATATTTTATGGAATTGCCGGGTAGAATGTTTGTAGAATTTTATTTTAAAGATTAGAGTGTATGTGGCCACTGTTTCCATACCTGTCATAACTGTCAGTGTTAAGGGCACAGACACTCTGGCTCCCTATGGCTCTCTTTAATCCTAATTGTAGAATTGCAGCCTAAACCTAGCTAATCTTATAAATGCCCCCCCCCCCCCCAACACCTATGCCGACTAACCTGTGTAAAAAAAGATATATATATGCTTCCCTATTTTCAGCACGCTCCAGTTCAGTCATGTGATCTCCCCTGTGTCAGTGACTGGCGGCTGCAGGGAAGAGGGGAGAGCATGCAACAAGGCTGGAAAAACCTGAAACTGTAACATCACCCATAGGCCCCCATACCCCAGCCTGTGCTCACTCCTCTTGCCTGCAACCGTTGGGGGTTGATACATGGAGCCGGATTAGCTGACTTAACTTGAGTGGGCTAAAAATAGGCAAGTATATACAGTACTTTTTTTTTTTTTTTTTTTTTTTTACACAGATGAATCAGCATAGGTGTTAGGGACATTTTTTTTTTTTTTTTTTAATATTTATATCAGGAAACGGGTTCGCAGGGCCACAACAGTAATACAGTCAAAAAATATCAATACAAAGACATAATATATAAATAAAGGTATATGTACATAGACAGAAACTTTAAGTTGCGTTGGTAGAACATCAGCCTTTACCCGTAATGACAGGTATTGGGAATCCCAAGGTATGGCTGGCTTCCTTAGTCATGTCTAACTTTAATGTTATATCTATAGATTCCTGGTACAGGACCCCATGTATATGGGATTATTTCAGTTTCCTGGTTGTAGTGAGTTAGGTCATCATAGGCCCGTGGCCCCAGCTTCCTGTCTTTTTCTAAATATGGAGAAATAGAAGAGAGTAGTAGAAGTTTGAAACGGAGTAGTGTTCTTAGAGAGCGAGAGAAGAGAAGGAGGAGGAGGATGGGGGGGGGGGATAAGTGAATGGTACTGAGAGGGGGGGGGGATTCTGGGGGGGAATTCACGAACATGGACTCCTGTTTTCCCTCAATGAGTGCAGTGTCCTTCAGATATGATATGGCCAAATGTCTTTTTAAGTTGGTGAAACCCCTCCTCTGAGGGCTTGTCCCTCTTCTGAGTATTTAAAACTATTCCATAATTGCCATGTTGTGGAGTATGGCTCCTGACTGTCTTGGCTAGTAAGGATGAGGTCCTCCATTTTATTAATGTCATCTACTTTTTGAAGCCATAGGTCAGTGCACTGTGATTTCCATCGGAGTGGAATGCATGCTTTAGCTGCGTCTAGAAGGTGGCGTACTACTGATTTTTTTTTTTTTTGTATACTCGTGTCGGGGTGTCATTGGCATGTAGTAGGAAGTATGCTGGGTCATCTGGGATTTCACGGTCAGTGAATTTTTGTGTTATCCGGCAGACCTCTCCCCAGAAGCTCTGTATCCGGGGGCAGGATAATGGGAAGAGTTTGTTTAGTAATGCTGGGGTTCTGTACCAGCGTGTAAGGATTTTATAGTTGGTCTCTTGGATTTTGGTGCAGATTGATGATTTGTGTGTGAGTGTGAGAATGTTGTTTTTTTTTTTTGTTTTTTTTTTTGTTGGTCAGTTGGCAATTTAGGTCCCTTTTCCCATTTCTTTAGGCTTGGAAGTTGATATTCTTCTGATGGTATGATTAGCATATTGTAAGTAAGGGATAGGGTAATGACGTATAATGCCCATTTCTGTACAAAGCTCTTCCACGATCGTGAGAGGGTGCTTTACGGCGATAGGAGGTGCTATGGTGCCAAGAAAGTGACTTAGCTGATGAGCTCTCAGGAAGCCCAGTTTATATTGGCCGCTGGGTCAGAGAGTTCTGCGATCGTTTTCCATCGTCCCGCATTACTGAAATGTGAGGCTTGAAATAGCCCCGATTCTCTCAGGGCTCGGAAATTCATGTCTCTAATGCCCGGTTCAAAGTTGGGATTGTCTAAAATGAGGCGCAAAGGTGAATCGTTGGAGGATAGGGAGGTCTGAGCTATCAGCTGTGCAGATATTTTGGTGGTGTTGCCTATCAGCGGTTGATTTTTAAACTCCGAAGGTAAATCTGCGTGACACCAGGGTGCTCTATTCAAAGGGGTCTCACTCTGTGCTTGCTCTGTCTGTGCGCAGTTTGGATTCTCTATGTCGGCACCAATCAATAAGTCTAAAGTGTACTGCATGATAGTAGGTGCGGATTTCTGGCATGGCTAGGCCCCCGTAATGTTTTGGAAGGGAGAGTATCTTCTTGTGTAGTCTAGGTTTTTTCCCTGCCCACAGGAATGTTATGAACATTGAACAAATTTGTTTGAAGTATCCCGCGGGGATATGTATAGGTAGAGCCTGTAAGAGGCAGAGAAATTTGGGCAAAATTGTCATTTTGAGAATGTTACAGCGGCCAAACCAAGAATGTAGGCCGCTGTCCCATTGGATGAGTAGTTTTTGGACACTTTTTAGAAGAGGTGGGAAATTGAGCTTGAATAGCTGGCAGAATTTCGGGGGGATTTATGTGCCTAAGTATTTTAGGGCCTTGTCTGTCCACTTTAAGTTGAAACTGGCCTGAAGGTGTGCAAGTTGTGGTTGTGGTACACCTATCCCCATTGCCTCTGATTTGCTAAAATTAATTTTAGGATTTGAAAGTTTGCCGTAGGTATCGAATTCACGCATTAGGTTTGGGAGGGAGATGGCGGGTTTCATTATTGAGAACATCAGGTCATCTGCATAAGCAGATACCTTGTGTTGTGTTGTGTTTTATCAACTGTAATTCTGGAGATATGTGGATTTAAAGAGGGAGTCCCGCGTAAAAAAAAATTTTAAACATCAGTAGCTACAAATACTGCAGCTGCTGACTTTTAAAATATGGACACTTACCTGTCACAGGGTCCAGTGATGCCATCTTTGGTATGGAAATCAGGAAATGAAGCCTTGCGGCTTCACTTCCCGGTTCTCTACTGCGCATGCGCGAGTCGCGCAGCCCATATGAATGGTCCGTGCTGTCTCTGGGACCCGTGTGTGTCCCAGTACACAGTGCGGCAGGACAGGAAGTGGCATAGACTCCCGTAGGAGTCTATGCCCGGAAGTGGGTGCAAATACCTGTCTTAGACACGTATCTGCACCCCCCCCCCACCCCGAAAGGTGCCAAATGTGACACCAGAGGGGGGGTGGGTTCCAAAAAGTGGAGGTTCAATTTTTGTGTGAACCTGCGCTTTAATCGCACATGGCATAGGAAGGGTTCCAAGGACCGTGCAAAAAGTAGTGGCGAGAGAGGACATCCCTGTCTGGTCCCGTTGATGATCGGAAATGCATCCGAAATCACACCATTCGCTCTTACTCTAGCCATCGGGTCCGAGTATGCTGCTGAAATCCACCTTAGCATCTTATCGCCCAGGCCTATATGTTTTAGTGTCGCAAACATGAATCTCCAGCTCACCCGATCAAACGCTTTCACAGCATCTGTACCAAGGAATATACATGTTTTTTTTTTTTACTATTGGCTATATATGAGGTTTAGGACTTTGGTGGTATTGTCTCTGGCTTCT